>CM070551.1:64474129-65074129 GCA_036346405.1 Phyllostachys edulis | reverse complement strand
TGGAATTAGGGCTTTGAGTGGTGCTTGCTAAGCTCTCTGTAGACACAAATCAAGTTTGATATATGAAGTTCAGATTCGTTCAATCTTGGTTCTTGTTTTGTTGATCTTAGTGTGCGCCTGAGGAGGTCTCGGTTGTGAAGTTTTTTTAAGTCAACAGAGAAGTTGCTGCTGTTCTTGATAACAAGAAGAAGTTGAAATTTGGGGGTCAATTCGCTGCAATCATTCAACCCCCCCTTCTGATTGCCATTACGATCCTACAGTGAAGAGAAAGAATGAGTCGATTTGTATGGAGATCAAGATAGAAATACGAAGTGTGATGCCATGGTTGATTTGTATGATGAGATGGATACCCAAGAAAGACGCACAAAGTACAGTGGGGAGCTAGTTTGTGCGAAGAAGTGGCAGAGAGGTTTGGGTAACATTTACAGCCAAAGACACGAAGGTGCTCATAGGACGGTGGAACACCATAGAGAGCTGTGTAAGGGGTATTATTGTGGAGCGTTTTGGTAGGGTGGCGATTAAAAAGATAGGTGGAGGTGTGGAGTGCTTCTACCCAGTAAGCTGGAGGCATGCTTGCTTGGAAGAGGAGGGTGTGAATGATGTTATTTATGGAGCGGATCACACGTTCTACTTTGTCGTTCTATTGAGATGTATGGGGACATGACATACGAAGCATGATGCCATGGTCTAGAAAGAAGAGACATGTAGTGGTGTTGTCAAACTCCCGACCATTATCGCATTGTATGCTTTCGATAGCAGTGCTGAATTGGGTGGCGACATATTTGACGAAGTGAGAGAGGTGGTGTAACATCTCTAAATTCTATTTGTAAAATTAATAAAAGTAGAATTAATTACTATGAAATTGGGCCTCTTGGGCCAATAGTGGTTGTAATTAAATCTTAATCGAAGCCTAATCCATCTTAGAGTCCAAATCGAAGTGGGCTTTTAGTCTAAACCCTAGCCCAACTAATACCGTATTTGTTTCTCTGTTTCTGTGACACCTGCGCCGTCCTCCTCTTTTCCGCGTGCTTGTGCATGCAACCGCCACCCTGCCCCTACTGCACCTCCTCTTTCCCTGCTTCTCCCTTGCCAAGCCGCCCTTGCTGCCCTGCAGCACGCCACATTCCACTACCACACGCCGCCTAAGCCTAGCGCAGCCTTGCATGAAAGTTGGCTAATTGGCATGCACTCTTGTTGCATGCACTCATGCCGTATGCATGTGTTAGAATTGCCACATGCAAACTGGGATTTTTTTTGTGGCATTGCCGATCAAGGAAATGAGGAACAAGGAAGCCACGAAAGAAGAAGAAAAGAGGAGGAAGGAAAGAGGGAGAGGAAGAAGGAAAAGGAGGAAGAAGTCGGGATCTGGGTTTTTCGTCGTGTGGTAACGATCTGGTTTTCCCTCTCCGTTTCGTTAATTTAATTAGAGATTAGAATCAAGATTAGAGAGGAGTTTTAGAATTTGTCTAGTCGGGGGAAACCGATTACTAGATCTGTTTAATCTGCTGTTCTGTTGTACGATTAATTCGGGTACCTTAATGACGAATTTTGGGAATGTCATCGACTAGTTAATTGTAGAGAATTTTGGTAGCTTTCCATAGAATATTTAATCATATCGATCAGACGATTAAATTTTGAGTTACGAATTTAGTAAGCCTGCTGTCTAGGGAGTTGTCGTCTTTTGGCATCATCTAGTCGGGGGAAACCGATTAAAATTAGTAAATGAGCTAATTAGGGTTTTTGATCTACATGAAAGGTATAGATAATTGTCTAAGAATTCTAGACAGTCCAAGAAAACGAATTTTGGTTAGGTGAAACAAAAGTTATGAAAATAGTAAACCTGTTTTTCTAGAAAATGACAGATCTATCTTCAGGTAAAGAAACGGGGTAGAAAACAATAGAATCAGAGTTTCATCATAACTAGAAAAATATAGGTTGTTTCGTGAGGATTCCATAAAGTCTTGGTTCGTTGAACTTGGAGTTTAGATGAATAAATTAGAGAAATTTTACTACTGGGATAACGGGTAGTGTGTCTGGTAGATTTGGGTTAATTTGGTCGGTTTGGCGTAAACATGCGATATCAATTAGTGTGATGGGTTGGTGCTGTGATGATGTGATTTTGATGATGTTTTTGAGTGTATGTTATTACTTGCTTGTTCAGGGACTGTGGCCTCATGCGTTGTGCCATAATTTCGTCATCCGGCTTTGAAGGGCTAAGAGGCAAGTGCATGGTAGAGTGGTGAACAATGAATTGTTCGCCACTGTCATTGATATTACTTATTATGCTATTTGTTATACTTTTGTTAAGTTTATTCTTATGCATGATATTGATGACATTGAGTGAATGAGATTACGAAATTGAGTTAATGGGAATGAGATATTGAGTTAATGAGATGAATTATGTTGATGAATAATTAAAGATGTTGCATCATTTATATTTATCATGACAGGAGTTGCGCGAGCCAAGTCGGTGAGAAAGTCATGTAACTATTCCAACGAGGTCGGTGAGAAAGATACATGACTAGTCCAAAGTGCTCTAGATAAAATTCTACTTCGGTAGGGACTTCACGGGAGTGAAGGATAGAGTGCGTCATCGACGGGTGAACACTCTACTATACTAGTATCAGCTGATGAGATGCATATGAGGATGAGCATGATGGTGCATTCGCATATATGAGTAAATTGTTAAGATGTGCAACTTTACCTATATAGAATATGGCTTGATTGTTTGAGTATGAGAATGGCATTAAATAGATAGATGATGATGATAACCTTGATTATGGTTGATAAACTGTTGTTTATGGCTTTATTATGTATTTGTTGAGTCTTGGACTCATTCTTTCTCTATTGTTGTTTTTAGGTGATCGTTGATGACGTTTCACTCGAGAAGAGCTAGCATACTTGGAATCACAACCTACACCCAATTATTTGATTCATTGGACATGAGAAATTTTTATTATAACCTGATGAATTATATTTAGGACATGATGGTGTTGAATAACCTTAGATGATAGGTTGGAATTGAATATTCATTCAATAGACTTTATTCGATTGGTTTTACGTTGTTCATGAATTATTATCTTGCTATGCTCTCTACATATCAATTATCTATGATTGTTATATCATTATACTTGTTTTCATGTGACCCGTGGATGAGTTTTATCGTTGAGATGCTTGCTGTAATTTATTATAAAATGATGTTAAAATTGATAGTTAGTGTAGTTAGTGGCATTCTGGGCTCCATGTTGGGCCGGGGTGTTACAGGTGGAGAACACTTCAGATTTTAAACGGAGAGGGAAAGTCCATTGGTAGTGTGTGTGGTCATCAAATATGACAAGGTAATATTTGTAACCAGAAATACTAGAAATAGGAGATGTCCACAAATCACAATGAACTAGACCAAAAGGTTGATTTGTTCGAGAAGTAGAGGTAGCAAAAGGAAGCCAAACATGGTGACCTAACTGGCAAGCATGACAAATAGCATTGTCGGTCATTTTATTACATGGCAAAGAGGAAGATCGAACTAGATGCCGAAAAACATGATGTCCGGGATGGCCAAGGCGGCGACGCCACAAAGCGCTAGAGTGGGTGTTGACGGTGAGGGCGTGGGGAGGGGACGACTCTGTGAGATGTATCGGGTAGAGATCACCCTCACTATTGCACCTGACGATCATGTTCCTGGTTCGAAGGTCCTTCACAGAGACCAAAAGGATCAAATTCAACAGAAACGTGATTATCGATGGTAAACTTGCGAACAGAAATAAGGTTCTTGATGATTTGCGGGGAAACAAGAAAATTACTGAGAGCAAAATTTTTGGAGGGGACGGAAAAGGAGGTGTGGCCGGTACGAGTGATAGGAAGCATGGACCCGTTTCTGATGACAATGTTTACCGGGATGGAAACGACGGAGAGTTTACCGGGATCTGACATCATGTGCGAGGACGTACTGGAGTCCATGAACTAGTTACCAGTTGATGGGGGCGTCAGCAACACGATGTTAAAACTGTTGGTGAGGGACAGCTGATCCCAAGATGTCGGGGCAGAGGAAGGCATCGTAGGAGGCTGGAAACTCCATGGAGTGAACTGGCCTTGGCCCTGCTGGGTCGGTTGGTGCACCATAGGAGGCTATGAAACGCGCGCCTAGTGCCATGGTTGCTGCTGCGTCTACATTTGCATGGCCGCCAGAGCATGCGAAGGCTGATGCGACTGCTGTCCAGGCCGTGGGCCAAGAAGACCAGGACCAGGAGACGTCGGGCCTTGACCAGGCCTCATATGTATAGAGCCAGCCCAAGGGTGCTGCAAGGATGGCCATGGGACGATCCCCTTACTATCGCCACTCTGACCTTGAGGTTTGCCGCTCCCATAGGTGACACTGCCATGTGAGTAGATGCCACTACCAGAGTTGCTCTTGGACCCCCCCACCAGTAGTAGCGATAAATACCGAGTTAGTGGGGGAGTCCGCTGCCAAAGTCAGTTCCTCTAGCATGAGTGTAGAAAGAGTTTCTAGAAACGATGGGAACGGTGTTTTCATAGAAAGCAACGTTCGCATGTGAGCAAACTTCGAGTTCAAGCCGTGTAGAGTGTTGAGGACGAGCGTCTTGTCGCTGATCTTGTTGTCGATGGCAGCGAGATCATCGGCCAGAGATTTCTTGTGGCAGTAATCGGCTATGGATAGGGAACCCTGAGCAAGGCTACGGAATTCCTGCTCAAGATATAGGCCGCGTGTCTTGGCGTTGTCGCGGTACAAACTTACGATGCTCGTCCAAACGGCGAAGGCTAAGGCGCCGAGTTCCATGACCATGGCAAGGATCTCAGTGGATATCGAGTTGTAGAGCCAGGAGAGGACCAGGGCATCTAGGCGATTCCGTTGAGAGTTAGACGAAAAGCTCTCCGATATCTTGCCGTCCGGAGCAGCAGAAGTCTGAATGTGATCATCAAGGGCATACTTGCAAAGGGCGATCTCAAATAGACCGCACCATCGCGAGTAATTTTCGACATGAAGATCAAGAGTAATTGGGATGAGAGTCTTGATGCTTGCGACGGCGATGGCCTGTGTCCAGACGGTGGCTTTGGTAGCCAACTCCTCTTTGGCGGCGTTAGCCATGGCTAGCGGGAGGTGGGTGGGAGGAAGATCTAACCTAATCTGATACCATGATGGCGGAAATAATTCACACACAATTGATTCCATAGACAGCCACAAGTATATATAGAGGGTACATGAGCGATTAGCTCTAACTACCAAAGCAAGAAGATTACATGCCAAGAGTAGGCTTAACTTATTATGGTAGGAGCTATCGCTAAGTGTGACAGAGAATCCGAATGGCCGGTGCATGGTACTGTATACATCTAACAAATAGATCCACACTTATATGTTTTTCCTTGTATCGATGGGCTCTTGGATCTTCAGTTTTGACAGTACTAGTCATGTGCCCGTGCGTTGCAATGAAAAATTATTTTTTGCATAGAATATGTTGTTGTAGCTTACCAATATCTCTATTGCCATTCATAAGTTAAAACTTCTATGTCTTGCAGCTAAGGCAAGAAGATTTTCTTGCTACAATTTTGACTAAACAACCATACAAAATAAATTTAGTACGTCAAACATATTCAGATGGCGAAAACAGACAATTAGTCACAAAATAATATGGAGATGTATTGATTCTTTTGGTCAGCATGAATCATGACATATTTTAAAAATAGTGTTTACAAAGTAAATTTATTATTTACACAGTTTATTATCACAAAACATTAAAATATATACTGCTTGGGGCAGCATGCACCTCATTGATGTTGCTTGTATGTTTTCCAATTGATTGCCTCCGCCAAGTTAAAAAATGAAGAAAAAGAAAAGGACGATGAAACCATTAGGGGAGAATTTTGACAAACTGGAATTTATCGTCATTAGAGGGGCAAAGATGTATCCGAGGCAAAAACACCTATTCAATAGTTTGTGCACATATATTGAGCACCACATTAACCTGATCCTTGTTCTAAAAAAATTAACTGGCCCATTCAACTACAACAAAATTATCCATTCAATACAACAAATCCAAGAAGCTAGTACATGCTATAAAACTTTATACATTCCATTACAACCAAGTTTTGTACATCCAGATAATTGAACTTTTACAACTTTAGATCCCTTTGCCTTGCACTCATTCACCTCGACATCACAGGCAAGCAGCTAGCAGCCAGCGAATGTATTCAACATAAGATGGACTAACCTGATTGAGATCCTTACTTTTTCATGCCTAGACTCTTCAACAGTAGCATCCTGATTCTCCAACACAACCTCCATTTATCTATGAGAAAGAATAGCTATAGGTTAAGAAGTCATGTGGCCTCTAATTCCAGTACATTCAAGCACATTGAAATCTGATTTTAATTTGTTCCTATTTCAATAGACATCAACAAAATTGTGCTTCTGTATCCTAAGCTATAAGTTGATCATATACATATTCCAATTTCTGGTACAAGCATGGATTGATACAATACCTATCATGGTTACATGCTTATTAAGAGTACGTTAACTTAAAGGCTAAGCCAATATTCAAAAGGCAATAAGTGGCAAATCTCTTCTTGTTAGTTCAAATGAATATCTACGATTCTGTATTCATCGTTATGTTTGTGGATTCAATTATTTTGCAAACTAATGATTCACTAATGAATCAAGAAAACAAGTATCAGTACGTCAGTATTGCCACAACAACAATAGTTGCAACACTAACTGAAAGTTGTTCAGCTTCTTCATGCTTGCCTTTCATTCAAAGCTACAGAATCTTTGCAACCAACTGGTTTGCATTTAGCTTTTGAGTGCTCACTGAAGGTGATTTCTTTGAACTCTCCTTATGGAACTTCTACATAGTATCCCTCCGCTCATCATCCTCAACAGTTGAAACATTGGCATTCTTACTTTGAAAATTATTAATCTCTTCCGTAAAGCTTCCATCATTAGAAAATGTATTCATGCCTGCTATTGCTATTGCTAGTAGAGTGCTCGTGTGTTGCAACGGAACCTCAAAAGAGAGTGATACATATCAGTAGATGGGATCCTAAATCGTATAATAAATATAAATTTTCTTTCATACAATAATAAACAGAAACATTAACTCCTACTATTGCATCACCTACTACTACTACTACCCAGAAATTAAAATTTTGAGCTCATAGTTTGTTTACCTTTGCAAATTAAAGTTGATGTAAACTTCTCACCCCGACGCGAATATTTGCGACTTTTTTGCACTAATTTTGGTGTGCTAAGGATGATAAAGATAAAGTATCAGTCACATAGTATCATGTTACCTAGTTAAGGTTTCAATATATTCTATAGCAGTTCGCTTGTTAAATGAAACATCTAAAACACGAAGGTTCTGCAAGGTTGATAGGCCTTCCATCTTTTGGATTCCATTACGGCTGAGGTACAGCTCCTCTAGCGCAACACATTCCTAAATTAAAGAACAATGAATAGATTAACAAGTAGCAATTAGACCAGGAAAGGTAGGGGAATTGGGGAAGTTACCATATAGTACTTCAAACCAATTCATTGAAGTCAGCCTGTTGCTTTGCAAACTTAATTTTTGATTGGTTTCAAACAACATAAGTTGACTGTCCGGATTCAGTTTTTTCCAGCCATAGCTCATGTAGATTTGTTAAGGTTTTGATATTTTCCATCACCTAAAATGCATTGGAACATGTAAGAATGTAGGGGGCTATAGGGTCTAAGGTATAAATAAGTATTGTACTACAACATGCATCATCAGAATACCAGATATGGTTAAATTCACTGGCCAAAGGAAGTAACTTACATAGAGGGTTTCGGATGTGTAAATTTGGATCCCAACAGTGAATTATGCTTACCAATGCCATATGAAAACCCAGTGCTAATTGTAGGGAGTTTTTTTTTCTTTGTTGACAATAGTGCTACCACCACAAAAAAATGATCACAATCATATACTGAATTTATAAATCAGGGAAAAAAAAAGCTAACGACAAATAAGAAAGCTTACGTTAGCCGCCTACATAGGCAATTGCTATAAGGTAGCATCATGGCCACCTTTGTCTCCATCCCTTCATCCTGCTCACAAATCTTGCACAAAACAAAAGACTATGTAGATCTAGTCTAGAAGCTAAACTCGGAGGAATAATGGTGAAATAACTACTACAAACAAAGGGTAGAAAGGAAGCAAAACAAATGGACAACCAAAACAAGCTTCATGCATAAAACTCTGTATCTACATATGCTCTTTTACCTGCTAGAAGAAACACATAGGAAAATGTTTTTTTGCAAATCAGCACTACGGCTGATATAGCTGCATGGTTGTAGCGGTTTTGGCATGTTGGTCAGTTCCTATCTCTCTCACCTCCTCCACATCTTAAAAGCAAAAACAAAAGACAAATAATTAAATTACCTAACAAAGGCTACCTCTAATCTACCATGGTCCATGCTTCTGAAATTGTCCTACAATTTGGAAGGGCCTAATAAACATAACAATTTAAAAATGGTGTGCATATTTCATGAAGGAAAATATGAACCAAAAGCTGAGTATTCTCATGTCAGAAACTAACTGTATATATGCCACTCTTCCACATCATTTTTTATTTATTACATATGAACGACACAAACTTACATTGCATTTTCATATGTGTTTGATCATGAGGGCACATGGTTTAGGCTGTAAGTAGAAGGTTAAAGGATGGGCAAGGAGCTTGGCCATATTTTAAGGGAGGAAAAGTAAAAGAGATGCATCCGAAAGCAGCTAATAAACATTTTAAAGTAATCGTTTACAAAAAAAAAGGGGGAAGAAAATCAAAGAAAGGAATATGAAGCCCAAAACCAAGAGAGCATATAATCAGACAACGCTGGAAATGCAGTAAGTAACAACATTTACAGCAACATTTAAGAAAGATCGGCAAGAACGGATTTTAGTTCTAGAATATCTAGATCACCACAATTATCATCTAATCAATACAATTGATGTAATGAAAGCGAATATGTGTACATCTAATTAAAGCCATTAGCTGTACAATTGGGCTTGTTGAGAGAAGTTACTACTATTCTACTGTGTTGGCCTGTGGGTAAGGTAAAAAAAGTTCACCATTGTCAGCAAAAAACTGAACTCCAACAAGTAGAGTTTACCTAGATATAAAAGAAACTGCTAGCAAGTACAACACCTGTTGATGGGAGAGCATCGGAAGATAATTCATCACAGCCCTTCTTTCCATTGTAACTGAAGATTCGCCACTAAAAAAAAAGAGCTGGGATTTGCCTCTTCTGCTGCACCTATGTCCAAACAGGGGCTAATATCTCGAGAACAACTAAAGCAAATATTGACAATGCTTCTTTTTTTTATAGACTATAAGCTGATTTTATACATCTTCAGTATTCAGGGAACTACATAGAGCGATAATATCCTAGGCATGATAATATAATCAGGAGTGAGGACAAATAATAGACACCATGAAGGCATGAAGTAAATCACATGGAGATCGACAAACCATAGGCGTCAATCAGAACTTAGAGTAAAAATTGCAAGATCACCAAACAAAAAAAAATAGAAACCTCACTCACCAATTTAACATGTATCTGGCCAACAGTTTATATCCATGGAAAATACGTGGAGGGAGCAATTTTTACTCTCATATGCATCACCCTCTGAGAGAAGAAGGAAACAAAGGCTTTGTTTGCATAGGCGCTACCATTCTGTCAGAAAGAAGCATAAGCGATAATAAAGGTGTCTAATTCTACAGTTAGCCAGAAGTTGTGAATGTCCTACACCAATTCAATGGGAACTATGAAAGGGTAAACAGTTCGAAGAAAACCAAAGCAAGACTTCAGTAATAGAACCGTACTAAAAGATCGGATAAAATGCCTTCGCATAAAAGATCGATCAAATTTCAATTTGTGATACGATTGTGCAAGTAGTTCCATGTCAGACGATTGAAAATATACAACGTCAAGCAAATATGTTATTCCCATGGCATAAAACACATCGGGGCCCTTGAGATTAATATATGGATGAATCAGGTAGCACACGTAAATTCAAAGAAAATGTAGCAGAAAATGTAGCGATCATTCTTTCGGACCAATTTAGGCATGGCTAACACATGAAATCGATATGATAGCAGAATAGCTCCACATATAAAGAAAGCATTAGAGCTGACATGATGCTATCTCAGGAACCGGGATATTGGTGTATCATCTACATGTAGTTACTGTGAGAGCTGCTCTGTGGAGCAAATAGGCCACCCATCAGTTTTATCAAGGTATAAGCCTCTCATTCACCTGAATAATACCGTAGGAAAGCACAGCAACACAAGCAAATTCGAAAAAACATATAGCACCTGAATATGTCTTCACCAGCACACCAACAAATAATATGATCACTGGACCATCTCTAGAGGCAACTTGAAAATGTGCAACCTATGCAAAGAAGCATAATGAACAAAGGATGGCAATGATCTCTTGAGATTAACATGGATAAAATTGGTTAAATCATTTACTTGAATTGAACTAAGTTCAAGATAAAACTGTTAATTACCTCAGCAGGATGAACATCCAAATGAGATTACGGCTGCAAACCTGCAACTACCATTCCATCGATCTGTATTACAATAAAACAATTAGTTGATTTTTTGTAGCCATTTTGCTCCAGCGTTGCTTGCAGAGATGAATATACGGAAAAAAACCGAGTAGCATGTGCATTGAACATATGAGAAAGGAACGAAAACCTGACTCCATATAGATGTGGTCGATGCTGCCGTAGCGATGGAGGAGGCGATGAAGCTCTGAGTACCGGGTGTCGAAGCCCAAGTTCCGCATGAATGCATGGCCTGATCCTCCCCCACCAACGACCAAGAATCTCCTAGAAACCAAGATCGTACAATAGGAAACCCTAAAAATTGCAGAAAAATCAAGGGTAGAAGTCAATCTTAGGGGCAGAAGAGCAAAGATCTCACAACAAGACTCATAAACCCTAGGCAAGAAGAGGAGAGAGGGAGAGAGAGAGAGAGAGAGAGCAGTGAGAAGGGAGAGGAGGGCATGGAAGGGAGAAGGAGGCGGAGAAGGAATGGCGCACCAAGGCCGAGGTGTCGCCTTCTCTGGAGCGTGCTACAATCCTGCCCAACACATCCAAACCAAAGGGGGGAAACAAAGTGGGGTGACCTTGTAGACGCCATAGGCGGTGGCCTCCCACTCCACGCGGGAGAGGAAGGTAATGGGGTCGGCGAACTCCGACTCCATGGGCGGACTCGGGCGTCGAGGTCATGAGCCACGCCGCACACAGGGATCCGGCGTGCTGCACGGCGGCAAGGCCATGAGGCGACATGGGGAGATGGGGAGCGGAGGGGAGTGTTTTGGGGGTTTGAGGCGGAGGGGAGGGAATAGTGTGGGGGTATGCGGGCGGTTGCCGGCAGGGAGGCGCGGTCGTGAGTCGAGAGAGAGAGAGAGAGAGAGGGAGTGCGGCACTATACTGGACGCGGGGGCGCTACGGTTAATCTCTACGCGAGATGATCCCAAGCATTGGTCGATCGTCGATCGGACGGATGCAAACGATGGTGAGAGAAACACCATCACCAACTTCAATATTTAATTTTGATAGTATATTTCAGTAGTTGGTACTTCTGCACGTTGTATCTCTTGAAAGAACACTCTTGAAAGGTTCGGTTTCCCTACGGTTTTTTTACTGAAAAAAATACGGTATCAAATACTGTGTACCGATCAAACCGAGTCGGCCGCCGGTATCGTACGGTACGATTTTTCCGGGTTGGTTTGTTCTGTTCGGTGTCACTGTGGACAGCCCACTCGCCTTATGGGACGCACCACCCACGCCCGCTCGCACTCCCACTGTGCTCCTCCCACTCCAAGCTGCGGCGAGCCCCCGCATCGCGACGATCCTTCCGCCCTCGAGCACCGAGCGGTCTCCGGCGGGACGGCCCCCAGTCCCATGTCTACCTCGGCCGGCGCCGCGCCTCCCAACTCGGCACCTCGCCGCTCTGCGCGGGCGACTGCTGGTCGCCGGCAGACGGGCGGAGCTCCTTCCAGGCCGCCCTCCAGCGCTCCTCCGGCCAGAGCCGGCCGTCCCTCCTCCCTTCCTCGGCGGCGCCAGCGCGGTGCTTCTCCGGCCCGGCGGTCCATCTGCACTAGGTTTGCCCCTGCCTCTCTTGGTGCAGATGTTCTTTGTGAACTGTGAATTTGTAATGCTAAATTGGTAATGTTGGTCTTGACTTGTGATTGCTGTGTATGATTGAAAAATACGAGAACAAGATTTGGAATCTAATTCGGAGACATTCATAAATAATTGATATGTGCAATGCTGTTATGCGATTCGTGTGAACTGCAGTAAGTTGGTTTCTGTAGTTCTGTACTATGCGCTGTCTTGGACCATCAGTATTGATTGTTCATGTGAAGTACTGCAATAAATTGACTGACATGTCTGAGTTGAATTCTGTTCTTCTAGTAAAAGGAAACTAATTCGGTAGTTCCAAACAAATTGGACCGCAATGAGTTTATTTGTGCTCAAGGTCACAGGCTCATAGCCTTCAGAGTGAGGCGAGGAAGTTATGAGCTGTTCCAGTTTTTCTATATTCAAGCATTGTGTGTTTATAGGTATAATCCCCTGTATTATATGAAGGTTCTTAATTTTCCTTTTCTTACAATTCTCTTTTATTTAATTAGTTAGGATGGTGGTTTGATCTCCGCCTTTTTAAAGAATATTCTTTGCTGAAAGAGCTAATACCAAGTATTGAAGTTAAAGGTGTGCTTTTGTAATCTCAGCTAGGTGCTTTCTATGTAGAATATTATAGAAGCACATTCTAGTTTATATATAGAATATTATAGAAGTATATGAATGCTGTTTCTATTGCTGGGTGTGGTTTGTTATTTTGTGTTTTATTACCTGTGGACAGGAAGTATATTATATGATTTGATATGTTAAACTGATTTCATGCTGTGTGCTACGCGTGTGCCTATTTCTAACTTCGCATACCTACCATTATTTCCTGGTTCTGCCACAGAGAGATGGCCGACTCGCAGCCTCTGGTGGTGATCTTGGATGACAGGGAACTGAATCAACCTGGAGAGGCAGAAGAACTGAAGAAACGAGGGAAGGAGGTTGTGGAGGCAGAGGAACCAGAGGAGGTGGACGAGGATGTGGACGCGTTGATTGAGTGGCCAAGCTGGCTTCCTGACGGTTGGGACATAGATGTTCGTCGTGGTGACAATGGTTCCACCTACCGGGTACTTACTCTCCCGCATACGCTCGTGCGTTTGTATGTGTATGGCGTATTTGGTGTTTATATGCTTATCTGGGGTTGAGATGTTTGAATTTTAGGTCACTTCCTGATTGTTTGTGTGCAGTACTACACTTCCCCAGTGTCGGGATACACGTTTTCGACAAAGATGGAGGCACTGCGTTATCTTTTCTCAGAGATGGAAGAGCGTGTGTTGGAGTCGCAGGCGAGCGCCGAGGACAATGAGCTTCACGTGAGCGAGTTCTGTCTATGATCATGTCACTGTTGATACTTGATACCATTATTTATTACATGAGATGTGCTTCCCTGATTGTGCCATGCAGAGAATGCATACATGGCTTCCGGACGGGTGGGTGATTGAGGTCAGAGCCGGGGGGGAGAAGATGGACAAAATGTACAAGGTAAATTGGAACTTGCTTTCACTTTAACATCATGTGTACGCCAGCTTTTGCACACTTAATTGCTTCTCAAGTTGGCTTAGAGTATATATTAAATTGGGCCATCCATTTTCAAGGGACAGTATGGACTTTTTGTGTTGGCTCTAATTTTTTTTAGGGGTATTATGGACTTTTTGTTTCAACCTAGTTAAACAAAGCCAACACTAGTTGCAATTTTGTATGCCGTTGTCGGTGCCAAATGAATTCGCAGCAGTTGTCTCGCATGGTGCCAAAGGAATCCAGAAGCTCATACAAGTTGCAATTTGTTATGTTGCCACCAGTGCTGAACACATTGGCCGTTGTATCACACCCCAGTGCCAGTGCAGATCAAATTCGCCTTCTCAAATCTATTTAGTCGTCTCCATCTCATTAGGTAAGCAAACAGAGATTTGCATGAACACATATGTACATAGGTTAATTACTTGAGCGTTGCCGTTGACCACAACACAGACCAAAGATTGAAAGCCATAGGTCAGCATCGCAATTCGAACGAACATCACAGGTTAGGGGTACGAGATATAGGAGAAACAGCAGCTGCTTAGAATTACTTGATTGCCCATGTGCGCCATAGAATAATCATATGTAGTTACAATTTATCCTCAAAGAAATTATACTCCCTCATATTTGGTGGAGTATAGGCAAATTCTAACTAATTTGATCTGTTGGATTGAAATGAATGGAATGCCCATAGTAATTGGCGGGTACTGTATAAGAGTTCCCTAACTGGAAGCTCTTTGTGTCCATAGGTGGTACGAGTTTATTGCAACTAGACACAATAGAGACCAAAATAATGAGAGATTGATGAAATTGTTTCACAGCTTCCTTCAGACAAGTCACCAGGCCAGATATATTTAATGGGGACTTTTTGAAAAACAAATGTTGGTCATTGATTGCCTCTTGACTTTTATATGCTTTATGTGAGTAATTCTACAATTGAATACTTAATGTGATGCCCCGTGCCATCACACCTTTGGTGATGACACCAGCTTACGGATCGTTACCCAACAAAGCATTGCTTTCCCGAGTAATGACCCTATCCGAGAGATGTGATACGGCGCCAAGTACTACTACAACTTCAGTTTGTGATTCTAAATTGAATTCTCAATTTGAAGCGTCATTGGGTGCTGTTTTGACTAAAAGAACAAAGAAGATTGCTACGGCCGAGAGGGTGGATGGGGAGGCTGGCCGAGGAGAGGGAAAATGAAATAGGATAGAAACCTTAGCACTGGGTGAGAGAAGAAGTCCCGCAGCGCATGAAGGAAGGACACATGGGCCTAGGGCTTTGCAAGGAAGGACTTGGAGGCGTGCGGTTGAACCTAGGCCAGTGCATGGGGGAGCTAGGAGGAGAGCGGCTGTGGAGCCAAGGTGGGCTGCAAGGGGGAGTCCGGGTGCAAGGGAAGCGAGGTGGGCGCCGTGTGGGCCAAGTGGCGCACATGGACCGATTGGTGCGCATAGGCCGCAGGAGGGCACGCGGGTGCATACAAAGCAAAGGAGCCAAGGATGGCGTGAGTGGCCAAGGAAGGAGAGTCACAGTTTCTATGTGGGGCACCTATGGGTTTCGGTTTCCTTTTGATTTGGAAATCAGGGCCATTATCTCTATCAAACGGAGTGGAGATAGAAACAGAATTACAAGTGCTTGCCTTTTTAAATGAAGAGTCCGAATAGGAGTTTAGATTGAGGTGATTTCGGTTTTAGCAAGGGAAAATCCGAAATTATCTTTGTTGTTTTTTATCTCTTATATTCTGAAATTAAAGAGTCCTAGTGGTTTACGTTTAGGTCGTTGAGTTCGAGTGATGTTCTGAGTTGGAGTCGGCTTCAACCAAGATTGTGCTTGTGTGGGAGGCTATATAAACCCCATGGCCACGCCATGTAAAAGGGGAGTTGAATTTTCGTTTTGGAATAAACACCAGAAAAGCCAATGTTGGCACCATGGATTGTGTGTTCATGAGATGAGTTGAGGGAGAGAGATTGAATTCGTGAGTTTTTAGATAATAGAGAGATTGTTCTAGCTCAAGTTGAGAAAACCTTTGTTCTCAGATTGTGTGGAGGGAGTTGTTCTTGCAATTCGTTCCCTTCAGATCGGTTTGTGAGTTCTTCATTCGTGGTACCGTGAAAGATCGGGTTACTCACGCTCCAACTAGCTATCCTACTAGCTGGACCATATCAGGTGGCATCAGAGCCTTCATTGCTCACAGTATCATTGTTGCTGCGAAGGTCATCAAGTTTCAATGGCCGACGTCGAGGAGATGGAGCTAGTCATCCAATTTAGCTGGAATTTGGATCAATGCGAGCAGGATCCCCTAAAGGAGCCGCACCAAGGAAACATCTTCTTTCACTGCTGCCGAGTGGGGAACACTGATTGTGCCATAATGATCAATCAAGAAAGCTTGACTAACGCCGCAAGCCAAACACCTGTGGACAGATTGGGGCTGACCACAACACCGCATCCGAAGCCGTTCAACTTGATGTGGTTGGACTGGTACATCCCAATCATCAAGCATGTGGAGGTAAAATTTTCTTTGGACAGATACGTTGCTGTGGTTACTTGTGATGTAATTCCCAGGCATATGCGAGCGTATTCTTTGGTGATTGGCACATATTGGCTGACCAAACAGAACATATGGAGAGTTGCATCATGTCTCGTCATGTGGTTTTCTTTTCCTTGGAGAGGAACACGAAGGGAGATTGAATCTTGCTGTTTGCCGCAATACCTTGAAGATAGACAGCGGTGTGATAAGACACATGAAGACAAAGAAGAACAATGGTGAAGGTAAAAGGCTGAAGAAGAAAAGAGAAGAGCTGAAGAGGCGACCATTGTTTCTGCCCGTGAACAGCAAGATGAGTCCTCTCATGGTGGCAACACTGACGGCAAAGCACCACAAGACGATCTTTATATGCTGACCAAGAAGGTTCAGTTTATGACATGACTATTGTTGAGAAAGGACACTGTAGCAATGTCGTCAAATCTGAATGCAAGATTGAGGAGAAAGTTTTCAAGCTCATCATTGATGGTGGCATTTACAACATCATTAACAAAGATTTGGTGCAAACTTTGGGATTATCAACATGGCGGCATCCTCAACCGTACTGTGTGCAATGGTTGCATAATGTCAATAACTGAAGGTCACTCACCGTGTTACAATTCCTTTTTCAGTGGGTGATTACAAGGACAGGGTGGAGTGTGATGTCGTGTCCATGCACGCATGTCACATGCTGTTGGGACGTCCGTGGCAGTTTGACCGTAATGCTACACACCACGGGAAGTTCAACAAGTACTCTTTGGTGTATCAGAGCAGATCGTCTACCCCGTGCCCTATGCCGGAGAGTGCTATTCTTGTTGAGGAGATTATCGCTGAAAAGACTGTTGTGAAGAGTCCAAGTGGTTTGCGTTTAGGTCGTTGAGTCCGAGTGGGACTTTGTTCTGAGTTGGAGTTGGCTTTGGCCAACATTGTGCTTGCGTGGGAGGCTATATAACCCACATGGCCGCACGATGTAAAAGGGGAGTTGAATTTTCGTTTTGGAATAAACACCAGAAAAGCCAATGTTGGCACCATGGATTGTGTGTTCGTGAGATGAGTTGATGGAGAGAGATTGAATTCGTGAGTTTTCAGATAATAGAGAGATTGTTCTAGCGCAAGTTGAGAATACCTTTGTTCTCAGATTGTGCGGAGAGAGTTGTTCTTGCAATTCGTTCTTTTCAGATTGGTTTGTGAGTAATTCGTTCATGGTACCGTGATAGATCGGGCTACTCACGCTCTAGCTAGCCATCCTACTAGATGTACCATATCGAGATGCAACAGAGAAATAGTTAGGGACTATCCACGGGTGTGCACCTGATGATTGATCGCATGAAATCGCCTAACATTTGATGTGATTCCATTGTATGTATGTCGGGCCTCAATCTGAAATACCTAGTTTCGCCGCTTCTAATACAAGGATATAAATAGTAAGGGTGAGTATGAAAGTACTCAGCAAGTCACTAATAAGACAAGAGTTGAATGGCATGCATACAATGTTCTATCCTCTACCAACAGTACCATCACCGTCAATCATCAATCAAGTCTCAAAATTTTCTTTTACATAGAATTTTTTTTTTAAATATACTATTCACCCGTATCGTGGGTTAGAGCCACTAACAACCCCTGTAGCCTCCATTCCAAGAGACAGGCGTGAATTCACGTTTTTAACTTTGTAGAGGTTGCATCGCTTTACCCACAGTAACCCATGACCTTATGTGCCGTCGGTTCTTTCGCGTTTCCTAAGACGCGAGGCCAGGTCAGGGTTCAGTGCTTTTGCCCTATTTCCATATATTACATCTCCACCCACCACGCAATATAGCATTCAGCTCGGGTGTATCAGCACCCTTGGCCGACCGGGTGTATCAACACCCTAGGCGTATCAACGCCTCTTTATCAACACCTGGTCGCATCAACGCCTCTTTCATACATAACTATTATACGCTCCCATATGGAGGCATACCAACTTCATAGGGTATTTGGCTCAGCCCATTGCAAACGAGTATGTGGTCAATACGATTTTGTACAGCTCACGAATGCAACTAAGAAGAATGGTTTCGTCCTTATATGTATAACCCTACGTAGAGGAGGCCCTGACTAGCTCAATCCATCATCACATTGCCTGAGCCTCCCTTACGCACCATATTAAGATTAAATAACCATTTGGCCCTAAGTTGGCTTATCATCGAATCAACATTCCAATCATTCATCGCGGCCCAGTTTTATTTTAGAAAGTAATGGTTCGATGCGTGTAATACTAATAATAGTTTTAAAATAGTTTGTTACAAAATTAGAATCGATCGACATGATCAAAAGGGTGACTTGCCTAGATCGTTTATATATTTCCCGCGTCTGGCCTGCTCGTAGGTCTCGCTGGTACTTCTGATCTAATTTGCCCTCTGACTTTATGATCTAACTAGAACCTACGATTTACACGTGTAATGAAGATCAATACCGAACGGTAGCTGTGCTGTGATAAATATGCATGCAACCTGTGTGACAATTTAGCGTGTTCTAAGGTCGATGCTACGTGTGAATTCTTGATTATAGCCAAATAATTGTTCTAGAGTTAGATTCTCAAATTTGCTAAATAATTTGTTATTATTATTTTAACTTCTGTTGAATTCTTATAAATTCAGCCTTTCCTCCGTCCACCTTATCATCTTCCTCCTACCGGTTCACTCTCTTCCCCACTCACATACACAGAGCACCCATCACCCATCTCTCTCATCAGGGGCAGAGCCAGCCATGGCCCAAGCCTTAGGCTGGGCTAGGTTGTTCTTGGGCCGAACACAGCCATAGGTAGACATGCGTATATGGATTGCTACTGTTTGACATGGACTTTTGATCCTAGGCCTCGGGCCATTGCCCCAACGGCCCGAGGCCCAGCTCCGCCTCTGTCTCTCATCTCCCTATTTCTCTTCCCAAATCCCCAATCTCCATCTCACCCTCACGCACTGCCTATCTCCATTTCTACTTCCACCAAATCACTATCTCCCTGAAGCTCTCTCTCTCTACTACTACTACTACTACTACTACTACTACTACTCTATCTATCTATCTACTGCTGCTGCTTCTAGCCTGCTGCTACTACTATCTCTACACCTCAGCAGTCACCACCGCCTGCCTCCCTCTCTCTCTCTCTCTCTCTTTCTCAACTACAGGTCATACCCACAATTCTAAACCCCAAATTTCAATTTCAGTATTCCACTATACATGTTCTATGACTGTTGCTCAGGTGCGGATGATTTCTGAAATGTAGCTTTACTAGTTCATCTATGCTGATAGTTGTGAACTTGCATGTATGAATGTTTGTATGTGTACGTGCTGGCCTAAATGGATTGGAGCAGAGAAACACCTTTTTGGCTTGAAATCAATCGTGCTCACGTGCTTGCAGTTTAGCGTCCCTGCAGCCGTCTACTTGGTTGCCTCCGTCCTTGGTCTCCTGCTTGCCTGCCTGCCTCCTCCTCTGTTTTTCCCCCTCCTCTGCTTCACTTCCTCCTTGCTGATTTTGTGGTGGTGGTGTTAGCTAATTCAGTGTTTTGGCTTGAATGAGCAGTGGCTCGATTCAGGAGGTGCAATTTCTGGTGTCAATTTTCGGTGGTGTTGTGCTTGGGGAAATGGTGGCTGGTGCGTTGCTGTAGGGAATGAGGAAAATGTGTTTACTGTGATGAGCTCACCACTCCTTATCTTATCCTCTTGCTTAATGGCTAAGTATGCAAATCACGTGGCTTGTGCAATGATGGCCCTTCTTGTGGCTTATTATGAATGGTTGGGATGAGTTTTGGTTTTGAGGCGCATTTCGGTTGAACGATGAAACCCTAAAAGATAGTGCCAACCGGTCTTGTATCGTCAGGAACCTCGATGAGCTAACAATACTACACTGGGTTTGACGACACTATTTAAATAAAATATCTTTTCTTATTGTTAATATTATCGTTCTTATTATTCTTTTTTTTTCTATCCATTTATTATGTTTCCGTGTTCTAAATTTGTAAACTTGGCCAGCAACGTGGCAACATCTAGTAATTAGGTAGATAACCGGCCATGTAGCCACTAACTACTGACATCATCGGGTACGGTCAAAGGTGGGTCGTTTCACTTAAAGAGTATAAACAGCTCTTTCATAACTCTGATTCCTAAGAAGGATAGTCCCTGCACAGTGAATAATTTCAGGCCAATCTCTCTTTTGTTTTGGGGAACTGATTTTGTAGGGATGTCACAAGAGATGTGGCCATATTTTTTTACCATCTTGTGTCTCTTTTGCAGTTTTATGTTCATCTGCCTACTGGAATGCGATTCTTCTCAAAAGAAGATGTATTGTGCTGTGCTAATGAGGGGGGGATTTCTAGATGTAATGTGAAGGGGTTGTGCGACACAAGCTCTGAAGATAATGTATGTCCCGCAGGAATTATTTGTACTATTTGAGCAACATTATAATATTATATATACTAAAAGTGTTAACTATTTTCAGAACTAACCTTTAGATTTATTTATAGATACTGGCACAGGTCGAATTTAATCCAGATGGGCTACCGGATGGATGGGTGAAAGAAATAATATTTAGGAAGTGCAATGATGGAATCAGAAAAGATCCGGTACATTACAATAGAGCATCTGATTCAATAGGATTTAATATGTCAGGAGCATATTGCTTATTCCTTTGTTACTTGGTGATAGTTTTGATTTCAATTTTCTAACCATTCATTATCTGATTGTGCAGTATTATACTGATCCTGTTAGTCATCGTGTATTTCGTACACTGAAGTCTGTAATGGGCTACCTTGAAACCGGAGAAATAACTAAACATGCCTATATTCCAAGGAGAAGTGTCACTGACATGTACTCTTTTGACAAGTGTACAGATCTGGTATTTGGTTTAGTTCTTTGTTATTGTTCTTTCCTTGTCAAATTTATGTAATTATCCTTCAGGACTTTCAGGAAAAAATTACCCTTCAGGACCTTTAATTCTCTTAGCAAAATCTGCATCTTCTGCTTTTTAATTTTCTTGGTTCATACATGCCCAGGCACACAATAGCGATACATATGTACAATTGGGTAGCTGCTTCAATTTACCTTCTTGTTTGATGCAAGGAGCAATAGAGAAAGACAATATGTGGTGCTCTTGATAATAATAGAAAGTCACGTTAGCTTTGCTAATACTACAAATGACCTGCTTTAACGCAACTAAGTTAATATTGAGATTTGCTTGTTGCTATGACTGAAAATAACATAAATATATAACATTTACACTTTTCCCTGTCTTCGTACAACTTTCTTTACCGTATGCCATCTCTCTTGGCTTAACTGTGTATTAGCTCCAATTAATTTAAAAGCAAAATTGGCTACAAGACATTATAATTTCGTGTCATTGGCTGTTGGATTTCCAAATTTTGTGTCAAAAGACACTACAATTTTGTGGTTCTTTGCTGTGGAACACTGAGGCTATATTATTATATCATTTTCGGCCAAACGAGGAGGTTCAAGAGAGAAGGTTGGTGAATAGTCGGTTTTGACCTTCAGGTCACTTAGCCCAATCGGTAGGCCCACATGTCATATCCCTCTTCTTCCACCTTGCCTTCCTCCTCAATCTTCTCTTCTCCCACATTTGTCGCCACCAACATCGCTGCTTCCTCTGCTCATGCCGTGCCTTCCTCCACGGGCCTCGCCGCTCCCTATGAGCCACATCCCGACCTCCATCTCCACCGCGCTAACCGTCACAGGCCGAACCGCCGAGCCTCAACACTCTTTGTGGTTGCCGGATCCAAGCTCAGCTCGCCGCGCCATGGGCTGAGCCCATCGCTCCGCCGGGCTGTTATCGAGCCACTCCGTCATCTAGTAGTGCACCTCGCGTCACCGCCGTCCTTGACCTCACCGCGAGCTGGTCTTGCACTCGCACCGCCACCGCCGTCGACCTCACCTCGAGCCGGTCTCACACCCGCGTTGCCGCTGTCCTTGACTTCACCGTGAGCTGGTCTCGCATCCACGCCGCCGCTGCCGTCATCCTTGACCTTACCGCGAGCTGGTCTTGCCACCGACGCCGCCACTTCCTCTGCTCATGCCATCGCCGCTACAGTCGCCTGCCCTTTTTCTCCACTGACCTCTTCACTGTCCTCCGTGCCCTTCTTCTCTGTCGACGTTGTGCGCAGCTTCGCCGCCGAGCATGGCCTCGAGTTACGCACTATCGCGGTTCGCATCGACGATGCAGCCGAGGCCGGCGGAGAAGATGCACAGTCGATGCCACCGCCGCTACAGTCACCTGCGGGCGAGCTCCTCTACCTGTGCCTCCTTTCCTCTCTCCCCTCATTCCTCTCTCCTTTCTCCCTATCTTCTTCTGTTTGCCTACCTGCACCTTCTTCCCCGCAGCCGCCACCCTTGCCCCACCTGTTCCGACCGCCGTTGTCCACCCCGTCACCTCACGCAGCAAAAAATGGGTTTCCTATGTCCGGGAACGCGCCATGCTTCCATCTGCGCCACCGTTCCTTCACTGGAGCAACACCGTTGCTGCATCCTAGCTCCGCTGCCCTGCTGCATCGCAAGGAAGGAGGAGAAGAAGCGCAAAGAAGTCTTTTTCCATAATTTCTCTCTCCTTATCAGCCAAATACATTATTTTAATGGGTATAGTGTCCTACAACAAAGTGTCACAAAATTGTAGTGTCTTTTGGCAAAGACATAAAATTTTGGTGTCCAACAGCCAATGACACGAAATTATAATGTCCTGTAGCCAATCTTGCCTAATTTAAATGGTTTACTCAACTTTCCAAGAAAGGTAAATGTTTCTTTTGACCTGGTCATGCACAGTGTGATAATTGGATTCTACTTCCTATTTGTGCTTGCTTGTGGAAACCAAATGATTTTACTGGCATGTAATGTCAACTGATTTCTCATGCATTTTGTTATGATACTGGGATTGTACTACATACTTGGTTGAGGAAGTTATTTAACTACTTTACCTGCCACTTCCTCTACCAACAGTTCAGTATGACACTATACTAGGACTTGTTGTCAATAGAATGATCTTGCTTCATGGCTAATGGATCTACTGTGATTGTAGTTTCTATGAAGTTTTGATATATTTTTTAACCACCAGCCTCAAAGTATGCTGAAAAGACTGAAAGTAGAAGGAAAAACAAAGAGAAAATCCATGGTGTTAGACAAGGAATTACCTGTTGACCAGACTTTAAATCACTGTAAGTTCCTGCAGTTTTCATAGAGGTATATGTGGCAGTTATGTTACTTTCTGTAGAATTCTATTTTTCCATATAAGAGGCATAATAACATATCTCATAGTCGCTAAAAAAAAAATCTTTGTCTGTACTGCTTCAAGTTGCACATAACTGCACATCAATTGTTTGGTCTGTTCTTAGTTCTACTAAATGTTGATTACCTGTTTATGACATTAGTCTGTGGTATGCTGCAGCTGTTTATGACATCACTTTGTAACGAGATGCTTTACATTGCTTGTGAGGTAACATTGATAAAAAAATTATCAACTGTTGATTAACAAAAGGGTACTGTAGGTATTAAGGGCCTGTGACTTGTTTGGTTGAAGCCCTGAGGTCCTCCCTAGCACAGGCACCCTTGCCAATCTCAGGCATCTGAAATCGATGTCCTGACTCCGGCACGATGCAGCCAGATATTAATTTATCCGTAATTGCGTTTGTTTGGACTCACTACTGCACGCTGTTGAATTCCATGCTACCGCTCATCGACCCATCTCACCACCTCGCCACCTGCTCCCACCAAAATCGCATGGAGCCACTCTGCCGCGATGTCTGATATTGTGCACCCCTTATTGCCCGCATGGAGAATCACTGGTGCCAACTCACGACACCATCGTGCGGATCTGTGCTGACACCACCTCCCAACTTTGTCCCGCATAGCAACCACTAATCTTTCTCAACATCGGCTGGCAGCGACCACTCCTGATGCCACCATGTGGATCTCGCGCCCTTTGAATCTGATGCAAAGCCACCGCACTGCTGCTCGTGGTTGCATCACGCTTTGCTGCCACCTTATTTGCTCATGGTTTCCATAGATTGGGGATTGTCCACTTTTTTCTTTGTTTTTGGACAAAAAGGGCATGGATGGTAGATATGGATAGAAATGGATGATCGTGTAACTGGAGAAGGTTAAAAAAATATTTAAAGAAGGTACCTTCTACTAGACTACTACTTCTTTAAGCATTTGTGTGGAGCTTGCTAAAGTAATTATCAAAGTAAGGCTAAAAAAACTATCAAAGTGTAATTGCATCTTTTAAGTTTTCTTAGGCACACGTCACCAACCAAACAAGTTGGTCTAAAGCATGCCCGGTTAGGCAGAAATTAATTGCATCTTTTAAGTTTTCTTAGGCACACGTCACCAACCAAACAAGTTGGTCTAAAGCATGCCCGGTTAGGCAGAAATCATCAAAATCTTAGGTTAATTTCAAACAGGCTTTTTTGTTAGGCATGGTACTCCACTCTCCAACTAAACATGCCAAAGTTTTTGTAAATGTGGGTAAATATTAACTATTAAGGCAAGAGATTGGCATGAGACTATGGAGAAGAGAGCATCAGCTATGATAAAAAGAGGCACGTACGGATGGTTTCCCGCACCAAGAAATTGGAATAGGAGGGATTTGCAACATCAAGATCGAAGATGTCGGGCATGGCAACAGTTGGAGAGAAGTCTTAAAATTTGTTTTTTTTTCAAATATCAAATTTGGTCTCATGGGTGCTGGGTTTGGTTTTGAACTTTTGGGCTGGGTTTTCAAATAGAGGAGTCGATAGGGCCATTACTCTTGGGGATGAAATCGTGCGAACTCCATGGTGTTCGTAACACTATTAGTGTATGTATAATTATGTCATCGAAATCTTCCACTGTCATCATTAACGATACTGCTTTTAGGTTTTCACCAACAGTCCTGCCGTGTGATCCAGTTGCTCTGCAACCAAATGAGATATGCAATTTTCATGTTTACCATCCTCCTATTTTTATTTGTGTAGCATATTACCTTTGTAGCTTGTCACACTTTCCAAATCAATATATGTCCCAAAACATTAAGGGAAAATTTGCTCACCAACATTGCAATGATGTATAAATTGGAAAATAACATCCAATGCGAGGATGACAGGTGGGCCATAGGGTCACATGTTAGTGACCAAGGATCAAAATCCCGGCGGTTACCAGAAAACCTGGTGTGGATCGGGATGAACAGAAACCAACCGAAAATTTTCAAATTTATATTTGAATTTATAACTGCATAATGCACTTCCTAGGTTGGTTTTGGCTTTTTTGTGTGCTAGATTACGTATTGTATGAGCTAAATATGCTTGAATTATTGTATGAGCAAGTCTTGGGCTGTTTTTTGGATTTGAAAAGCACATTGGGTGCTCTTCCCCCCTTGTTGCGACTTGGATGCCTGGTTGTGGTTGCAGGGGAAGGAAAGGAGAGGAGGAAAAGTAGGTAACAGGAAATTTACTGCATTGCATGTCGATTTTTAACAATAATGAAGCTAGCAAGGTTCTCTATGTTTTTCCAATTGCTACTTCATTAAACACTCGGAGGATTGTCACTTTATTAAACACTTTCTAATTAATATTTGCATTATTCCAATTGCTAAATACCCATAACCGGTTTTCCCTGTTTTTTTCAGTTTTTTGACCAGTTTTTCTGGTTTTTGGGCGGTAACCGGTTTTCAAAATCCTCAATTCAAAATTCAGTTTTCGAACTTCATCCGGGTTTGTCCCGGTTTTTCCGGTAACCAGCCGGTTACCAGCCGCCGACCGGTTTTTCTACCGGTTTCGGGTTTTGGATCCTTGTTAGTGAGACATTGATGTTATTTTTCAACTTTTGGTATCTGTGTAGTGTTATTGATCAAATTGCCCAAACTTTAAATATCTTCCAAGAAGTACCTTTAATTGTCGAGCATTGGATAAAATGGCATGGCACATTTTGTTTGATATTCCTTGGCAGCTGATAAAATGATGCCAGCACTTCGTGTTGTGTTATTTATTTTTTCTTTTGTCAGTGCACTAGTTATTACTTATTACATATAGAAATATCAACTGATGTGTCTTGGATAACAAAATCCTTGTTAATGTCAATTACTTGAGAGTGACATTTTGATTGAAGTTGTTGCAGAGCAACTCACGATATTTAATTGAAACACAAATTGTTTGCCTTCTTTAGAGAAGTTCAATATAATTTGTCGTGTTTTTCCCTTTCACCTACCTGATGATTTTTATTACCATGTTATGTCTGAAGGTGAGCTTTCTGATCCGGATCCTCAATCTGAGCCAGAACAAAGGAAGTTTATAACAGTTAAGGCCATAGGTAAAGAAGCAGCTACCTCAGAGCTTATCAAGCGACCAAGAGGGAGGCCACGGAAGATTATGAAGCAAACTAGTGAAAGCACTAAAACCGTGAAAGCTATAGGGAAAGAAGCAGTCACATCAGATGCTATCAAGCCACAAAGAGGGAGACCACGGGAAATCGAGAAGCAAACTAGTGAAAGAACTGAAACCGTGAAGGCTATAGGTAAAAAAAGCAATCACCTCAGAGGCTATCAAGTGACTGAGGGAGGCCCACGGAAAAATTATGTAGGAAATTAACAAGAGCACTAAAATAGCGAAGGCAATAAGTAAAAAAACAATATCTATATGAAGGCCACAGAATAATTGTGGAGCAAGCTAATTGAATCACAACCAGAAATGATAAACAAAATGATTCCAGCACATGGTGTTGCATTTTTTTCCCATTTCTCATTGCACTTATTACTAGCAGAAAGGTTAACAGCACCGTTTTAATTAGCATGTAGTGAATGCATAGTGGTTAAGTGTTTTTGCAAGTGTGTCGTGAATCGTGATATAGCAGATAGTATGCTTTGGCTATATTTGTAAGAGTATGAAGTTACTCAATCTTAAACTAAAACATCCAAAATAGAAAAGCTAACATACTAACACCAAAGATCTAAGGTCATATCAAATCATAAAAACCAATATAATGATTTTTTTAATCAATCTTCAATTCTTCTTTGTTCTTGCCTTTTTATCCATTCCGGAAACCACCGAACCAGGCCTGCAACTTGTTTTCCTTTTCTCCTTTGTTAGCATAGTTATAAAAGATGTGAACAAAACATGAATTATCTTGTGTTATAGCACATGGAAACCAAATATTTTTGTACTGAAGTGTAGTTACATGTTGCATTATAGCTGCTATAGCAGGCTGCTATGTTGATTGTTGACACAAACGTATGAAGACACTACAGTAGCTGCTACTTTGCAGCCACAGCTCCTAGTCACATGTAGTGGCATTATTTAAAATAAGGCAAAATTCCTTATATCCCTCTGGAAATTCCACACTGTGGCTGACATGGTGGGTCTGAACAAACATGTCGTTGTGTAAGGAATTGCCCCACACAACAATAATAGATTAGTGTTGCATATCAAAATCCTTGCTATAAATTTTAGTCATTTGCTGAAGTTTTGACTTGAACTGTTGTAGAAAACAAGTTTTATTTGAACACACAGGCCACATTGTTTACATTCTTTAGCATATTTTGCCCTTCCATCCTGCCTGATGATTTTAATTTGCTGTGTGACAATTGAAGATCTAAATCCGCAATATTGATCCAAAAAGGAAAGAAAGTTTAAAACAGTAAAGGCAACAGGTAAAGAAGCAATTAGCTCAAAGACTATCAAGTGACCAAGAGGGAGGCCACAGACCACCGTGAAGCAAACTAATAGAAGTACTGACAAAAGTGATCAATAAAATGATGCTAACACTTGTTTTTACATTTTTCCCCATTTCTCAATGCACACAAACTTGCAGCAGATGGTTAATAGCTACTACCTCTGTGTCAAAATATAAGTTGTTCTAGGATCTGTGTTGGTCAAACATTTTTAGGTTTGACCATTAATATATAAAGAAATTACCAAGATTGACATATTTTCATAGAAATTGATGTAACTAGATCCATCATGAAATATATACTTTCATAATATATAATTATTTTTATTTGAAATAACATATTTTTATAGAAATTGATGGTCAAAGTGTCACCTTATAGACTGTGTTAATGTCCAAAACGATTTATATTTTGACACAGAGGGAGTATGATTTTAATAGCTTATAATGGTGAAGTGTTTTTTTTGCAGAGGATAGTGTATATGCTATCCTGGACAAAACATGCTCAGCTATATTTGTAAAAACATGAACTTAACACAATCAATGAATCTTAAATTTAGACATCCAAAATATAGATGTCAATCTGACATCAAATATCTAAGATAAACTGAAAATATAAGACGTGATATAATGATTTTATTTATTAATCTTCATTGTCCAATGTAATAATTTCATCAATGAAGATGATGGACCAATTTCTTATTTGTTCCTTTTTCTCTTTTGTCCAATCCGAAAATAGGGCTTAGCACGGTTGGTGTGCTAGCCAGCCCTTGTTCGAATCCTCTCTTCTTAAATACATTATGCGGGGGAAACAAGTCTTAACCCTCCGCGCCAGCATTTTTACTTCTGGAATCTGGACCCTTTCTCTGTTATTTAACACAGGTTAAGAACCATACAAGCAAAGCATAAAGCATATTTTGTGTTGTGGCTTATATGGAAACTTGAAATGAATCTGTACTGAGGTAGACCCTGTTTGCTATAACAGGCTAATATGATGCCAAAATTGTATGGGGACGCTAGTGGCTACAGCCCTTTTGTCCACTATAATGGTGCACTAGCGCTTTTTAAAAGAATGGTTCATAGATGGGTGTTGGATATTAAAATTTGTTAAGCTTTACCAAAATTGTTGCCCAAGTTACAAGTTTTAATTGAAACACACCTTCTTTACACTGCTTTAGCTATAGTTCAATATTGTGTGTCATGTTTTGCCCTTTGTCCTGCCTGATGATTTTAATTTGCCATGTTGCAGCTGAAGGTGGCACCTCTGATGGCTTAAATCCTCAGTCTGAACCAAGCGAAAAGAAGTTTAAAGCTGTGAAGGCTACAGGCAAAGAACCAATCAGTTCAGAGACCATCAAGCGACCAAGAGGTAGGCCACAGAAAATCTTAAAGCAAACTAACGGAAGCACTTCAGATCGTGCCAAGAGTTCACAAAACGAGACACAGCATATTGTGGTGAAAAAGGAATTGGGTATTGGAGGTGGAGAACACATACCAAAGACATTGGAATATACTGAGATGGAAAAGCACGCTGTGGTAATCCAGGATGTGGACAACAAGAGCAACATAGCTGGAAGGAGCCTGTTGATGTGGAAGTCAGACAAACTGGATTTGGTGACTGGCCCAGATCTACATGAACAAGCAAATGGCAAGTCAATTGAAGCTGTTGAAAAGTTAACATGCTCATCAGTTCATAAATTTTACATGAGGAGAAGTAGCAATCAGACACTGGGCTCGAAAAAATGATAAAGCAAATCAAGACACTGAGTTTGGAGCCCTTTTCCAAACATAAATGAAGCAGATAATAAATGTAAAACTATTTAAATTCCCTGAAATCACCAAACAGCTGAAGGCAATTGTACCTCAAGCAATATTGATGAGGTGTAGTTCTGTGTTGAAAAGACGAACTTCAGTTAGTACCTCATCCAGATAATAATGCAATAAACATTGATTCATGTGACTAATATTTTGGTTTTCCTTTTTTTCCCTCTTATGTGAGGTTATAGTCGGTTTAGAGGGTGTTTAGCAGTAATGATCCATTGGATTCTTCTATGGAATTGACGCTGCTTCTGGCATGCAGAATGTAACAATGGATTGCATCAGCATCAAGGAGATTCGATGAAAGTAATTTTCTAGGATAACCATACGACAGGGACATACTGTGCAAATGAAAAAAATCGGACGCTCCTGCTGTCCTGCACTTCCCATCATATATGCATTCTCCATCACTCATTTCAGAAGCCCAGTCTTGTCTTCTTACATACCAGAGTCATTCCTCCTTCCCCCCAATACTAAGCACCGCCACCACCTCTGGCTATGATGGGGTACGTGCTGTTGGCGGGTGGCAACGGTCCTAGAGCAGTCGACGGCGTGGGGGGTGGCCTGCGAGATGGCGCTCCTCACTTGGCCGCTAAGGGATCGCTGTGCCCGAGGCTAGGGAAACAAGCGAGGCACATGCCTATACCAATCTGCACGTTGCTTTGCCAACCTTTAATTTTAGAAAAGAAAGGCATCATTGATCGATCACTTTGCTTGCTTGCTTGTTTGTTCGCCGCGAGGTACTCAAATTCCACTGACAAGCTATGTGCCACACTACTGTCCGTGTGCCTCCTTCTCCAGATAAGTGTGTTGCGGGTGTTCCCTCGAAAAGTCATGACTCATTTTCTTGATGTTGCAAGAAGTGTTTCTATATGTTGCAACGTACCTTTCCTAAATCTTGTAGCATGTAATATTTGTTTTTGCTAGTGTTGTAGATGTTTTTACAAATTGTTGCACACATCTTTCTTAATTGTTGCATATGACATTTTAGTTTGTTGGGAACATGTCCTCTGTGGATTATTTTGTTGCAAGTGTTTTCTCAAAATGTTGCATACGTATTTTCAAATTGTTGCAATAGTTATAACATTGCAGGTTCATTTAATTTCAAACTTTTGTGATAGTTGTTCGAGTACATCTTTCTATAGGAACAACATATGCAATTATATGCAGATTTGAACCTTTTCCAATATTTTTGAGACCAAAACCATATTTTTTTGTTGAAGATGTTAAAATAGTTTGTTGCATATGTTGTATTGGAATATTGTGTCGGAGCGTACGATGGGAAGTCTCCCATCATACGTCCGAGCGCCAGTTGTGCCAAATCTTTTATTGAGTCTTGAGACAGCGATGCCTATCAGTATATAATAAATCGGAAAAGCTAAAAAACGCAATAGTGTTTCTATGTAAAACAACGGAATACCGATCTGCTGTTGAATCTGGTCGCTATATACACATCCTAAAATAGATCCCCCAACTCCCCTCTTTGCTCAGACACCAACTCCACTCCCCCTCCCTCCACCTCTGATCCATAGTGATGGTGACCAGAGTGGAGGAGCTGCGATGCGGTCGTGGGGACCGGTAGCTATTGGCGGCAGCTTATGCTATCAGGGTCGAGGCTTGCGTTGTAGACGAGGTGAGTAGGAAGCAAGCCCACATGTGCGGTGATCGGCGGTCGTCGTGAATTGGTCAGTGTCAATAAAAATATCAATTTTTTAATAAATAATATATTTTTAATAGAATTACATAAATAAATGACATTTAATAAAATTTTAAAAATAGGCTTCTGTCGTCGTTTCAAATGGTGATATTGGACTAGCGACAAGTGCCCTATCGCTCGCCGAACAATATTAAATGCCTCTATCGCCATTTGGAATGTCGATTTGCCTAAATTTCTAGGCAAATTGCCAATCCAAATGGCGACAGAGACCCTGCAGTTTCTTGTCACCATTTGGAATGGCGACAGAATATCCCCTATAAAAGGCCTAAAAATTCCATCAAAATTCACTTTTAATATGAGAAAAGAGAGAGAGAGGAGGGAAGAAAGAGGAGGAGAGGGGAGGAAAGGAGCTAGCGAAGCGCTATCTGTCCATAGCGGAGGAGGGAGGAGTAGATCCGGTCGCCCACCTTGCATGTAATTTTTTATTGTAACTTTATATTTAACTTCAAAATCTTGGTACGTTAGCAAATAAAACTAGTGGCATGTAATTGAATGGATTAGATAGTTTTAGATGTATGCATATGTAGTGTAGTTTGTTGTAGTATCTTTTTAGGTGTGTATAGTTTAGTTTTAGATATATGGTTAATCGTATAGATCTTTTTTATGGTGCAATAATTGAATGGATTATATAGTTTTAGATGTATTGTTATGTTGTGTAGTATGTTGTAGTACATCCTTTTAAGTGTGTATAGTTTAGTTTTAGATATGTGGTTAATCGTATAAATCTTTTTTATGGTGCAGTACGTAGATATGTCGGACGCAATCAATTTCGAAATTTACTACGGTCAATGAACTGTTCTGGAGGGTCCCGAGGGAGTTGATTTGTGTTATTTATGATTGATGACCGTTAGCCTAACAAGACCAGAGCAACGTACATGGGGCGCTGTGATACAATGGTTGTATTACACCTTCGAGTTGGACCATGCTCTGGACGATCTGAAATTGAGCTGCGTTACCATCCGGGCACCACGGGGCATACATTAGGAGTTAGTGCAGCTGAAGGGAACGAGATCATAGCAGCCATACCTAAGCATGGCGAGGGATTGCATGTGGGGTTTGGTCCTTCTAGCCTAGGCATATGTTAAAGCTTCGCCTGCATATGTGGCTGAACAAGGGGTAGTTAGTGGTGATGTCGAAGAAGTTGGTGACTTCAGCCACAACGCAGCGAACACAATGGCTAAAAGTAAAGAATGATGAGAGAAACCCTTATCGGGCACTTGTTAAGCCCATACACAAACGGGTCTACACTCACGCATGCTTATCAAAGCGGATGACGATCTGGGTCTTCTGAATCCATCTCTAAGTGATATGATTTTCTTGACCTAAACCACCTCTCCTGTGAGCCGTCTTGAGACATGGTTTCACCAAGGTCACCAACTCGGTATTTTGGTAAAGATACCAAAAATATCCCTTCTCGGTCCTTCTCCATGACTGAGTCCAATCATCGTGAAGAAATCCCATTCTTCGCCATGCCTTCATCAATGACTTTTCACATACCAGCAAGTCTCTCCCATTCGGCTCCCACCAAACCACCTTCGCACTTGCACCGACTCTAAGCCACTTGATGCAACCCGTTGCACCGAACTTTCCGTTTGGTCGTTCTTGTCCATCTTGCGTCATGCTTGAGTCCAACCACTTCACCATATATCCTTGATCGTTTTGGACCTCAACTCTCCTAGCCTAGTCCTGATCATCGTCGCCATTGACCGTAGTAGACTCTAAGCATCCCTACACAACAGTAGATTGAGAAATCGATTACGGGCGTAAGTTCTTCGTGGTTTGACCCACGTTAGCCAAAACATGCATCATGCAATACCTATGCAATGAATCCCTTGACTGGCCAATTCTGCAAAATCACCACAAGTCTTGTGCATGATTTTTCCCTAGCTGGTCAGACCGCTGCCCCTCGGCTGGTTTGAACTCTAGACCACCGGCGGTCAGACCGCCAACCATCGATTGGTCTAACCGCCCACCCCAGTAACAGGGAACTGATAAGACAGTCGGCCGACCTGACCGCCAACTCCCTACCAGTCAGACTGCTTCCCAAAATCCAAAACACCCATCTGTGGACTTTTCGGCAAAACTCTATCTAGTTTCACGTCTAGTCTCCATTTTTAATGGCACCTGGTGTAAACTAACCCCCGAATACTCCCACACAAGTGTTTGATCCCATTCCTCGAAACTCCATACTGCCGATCTAACAGCCACCCCTGGCTGGTCAAACCGCCAGCTCCTAGACAGCAAAACACCGTTTTGCTAAACAAAGGGTTTCTCCCCAAAGCACCTCAACACCGATGCCAATCGTTCAACACTAAGATTAGGACCATACCCTATGGTCTCCACAATCTCCCTGATACAGTCCGGCCTACGACCAAGGTACCCACACATGTAAATGTTGATGCAATTGATATAAAGAATGTGAAGGAACCAAAATGTGAAGGAACCAAAGGCAGAGGTGACCACAACGTCTTTTTATCTTGGGGAGTTGTTGATTCCAATCACTGGCCGGTCTGATTGCATGTGCAAAACGGTCTAACCACAACATCAGGCGAGGAGTCATGTTGGTCCTAGAGTATTGCATTGGGTTTTTGGCAATGTTAATAGCACTAGTATTGTGACACAGAAGAGGCACACCATCAAAAAGCTAACCCATAGTCCTTAAGAGTGGAGGTCATCCACAAAAATTGGCTACAGCAATGTCGAACCCCGGAGTAGAAGGATCCCAGAATCACTGTGTTTACCACACTAGTCTAGAAACAACTAGTGTACACAATTCAACAAATATGGTAAAAAGTCCACATCACACATTTTATTTATAATATTAGAGTTTTTATTACAAAAGGGCACTTGGCCTAAAGAAAATTACAGCAGAAAGCAAAAGGTAGTAGTAGGCCACACGATATGCCACATGTAATTGTCTAGGGGTGCAGCCTAGCTGTCCAAATCCTCCTCATTCACGGAGTACTCTTCCTCTGAGCAACAATGTTTTAAGCAAGGGTGAGCAACTGAGCACAAACAACCGTGCTCTGCAGGTTACACCCAATAACAGATTATAATGCATACTTGAATTTAACAAAGGAAGGCTTATAGGGTTGATTTTGTAAAAAGCAATATTTCTTTCAAATACTTGTACTAAGTTCCAAAGCAGTTATTTCATAACTAAAATTCATTGTCTAAATTCTCAAGTGTTATAGTAGAATAACCTCCATACAAAAATATGGAGAAGGATACCCTCCTATCTCATGGCTAACCGCCCAATTCCCAATTTGATAAACTATCCCAGAACATTTGTCAAAATCATTTTGAAATCAAAACCAAAGTCTAATCCACGAAAGGCTTCGTTCAGCATGTCCATGACCATGGACATGGCTATTCGAATAGTTTGACACTCTACAGAGGTTGTACAGCTTTATCCACAAGAGATAATCAGCTTTCACCGTCGACCAAGACACACTTCCAAAGGTGTACGACGAAGTGATTATCAAAAGGCTGTTACAATGCTCCATCCCAATGTAGTTGTGCCCGCTAAGGTGTCACTTCCTTTGGGTCACCAGCCCACTGGAAGTCTCCCTCTTGCGTCAAGTGGGAATTTCTGTCTACCTGTAACACCCCAGCTCAACTCTAAGCCTAATGCTACTAAACTAACTCAATAATAAAATTTACTACTAATCACTAACAAATAACCACAAGCTTTTCAACATCTAACAAGCTGGCAATAACCAAGACTATATTGAAACACTAGTTTCTAGAAATAACTTTGTTCTAAACAACAAATAGCAGAACCGTAAGAATATATCAGGATTATTCAAAGATCTACTTGGATGAAGGACTAAACAAGTCACTTGAAATCTTCTAGCATGTAAGAGTAAATAAATCAAGTTCTGAAATGTTAAAGCATAACAACAATGTCCAACAGACATACTTGATTAATCCAATTACAAATAACTCAAACATCACGAAGGATGGTCACAGTCTAAGAATAAAAGTAATAGCAGGATCACTTAAGTTTAAGTAAACGAGCTATTTTATTTGGTTGATCATGTGTGAAGTGCACCAAAATCTAACTCTTCCCATGCATGTCGCTTCCTCGACAAGTACCTAAAGAAAACATCAACAAACAAGCGTGAGTTCATGACTCAACAAAGTACAACAGTGAATAATCAAACATACGCATGTATGGAATATAATAAAATCCTCAATTAGCCATCAACCATTGATCCACTTTCATGCAATGCAAATGCCAAGAATGTAACTTTCTTCCTTCTTTGCAATTACTAGTAATACGGAGTAGTGCATCCGTCGAAGCATACTAAAGCCTATGCCCTCAAGCATAGGGACCTCAAGCCCACACTCCACGAGTGTGGGACCTCATGCCCATCCAATACATGATGGGGATCTCATGCCCGTCCAATGCATGACGGGGACCTCAAAAGAATCAATTCTTGGCTACCACGTAGTCCAAGATACAAGAATGAATGCCATGATGCAAATGAACTTAATATTCTCAACCCAACATGAGAGAATAACATTCAGCGGCAAAATCATAGATAAAATTCCATACAATTAAACCATGGCAATTATCATGAATATAGCACCACAAATACTCTACATTGCTTACACTTGCCTCAACTACGAGACGGATGACGACGAAAAGAGGACTCTATCCTCGGTTCTCACCACCACCTAGCAATTGCACATAGTATAGCAATAAAACTAAACGAACTCATTCGCTCCTATCTGCAACCCGAAACAATACACTACATGCCAAGTCCCAGTCTGTCCAAAACAAACAGCCACCAAAGAAAAACCATAATTTTTAATTTAAAACTCCAAAAATCATGAATCCAAGTTCTCTGGAATCTACACACACATACCCACAAATTCTCAGGTGACCAAAAGTTCATATTAATTCATCTAAACCCTTGTTTTTATCTCTGAAGACAGTTCTGTCATCTTCGGTTCTATCGACTTAGAAATTACATATCTTTTAATTGGTACAACCAAACACAATGATCTAAGTCTTTCTGGAATCTAAAGAGAGTTAGCTTCCATAATAAATTTATTATAATTTTTCTATTATGCAACAAAATTTGCTAACAGAGCAATCTTTCCCAACTGTCCCCAACAAAGGGACAGAACTGCAACGAACAATTCAAAATTCCATTACTTTCGTTCTACTTGTCCACAAAATGTGAACTTGGACTCTCTGGAATCATTATTAAGTTATATATCTAAGTCATGGAGACCAAAAGTCCAGATTCGTCCGTTTCCAAACCTTAATATGCAAAACCATGTTCGCTGCCCGAATCCTAGGGACTAAACATGCACTCGGATTGTAAAAATCATAACTAAATATCTATCTATCCAAAAATTATGATCCAAGACTTTCCAGAAAGCTATCGCAATTACCCACATAACTCTAGCAGACCTTAATCCCTGATTTCGCTTGGAACTAATTCAAACTTACGGATCAACAGAACTGCAGAAATACCGATCTACAACAGCAGGTTCTAATCTGGCTTTCGGCGACAAATCACATATAAAAGAATTACAATAACTAATGGAGAACATGAATTTACCCATGAATTCTCTGCTGGACCTCGCTGAAGTCCTCGGGAAGATCCCCCTTCTTCTACCTCTTCCTCTTCCTCTCTTCCTCTTTTTCTTCCTTCCTCTCCTTCCTTTCTCCTCTTCTCCTCCTTTTGGCAGAGCAACAGGAAGGGGTCACATATACCGCGTGCTCTGGTCGATGGTGGTACTATAGCAAGGGTGCTAGGTTTTTGGGGAAGGGGCATCTCCCTCTTGACTCCACTAAATGGTTGGCCCACTTGGCTAGGACGCCTTGGGCTGAAAGCCCAAGATCCAATCCTCCCACAAATCCTGAATTTTATTTTAATTTCCCTCTCTAAATAATATTATACTCACTAATGAATGATCGGGATATTACACTACCCGACACCCGTAGATCCAAATGGCACAACTAGCAAATTAATGAATGTTGCAAATTAGTAAGCAAGGTCTGTCCCATACCAGACTTATGGTGGTACGAAAGGGCTTTACAAGCCGTAGCTCGTGGATTGGTCCTTAACTAATTTGGGCGACTTCCAATTAAACCTTGGTCTCGATCATTGAAATGAACTGCGATCGTGCATCAACTTGCACCAACCTATCATCCGTTTCGCCCAAGTCTAAATCTGTTTTCATTTTATTTTGCCTTTCAAATCATTTTGCAAAATTTTCATGGCATACCAATGCCATGGTCTTATTTTTAAACAATTGAGGGACATTTTGGCTAAAATTCCCCAAATTAAACATTTTTTGTCTAAGCATGTCTTTGCACAATATTTTCCAAATGATCCTATTTCATACTATCGTATCAACTAGGTTTTATCTAGGGTGACAATATATTTGAATCAAAATCAACATTGGCCATACAAAGGATTTATGTATATCTATAAATTTAAAACATAAATTTAAATAACTGAATATAAATAAGCATACAATAATAATTTAAAATAGAATTTAAATAATTTAAAATATTAGGATTCAAATATGATCAACAGGTGTAACTTTCCTTGCTCAAATTGCTGTTGGTTGGACTCATCGAGAAATTCTAGCTCTCTAGAGTCGTCAAAGTCTATACGTGAAAATAAGCCAAATTCAAATAAAATTCAAATGAATTTAAAATTAAATAATTTTAGTTCTAAGAGATAGATATTGAATTTAGATAAATTTAGAAATTTGAATCACTTGAATCAGGGCTCGAAAGAAGGAGAACGAACTCTTAGAAGGTTCAATTTCACATGAAATGATGAAATTGGAATTTTCAGATTTTATGGAATTAATTTTCTAAAGGAAAATTAATTATTGAGTCATGTTGACGTCAGTGAGGGAAATTCGAATTTTGGCCAAATTTTTTTTTAAAGGAAAATGGGGATGTTCCTCTAACATGTGGGCCCGGGTCTTGTGGATTGGGTCCACGAGATCGCACCTTGGTCCACGGTGGACTGGTGCATGAAACAGTGTTAGCCACGTCAGCGTGACATGCATGTGATGATAGGGCAGCCATGTGGGCATTTGTGCTGAGGTGGCGCTAGGTGGCGCTAACGTGTACGGCCACGTCATGCCGGTGAGTGGCGGCGCTCAGGCATTGAGCTCACCGGTGCTACGCGCCACAGCAATCTCCGGTGAGGGCATAGATGGGCAGAGGAGAGTGAGGCGAAACTAGGGCGCTTGGTTGCGGCGGCGAGGCACGACGAGGTGGCTGACGGCAAGAGGAAGAGCGGCGGCGATGTTGGGCTCGCGGTGGCGCGAGAGCTCTGACGGCGCTCCAGCGAGGACAAGGTGCGTGCCACGAAGAACACGTGATGGCGAGTCCGATGGTGAAGGGAATGTCGCCAGAGGACCTTTGATGGTGGCACTAATGGCGATCGTGCAGTGGAGAGGAGGGTTGAGGAGCTCAAATTTGGGGGAAGGGATGAGTGGAATATTGCGCACCTGATACTCCCTTTTATAGGGGTCGAGGAGCTCGGGAGAGGGAGATTGTGGGGCGGTGGTTTCACGCTGGCGCGACGACGACGTAAATGCAGTTTAGAGAAGAAACAGGTGAAATGAGATGCAGCATGGTGGGGGGTGTGAATGGCATCAAATGCACATGCAATAAGGATGAAACGATCGAAATTGAAGACCTTGGGCGCTCGGCAATGGCAGCTTGCGCTAGGGAGAAGAAAGGTCAGGAAGGAGAATGACCTGACAAGCGGGCCCCACGCGGAGGTGAGAGGGAGAGAGAGAAGAAGAAAGGCTTGGCTTGGCAATGAAATGGCGAAGCGGAGGAGAAATGGGCCAGAGGGAAAGAGAGAAAATGGGGCGGGGAAAAGAATTCGGCCCAAAGGAGAATTAAGGATTTTTTTAGGGTTTTTGAATTTTAGAAATTATAAGAAATTAAAAAGACTTTTAGAAAATACGAAATAGAGTTAAAAAATTCTAGAAAAATTTACAAAAATTCCTTTTTATATTTTGAACTTAATAAAATTATTTTCAACTTAAGGTTGGCTTTTATTTTTGCACATAAATTATTTTTAATTTCTAGAAAATAGGGAAAATCCTTTTAAATACCAAACAAATTCTAAAAATCAATTAAGTTTTATTTTTTCACTTTCAATCCAAGAAAATCCCAGAAAACTCAATAAATTTTATTTTTGGCTTTTAAAATCTAGGAAATTCAAGAAAACCAAGAAAGCTATTTTAAAACTCAGAAAATCCAATAAAATAATAAATTTATTAATCTTATTTTTGGTAACAGAACTTTGGGATGTTACAAGCAACTAGTAGTAGCTACATACTCTGTCTCAACAGTGGACTATGTAACAAAAGATTGCTTCTTAGATGACCAATAGACAAGAGAAGTGCCTAATAAATAACAAGTACATGAAGTGCACTTCCTATCAAGTCTACAACCAGCAAAATGAGAATCTAAAAACCCTCTAATGGACAATGATGTTGAACAAGAATATCAAAGACAATATTGAAGGGTTGACTGAAGATACCAGAAGATGCGCTTGACTGCTTGACGATGAGAAGTCCTTAGGGAGGCTTGAAATCTTGCACATAGACACATTGAAAAGTGTATGTCCAATCTTAAAACCGTCAAATATAGGGGGAGCCAATCATGTTGTGGCACTCGCATTGATCTACAGCTTCACCAACCTCATCAGGATCCAAAGCAGTTGAAGTAGCCATTGGAGTGGCAACTGACTTGCAATCACCCATATCAAATCTTCTCAATAAGTCCTTGGTGTACTTCATTTGATGGATGAAAGTCTCTTCTTTGTATTGCTTGATTTGGAGTCCAAGGAAATAATTTAGCTCATCGATCATGCTCATCTCAAAATTTCTAGATATGGTCTCAGAAAAACTAGACACAATAGCATTAGAGAAGTCACCGAAGATAATGTCGTCTACATAAAATTGCACATGACAGACATAATGTAATATCCCAAAAATAACCCTCTTAAAGGCTAGTGCATAATTAGACGAAAGGGGATATGTAAAAACGTAATATTTGGAGCTTTTAGAGAGGAGTTGGTTCGTACTAGAATAAAAAAAATCATAGAGAGTGTGGATCTAAAAAAAAACTTAACAGTCTTTTCTTTTATTTTCTCCGTGCGCCGCCGTTCTCCTGCCGCCCCCGCGCGTAGTCACCACCTGTTGCTCGCACCTGCCGCCGCTATCGCTGCCGCGTGGGCACCTAGGAGCTGCTGCCTGCGCGTGTAGGTCCGGGCGCCATCCGCGTGCGCGTGAAGACCTGCGGCCGCCCGGGGTTTTGGCCGGCACGTGGAGGACTGAAAGCTGCCGATCGCCTGCGTTGGTTTGTTTGTTTCCGTTTCTTGCTTGCGCTGCTACGACTAATAGTGTTGGTGTTAGCAACGAGGCATTGAATGCTTGTGCCGGCTGATTAATTAATTAGGGGTGCATCGGCAGTTTTGTTGTTGGGATTAGTTAATTGGTGCACTGCTAGCTAGGAATATTTAATTGGGATTGTTACGGAGAGAGAGATTAATTTATTAATGATTACTTTAATAGGACTGCTAGTGATAGAATTTTGCAAGATCTTTTGTTTGCAGCGGTGGCTTTAGTAGTTGACTAATCATTGGAGTACTACTTCTTTAATTATTTAATTGGGATTTGCATGCACGTGCATGGTGCTACCAGCAAAGCTTGCCTTAGGATGAATTAGTATTATGACTAGATAATAAGATGCATACTTGCGGCTGGTAGTAGAGCAGCTAGCTCTAGAAATTAACTAGTAGTATAACTTCCTTTTGTATGGATGCGTGCTGTCTTAAACAGTAGATAGAGAGATTCAATTAGAGATTTGAATTAAGATTAATTAGAGAGAGGTTTTTTAGAATTTTCTAGTCGAGGGGCCGATTAGTAGATCTGGTTAGTCTGCTGTTCTGTTGTACGATTTATTCGGGCATCTTAATGGCGAATTTTGGGAATATCATCTACTAGTTAATTGTACATAATTTCAGTATCTTTCCAAAGAGTATTTAATAATGTCGAGCGGACGAGTAATTTTCAAGTTATGAATTTAATAAGACCTGCTGTCCAGAAGATGACAGATCGGTCTTTTAGGATAAAATGGAGGGGTTAGATGATTTAATTAGAAGTCATAGTAATATAAGAAAAGGTGGGGAATTTTGTGTAGATTCCAGAATGGGGTGGTTTGCCATGATCGGACTTGTGAGTCAAAAGTTACACCCTTTTTAGTACCAGAACAGCAAGGGGTGACTGTTCGGTATTGGAGAAGCGTTGTGGATTTGGGGGACGTGTAGGAGCGATGTCAATTAATTGTTGTTCTTGTGATGTTGTAGCTTATATTGAAATTTGAGTGTTTAATGTAAGAGAGACGTCGTGCTTGTTGCCATCTTCTAGCCAAACCATGCGTCGCAACTAGTAAAGGTAAGTGCACGATAGACAACGATCAAGAATTGATCATTGTATTTCTTTATCAATCATTACCATTATTGTTGTGCTTTTTATTTTTATTTAATTGCAAGCAATGGAATGGTATGTCTATATCTTGTTGATGAACATGAGGAAAAATTGGATATGATGAATATGATGAAATTATGCATTTTTGCATTCATAAGCATCTTTGCATATGAGCAGGTGATCATGATTGATCACAACTCCACGGGAGTGGAGGAGGTCCCCGATCCTTGAGGAGGAACGGGCTTGAGAGTGAACGTTGTCGCGAGCGTTCATTAATGCTATACCGGTATACGCAAAAGAAGTGCATGTGGACATGTAGAGTAGAGTTGCATTGAGATATGAGATGAATGTGTGTGAAAACAAAGAGAAGAGAACGACATGAGAATATTAATAGAAGGACATGTGATGATAATGAAGTTATTGAATACTGTTGATTGATCATTGTTCATTTTATATTGATGTATTTGCTGAGTCGTGGACTCACCATTGCTCTTTTGTTGTTTCTAGGTGATCGTTGAGGGCGTCACAATTGAGAGGGACTAGTGCACATGGGATAGTCTCATACTTCAGACACATGAATATCTGCCATGAGAACCATTGATTCATTATTGTTGGATTACTTTTAAGGACATGTTAGAAATTGAATAAGCTTAGATGAGTGTTTTGGACTAGTCTATTTTGTTCCAAGGTTCTGGATTCACTAGTTTGGTGCTGTTTTAGATTTATTATTTTGCTATGTTTCCCTCGCTTATTTATTCATGCTTGATCAGTCTTTATTCATGTTCTATAATGACCCGTTGATGGGTTTTATTAATGCTTTGGTTGCTGAAATTTTGTAGTGTATTCATGAATATTAGTTGGAAGGGTAGTTTAGTGGCATTCCAAGCTTAGTGTTGGGCTGGGCTGTCACACATCATTGCCATGCTTGAGAATGAATAGAGTATTATCTACTTTGCCCATTTCAAATCCATTCTTAAGCAAAAAGGTCTTAAGCCTATCGTACCAGGCTCCAGGTGCTTACTTAAGACTATACAAGGCTTTGGACAACTTAACAACATGACTAGGGAGCTTACGATTTTTAAATCTAGGGGGTTGTTGTAACACCCCAGCCCAACATAGAGCCTATGATGCTACTAAACTACCTTATAGAACCACTTGACTTCAATTTACTAACAAAATTTCAGCAAAACATTCAACAACAAATGTTTTAGTTCTAATCATTAAGAATTAGCACAAGCTACAATTAGACAAGTTAAAGAATATCACCTCTCACTTATTAATAATCTAAGCATGGATCTTTCTCTTTACCAACTAAAACCAAATCAAACGACTATACTACGCAATGAGAGCAGTTCTTTAACAGTTAAGTCTAAATCATCAAGATTCATCAAAACTACGAGGATGTAAGACTAACCAAATCATTCAGTTTAATCTATCAAATAGAATTAAATGAATCAATGGTTGAGTCTTAAAAATCATAAATAGAAACATCCACGAATACAAATGAATCAACCACCACGAAGGATGGACATAGTCTGAAACTAAAGGAAATAACATGAACTTGAGGTTATAGGTAAATAAGCTAATTTTAATCGCCATGAGTGATTGTGAAGTACATCGAAACTACCCCTTCCTATGTATGTCGCTGCCTCGAGAGGTACCTAAAAAGAACAACAACAGCAGCAAGGGTGAGTCCACGACTCAGCAAAGTACAACAGTGATAATAAACAAAACCTCACGACCAGCCGATGGAGATATCAAATCTTCATAAGAACATCAGTAAGGAACCATAAATAAATCTCTTATGCTTGCATGCAATGCATATGTCAAAAATGCTCTTTCTTTCTTCTTTGCAATTACCGGTAATACGGAGTAGTGCATCCGTCGATGCATACTCAAGTCTGTGCCCTCAGACACAGGGACCTGAAGCCCACACTCCATGAGTGTGGGGACCCATGCCCATCCAATGCATGACGGGGACCTCATGCCCGTCCAATGCATGACAGGGACCTCAAAAGAAACATTTCTTGGCTACCACGTAGTCCAAGAGTCAGGAATGAATACCATGATGCAAATGAACTTCATAATCTCATCCCAACATGAGATAAATAACATTCAGTGATAGTAGCATAGATATAATCTCATAAGTAAATCATGGCATTTATCATGAATACAACATCACAATTCACTCTATACTGTTTGCACTTGCCTCAACCGCGAGACGGATGACGACGACAGGAAGACTCTAACCCCGGTTCTCACCACCACCTGGTCACCGTAAAGTTTACTATGAATACCATTCAAAAGTGCATAGCATAGCAATGAACAAAATGAAATCATTCGCTCCTATTCGCAACCCGAAAACTCTATCGATACAATCTCACATTCCAGTTTGTCCTAAACTGACAGTCACTGAAAGAAAAATCATAACTTTTGATTCAAAACTCTAAAACTCATGAACCTAGGTTATCTATAATGTATACTCGCATACCTACAACTTCTTAGGTGACCAGAAGTCCAAATTATTCCATCTAAGCCTTTGTTTTTATCTCCAAAGACCGTTCAGTCATCTTCGGTATTAATGACTTAGGAATTTTGTATCTTTTAATTGGTACATCCAAACCCAGTGTTCTAAGCCATTCTAGAAACTACAAAGAACTATATTTCTTAATAAATTTATCATAATTTTCTCCAATGTGCAACAAAGGTCGCTAACAGATTAGTCTTTCCCTATTGTCCACAACAGAAGGACAGACTACAATATTATCTTCAAAAATTTATAACTTTCGTTCTAAACGTCCAACAATTATGAACTTTATCTCCCTGGAATCATCATAAAGTTACCTACATAACTCATGTATTTCAACTGACCAAATTCATCCATCTCCATACCCTAATTAACAGAACTAAGCTCGCTGCCCGAATCCAGAGGCTGAATAAGCACCCAAACTTGAAAAAATTATAACTAATTCATTATCCATCCAAAAATTACGAATTAATACTTTAAAGAGAGCAAACACAATTCCCCACATAACTCTAGGCTGGATCTGCTTGGAACTAACTCAAACTTACGAACTAACAGATCTACAGAAACATTGATCTACGACAGCAGGTATAATCTGACTATTGGAGACAATTCGCATATGAAAGATCTACAAAATCTAATAGAGAATGTGAAATTACCCACGAAATCAACACTGGAATTTGCTGAATCCCTCACGAAGACTTTCCCTCCTCTTCCTTTTCCTCTTCCTCTCTTCCTCTCCCTTCTTCTTCCTCCCGATAGCCGGCCACATAGCAGGGGATGGCGACCCCTCGGAGACGGCAGTGGGGGGGGGGTGAGGCAACAGGGGAAGGTTAGGCAGTAGGAGGTTGACCACACAGCAGGGAGATGGGGCAGCGCAAGGGAGAAGGGGTGGAGGGGGCGGCGACCAAAGGGGTGGAGGGGGTGGCGGCCAAATGGGTGACCGGGGAGGGGGGGTGGCAGCTAGGGTTAGGAAAAGGGGCGCCCCCCCCCTTGATCCACTAATGAGCCGGTCCACTTAGGGCTAAGATGCCTTGGGCCGAGAGCCCAAGGTCCACACCTTCCAAAATTCCTGAATTTTTATTTAATTCCCTCTCCAAATAATGTTGTTCTCTCTAATGAATAATCGGGATATTACAGTTGTCTAGCATACTCCTCCTCTATGAAACTTTTAAGAAAAGTACTCTTGACATCCATTTAATACAACCTACAATGTTTAGATGCATCAAATGCAACCAAGATGTGAATAACCTCTAATCTAGCTACAAGAGCAAAAGTTTTATCAAAGTCTAACCCTCTACTTGAGTGTATCCTTGGGCTACCAACCTAGCCTTGTTTCTAATCACAAAACCATCCTCACTTTATTTGTTCCAATCATATTATGACCACTAGGAGGCTCTACAAGATTCCACACCTTATTCCTCTCAAAATTCTCTAACTCCTCATGCATGACATTGACCCAATTAGTATTAGATAAAGCATGGGACATATTTTGGGGCTCAAAATAAGGGGGGATATCAGGTGCACATGAGCTAAACTGTGAACATATGCACATGACCAATCTTGGCCCTCCATCATGAAACGAGCACGACCGGGCGCAGGCAAGCGAGGCATTTTGCGTTCTCGCCCCTGCGCGAGACCTCCTTTCTTCGTCCGCCTCCCGCACCGGCCCGAGCACCTAGCCTCGCCCCTACTCGCCTCGCCACCGGCCCCCTGCGCCTAGCCTAGCCCCTACTACTCGGCGTCCCCCCGCCTCCCGCCAGCCGCCTCTCTGCTTTCGTGACGCCCCCTTGCTATCCTCCTCTCTGACTCTCCCCTTCCCCTCCGCTCCGCCCCAAACCCTAGCCTCCCACCCAGACCCCTACCTCCTCCCGCCTTCGTGCTCGCCTCGTCTGTGTCTCTCGGATGGATCCTACCGGGTCGGGCGCGTCGCCACCGCCCAAGGTGAGATGGGTTGCTATCCTCATATGGTTCTTGGTTTGCTTTGGGGTTGGGGGCGAGATGGTGACGTCGGGGCGTGCCTTCTTGCAGGAATTGGGCGGGAGGGCCGCTAGGAGCGGCAATTCTTGGAGAGCATCTTGGTCATGGCCGTGGCCGGATCGGGAGGTGGGTTCTTGGCCCTTTCTTCCTTTTCTTGCGCCTTGGTCCCGATCTGTGCTGGTTCCATGCTTTCTAGCTCAGGATCAAATGAAAATTGTGGCTTCTTTCTTGGGTTGTTCTTGAATCCTTAATCAGCAGTGCTGCATTCGCAGGTAGAACAAACTTAGCACCTTCGGTAGCAACACACATTTGTCTTAGATGTGTAAAATGTGCTAATGATGCAATCTGGAGAGCATTATTGTTGGCAATTGATTTCCTGTGCCATGAAAAGTTGACAATCCATGGGAGTGTTTGCATCCCTATCTTTTATTTGTCATAAAGTATTATGCCAATGTCGATGATCTCTCATAAAACACTGCTTCTTTTTTTCTCCCCAATCTTGGCACGTACTCTCGAGCAGCTGGATAAAATGGAAGCATCACACACTGTTTAGTATAATTCTACTCCAGATTCAATTAGTTCAACTTTTACTCTCCACTCACATCATTGCAATTTTGTTGTGCCCTGTCCATAACGGTAGGTTATATTGTTTTGCAACAGATCTAAGAACGCGAGTCCATGAATTTTTCTATCAGATTTTCTTTTAGCTGTAGGCTTGTACCTCAACATTTTTTTGCTTCTGATGCAGTGTGTGCCTGATACAAGTCAGTGACTTAACTCCTTGGTTATGTTCAAGAAATATGATCTGGAGTTCAAGTCTGCAAAGAAATCAGGGCAGAACTTCAAAATTGGTGACGATTTGATTGAGATGTTACATGGCAGTTTTTTTGGAATGGAAGCATGGAAAGGTACTGCAAGAGAAAGACTGGAAGTGAAAGACTTGAAATGTTACTTGTCTGAATAGAAAGGTACTGAAAGAGAAAGATTGGAAACAAAGGTTCCGAATCCTGAGTGAACCGAATTTGGAATGTGTAATTGGTAGTTGAGAAAAGAGTGCAGAATCTTATTGTAATGGCTCTGTTATATCTATGTAATGGTTCTTCTGAGAATTTGATTGTTGAATTGTGATTGTGAGAATATGTTATATCTATGTAATGGTAATCTGATTGTAATGGCACTGTGTTGAATTGAGTTTTGAATTGAGGCTTGAAACAAATTGTGATTGATGATTGTCTTGTAGCAATGGAGTCCAGAATTGTTTCAGCCAGAAGAATGACACTCACAAAGAAAAATGTAGTCCAGAATTGTTTCAGCCAGAAGAATGACACTCACAAAGAATTGTTTCGACCTCGAGAGGGAAGATTGGACGATAGTGACCAAAGGCCCAGAGGGAAAAGCACTGAGCTGTTTAGCAGAAGTACTTGTAAAATACCGAAGGCAGAAAAAGGACTAGCAAAGGGAAATTTGCTGTTAGCATTGAACACATAAACATGGTTCAAAAAAGGTCATAATTCTAGCTGTATTTCAAGATTCTAACAAAGGTGCTGTTGAAACAATAAGAAAACTCTTGCATGAGACTACAAGACCATGCTCCCTACAAGACCATGCTCCCATTTCATTTTAGTTTACACTGCGACTTCACATGACATGATGACAGCAGTTCATAGCCATCCTCAACTACCTTGCACCAGTGCTCATAATCAAACCCAATATTGTTTACATTCTGAATGCATGCACTACTGTTGTATACTTGTTACTTGTATGAATGTGAATGGAATTATGAACTTGTCCATGTATGGATGATTGAAATTGAGATTGTGAAATTGATATTATGAGCATGGCACAGGTTTACTTTCTTTGTTCTCCATGATAACACCTACCTGAAGTTGTTCAGCTAACCATACACCATTTCTATTGCGCCAACCCATTGCATTTAAAGTAGCAGTCTAGCAGACAGATTTTGAAATTGAGATTGTGAAATTGATATTATGAGCAATATAGTATTTTGTCAGGTAAAGCAAGTATGTCAAAATCAAGACATATTGCTAAACTGGACTTTCTCAATACCATTTCATCCCATCATCAAGTTCAGATAAGGCAATCACAATGTTGCTTCCATTGCCTCCATTTACTAGACATTTTCAATAATAAGTTTACATATTCAAGTCCATGCTTCCATTCCAAACAAAAAAAAAACTTAGCACATACATTTTGATCATTCATACAACACAAAACATACATAGGACTACTTCAAATTAGAGGACTACTACAAATTCATACTTCCAGTCAATCGAAATCTGAATCACAAGTTGAAATCTGAACTTCCAGTCGACGCCCATCCATTTATGATTCATACATAGGATTTGTGATGAATTTGTAGTTCCCATTTCGGCTTTCTTCTTCAGATTTCAACTGGAGTGCGCTTGTTCTTGTTCTGCTAGTGAACAGTATCAGGTTTTGTAATTGTTACTTCTTGTTTTGGTATATCCTTTTTCCAGCTTTAACTTTTTGGCTCCCTTGGTAATTTTACTAGCTTCTCCACCTTTCTGAATTATGTCATAAACAACATTGTGAACCACATCCATGCTGTCCAAATCCTACACCAAAGTTTGTTCTACCTACGAATGCAGTATTGCTGATTAAGGATTCAAGAACAACCCAAGAAAGAAGCCACAATTTTCATTTGATCCCGAGCTAGAAAGCATGGAACCAGCACAGATCAGGACCAAGGCGCAAGAAAAGGAAGAAAGGGCCAAGAACCCACCTCCCGATCTGGCCGCCGGCCGCGACCTGCACGCCTCCGTAGCGCCACCGCTCCTAGCGGCCCTCCCGCCCAATTCCTGCAAGAAGGCACACTCCGACGTCACCATCTCGCCCCCAACCCCAAAGCAAACCAAGAACCATACGAGGACAGCAACCCATCTCACCTTGGGCGGCGGCGACGCATCCGACCCGGCAGGATCCATCTGAGAGACGCAGACGAGGTGAGCACGAAGGCGGGAGGAGGTAAGGGTCTGGGTGGGAGGCTAGGGTTTGGGGGAGGAGCGGAGGAAGGGAGTGTCGAGAGGAGGATAGTCTTGAGGCGGGCGTCATGAGGCGGGAGGCGGCCAGGTGCAGAGCGGGGGCGACGCCACCGAGTAGGGGCTAGGCTAGGCGCAGGGGGCCGGTGGCGAGGCGAGTAGGGGCGAGGCTAGGCACTCGGGCAGTCTTGAGGCGACGAAGAAAGGAGGTCTCGCGCTGCGCCGGTCATGCTTGCTCGCCTCTACTGCCCCAAGCCAGCGATGGAGGGCCAAGATTGGTCATGTGCATATGTTCACAGTTTAGCTCATGTGTACTTGATATCCCTCCCCCACCCCCAAAATAAGCAACAAATGTAGAATGAGAGCAGATATTAGGATCATAAGACCTCGAGTGAGTGACTAACTCATGAAGATGTACAATCATCTCATACAGTGGATGCTTTCGTTGAATATGAAGTAGAGCACCGGGTGGATACATCACATCTTCAACCTTCGCATGTACCGCTGAAGTAGAGGTGAAAGCAGTAGGAGCCTCAAACTGAAGGTGAAGTAGTGGAGGCATGTTCCTCTACTAGAAAAGGAACAATGCACATAGGTGGGGAGACAGTCATCCTCAATTCCATTTTCTTCCTCCACAAATATGCTCCCAAAGACCTATGAATCACCTAAATATCTAATCCAGCTCCAGGCCTAGTCTCATCAAAGGTGACATTGCAAGTCTCCGTGATTGTGTTAGTCTCAACATTAAGCATGTGAAAGCCTCTAGAATGTGAGGGTAACCTAGAAATATGCCATCACAAGTTTTAAATTCAAATTTATCTAGGTTCCCAGTTTTAAGAATGAAGCACTTAGCACCAAAGACTCTAAAATGAGAGACATAAGGCTTTCTTCCAAATCTCTTCCAAATCTATGCTCATAAGACGTCTTGTCCAAAGAGAATCTCAAGACTCGATTGGCAACATGACATGTAGTTGCAAGGGCTTCAGCCCAATATTTCCTCAGTGTGCTGTATTCATCTAGCATCATACTGGCCATCTCAACCAGGGTGCTATTCTTCCTTTCCACGCTATTTTGTTGAGGGACATGAGGAGAAGAGAACTGATGCTCAATAGCCTCCTTAGCACAAAAAGAGCCAAATGAATAGTTCTTGAACTCTGTGCTATCGTCACTTTGAATTGCTCTTAAGGCACGAGGGAGCTTAACAACCAAGCGAAGAACCAAATCGTGAAAATGACTATGACTAGAATGTACTATTTACCATCAGCTGATCGAACCTTGGAAGGATCAATAGTGTCCATATGCAATGGCTGTCTAGGTCCATCAGTCATCACCATAGTCAATATGGATGCGAGGCAGCCACTTGCTTTCCATGTCTATAGGACATATAATGTCTTTGACAACTTTGAGTTTTGGCAAACCTCTCATGAGATAAAGGTTGCTGACTGGAATCAAATGATCAAACACAATGAGCCCCAAACGCTTGTGCCAAAGCCAGAACTTGGAAGAAGAAGCAAATAAACACATCAAAGAACCAACAAGAGACTAAGAAAAGTCAGCTTCAAATATTCTACCAACTCAAGAAATCCTAACCATGGGCTCACCAATAGAGTCAATCACTCGATAAGCATTCTTCTTAAATCTAGTCTCATAACCACTATCAAGAAGCCGAGAGACTAAGAGCATATTATACCTTAGTTTGTCCACAAGGACAACGTTCTTCAGGATGAGTTTATCATTCACCCTGATTGAGCTAGTTCCTTCAATCCGCCCTTGTGTGTCATCCCCAAAGGTGATGAAGTCATCACTAGATCAATCCGCTCTTGTGTGTCATCCCCAAAGGTGATGAAGTCATCACTAGAAACTCGCGTGAAGGAGGTGAATGATCTTGTGTCTCCGGTCATGTAGTGTGAACACCCGGAGTCGACAAACCACGTGTTCCTCCCCCTTCTGCGGCGAATCTGAAATCAAGGGGCACAAAAGATTTATGTGTCTCAATACTAGGGTTAGTGATATAAGACTTGGGAGTCCAGTACTAAGACACACGTATTCCAGAAGCATAGGTATCATTGTTGTTTGCCTTGAATCTATTTGCTACTCTAGCACGAGAGACATTCATGAAAGCTTTAGACACAACCTGTCTAGGAGCATGACACTGAGCATATCTAGTATGACAATGAAATCCTAGACCAGGTTGTTTCCTCTCTACATGAAAATGTCTCCTAAAAGATCTAGACTGATGCATAGTGATTCTAGCAAGATTCTTCCTAGCATTCTTTAGTCTACGCCAATAATACTCAATCAAATGCCAATCCTTCTTACAATAGGTGCAATGATACTTGATATCACTGGGACAAGCACCATGCAAATCTAATTTGATTTGAGCAAAACCTCCAAACTTGAAAAACATTTTTGTAGGTTGGGTTTTGAATTCAATTAGCCCATCTTCTAGCACTTGAATGACATTTGACTTAGGTTTATCCTTAGCCAAGCTATACCCTAACTCTTGCTTCCCAATAGGAATCTTGGACTTGTCCATACTCATGTTAAGCTGTTTATTACCCTTAGAGAATTTGTCTAGAGTATCCTTAAGGTAACTGTTCTCAACAGAAAGCTAAGCACATAATTCACAAGTTTTACCCTTGACAGCTCTAGCAAAATTTTCCTTATGCATAACTACTTCAAGCTTGAGAGATTCACATGATGCACAAGATGCATGATTAAGTTTGTTCTTTAGATTCTCATACTTGACTCTAAATACTTCATGCATGTCATTAATCTCACGTTCACGATCAACACAAAATGCACAAGCAATAGAATCAACTTTCTTGTCATATGTTCAAGGACTACCAACTTGCTAGTTTCTAAGCATTTTCCACAAGGATTGGATTTAGTTTCAAGTAGCTCATTCCTAGTATTTTAAAGTTGGTTTAAAGCAATGTCATTAGCATTTTTTTTGTTTGTTAACCTTAGCATGCAAAACATGACAAGAGGCACATTCATCACTATCAAGGTCCTTAGCATTCACAAGTTCAAGAGTCAAATTATCAACTTGAGATTCTAAGTCCTTAGCATTAGCCATGAATTTTTTAAGAGCTTTATCCTGACTAAGCACTTGATCATATAGCCCTTCACAACGCAAGGTGAGCACATCATAGGAGGGAAGTACCTCATCGGATGTGTCGGCGAGATCATCGTCGTTGTGTGCCATGAAGCAGATGCTGGTGAAGTCCTTGCCCTTGCCCTTGTTCTTCTCTTGAGGGATCTCTACCTCCTTGTCTTCCTCGCTCCCTGAGTCTACACCACTCATAGAATGTTCTCCAAAAGCAGTAAGGACCCGGTGAATGGCCTTCAAGAGCTTGGAGAGATCAAACATGGCCTTGTGTCCTTGAGGCTTCTTGCACAAGTCTTCTCCTCCTTGTAGTTGCCCTTACCCCTCAGCTTGGGATAGTTAGCCCAAATATGGTATAGCTCACCACACTCATAGCACGTCATCAGACCACCCATCTTCTTGCTTCTCACGTTGTTATAAGGCCGGGTGAACTTTCTAGCTATGAGGGCTAACTCTAACTCATGAATGGACTCCAGATCCTCATTGATAACAGAAAGACAAGCAAGAGAGAAATTCGAAGACTCAGAAAAACCACCATCATAAGATTCCCTAGAGGGATCAGCTACCAATGCCATGTTTTCTTTATTGGGGTGGTCAACTCTTTTGATCTCATGGGTCTTGAGCTTGCTTTACAGCAACTCCAAGGTGAGATTGTTCAAGTTAATGTTCTCCTCAATGGTGTTAGCTTTCATCTCCCACTCCTTTGTGTTAATGGCGGCCAAGAGATTAGTGGCATTCTCAGACAGAGTACTCAATATTAACAGCTCTCAATTGATTGAGCACCTTGTTGAAGCAAGTAAATGAAGGGATACAGGTAGGCTACACTAGCACGAAATTCAAAAATCTACCACGTAAACCAGGAAGCCATGCAAGTACGCGCAGTGCAACAGAAGAAGAGTTGGAGCAGCCTGATCCAATATCGAGTGCGTTGATGTAGTGGTCGTAGTCGATTGTCCAACGTCCTTGCATTGGTCACAGATCCTCCTCGATCAGCGCAGCAGCGATTGCAGCAACATCTCTATGGTATCCACACGTCCAAGAGTGAAACGTTGTGTGCCGGTGTGCTAGCACCAGCATGCACAGTAGGGCCTTCGGGGAGATGGTGGCTAGGGTATCGGTGGTGCAACTCTTATATCCCAACAGTCCATGCATCCCCTTATAAAGAGCACAGAAAAGATCATATCTGAACTGGTTTGTTCCAACTCGTTAAGTATGTGACCCTGTAGGTTCATACGTAATTGGTTGTGACTCGAAAACTCCTTTCGATCACAAGTCAGTAGTGGTTCCTAGCAGGACATAACGACTCCCGAATACACATAAATCTTATACCAGACAAACCTTATGCAATATGATCTACGACCAGGTCCTTAGCACTTATGACTAGCTCGTATCTCTATATGACCAGTTCACATCTAGTCACGACCAATTCGTAACACCTTACAACTAGTTTGTAACACCTTACGACCAGTCCGCCGGCCAATTAGTGATCATGTATGACCAGCTCACGATCAGTTTGTATCTCCATACGACCAGTTCATATATGGTCAGACTGAATGACCTGCTTGCGTATTCTTCTTTTGCCTCGCGATATCTGGTTGAACTATAGGTGAGATATCTGTCATCCATAGACTGTTCAATACTTTGTCGATCTTGTGACGGATAACTTTATGTGGTCGACTCTTCTACCACCAGTGGTACGACCATGCACTTTCTTTATTTGACCACATCGAGGGGCCCAGAGATATCTCTCTGTTATGTTTAGGAGGGGCAAATCTCATATCTGACTAGTCACATCCTTGTTAATCTTTATAGCATACCCGAAAGCTATCTATATAACTACCCAGTTACGGAGTAGCGTTTGATAACCCCTAAGTGTACTATTACACATGTAGGAAACCATATTGATCTCGGGTCTAAGGATTATACATCATCATTGCTTGAGACCAACTGGTGACAAATAAAATCGTAACAATCTCAATAGTGTCTCTAGGCGGGTCAATGCAACACGATGTTCTCTAATATGTGCTTACATTATTGATTCAATATCCCTATATCCATGACCAGTGAAACATGATCATCAATCAATACAGGTACTGGTCAATAAGCCAATAGTGTTTTGACCATTGGCATCTGACCAGGGATACTTTTAGAATGACATCATACAACTAATAAAGAGTTTCACCAATAAGTCACATACTTGTTAATCTTTATAAATGATAATTCATCCAAGGAACATGTTTTATAACTCATAAACATAGATGTGATACAATCATCTCCATGATTTCCTCTAGGACATATCACCAACAGTAAATACGTCGTCGATGCTCTTTCCGGGAAGCATCTCAAATTTGTTGTATTCTCTTGAAGACCGTTAGGCACACTTGTTTGATTTGGGAAGAGCCCTCATGATAGGTCTCAAGAGTGTGCCAAATATCATGCACAGTCTCAAGGTGACAAAATCATGTTATACTCCTGTCTACCAAGCCCGACATATAGGAAGTTCTTTGCCTTATGGTTGCTAGCCAAAGCGGCTGCTGAAGCCGGTGTAGCAACCTTGGGCAGAACGAAAGGATCACGAATGATCTCACATATGGTTTAACCTTTGCTATGAAGGTGGACTCACATCCTATTCTTCCAATAGCCATAGTTGAGCCCATTCGAAGACATGCGGCTTGGTGGAGTACTTTTCAATCGCCATGTTCATCAACCAGTTAAGATCAAGTATAAACTAATCAGGCTCTGATATCACTTGTTAGACCAAAATAGTGACTAGAGAGGGGTTAATAGGAGCTCACTCATTTTTCACCTCCGGTATTCAACTTCCTTTTTATTATGAGCTATGAAAGCTTTGAAGATCAAATACTCAAGATCATAGCGGAAGCCTTGAGTTGAACCCAAGAAAACCAACCCTCAACCCCCTCTACCGGTCTGACCGCCGAGCCAAGGCTGGTCTAACTATGCAGGCCTCACCGATGGCCGGTCTGACCGCTGGTGATGCCGATCTAATCGCTAGCTGAAAATCAGCACGATGATAGATTCTCAAATCAACCTAACTTTTGACCTAGTGATCCAAATCACCTAAGATTTCAGAAATAGCTCAACAAGAAGGTCATGAACCTATTCCAATTGAAGATCGAGATGATCATCACCAAGGTTCCATGAATTTCTTGATTGAGGGCAAAAAGGATCAAAACTAGGGAAAAAACCTAAGCTTGATCTAAATGCTTGCTCGTGGGTGAAAGATGGTCCAAGTGACCTTAGATTATATCCCACAAGTCTTAGCAAGCTAGATCATAGCAAGAGAATAAGGCAAAACTTGTAGAACCGAAAAACAACAAAATCACCAAAGAGATAGCAAGAATAAGAGAGAACTCATCTTAGGACAAACATGAATGGATTGATGAGGATTGCTGATTTACAACCACTCCACCATACAGGACAAAATCTCAATTAAGAGCACGTCAATCTCTCAATGCATCTCTCTCAATCCCTAGTCTCCTCTATTTTCTCCACTTTCCCTAAATCTCAAATTAGGGTTTCCAAGACTTAGTTGTGCAAATCCTGCACTAACCCTTAGTGTTGTGTGAGACCTTACGGCCTTGTCACGGTTTTTGCTGATGAATAATTGATTTGAATATTTGTCTTTTGGGTTGCTTGGAATTTGTGGTTGTTGGAAGGTTTTCGTTGTTCCGTTTAGGTGGTTTGTTTTAGTCTTTTAAGGTTCGCCGGAGGTTCTCAAGAAGCACTTGCGTGGACGCACCGCAACCATCCAAGACCTCCCCAGGTGTTATTTGGACCATCAACGACCTCCTCAAGGGAGAACTAATACGCATCAATCGCGTCCGTCCAGGACCTCTCTAGGAGAACCAACGCGCATCAATCGCAACCGTCCAGGAGAACTAATGCGCCTCAATCGCGTCCGTCCAGGGCCTCTCCAAGAGAACTAACGCGCATCAATCGCGTCCGTCCAGGACCTCTCCAGGAGAACTAACATGCGTCAATCCCGACCATCCAGGATCTCCTCAGAATTAATCTGGTCCATCCAAGACGTCTCCTAGGAGAATCAACGTGGGGAAATCTCGTCCATCCAGGACCTCCCCCATAGGTACCAACGTGGATCAATCTGGACCACTCAGACCTCCCCATGGGCACCAACGAGGATCTATATGGACCGCTCAGGACCTCCCCATGAGCATCAACGTGGCTCAATCCGGACCACCCAAGACCTCCCCCTGAAGTTATCTGGACCGTCCAGGATCTCCCTCTGTGAAGAGGTCTTTCGAGTACTGTTCATCACAAGTGCTGTAACGAAGAGGTCTTCGCGTTACTGTAGCGAGGAGGTCTTCCAGGTACTGTTCATAGTGAGGAGGTCTTACGAGGTACTGTAGCAAGGAGGTGGTCTTTGCAAAGATATTTTCAAAAATGACCCTGGAGATTTACAAAGACGTCCCTGGATATTTTCAAAGACGACCCAGGAGGTCTTTGAGGAAATTTTTCAGGACCTTCCAGGTCCAGGACCTCCCAAGAGGTCTTTGTGGAGGTTCACCAAGACCTCCTAGGAGGTGTTTGAGGAGGTCTTCTAGGACCTCCCAAGAGGTTTTTGACGAGGTCTTCCAGGAGGTCTTTCAGGATGTTCTTCTAGGACTACTTACGAGGTCTTTTCACAGGGTCTTGCAGGACCACCCGGAGGTCTACTCATGACCACCCGGAGGTCTTCTTAAGACCACCCCATTCATTCCAAATACTGTATGCTCCAAGTGCTACGGTGCAGGTGAGTGGTCGTAGACTTGGTGGGAGTGATCGTAGATGTCTTTGATGTCTTGGAGGTGATCGTAGACATTTTAGATTTGGTCGTGGACCCTGTTGAAGTGGTCGTAGACTTCAAGGTTGATCTGGTTAGTGTTTAATGTTGATTAATAGTGTGTGATATGCGTGTGTGCACTAATATTGGTCAAGTTGGAGAACTTGTGCCAGGAATATGTTCTTTGGTCTTTGCATGTGCAGGATGAGCGTGAAGATGACCGTGGTCGATGACAAGGAGGACCGGGACTAGGATGGAGAAATCTGAGGTCTAGGAGGTCGAGGATGTCACGAGGTGGTTGGGCTTGCGCTGGAGCATGTGGAGATCAAAGATGGTTGGATAATGCAAGGAGAAGCTTCGGGAGGGTCTAGTCCTAAAGGCTTACGATGTGTGAGGAGATATGGAAAGTATTCAGATATCTGGAAGGTTTAGAGATATTGGAAAACCCGTGTTTGGAAGTGTTTCGGGTCCCTTGATTCTCGGATGAGATATGATTTTGTGTCCGTGTCGGTGATGATACGGATTGGTCTCTGCCTATAAAAAGAGGCGGAGGGGAAGTGTTTTCCTGGGGCTTTACGTGGCTTTTGTTACGTAGCTTTTGCATTAGAGCTTGAGAGGTCTTTTGGTAGAAGGCTTTGAAGGGTGCTTGAAGAGCACTTTGTAGACACAGAACAAGATTGAGAAATAAGAGATCAGATCTATTCGACATTGTCTCAAGATTGTTTTTGTTCAAGCTGTGCGTGAGAGGTCTTCTTGGAAGAGGTTCTCGAGGAGGTCCTGAAGAGGCCCTAAAGAGGTTCTTGAAGAGGTCCTCGAGGAGGTCGTGAGAAGAGCCAGCGTACGACGAGTTTGACTATTTTGTGAGCAAGAAATTGGTACAATCATTCGCCCCCCTCTGATTGTGCTATACGATCCTACATGTTGGCTAGGTCTAGAGAGAAAACCTTATCAAGCATCCATTAAGCCCACACATAAACGGGTCTACACGCACGCACACTTCTCAAAGCAGATGATGATCTGGATATCCTGAATCCGTTTCTTTGTGATCTTCTCCTTTTTAGCTAAATCACTTCATCTTTGCGCCGTCTTGCGCCGCGGTATCTCCAAGGTCACTAATCCGGTATTTTGGTGAAGATACCAAAATACTTCTTCTCGATCCTTCTCCATGACCGAGTCCAATCATTGTGAACCAATCACATGCTTCGCCACACATGGGTTCATCAATGGCATTCCACATACCGACAAGTCTCTCCTATATGGCTTCCACCGGACCAGCTTGGCACTTGCACCGGCCCCAAGTCTCTTGATGCAACCCGTTGCACCGTACTTCCCATTCGGTCGTTCTTATCCATCTTGCGTCATGTTTGAGCACTTCACCCGACATCCTTTATCGTTCTGGATCTCAGCACTCCTAGCATAGTCCTCATCATCCTCGTCGTTGACCGTAGTTGACTCTAAGCGTCCATGCATAACAATAAACCATGAAATCGATTCTGGACACAAGTTCTTTGTAACTTGACCCACATTAGCTAAAATATGCATCATGCAACACATATGCACTGAATCACATGACTTTGGTCAATTCCGCAAAATCACTATAGCTCATTGTTCATGATTTTGCTCTGACCGGTCTGACCGTCAGCCCCGATAACAAAAGACTAGTCAGACCGTCGACCGACCTAACTACTAAGATTATGACCATATCCCATGGTCTCCGCACTAGGCGCCCTTTTTCGCGCACAAGATCAGGAGGCTAGCGGCGGCACTTGGCAGCCGGTTAGACTAGATAGGGTTAGTTCAATTCGATTTGAACACGATTAGCTTGCTCGAGATAAGCTTGTTTCTTAGAGATAAGATTTCTTAGTTGATTGTGTTAGGGGCCGGCACATCATCTATAAGATGCCCTGCCGCACATTGTTTTGGCAAGCAAGAATAAAGCCTCCATTACATCATCTCCTCGGTTTTCTCGTCTCTTTCTCTCTGGTGCGTCGTCCTCGACGTCACGCCCCGAAACCACGTGGTAGACCGCCAGCCAAGCAAAGGCCTGCCGTCTCCCACAACTACCGGTTACGATCTCAGTCTCGAGGTCGTAACGGTGCCCAATGCAAGGAAGGTCCTGTCAGTCCTCAACCTGATTCACAAATGGTGTCCTTAAGTTTCAATCAATAAAAGAAACAATTCCTTCAACTTCCGCGCCAAGTTGAAACTTCTTCCCTAGGTTGCAACTTGTGTCTTTTGCTCAAGAAAGTAAATAATCATGAGCAGTTGGGAAGCAGTGCACACCAAAAAGCATGGGTTCCATCTCTATTACACTATAGTAGATCACCAAAAAGTTTGTCAGTTCCATCTACCAAGACGGTTTGCAGTCTAAATTCACTTTAGATAAAGAATGTCGTAGTGGCCAGGCCTATACACTAGAGTCACTAAAGGTATGCCATCAGATGATAATAAGTTGCCACTTGGGCTTACTCCAGCTCGCTCAATTGAGACACTATCTCTTCGCTGCTCCAGGGTTTCAGCGGTTGTGCTTGGGGAAGAGTAGCTTTTACGTGAATGCACAGATGCTGAGGTTGTGCTTACTACAGATTCTGATCGAGGGAAGAAATATTGGCGTTCCACTAGCACAACTCCAGATTGCCATCTTGAGTCAGCAATCTCAACGCGCAAGGGGATGCCAAGTGCGTTTGATAGAGCCCTGATTTGTGGTATGTCAGCTTCAATGTCCATGGGACGCACCATCTCCAAGCAAAACTGTTACCAAAGACACAAATGCAGAATAGTTAGTGTAATTTGCTTAACTAGTTCTTGTCAGGACTATCTTAGTATTTCAAAGTCATATAGAACAATTTCATCCAACATTTTTTACAGCAAGAACATCTACTAAATGAACCAATGAAAAATAACATACAGAAAAAGCATGCTCAACTATCAACCTAGATATTTGGGACAATTGATAAACTAATAAATCTTTTAACTGCACAAAATTTTGAATATCTTGTACACCAAGAACATTGCTAATATAGTATGTAGTATCTGCCAATATAATTTAGTTATTACAGAAGTGACTTAAATGACAAATAATTCATTGGCTGTAAACTATCAAGTATGATATTTGCCACAATAAGAAATACATGTTTCCGAGTGGGTAGTACTAGGGGGCAGAAACTCTAACCTCAAGGGCATACTTATGCCGAGAGGAAAATGGCTTGTAATCCTCTTCTCGTGTACGGATTTCAATCTCTGCCAGCAATCTAAGCAAAGAAAGAACTGACCACGGTGGGAAAAACAAAAATGTGACATAGAGAATAAAAAGGCAAACAACACATCACAAGCATTGTACTCACTCCTCGATGACATGATCTCCTGTAGGTTTCTCTTGTACAGATCATCAACACTTAGACTACAAAATACAAAAGCACTTTTTTCATAAACCAAAATGTAATGAAAACAAAAGAAAGAGGACCTGAAATATGTTGTCATGTGAAAAAAGAAACAATAGCTCAATAAAACACTCAAAGTTTAAAAACAAAACTTACTGGTTTGCAACAGACTTGACCAAATGCTCAAACTCCTGAAAGAACATGATGATATTCAGAAGAGAAGATCAAACCCATCTAGCAGACCATTCCCATTTGTAGTTATAACATATAAATTCAGTACAAGATACTGGCTACCGATGCATCAAGCTAACTATAGTTATAATGAATTTGATTCTAGGTGCCAGTATTTTACATGCTAGCTGCTAACGTGTGTGCATACAATAGAAAAAATGAAAAAACTTTACACAATTCTCGCAAATTACAGACCAGTTGAGAAAGAGCAGCTTTTAGGTCAGTGCGAAAGTATGATATGAACCTATCGATGAAGTACTATTGATATGCTCTTAAGTCGGTTTAGTGCCGTACTTTGCATCACACCATCTATAAGCCTGTCCACTCCAACTTATTATTTTTAAAAAGTATATTTCCATTCTTTTTGTTTCAAAGGATAGATGATTTTTTTTGTAAAATAATTAATTCTAGAGGATTGTTGTTTGCCCGAGACATTTTAGGATGAGGCAGCACGGGATAAGTAATGTTACAACTGGAGAAAGATACACGATATACTATGTGGGCCTTCGACAATTTAGACCACACAAGGGACAACTTTTATGTTCCAAATAATTCTTTAGCTGAAGACTACAGACAAAACACATTAATGCTTTTGTAAGATAGGAGAATACTCACAGAAACAACACTTGAGAAGTATGCTATAGGATTTAAGAAGTAGGCTTTATCCCATTGAAGACCAGATAGTTTCTCTAAGGACATTGCCACACATCCCATTAGACGAGTGATCTCAGCTTGACTGTCTTGCATTTGTCCAAGGTTCTCCTGCTTACAAGCCTAGCAGTATTAAGTTTCCATGCAAAAGAACAAAGCAGTTGCATCATCATGAACAAGTGAACTGAGATAGTTACCATGTAGGAGAAAAAGAAGCCTCTGTAAAAACTGGTACCGTCTCTGCGTGTCCGTCTGACAAAAGCATACTGCTCACTGAGAAGCTGTAGGAAGAATGATTTTCAAGTAAGCACAAAACATTGCATGATGATAATGCTTTTAGAGTCAAGTTCGTTGCATACAAACACACCTTGATCTTTTGCTGGATGAAGCGGTTGTCTGCAGATTCATGAATCAAAGCCGAGAGTGGCTCCTACCATACCAAGAATAAGAATCACAACAGGCATAATGAATAATTTATCAAATTCATCAAACCTGAGTACGGATCCGAATAAGTAATGCCTGATGGCAATAGGGCCTAGCAAAAAAGTTTTAATGTTTGCGCACATGAACCATTCAATTCTTTTGGGGTGGAAAAACAGTAAAACTAATTTGTGGAATCCCTCATGGCAAGAACATTTCGTGGCACGGAAAGAAAATCATTGACCATAAGGTGCAAAAAGACTAGCAAGAGAGAACTACTTGCAGTAAACCTTACTGAAGTATTTTACATTTTTCTAACAGTCAAGATTTCAACGTCGGTAAGACGCATAATGGACTCTGACAGCAAGTACTTTCCACCAAAGTTGTTCACGATAACGTGTAAGATATAATTTACTTCAGAAGAAGAAACTAACACATAACACTTTCAGTAGGCAGAGGCTAAAATTTTTCCCAGACACTTCACTTTTCTCTGGGAATAATTGCAACTGGAATCTTTTAAGCTTACATGTACCTCAATCAAATAAGGGGCATGATTGATGATTTTTAGCAGTATAAGCTGGCAAATTTCAAGATGATGTATTAACGTATTAGACAAGAAGTGTGAATCGGCACACTGAAGAAGCTCATTGGAAATGTTTTTAGATGACACAGTCGAATACATACCTGACATCCTAATGCTCTCGGACGAGGATCTGGACATTTGAAGACATCATTAAGCACACGGATCACCCTTTCTGGTCGGAGGTATGTTCTCTCGCCAGCCAGCAGCTGGCGCCATTGTTTGCGCAGTGACAAATATATGTGCTTCTTGAGCGGCACCCAGTCATACCGAAGAAAATATTGCGGGGTATTTCTTTGAGCACTGATGAACATGCAACGAAATTTGCTTTCAGATGGTCTTATCATCTCCTCGTCCTCTTCCGTTTCCTCTTTCTTTTCCTCTTCCTCTTCCCCTACCTCTTCCTCTTCTTCCCAATCCTCTTCATCCATATCCTCATCACCCCGTTCACCTCCTTCATCCTGGAAAGTTGCAGACCCATTTTTGTAAAGAATACTTTCCAGCACAAATGCACTGAACAGCATGCCATGCTACAAACTGTGCATTTACAACCAGAACACCCAACTGAACGCCAAAGAATACAATGAACAAATACAAAAGGAAATCAAAAGGCTCAACACTCTGACGAAACATCCTTCTCTAAGTTCTCTTGCCAGGATATGGCAACAAAATATAGGCCGCAAAGCTATGAAACGTCCAATTTAGGTAACCAAGTCATTCAATTGGACCAACAAGGCAAGAACTAAGCTGGAAAATATCAAAAGAACACAATATTGGACAAATCGACAAGAAATCACCAGAAGGATTTGAGAACCCCGCTCTCTCTTCATCTCCATAAATTCAGAAATTACACAATGTATCTAAAACTTGCGAAGGGCACACTGCTTTCACCAAAGTCGCCACAAGAACTCCCCTATCTGACAAATTTAACAGCGAGGAAAATTGAATTAGCCATTAAAGAAACAAGAATGCCTTCCTTCCTTTCTTTTATTCGGCTAACGCACATACCCTAATCGCGAAAGAACCTAAGAACCCACTGAGCCTTTCTGCGCCTAGTAAATCCCAACAAAAGATACCGCAGCACAGCAAAAAAAATCGCATCCGGAAATTACACTCCAATTCGAAGAACCCAGCCAAGAAAGCAAAACTTAACCTACGACCGCACCCAATTCTACAGCCAATAAAGCAAGAATTAACCTAAGAGCGAACCCGATTCTACAGCCAAGAAAGCATCCTGAACCACAGGACGCAAGAAAGACTCAAAATCAAACCAAGAACGAAATCGAGAACCTCCCAATGCACCGAATTCCACTACATGAAATGAGATTTTGGTCAAAAGGTCACCGGAGAAGACATCACCTCAAGACAGTACAAGAAGCTGGAACTCACCGTATCCTGGTCGTCGGGCGGTGGCCGTGGTAGCGGCGGTAGCGGAAGCGGTGAGATAGAAAGCACCCTAGTGTCACCAGAGGGAGACCGTGGTGGTACCAGCGGAAGCCGAGGAAGCGGAGGAAGGGGCGGCGGCGGCGGAGAAGCTTTGCCTCCGCCGCCGTCCCCGCTGCTTCCCGCCCGGGTCTTGATCTTAAATTTTATCTTGAACCCCATTTCTTTCTTGGAGTTGCCTGTTCTGCCCCCTCCGAGAAACCCTGGTTTCTCAATTCTCCCCTCGATTTGTCTGAAATTGTGGTCTAGGTCTTCTCCATGGGGCGGAGTGGTGCATATTAATAGTAGGCTAGTAGCTGGGTTGCGGTGGAAATTTAAGAAGTGAGTTTGCTTAGATAAGGGTAAGTGGACTTTTCGTGGCTACCGGTGCGGATGTATCTCTCTAGCTCTACTAATACTAGTAGGATGTACGTTACAACGGAAATCTAATTTTTGTATAAAATATTATTTGTATTTTGTATGTTGTAAATGTGTATCAACAATTGAGAATGAAAGGAAATAGACGAACAAAACTATATTAATCAACTTTAGCAAAGTTAGTATGGAAATAGGTGAATGCATTGTTTTTATGGACAAAATGATAGGAAGAAATTGTATGTACGTCAACTGGATTACTCTTCCAAATACAAACTTCTAGTTCTTCAATCTAGTACATTAAGATGTTTACATCATTTCTTTAAAAAAAACTTTACATCATTGGCCGCCATCACAGAATTTCTTGTATTGCATTGAGTTCCTTGCACCATTGACCACCATCATAAAAATTCCTGTAAAGGTTGTTTGATCACCCACACAACAATTTTTTTCATTGATCGGTGAGCAAACTAACTTAGCGTTTTCAACCACAAAAATGTTTAGGACATCATATAAAAGTTAGCTTTTAAAATGCATGCCTTCTAAAAATTAACATAGGGAGCTTGCACATCATGACTTATGGGTAAAAGAGTTTACCAAACTTAAGATCAATGTTCAAGTCTTCCAAGAGTTAACACAGCAACAAGCACAAATGATTGCCGATCCCAAGACCACTAAGGCACCAACAACAGGTATCGAAGGCTACCACAAAAACAAAAGGAAGGATCGGGTTAGGGGAAGGCTATCAAACTAAAACAAAACAAAATAAAAGGCAGTGTTAAGACAAAGAGACAAGTTATTTGACCAATCTAATACTCTATAAAGATGGCAAATAACAAACTCCTATTTCAACAAATTTATGGTACCATCAAATTACTAATTGAGCTCATGACATATCATTAAGGAGAAAGAAAAGCTACTATTGATCAAAATTGGCACATCAAAACCAAGGAGAAGCACCACTGAAATCGAAGGAGAAAGAAACAGGCAAAAGATAACCTTGCAAATCACAATTTCTACACTACCAAATCTCCCTGAATCTCATTCTTTTGCCGATATGCCTAGTATTTGAGAAAGTTATCAGCGTAGTGTAGCTTCTAGACCGCCCAACAAAATGCAACCAAACCAACAATATGAAATTGAGACAAATTAGGCAAAATAACTTTGAATCCAGCAGTAATATGGTCTAAATGAGATTGCAGCCTGCAATCAACACCAAAGGATTTCCATACAATCCCCTGGGCTTCTAAATTATAGAGCACTACAAGTCAAACAATTGCATGATTTGTCAAAAAAAAAAACAATAGTAAAGTGCAATGCAAATATGATTTAGTAAAGAACATGGCATAACTAGTATGCACACCTCAAGTTTCCAATCTCTAGCATCAATTGGATGTAGTCAGTGTACATATGTATAGTGATACGGGGTGCCTGATCTTCACGACTTAGAATCTAGGATACACCGTGAAACCCAACGAATCGATGATGCTAATGCAACAACCTACAACGCATGAACTATTGGTGATATGCCCTAGAGGCAATCATAGATATGATTGTATCACATCTATGTTTAAGAGTTATTGAATAAATATTATTATGTTCCTTGAATGAATTATCAGTTATAAAGATTAACAAGTATGTGACTTGTTGGTGAAGCTCCTTAACTTATATGATATCGTTCTAAATAAATCCCTGGTCGGATGTCACTGGTTGGAACACTAGTGACTTATCGGCTAGCTCATGTATTGATTGATGACCATGTTTCATGGGTTATGGATATAGGGATATCAAATCAATAATGTGAACACATGTTAGAGAACATGGTGTTAGATTGACCCACCTTGAGACACTATTGAGATTGTTATGATTTTATTTGTCATCAGTTGGTCTCAATCAATGATGATGTATAATCCTTAGACCTGAGATCAGCATGGTTTTCTACATGTGTAATAGTACACTTAGCAGTTGTCAAATGCTACTCCGTAACTGGGTAGTTATAAAGGTAGCTTTCGGGTATGCTATAAAACATACAGAGGGATGTGACTGGTCGGATATGGGATTTGCCCCTCATAGCATAACAAGAGAGATATCTTTGGGCCTCTCGATGTGGTCGGATAAAGAAAGTGTATGGCCATGCCACTAGTGGTCGAAGAGTCAACCACATGAAGTTATCCGTCACTTGATCGAGAAAGTATTGAACATTCCATGGATACCAATTTATCTCACCTGGAGTTCAACCAGATAAGGCAAAGGGAGAATACACAAGTATGTCATTTAGTTCGACCAGATACGAATTGATCATATGGAGATACGAGCTGGTCGTAGACTGATCGAACATAATCACTAAGTGGTCGTAAACTGGTCGTAAGGTGTTACGAACTGGTCATGACTAAATAAGAATTGGTCGTATAGAGATATGAGCTGGTCGTAAGTGATAAGGATTTAGTCGTAGATCATATTGCATTAAGGTTCGTCCGATATAATTTATGTGTATTTGGGAATCGTTATGTCCTGCTAGGAACCGCTAATGACTCGTGGTCAGAAAAGTGTTTCCGAGTCACAACCGATTACGCATGAACCTATAAGGTCACACACTTAACGGGTTGGAATAAACAAGTTCGGATAGGATCAGTCATGAACTCTATATAAGGGGATGTATGAGGCTATTGGGAATAGACAGATGACGTGAGTTGCTCCATCGAAACCCTAACCGCCATCTTCTTGAGAGAGCCCTACCGTGCGAGTTGGTTCTAGCACACCGGCGTACGGTTTTCCATCCTTGGACATGTGGATACCGCAGAGGCACTAATGCGATTGTTGCTGTGTTGAATAAGGGCGATCCATGATCTTCACAAGGAACACGACTGGTTGCTGGAAGAGACGATCGGCATTGAGGACGTTGGACGATTGACTATGACCACTACATCGATGCGTTCGACGTTGGATTAGGTTGTTCCAACTCTTCTTCTGTTGCACTGCACGTCTAGTGGTAACGATCTATGATCTCTTGCTTGCATGGCTTCTTGGTTTATGTGGTAGAATTTTTGAAATTACCAGCTAATGTAGCCTACCCGTATCCCTTCATGAACTTGCAGAACCACATGCTATGATAGCTCCACTTGGCTATGATCAAGTGGGGGTTGATCTCCCTGCAATTCAATCAAGAACAAGCAAAAAATATCAATAGGGGATCGCACAATTCCATGGGGGCAGCTGGCGGCTTGCACAAACCCTAGAACGATGCAAAAGAGCAATATGATATTTCTTCAATTTTCATGGTGAACAATGTGGCGCCCCTCCCTAGGGTATTATGGATGTGTAGGACACTCCCCCCATGCATGGGCTAAGCCTAAACTAACTCTATTTGGCCCAAGTGGCTAAATCGGCTTCTAAGCCCAATCTGAAACTAAATTATTTTAAAATGTGGAAAATAGTTCTAAAATTGATACATGGCCCATTCATGACCTCTTAAGTCACATGGCACACAAGCCCATCATTTAATTCCATGTGAACTCCTCAATTGGGCTAGATTGCTCAATTCAGCTTTTTAAGCTTTTTCGGCCCAAATTGAGTAGTTGAACTTTGATTCCTTCAATTCTAGCTGCATGGGTTTGTTCTGAGCTTCCCTTGGACGCGAGAGAGGTGGAGGTGGGCTTAGGTTTATCCATGGGCCTCCCTCCCTTCTTGTCTTGGCCGCATGGGCCTCCTCTCTCATTGGCTTGGCTGTTGCATGGTCTCCCTCGGGCTTGCTTCCTCCTTGTTGGCCGCATGGAGGGTCTTGGCATCATTTTGTGCTCTCCTTTTCTTCTCTCTTGGGCCTGCCTCCCTCTCCTCCCTCTGGCCCGCACTATTGCTAGGGCATCTAGCATACCTACATTCACACAAGCAAAGTTGCAGTCATATTTTTTCAAGCAAACTGTAATTATAAACATTAAGTTTATCTTTAACATTGTGATAGTGTTTGGACTCTTGATGTGTAGGTATGTACATCCTCCCCTTCTTGAAGAAAAATCGTCTTCGGCTTTCAATAATCTGAAAGTGTATTAAACAAAGAGACCAATGTATATGCATGGTATATGTATGAATAAATGGTTTTAGTTTTCTCGTTGTTTTGTACAATGAGTTTGGCACAAGGACAGTTAGTGACATATATGTGGTAATGTGTCAACACACATATGTATAGTCTAGTGGGTTTTCTCTATAGTAGCAAGGAAGAAGTGGACAACTTTGATAATGAACAAAGAGGGGGAAACCAAATTGGAAACAGGGAAACACATTTTATAGCTGAAGGCTTGTTCTTTTTTTTGGGGGGGGGGGGAGTGGGGTCGGGGGGATTGCGATGGCGAGGGACAGCACATGTTTCTCTATGTGTTTTTGCAGGCATCACAAGAAGGCCAAGAGTTTTGTTCCGTTGTTGGTGGTAGTGCCTAGCAGAGGAGGTAACATTAAGCTCATCTTTATTTGCTTCAAAAGATTCAATCCTAACTCCCCAAGGCTGCAAGTACATGAGAGAATTGTCAATTGCAAGGGTCTTTATTGCATAGCATCATTCTTCGATTAACCTATAGAACTGAAATGTAGAACTGAAAAAATCACATACACGTACATGAATATGCCTTCTACAAGCATATTCTCTTTGTACATAAAAGCACATCGACCTTTATACATGTCATGTAACCTCTTCATATATAGTTCATTCGTAATAGAATATACCTTCCTAAGCTCAACACGTTTTGCAATTACATGCTGTAAGCAAGGGAAGTTGGGAACCGAAACAGTTAATAGTGTGAACTACAAACTGTTTCAAAGGTTGGTGAAGTATAATGAAACAAAATAAGTAAGGCACAGGATCAAGAGTCCAAAGGATTGAACAAAGGACACTTGATTTTTTTTTTACAGATTATAGTGTCGGCAACATCATCTCATTTATTATTTTCGGCATACGTACTTACATAATATAATATAGGCTTGCAATGAGTAGTTGTAAGAAGGTGTCACCTTGTTATTTCTATATAAACACGAGGACCTACATGGGCAGCTTGGGCACAAATTATGAAACTAATCATTTTTGTTTACTTGATCTTTACTTACACAACCCCACCAATACAAATGCCTTAACAAGGATCCAGACCTAAACGCCAGCACAAATACAGTGAATAAGGAAAAACTCAAAAAAATTAGCACCTCTTGCTTAGTTTCTTTTAGTGAGCAATGAATTCCATCCTTCAAACTTCAAAGTGACAATAACACTAACAGACCTTTCATCTCTTAAATCTTTCTTGTGGGTAAAAATGATGCATTGTGCCAACACAAATTGTATCTGATATCCACTTAATTCATCTTTGTCCACTAAGGACCGTCGTCCACCAAGACACCGAGTGACCTTGCTGCTAGGAGCCACGAGACTTTCCTCTCTCCTTCTGATTTTGAGGGACACCACATTGTAACATCCCCTTTTTGAAGCTTTTTGTCTGAAGTTCAAATTCAAGTTTGCATATCGTTTTTTCTCAAAATTCAAATTTCCAAATCTCTCAAACCTTCCTTGGGCTCAGCCAGCCCCTTTCCCCCTGCCCCTGGTCCAGCCCAAAGTGTGTCCTGCCACCCAAGACGCGCGTAGGAACACGCCATGCATGCCCGAAAGCACCATGCTCGTGCTCCCGGCCAGCTCCCGCTGACGCATTACCTCGTCATGCCGCACCGACGGTGTCAACGCATGCCTTGTGCGTTGCCTCCGCGTCCATGCTACGCCGGACCCCCTAGCTCCCCTTTCCCTCCCCGCTACCAGTCCCAACCCAACTCCTATGTGCGCGCTGCGCCACCCAATCCTCCGTGTTTCAACTCATCCGTGCCCGCGCCATTGATGCCGGCCGCGCCACCCTCGGCCTCCGCACCACCCTGTGCTGGTACAGTGCCGTGTCACCCCACCTTCAGTTCACCTCCACGGCCATTTTCCCCTCCTCGGCTATTTAAGCCGTGCCAGCCCTCCCTGATGCTTTCCCCACCTCCGCCCTACCCCCATTTGCCTTCTAACCGCCTTCTTTGCCCCCGAGCACCACTGAGCCCCATTCTTCCTCCCCTTCGGCCATTTTTGCCACCATCGTCGCCTTTCGAGCCTTGCTGCACCTCGATCCAATTGGCTAAACCAGGAGCACCTCGAGGATATCCTAACGGCATTCCAAGCGTCGCTGAGCCTCTTCTTCCTCTTCAACGAGCTCTTCGCGTTACCTAGTTTGCAGCCGCCTCAGGTCACCGTCGCCAGCCATCCTCCGTCCATCTCTAGCGTCCCGCTTAGCTCCGATGAGTTTCCTGTATCGTCTAGATGCTCAGGAGCACATTGGTTATCTTAGAACGCTGCCGGGTCATCATGGTCGCCGTAGCCATAGAGCCGCCGCCGCTTAGCTCCAGTGCACCGCCGCTTCGGTCCGCCGTCGACCATGCCACCGCCCACCATAGAACCGGCACACTCCTAGGGTTCCATTTTTGGCATTGCCGCCGGCCGTTGTGGGTCCCCTCATTGGTGACGAGTATGGGAGTCGCTGCCCAGAGCTCCTTTGCTCTGTCCAAACCAGACCGACACTATTGTAGCACAATTAAAACCAAATCTCAGTCGTTTAAGACAAAGCAATGATTAGTTTTGAATTAATTGTGTTCTATTTCGCTGACGTGTGGGCCCAAGCGAGTTAATGAGGTTTTGTTAAAACCTGGGTTCTCGTTTGAGTCAATGACACACGGGTCCCACCGCTTAAATGTGCAGTGCACCACCCTGTGGACCGTGCACAGTGCGCATGGACCTTCGGTCCACGCACTGTTCTTATGCACTGAGCCACTAACAGTGGGCCCCATCTGTCAGTATTACTTTTTGTTTAAGAAAATAAAGGAAAAATAAAATAAAATCACTGCGCGGTGGACCCCACCTATCAGTGAGAGAGTTTCTTTCTCCTCTGTTCTTTTTCTGGTTTTAATTCAAAAGTGAACTTCGAAAATCCCGTTCTCCCACGGTTTAACTCCAGATCGAATGAGTTTTGTTTCTAAAATATTCTAAATTCAAGATCTTTTGGTTGTCAGTGGCTTTTTTCAATTTGGAGTTCATTTGGTATTTCTTTTGTATTTATTTGCTTTGCTCGCTTGTTTGTCCTTTTTCTGGTGCTATCGTCCGAGTAGAGTTCAAAGACACGGAAGAGCACCAGTTCGAGCAAGCACAAGACTTCCAAGACCCCCTTGCCTTTGAACCAGGCGAGTCAATACTTTGATCATATTGAACCTACATTTGTGCAAATTCATATTCTTTTAAATTATCAAATTGCATGCGTAATTCATTATGCAAATGTATGTCAAACTTTAAGGTAGTTACATACTGATTTAATACTGGATATTATTATACCATCCTTTGACATTTGAATCACCTAATCCTTGTCACCCTAGATAATTCAGTGATAACTTTACTAGCTATAGTCGTACTTAAGCGCCATGCTAGTCTTGCTTAAGTACCAGGGTATCAATTGCCCTAATCATCATCTTTAAAATCATGAAAAAAATTTTTGGGCAGTCATTGGAGGTAAATGACTGGTATATTTGAGATAAATTAGTTTTATACTTCTCAAAACCCTAATAACTTGGTGTTACCACAACTAGGCGGATGGTATGTTGGTTGGTGCGGACGTGGCACGAGAAACGGTGGTATGTGGTATGCACTGCCTAGGTAACTTTAAGGACTTAATCCTGTGATGACCTCCTAATGTAAAATAGTTCAACCATAAGTCTATAATGGTGTCGACCAGGCTAAATAATTTGTATCCACCAATGCGAGTTACACCACTGGAGTGACCCACGAGTTGTGTCATTGTTTAGAAGTCATCATGGACAAGGGTCGGTTATCGGTGTAAGCATGTGTGGCGCAAGAGAATGTCAGGTGTGGTCGACGTAACCACCCTCAGATGAAACCTTAGCGGGTGTAACTTACACTGGGGGATGCATTGTAAAGACCTTATGATGATCTCCTCGACTCACATGTCTATGGAAACGTGTGGAGTACAACAAGATGATTATCTTTTATGGGTAAAGTGTATAGTCTCTGCAGAGTACAAACTGTTCGAACAGCCGTGCCCATGGTCAAGGGCAGGCATGGGAACTTGCTCGAGTTAGTTTCTATTTTAAAAACCTTTGTGGGTGGGATAAAAACTCGTCGAGTGGATGTATCCCTAATTTTGGATTTCCCTGGGTGGATGTACCCAGTGTTGTTAATAAGTTGGATGTAACCCTAATCAAAATTAAGCATAAGGTGGATGTAACCTGCACCATTATAAATATCGCACAATTACTCTCTTTAATAAAATATGGTTTGGTTAAATTGCTATGTCATAGGAGTTTCTAAATATTGTAATTGTAAATGTTGCTTTTAGCAAATAAAAGAACCTGAGCCACTCTTGTTAAACCTTGCGTGTATATCTATTGCATTCTATGTGTTGGCTCGCGGAGCACTGTTGCTTGTGCTCATTGTTGCTCCCCAAAACCCTTAAGAGCCTGTGGACTAAGGACACTATGCTTATTACGAGGATCTCGAAGTTGATGTCTAAGAAGACGGAGGAGATTAGTTTAGTCTCTAGTAGTCTAGGTCTCACCCCAGTGTAGTCGGCTAAGTCGGTGCTCGTGTACACCAATATTATCTAAGTCTCTAGGTAATATCGGTCGTACACAGGCTACCCTAGTCACTTGCTTGTGGAGAGATGTGCTCTACCCCTTTTGCTTCTGCTACCACTTCCGCTGTTATGTAATGTATCTATTTGGCTTGTTCGGCCCTATTGTAAACTTGACCTGATGCAGTCTATGTGAACTCTGATGTTTGTAAATTAATGTGTGGTATGGTTTACATCCTGCATGAAATGATTCAGTGATCTATCTGTGAGCAATATCTACTGATCATGGGAATAGTGTAGTGGTTTCACAGAGGATTCTGGATTAACTAAATCTGGGTCCGACAGAGCTGGTATCAGAGCATACGACTGTAGAAGCCGTAGTTAGATTGGTTGTGCCTAAGAACTTGAGAGTATTATTTTAAAAACTAAGAAAAGCTTTGGCCAAAATATAGCGTAATTATTGCTCTTATTCACCACTCTTAGTTCTGTACTTACCTCTACTCTCCTTGTATTTTTACTCTGTTGCTGACTTAGAGCAGACTGCAGTGGCCGTCGCGATGTACACTCTAGCACCCCCTGCACCACCCGTCATCCCCAGCAACCTAGCGCTAACTCGACCTCTCGGACCCCGCATCAGGATCACAGCGCGCAAGAGCGTGCGATGTCCTAGTCCACCACTCGTCATTGACATCGGAGACTCTAGCCGGGGATGTAGTCTCTTCCATTCCGTTCTCGATCCTGTCGCCCGACTTGACCATGACCGTTAGCAATCGCACCAATCTTTGAGGAAGCACCCGATGGAGGAGTAGTCAGGTTTAGTTTAGATTAGCTAACAGTACTTGCTAGGGCAGTCTTCTGGGTTGCAAGCACTTTCATTTTCTTTCTTTTGTCCTAGTCTAGTAGACGTTGTGGAATGTATCTTGGTGTCATGGCATAGCATGGCCTATATGCTATGTACCATAAGTCATGTAACACTTAACCCCTTATTATTAATGTGATGTAGCCATCTTAGGCTTTGTATTGTATTTGATCATTTTCTTCGTTTGGTTCAAGTTCTTCTATTATGCTTAAGAGGGCTGTGAACCCTCATATATATCCTCTAGTCCTAAACCTAAATTGTTCTCTCAAATGGCCCCCAAGAGAGCCGCTGCCCAAGGACATGGTACGAGTACCGCATGCTGAGGAAGAGGCCGTGGTAGTGGACCAAATCTACCTCCCCCACCGCCAGTGCATCCAACCATGGCCTAAGCCATGGCTCAGCAAACCCAAATTCTTCAAGCAATGCTTGCCAGTCAGCAGGCTGGAGCAGCCAATCGCAACTCCAAGCTATCAGACTTCCTAAGGACAAGACCTTTGACCTTCTCATCAGCAAATGAACCGCTGGAAGCAAAAGATTGGCTCCATGACACAGAAAAGAAGCTCCGTCGTGCACGATGTGCGGAGGACGATGAAGTGGACTTCGCTACCCATCAGCTCAAAGGAATCGCAGCCGATTGGTGGGAGAACAACCTAGCTACTCGTGGAGGAGAAAGTCCAATAGTTGATGAAGAGTTTGACGAAGAAGAAACAGCAGAAGCCGATGAACAGCAAGAACAAGTAGAAGAGGTGATACGGATCAACGTGTAGTTGATGCGTAATGTGGCCCAATATTTCACGGTACTTGTATTTCAATCTTGATCGAGGCAAAACCCTAGCTTTCCTCCTTCTTGGTTCAGTAAAAAGGAAGAACAAGTGTATCTCCAAAACAAGTAATACCTGGTTGATGTTGAATCAATCCGAAAAGAGAAACAAAATCAAACCCGAAGACAACACCAAACCATGAGCAATTGAGGATGCTACGAATTGGTGAGATGATCCACAAGGAATCACGGATCTTGGAAGAACAACCTCCCTTCAATATTCACGCAATCACAAAACCCTAGACGTGAATTTCCGAAACACATGTATTCATTTTGCACCACACAAACATGTGACTTTTCTGTATTTTCTTCAACTCTAACTTGTCCACCTACATGGTGCGGCCATGGGGGGTTTATATAGCCTCTCACGCAAGCACAAGGTTCGGATGAATAGTAAACCGGACTGCTACAGACCGAGAAGGGTACTGTTCATGTGAACAGTAATCTGAGTCGGTTACTATTTATGTTAATAGTATCCGAACCAAAAGAAACTCCTAAAATAGATATTTAAACTACTCTAATTGCTGAAATAGATTAAACTATCCTATTACAAGTAATTTCAAAATTAACTTCTTTTAAAGAACGATCCGAATTGGAATTGCTGCAATCCAAATCCATTTAGGATTCTTGGGCTGAAAATGAATTGAATTCGGAATTAAGTTTGAATTTGGTTCCTTTGTCTTTTCTTGGTGAGATTCCCTTGTAAACTTTCTAACATGCAAAGCTCTCAGCCCTTTTGCCTTCCCATATCCGCTCAAACTGCCCCTTCGGCCTACCTCCCTCTCCTTGCACTTGGCCGAACCTTGTTCTTTTTTCTTTCTCCATTGATGCATAATAAGCTCAACTTGAGGTTTAGCACACACTTGCAACTTAGGGGTGTTGACCACCGTAGTAGATGCACCTAGGGCCTCATCAAGAGGAGATTGCTAAAGAGCAAGTAGAAGAAGAAGCCGAACTGACAAGTCATGCAATTCCATGGAGCGAATTCAAGACTGCTTTTAGGACCAACTTTGTACCTGCTGGCACTATGAGAATGAAGACAAACAAATTTAGAGCTTTGAAGCAAGGCGGTATATCCATCAATGAGTACCTCACCAGGTTCAACCAACTTGCCTGCTATGCCCTAGGTGACGTCGCTGACAAGGAAGAAAAGATTGATCGCTTCCTAGAAGGAATGCAAGAAGACATGAAAGTACAGCTGATCATACAAGATTTTCCCAGTTTCCACCACTTAGTCAATAAAGCTCTCATTTTAGAAAATGAGAAAAGAATGATGGAGACCAGCCACAAGCGAAAAATGGCAGCTCAGAGACTGCAAGGCAGCTACCCTCGAGGCCAGTGTTCCATGGCAACCCGTCATTCAGGCAAGTTGCAGTCCCGCAACCAAGAGCTCCATCTCCAACCCCGCGTCCCAGTGGGAATGTTTTTCGTAGCCCTTGCCCCACCGAACAACCAGTCACAATCAACCCGGCAGCTCATCTTCATTGCTTCAGTTGTGGAGAAAAATGGCACTTCGCCAACCAATGCCCAAATCGCCAAGTCACCCCGGTGAAGTTCAATTTGGGAGCCACTCTGACTCGAGGTCAAGCATCGACTCCTAACAAGAGCCATCAGACTTCGCAAGCATCCAAGACTACCTTGACACCGAACTAGGGCCGTGTGAATCATGTCACTACAGAAGAAGCTCAGGAATCCACCGGAGTTCTAATGGGTACGTTCTCTGTTAAGTCGATCTTTATAAATTTCGGCCTTAATAAGCGATAGTAAGATCTTTGTTCATAGCATCACTGTTCATTTTGGCAAAACTGGGCAACATGTTACAATCTAATTTCCCCAATTTCTAACCAAAAACTCCAACTTGATCGAAGCTTCAAAAGAGAATACCACTCAATGTTGGTATTAAGACCGGGAAGTATTTTATTTAAAAGCCAGATGAATTATTTTGGCCAAAAATAATTTTTCTTGAATTTTTAGAAATTATTTTGATCTTGAGAAAAATATTTGTTTTTAAATAAACCTATTCGGTTTAGGTGAATTATTTATGTATTTCAAAAAGGAGAAACAGTGGTCTAAAAATTTATTTGAGGAATATATCATCCCAGTAGCAATTCTGCAAAATTTCATATTTTTACAAATTTATTTGCTATTTTTAAAGGCCCGGTCAAACTTTTGAAGGTTTAAATTGGGTTGGTCAATCTTTCCGGTCTAAACCTAACCCTTTTGCCTTCAGAGCGACCGAAGTGCAGGTCCAAATCGTGCAATCGGGCCCTCACCCGAGCGTTCGCGTGTACCCCGATTTCGAAGAACGCGACCGTCGATTTCCTCTCGAACGACCAAGATTTGCGGCGCTGTGCAGGCCATTCATGCACGCGAGGCAATTTCCACCGTTAGATCTCCATCCTACCGCGCCTCCCTTCTTGGCCGTTGGATTCTCAACGAACGGACCAGATCCATTGGGCCGTTCGGACCACTCCAATCTGCCCTCTAATATTGACTGTAGGATTTAGATCGTGCGGTGCGTCATTTTCAGTATATACCATTTTGAATGGGGAAAACTGAAACGCACGCGAGCCGTTGGATCCTCAATGAATGGACCAGATCAGGTGGGCCGTTCGGACCGGCCGGAAGCACCAAGCGATATCCTCCGTTGAATTCTGATCGGACGGACCACATCCATTGGGCCGTTCGGACCATCCGGACCTCCCATCAATCTCGGCCGTTGGTTTTAGATCCAACCGTGTCTTCCTTTTGGGCTTGAAACTCGCAGACGCGCATTAAAGTTTTGACCGTTGGATTGTGATCGAACGGTCCTTGTGGATTGTAACCTTCGGACCACCTGGACACACCATCAATCCTAGCCATTCCTTTGAGATCGCACGGCCCATATTAAAGGATACCGGTTAGATGTTATTTGTCCACCTCATCGCAGCCGCTCACTTCTAATCAAACGGTTGTTGTTCCTTGAAGCTTGCCGTGTGCTGTGCATGGCTGTGACTGCCTTTGGGGCCCGCTCGTCAGTGGCGACTCTCTCCTCCTTCTCTTGCTGTGCGCCGTCGCCGACACCCTCGTCGGAGCGGTGGCATCGCACAGGGAATATACGAATATTCCTTTGATATTTAGCCTCAGTTGCCACCTCATCAGCTCTAGAGAGTTCTCGCTTGCTCTAGGAGATCAAGCTCTATATAAGCCCTAGCTATCTAAGCTTCTGCCATTGTTGACCAAGGGAGCTCTCCTCACATTCTTTCTTCCTTCTTAGTGAAGCTTTTTGGCTTGCACTCCATGTTCATCCATAAGCATGCCTCATTCACTTAGTAATGTGAGCTTTGGCATTATTTTGTAGGTTGAACAAGGGTGTGCTCTCTGTTAAGCTAAGCCAGTTAGAGCATCACGTGGTGATTTCATGCTTCGATGAGGTAGGTCTCACCCTTTCCTATCAACAACGTGTATGATGGTCTTTAGAACTTAAGATCCATCATTTTCGTTTTTGGTCAGATCAAAGAAGAGAACTCTGGATTTTAATTGTCGGCCAAAAACTTGACTTCATCTCCTCCAACTCTAGCTGGTAAGCTTAGACCTTGATTCATGTCATCTTAAGCTCCCTAAGGACATCACTAACTCACATGAATCACTCACATGTTCATGTGATGCTCCAATCTTGCTTTAACTGAAAAGTTGTTTTTATAACTTTTCAGTCTTTCGTATCAATTTCAAGACCTAGGGTTTCTCTTACCAGTATACTAGCTTATTTAGGTCTTAGCTGAACCCTAATATCACCAGTAATCTTTCTTTTAATTCTTAATGTCACCAATCTATTTATTGCTTCATATTCCCTCTCTGTTGGTTATTGTCGGTCAAAACCGACAAAAGCCTAATCTTCCTTTTCTTTCTATAAACTGGGCAATTAGGGTTAGCAATGATGGGTTGTGGTATTATTTACTCTCCAGATAGCTCCAACTCCAATTTAAAGCCTTTGTTTTGTGTATTTTTCCAAGTCAACCGAAATCTGTAAAAGGTCTTTGTTGTTTTCGTTGTTGAATAGCCGACAACATGTACAACAAGCTCCTTAGTCTTTTACTTTTGTCACTTTGTGCTATTAAATGATGAGTTAAATCACAGTATCAGTTTTGAATACTCTTAGTCTAAGGAAAATCATTTACTTAATACATGTTTTAATCAACCAATCATTCTTTTGTAATCTGTCCTGTTTCAGTTTCTAAAATCTGAAACTGTAGCTCAATCTATACTCTAAATTGTGGTAAATAGTACTAGCAAAGGTTAGTTGTAGCTTATTATTCTTAATTAAATTGATGTACCTTAAGCATGTTGCTAATGATGCACTAAGCCATTGACCATGCATTCTTTTTATGCATGCTGTTCTCTGCTTTTTCCCTGTGTTCATTGGATTTTATTTTCTTCTAGATTCTGGTTCTTCTGAGATTGTTGAGTCTATTGTTGAGCAGCAAGAACCTGAACAAGAGGTTATCTATTATTATCAAGGCAAGCTTCCTCTCTGCACCATGTTGATCCCAAATTTGTGAACTGAGATTTACAAAATCAAGGATATCTTGTTGCATGCAAATTTTCTAAAATTATTTGTGATCTATCTCTAGTTAGTTACAACCAAATCTTTGTGGCTTACCTTGAATTTAATCCTACACTCAGCTTAAGGTATTGTTTGTATTAAAATATTTAGGTTAGAACTTTGCTTAGCCATGCAGTCCATAGAACGGTAGTGTTTGGCAAGCTTATCTTGTCAAACAGGGGAACAACAAATGAATTTTATTTATTTTGATTCTTTGTTCAGTCTATTTAAATCAGAAATGAACTTAAAGCTTGTTTGATAAACTGACTTCAAATCTGGACAAGTGGATGCTAGTGATGGTGCCTTTGTGCACGAGAATTGGGAAATGTGGATGTCTTGTCTGGGTTGATTAAGGATTGAACTCTGATAGCCCAATTCAAGCCCCAACGTACTTCAACACGTAGTGTATGGGCACTGTTTGGTTAAGTAAAAGGTTAATGCTATTGAGTTGGGAACAGGAGATTAGGGACATGTGTATTGATCTCATATGGCATAGATGCTTAAGCCTTCGGGCCGTGTCTTATGCCATGTGAATTTTATATCAATATCAGATGTTCTTAGAAGGGTGAGGGCGTATATGTGTTACATCGCATGTACGTACCTTAAGGGCTCCGATTGCGATGTAGTATGTGCAGCGAGCGCAGTTTGCATTTCTTTGATTGGATCGGTATTCCCGGCTCAACATGTGGACCCCGGTTGAGCAGATGCTATCAGTCGTTGTTAAGCGGGATCAGTCTCACATGGGTTGTCCAACTCAATAGCGTCAACTTGTTGAAAAATACCAAATCTTAGCTTACCCGGCCGGCATACCAAAGGCTTACGGGCTAACTAAGTCGTGTGGGTAAAGATGTACACCCCTGCAGGGTTAAAACGATTCGAATAGCCGTGTCCACGGTTACGGATAACACTTGAATTGATGTCACCTGTATAGACTTTACTCTAAATCCGGTTATTGGGAATTATTTCGGCATGATGGTTGTCATGCACGGTTTGATAGTAATCTGTCACTTTATTATTGTTACTGTTTATGCTTATGCTCTCATTTACTTACTGTTTTAGTCCAAATTGATTTATAAAAATCGCTTTGCCAAAACTTAGCAATTGTAGGTTAAGATGTATTGCTTTCTGCAAAACTGAACCACTATAACCCTTCAGTTGTTCACCTTATGCATGTAAAATTTCTATTCCTTTGTATAGGTTCTATCAAACACTTTCTTTTATTAGTTTGTGTAAGTCTTGCTGAGTACCTTCCGTACTCAGGGGTTATGACCTCTTGTTGCAGGTGAGGATGGTTATCTTTATGAGATGCCCGTTAGCGCCGATCAGGGTGACGCTAACGAGTGAAGCTAGTTCTAGTCTCCACGCAATAGCCTGCGGGTGATGGGGCCATCGGTGGCTTTTTGTTGTTTAGTTTTGCTTCTGCTGTTGAACTTTTGTGATGACCAAAGTCATCTGTTACTGTAGCACCAAACCAAATTGTAACCTGTATGTATAATTATGTAAATGAATGCCTTGTATGTATGATACAATGTTGTTTGAGGATATATGCGCAATAGTCTTAAATCCTGGGAACTTTTGCATGACATATATCCGGGAACCTGAATGTTGGAATTGTTACTTGTTATTATTATGCTTCTAGTATGATTTTTAATGAGGGAATTGCACTGTTCCTTAATTAAGAATTATGCTACCAGTATAATTTTAATTCGGCACATTCCAATATTTGAGGGTCCTTACAAGTACCTGCACATGTTCTGTTCGATTCTGGAGCTTCTCATCCAGTCATATCAAGGAAGTTTGTTGAAAGGCTTAAACTGCCAACCTTTAAGTTAAAGAAACACGTGGTACTTAGTTTAACCGGTGGACCCTTAACTGCTATGTTATTAAGTCCTGAGTAGAGATTGCCAAGGAAAATTCTGGATTCTTAGCAAACCTCATGGTGCTACAATCCCAAACTCTGGGATGGATTGGTTGGCCAGATACCAAGGAATGATAGATTGTGCTAATAGAAAGGTAGTGCTCACCAAGTACCCTGGATTTACAATAGAGGTTATTGTGGACCATCCCTCTCTTTTGGATCGAGCAATCCATAACCATGAAGATATGTCACTAGAAGAAACGCCTATAGTTCAAGACTACCCAGAAGTTTTTCCAGAAGAATTGTCTGGCATGCCACCAGATAGAGACATAGAGTTTGTCATCAACTTAAAACCAGGGACTGCCCCAATTGCCAAGAGACCCTATAGGATGGCTGTCGATGAGCTTGAAGAGCTTAAGACACAGATTGAGGACTTGCAAGAGAAAGGATTCATCAGACCTAGCTCATCCCCCTAGGGTTCGCCAGTACTTTTTGTGAAGAAGAAGGACGGCAACGCCAGATTGTGTGTAGCTTGTAGAGCCCTCAATGATGTGACCATCAAGAACAAGTATCCCTTGTCCCGCATTGATGATCTGTTTGATCAGCTTTCAAGAGCCGCAATGTTCTCCAAGATGGACCTAAGGTCAGGATACCACCAACTTAAGATCAGGACTGAGGATATGCTCAAATCAGCTTTTACCACCCGGTATGGCCTATATGAGTTCATAGTCATGTCGTTTGGCCTGACCAATGCGCTATCCTACTTCATAAACCTCATGAACAAAGTATTCATGGAATACTTGGATAAGTTTGAGGTCGTGTTCATATACGACATCTTAATCTACTCTAAGACCAATGAAGAACACACCGAACATCTGCGTTTGGTCCTAGAGAAGCTTAAAGAACACCAGCTATATGCCAAGTACAACAAGTGTGAGTTTTGGCTCCAAGAAATTAGTTTCCTCAAACATATTGTATCTGCTGGAGGAGTAGCAGTTGGTTCATCCAAAGTAGAAGTTGTGTTGGAATGGAAGAAACCCACCTCAGTGACTAAAGTGAGTAGTTTTCTCAGATTAGTTGGATACTAAAGACGCTTCATAGAAGGATTCTCCAAGCTTTCCAGACCAATGACCCACCTGCTCAAGAAAGAGAAGAAGTACGAATGGACAGAAGCTTGTGAACGAAGTTTCCAAGAGTTAAAGAAGAAGTTGACCACTGCACCTGTGTTAGTTCTACTAGACATACACAAGGACTTCGAGGTCTATTGTGATGTGTCGCGCCAAGGTCTTGGCTGCGTACTTATGCAAGGAGGAAAAGTCATGGCGTATGCATCCAGACAACTCCGTCCCCATAAAGACAACTATCAAACTCATGACTTGGAATTATCATCAGTAGTGCATGCTCTAAAGATTTGGCAGCATTACTTGATTGGAAATCATTGTGATATCTACACTGACCACAACAGCCTCAAGTACATTTTCACCCAGACAGATCTCAACATTCGGTAAAGAAGATGGTTAGAGCTGATTAAGGAATATAGTCTTGATGTCCATTACCATCCTGGGAAGGCTAATATAGTGGCAGATGCGTAAAGCCGTAAGCCCTACTGCAGCAATATCGTAGTCCAAGGACTTCAACCTGAACTCCACAAAGAATTGGAAGCGCTCAACCTTGAGTTAATAGAACAAGGCGTCATAGCCGCTATGGAAGTACATCTGACCTTAGAAGAGCAAATCAAGACCACTCAAGAAGGGCATCCTAGAGTCCAGAGATTTACACACCACATGGCCAAGGGAAAAGCCCCTAAGATGATTGAAAACCAACAAGGAATCCTATGGAATGGGAAACGTCTCTTTGTTTCGCACTAGAAGGAGCTCAAGGATTTGATACTGAAGGAAGCCCACAGCTTAGCATATAACCTGCACCCAGGGTGCACCAAGATGTATCAAGACATGAAGATTCTATATTGGTGGCCACGAATGAAGAGAGACATCGTCGAGTTTGTAGCTTGTTGTGACGTGTGCCAATGGATCAAAGCCGAACACTAGAGACATGTAGGACTGCTTCAACCACTACAGATCCCTCAATGGAAGTGGGAAGAAGTTGGGATGGATTTCATTACTAGCCTACAACGAACTAAATCCGGATATGATTCCATATGGGTCATAGTCGACAGATTGACAAAAGTCGACCATTTCATCCTCGTGAAAACCGCCTACAAGGGAGATAGATTGGTTGAGTTATATATGGCTCGCATCGTGTGTCTACATGGAGTGCCCAAGAGGATAGTCTAGGATCGAGGTTCTCAGTTCACCTCACATTTTTGGGCTAGTCTACACGACACACTTGGAACCCACCTAGCCTTTAGCATAGCATATCACCCCTAGACTGATGGGCAAATAGGAAGAGTAAACCAGATTCTAGAAGACATGCTTTGGGCTTGTGCTTTAGAATTCATCGTAGACTGGGAGAGATGCCTACCTTATGTGGAATTCTCCTACAACAACAGTTACCAGTCAAGTCTAAAAATATCCCCGTTCGAAGCACTCTATGGATGGAAGTGCAGAACCCCTCTGCACTGGCAGAAACAGGATAATGTTATATCTTTGGACCAGATACCCTTGAGCAGGCAGAATAAAAGGTTCAACTAATCAGGGACCGCCTACAAGCTACCCAGTCCAGACAAAAGAGTTATGCTGACAATCGCCGCAGGGAGTTAACTTTTGAAGTTGAAGACCATGTTTACCTCAAGGTATCACCTCTTTAAGGAATTTGGAGATTTAAAGTGAAAGGCAAGCTTGCGCCAAGGATACATAGGCCCATTCCCAATCACCGCCAAGTATGGAGAACTAGCCTATCGACTAGAGTTACCTGCAAATTTAGCAGACGTCCACAATACGTTCCACGTCTCTCAACTCAAGAAGTGTCTCAGAATACCCAAAGAGCAGACCCCGATTGAAGCCATCAAGCTCCAGAAAGACCTAATGTATCCAGAGCGTCCGATCAAGATCCTAGAAGTCGTGCAAATCATCCGTCTTTGCAAAGTCCAGCGGAGCAACCACTTGGAGAGAGAAGACACCTGGGAGTGTGAGGATCAGCTAAAGTTAGACTACCCTTATCTGTTTTCTGAGTAGCTTGAATCTCGGGGTCGAGATTCTGTTTAAGGAGGGTATGTTTTGTAACAACCCCTTTTTGAAGCTTTTTGTCTGAAGTTCAAATTCAAATTTGAATTCAAGTTTGCATCACATTTTTGCTCAAAATTCAAATTTCCAAATCTCTCAAACCTTCCTTGGGCTCATTGACCCCTTTCCCCCTTGGGCACGGCCCAAAGCGCGCCCTCATCCTGGGGCGTGGGTTGGAACACGCCCTGCGTGCCCCCGGCCCGCTCTCGCCGCTCCCACCGACACGCCGCCTTGCCATGCCACGCCGACCGCATCAACGCGTGCCATGCGCATTGCCTCCGCGTCCGTGCTGCGTCTAGACCCACCCTTGGCTCCCCTACCTACCCCGCTGCCTGTCCTGACCCAGCTCTGCGGTGTGCACTGTGCCACCCGCTCTCTACGCCCGCCGCGTACACGCCATCAATGCCGACCATGCCGCACACTGGCGCCAAGCTACCCTCAGCCTCCGCACCACCCTGTGCTGGCACAATGCCGCTCCACCTCGTATTTAGTGCACCTCAACAGTCATTTTTGCCCTCCTCGGCTATTTAAGCCACGCCAGCCCTCCCTAATGCTTTCCGCGCCTCTGCCCTACCCCCATTTGCCTCCCCACCGCCTCCTTTGCCCCCAAGCCCCATTCATGCTCCCCTCTGGCCATTTTCGCTCCCGCATTGCCTTTCGAGCTTCGCTGCTCCTCGATCCAATTGGTTGCACCAGGAGCACCACAAGGATATCTCGACGGCATTTGAAGCATCGCCGAGCCTCTTCTTCCTCTTCGGTGATCTCTCCGCGTCACCTACCTCGCCGTCGCCTCGGGTCACCTCGCCAACCATTCTCTGTCCATCTCCGGCGTCCCGCTTAGCTCCGGTGAGTCCCTTGTACCCTCTAGATGCTTGGGCGCTCGTTGGTTAGTTTAGAACGTCATCGGGTCGTCATGGTCGCTATAGCCGTAGAGCCGTTGCCACTTAGCTCCGATGCGCCACCGCTCCAGACCGCCGCCAACCATGTCACCGCCCCCTTAGAACCGACATGCTCCCAGGGTTCCATTTTTGACATCGCCGCAGACCGCCGTGGGTCCCCTCACTAGCGACGAGCACGGGAGGGCGCTGTCCAGAGCTCCTCCGCTCTGTCTGAACCAGACTGACACTATTGCAGCGCAATTAAAACCAAATCTCGGTTATTTACGACAAGCAATGATTAGGTTTGAATTAATTGCGTTTTGTTTCGCTCAGGTGTGGGCCTGAGCGAGTTAATGAGGTTTTGTTAAAACCTCGGTTCTCAATTGAGTCAATGACACGCCGGTCCGACCGCTTAAATGTGTAGGGCACCACCCCGTAGACCGTGCACAGTGTGCATGGACCTTCTGTCCACGCACTGTTCTTGTGCACCGAGCAACTGATAGTGGGCCCTAGCTATCAGTATTAGTTTTTCTTTAAGAAAATAAAGGAAAAAGAAAATAAATCACTATGCAGTGGACCCCACCTGTCAGTGAGAGAGTTGCTCTCTCGTCTGTTCTTTTTCTGGTTTTAACTCAAAAGTGAACTTCGGAAAGCTCGTTCTACCTCGTTTTAACTCCAAATCAAATGAGTTTTGTTTCTAAAATCTTCTAAATTCATGATCTTTCTGTTGGCAGTGGATTTGTTCAATTTGGAGTTTATTTGATATTTCTTTTGTATTTATTTGCTTGGCTCGCTTGTTTGTCATTTTTCCGGCGTGATCGTTCGAGTAGAGTTCGTAGACGCAAAAGACTACTAGTTCGAGCAAGCACAGGACTTCCAAGTCCCCCTTGCCTTTGAACTAGGCGAGTCAATACTTTGATCATATTGAGCCTACATTTGTGCAAATCTATATTATTTTAAATTATCAAATTGTATGCTTAATTCATTATGCAAATGTATGTCAAACTTTAAGGTAGTTACATACCGATTTGATACTGAATATTATTATAACATCCTTTGACATTTGAATTACCTAATCCTTGTCACTCTAGATAATTCAGTGGTAACTTTACTAGCTATAGTCATACTTAAGCGCCATGCTTGTCTTGCTTAAGTACCAAGGTATCAATTGCCTTAATCATCATATTTAAAATGATGAAATTAGTTTTGGGCAGTCATTGGAGGTAAATGACTGGTATATTTGAGATAAATTAGTTTTATATAAATTAGTTCTATACTTCTCAAAACCCTAATAACTTGGTGTTACCACAACTAGGCGGATGGTATGTTGGTTGGTGCGGACGTGGCACGAGAAATGGTGGTAGTGGTATGCACCGCCTAGGTACTTTAAGGACTTCATCCTGTGATGTCCTCCTAATGTAAAAAAGTGCAACCACAAGTCTATAATGGTGTTGACTTGGCTAAATAATTTGTATCCATCGGTGCGAGTTACACCATTGGAGTGACCCACAAGTCGTGTCGCTGCTGTAAGCCATCGTGGACACGGGTGTTGTCACTGGTGTAAGCCGCTGCGTGGCATAAGAGGGGGTCTGGGTGTTGCTGACGTAACCACCCTTAGATGAAACCTTAGCGGGTGTAACTTACACTGGAGGATGCGTTGTAAAGGCCTTGTGATGATCTCCTTGACTCACATGTCTACAGAAACATGCGGAGTACAACAAGATGATTATGTCTTGTGGGTAAAGTGTACAGTCTTTGCAGAGTATAAATTGTTCGAACAGCCCCGCCCACGGTCAAGGGTAGGCATGGGAACTTGCTCGAGTTAGTTTCTATTTTAAAAACCTTTGTGGGTGGGATGAAAACTCGTCAGGTGGATGTACCCCTGATTTTGGTTTTCCCTGGGTGGATGTACCCCAGTGTTGTTGCTAAGGTGGATGTAGTAACCCTAATAAAAATTAAGCACAAAGTGGATGTAACTTGCACCGTTATAAATATTGCATAATTACTCTCTTTAACAAAATTTGGTTTGGTTAAATTGCTAAGTCATAGGAGTTTCTAAATATTGTAATTGAAAATGTTGCTTTTAGCAAATAAAAGAACTCGAGCCACCCTTGTTAAAGCTTGCATGTATATTTATTGCATTCTGTGTGTTGGCTCGTGGAGTACTGTTGTTTGTGCTCACTCTCACTCCCCAAAACCCCTCAGAGCCTGTGGATCAAGGACACTACACTTACTATGAGGATCCCGAAGTTGATGGCCAATAAGATGGAGGAGATTAGTTTAGTCTCTGGTAGTCTAGGTCTCACCCCAGTCTAGCCGGCTAAGTCGGTGCTCGTGTACACCAATATTATCTAAGTCTTTGGGTAATATCAGTCGTACACAGGCTACCACAGTCGCTTGCCTATGGAGAGATGTGCCCCACCCCTTTTGCTTTCGCTACTGTTTGTGCTATTATGTAATGTATCCATTTGGCCTATTTGGCCCTATTGTAAACTTGACCCGATGCGGTCTATGTGAACTCTGATGTTTGTAAATTAATGTGTGGTATGGTTTACGTTCTGTATGAATTGATTCAGTAATGTATCTGTGAGCACTATCTACTAATCCAAGGAATAGTGTAGTGGTTTCACAGAGGATTCTAGATTGGCTAAATCTAGGTCCGACACACATCAAGGGCATTGAAAGTGGCAGTTTGTGTGAGGACAGATGTCACCCGAGCATGGAGGATGGTGGTGCTCGATCAGGATAGCGACGACTCGGGTTGGGGAGAAGGCAATGGGAGAAGAGGGGTAATGAGGAATAGGGTGTGGAGATGGCAAGCCACGAGCGCAAGGAGGAGGGCACGACGTGACCATGTAGAGAGGAGACATACGAAGAGCTAGGGTTTCCTTCCTTTGTGCGGGTGTGCAAACCACGACGAAATCACACGATGGGTAAGCCCCACATGTCGGCGCGCTCGATTTTGGAGAGGAAGGGGGGGTGGCTCCAGTGTGGCTGTCGGCATCTGCTAGTAGGAGGATGAGGGACAGAGGAGGATGGCGAGGTGGTGGAGATGGGTAAGAGGCGGGTGGCAATGGTCGTGGAAGGGGCGAGGGGAACGGAGGATGAAGGGCTAAGGGACTTGGAAGTGTCTTGCGGCCCTCACGTGGGAATCGGGGGACGCGTGGTTGGGCCCCGGTGTTGGCGCCAAAATTTTGTGAGGGGAAGGGCAAGGAACGGATGCACCACCACGTAGGTAGGGGTGGGATGATCCTCCCGCTGCGCAGGGTAAACTCCTTCTTTTCTCTACTACTTAAAAATTAGAGTTGGTGGTCGTCTGTCCTCCTTTGTGCGATATGAGACGTTGGATCCGTCTTTCTTTGTGCAACGTGAGCCATTGTATCTGATGCAAACGTGCTTTCTCAGTTTCTCCCATGTGCATGGTTCGCCACCCACCCACGTACGACTAAAGCCTCCAAATCGCCGCTTGACCCTCCCTCATTCGCCCTGCTTCCTCCCCCGGCGCCACGCTACCCTACCCTCCACCTAGTCTCTCCCTCTCTGTCGCGCCGCCGCTCCCTCTCTCTCTCTCTCCCCCCAGCACCCCCTCCCTTTCCCTCCTTCACCGCTCTTCTCCACCAGCGCCACCTCTCCATCCTCCGTCCCCTCCAACTTGTCACCTCACGCCCACTTCGCCGGTAGTCATAGCTTTCACCAGGCCCATGCGCTAGGCTAATTGATTTTCGACGCCACCACCTCTGTTAACCAAACCAGCAAGATAATACCTCTCTCTGTGTGTGTGTGTGTGCGCGCGTGCACATGCGCGTGTGTGAATCAACATCCGCTTGCCAGGTATATACATCCTTGTCATCTCTCTCCTTGTTTGTGTGGGATTCCATCGTCGCCGCCTCTGCCCCACAATCGCGCTTGTGATTCATGGCGATCGGCTCGAGGGTTTAGTCTGTGGCCTCTACAGACTGCGGGGCTGGGTAGATTGATCGATGTGTAGCGTGATTCTTATGTGAGGGGTTGATTAGGGTAGGGTAGGGTTTGGTTGGTGTGCCCTCTTCAGTTCTAGATTAGGATTTGATTGGGTTCAGTATCTAATGCTGATTCACCGTTCATTTGGGGCGTAGAGAAGATGTGTGCGTTTGAGCAGAAAGATTTATACTCGTGTTCAACTTCTGTAGATGTAAATATGTAATTCAAGGAATCAAGTTGTATTACTCTTTTATTTTTTATGATGTGAAAATTTTGTGATGTCGAACAGTATGGCTCGAGCCCTCGGCAAAGGGCCCGAAATGCTTGCCAAACACCATACTGTTGGGGTGAGAAGAATGATCTATGTCCAATCTTCAATTGATTGGATTTTGGTGGCTTTGTTAGTTGTTCTGCTACTTCAATCTTTTGTGTATCACCGCTATATGCTAATAACTGAAGCCAAAGCAAGATCTGTAAAGGCATGAAAAATGTTATTATCATCTAACTAATTGATTGTAGTCTTTTATTGGTAGGTGGCTATCTCTTTGAGCCTCCTAAGATGCAGTTCATCACCAAAGTATGGTATGTAAGCTTTCCTTCTCCATGTGGTTTATTCTGTGTATTCCTCTCTGTGTATATGCCTTTTCAAAGGAGGATCTTGATGTTCCTTGTTTGTAGGAATCCATTACTCTGAGCTAACAATTTTTGAGAATTAATATGGGTTATCTTATCACTTTCTTATATTTGTTGTCGTTTGATCAAATAAGGACATTAACAGTAGTACATTGTAGTTCAAACAAACACAACGAGTAGAAAATATGTTGTTTCAGTGTTGTTATATTCTATTAAGGTATAGCGATGACTTTACTCTTCATGTGGTGGTGAGCCATCCATTATCAAAAAATATACTATGAACTATCAATTGTGGTTACCTAACTGCTGCTTCTTGACAAGGCTTGCACTATCTACAATTTTGATTTCTCCTCTAATCTATGTTGAAGGCACCCTAATATTAGCAACCAAAATGGAGCAATTTGCTTGGGCATACTAAAAGATCAGTGGAGCCCAGCACTTACCTTGAAGACAGCGCTACTATTCCTTCAGGCTCTGCTTTCTGCTCCTGCACCTAATGATCCCCAGGATGTTGTTGTTGCGCAACAGGTCTGAAATGGTTCTTTCCTATTTAGTTCCATGTTTTAGCACACCTCTTACTTTTGCCCTGGGAGCTTTTGTGCATTGGGAATTAAATTGAGATTTCCTCTTCTTGGAGCAATCCTATATTTTCTTCATGTTTGATTTAAGTTTGGGGAAGAGCGGTTTGTGTTTTGGTGTTTGTTTGATCATGTTTTTGTATTAGTGAACTGAGTTGTTCAAAATTTTAACCTATTTTTTCGAATAGTTTTGATTTGTTTTGGCATAAATTTCGCTTATGAGAAAAAAGTTGATTCGAAATGGCAGAAGACCGGAAGTAGTGCCAGTGGATATTCAATTTGAATCCATCGCTATTTTGGTGCAACTTTCTCTTTGGGTTACGAAGGTGCCTTCGGTTAAGCTTGGGAAAATTTTGATTGCAGATAGTATTCTTCGCCAGGTTATGGTGTTCATGTAATTCGATCAAATCTGAAATCCTTAGCCACTTATATTTTAATTTTGTTAAGTTGTTACCTGTTTGACTTGTACTATCTTAGAAATAGTTCGAAGCTTCAATTGGAGTGCTTTTGGATAATTCACGTCCTTTGAGCTATTTGGGACTTGCACTTGACATCAGAATTTTAGTCCATACGTCAAGAGTGTTGAAGCACTTTGCCATGTGCTTAATTTTTGTTTATATCATGATTTCTTGCTCAACGGAATTAACTAAATTAAAAACAATTGAGACCTGGTTTTGTTTGTCCTGATGGAAATTTGATTTGATTAGTTTTTTCTTTCTCTTTTGTTTTTTAATATTACAGTTTTTTCTAGAGAAATTGTTGCCTAGGGACACAGATCAAGATCTTGGTGGGGGGGCATGTCGATGACCTGACCAAACTAACCTATCTTAATGAACCAGGTGTTCTATACAATCTAAAGAGGAGATATGCGTCGAATGAGATATATGTAAGTTGTTCACTCGTGTTGTTTTTATTTGTTGGAGTGACTAGCATTCGAGCCTAATTGAAATGTAGGTGGAAGCACAATTATTTACCCATGAATCCTTACCCACATTTCTGTGCAAAATTGACCTACTTGAATTCATGTACGTAAGTTTCCATAATGATGATTTGCGGCTGGTGGCATACTGATGTTACAAAGCATATTTTATTGGTAAATTCTCATAAGACAAGTCCCTGATTACTGAGTTGCTCTTGATGATCGAACAGTCGAGTAGCAGGTTCTTTAAGTAAGTTTTTTACACTGTTACACATGGAAACCAAAGGTCTTTCCACTCTTGGTTTTGTGAAATGTTTGATTTATGTGTCGCACTTTTGAAGGCGTTATCTTATAAGATCTTCATTTGTTTCCCCCACCAGTCTAACCCTCTTTTGGATCGATGCCGCCTTTCTTGGATCAACTCTGTGCTGGTCGCCCTTCTCATCTTCCTCAAGGCTAGTCGCCAGCTCCTTTCCTGAACCCTAACACAATACCTTCCCCTGTCGTTGGTGTTTACCATCTTGCTATAACGGCTGGTAGCGCCTCCGCCCCATCTTGGATGGTTGTGCACCACCCTCTACTCCTCAGCGTCATCACCAACCTCCATATCCATGGCTAGCTGTTAGCCTACCACCTCCACCCACCCGATCCATAACGTTTGTAGTAAGAAAGAATGCCCTAGGTTTTGTTTTTGGGTATTTTGATGATTTTTATTTTCCTTTTCAAATTTGCTCAGGAATTGCGTTAAAAGGATCGAGGAAAACAAGTCATCGCCCTTCCTACATTTTTCGTGCTCTTTTCATTTAGTTTTGTTTTATAATGCTTCTCTCAATCTTTATCTAATTATAGGATAGCAACTGTCAGTTTGCTAACAAAGGTTGCCTTAGGTTATTTGGATCATGCCATATCAATTGTAGTGCATCTTTTCTTTTGCAGGTGCTCTTCATAATCAAGACCGCAGAATGTTATTTAATGTGATTTTTTGCTTTTCCTTTTTTCTTGGTTCAATTTGTAAATAGCAGCCTTCTTCATTTTTGTTGGGGAATTTAACTCAAGAAGCAATGGGACATAGGAATAGGAAACAAAGGGTGTAATTCTCGAAACTATCATGCTACATTGGCCCCATTCTCTCAAGGATAACATGTGAAGCTAGAAGCTTCCCAATTATGTCATCAAGAACAACTATCAGTCTCTTTACTCCCTTCGGTAATAAACTCCATTAGACACATCCTTCAAGAAAATTTAGCTGAAATTTTGTCTCCAACTAATTTAGCTGTACATTTTGTTCTATTCCTCTCAGCGGGCGTCTTGATGTAATTTCCTTCCATAGAGTCAGTTTGGGGGCCAAACAGGTCATGGCGGGTGTATGTGTATTATGGCTATAAAGCCAAGGGTCTTCGGCCATGTAAGGGGAGTTGAAGTTATGAGTTCATGAATAAACCAGAAAAGCCAAATTGGCACCATGGATTGCGTGTGTTCTTGATAATTGAGAGAAGGATGAGAGAAGAGAGGAGGAATTTATCCATATGTTGTTTTGTTTTGGCGCAAGTCAAGAACACCAAGTTCTTGGATTGAACGAAAACATCTACTATTATTTCCTTGCAATTCAATGTACTAGATTGGTTTGTGAGTTTACTGTTCTTCGTGAATACCATGAAAGATTGGGCCAACAATCAATATCCATCTACTTTGTTAGTTGGGTCCTACATAATAGCCTCATGGGCTATGCCGGGTCGGCCTGGGCACGTTAGCCCATCAGGTTGGTGCTGGCCCATTTAGCCCATTTGGCACAAAAATTATAAAATTAACTATGTAAAATTCAAAAACTGCAAAATAAAACCATATAAATATTTTTTTTAAATGAACGAGCCTATCATGTTGGGCCGTGCTAGGCCCAATACTGTGTGTATTGTGCTTCAGGCCAGCCCGACTAGAACGGCTCATTTGACCACCTCTAATCAAGACTGACTTGCTTAATTTACAACAACACGGTTTTTCTTTTTACTCCCTTCGTTTTCATTTACTTGCACTTTTGATCTAAATTTTCTTTCACGAATACTTGACACTTCGCGGTTCCCTAAATAAATTTTCTTAAACTACCCCTATCAATACTAGCCAATCTTCACAACTTTACTATCGCGTTTGATGCGTACTTGTAACACTCGAGCCCAACATAGAGCCTAGAATGCTACTAAACTACTCTACTGAACCATTTTATTCCAACTTCTTAACAATATTCAGCAAAACAAATAACCAATATATAGAATGACATCTATCAAAGATAATTAGTCTAAGCATAGATATTTCCCATTATCATCCAAATTCAAATCAACAGTCCATATACACAATGGGAGCAAATATTCAGCAATTAAATCTAAAGCATTATGAATCATCAGAATTACGAGGATGTAAGTCTAATCCAATCAATCAAGTTATTCAATCCAATAGAATCAATTGAACCAATAGCTGTGGTTTAAAAGCTTAAACAGTTCATCCATGAACACAAGAGAATCAACCACCACGAAGGATGGACACAGTCTGAACTAAAAGATTTATCATGAACTTGAAGTTTAGTTAAATGAACTAATTTATTTGCCATGGATAGTGTAAGTGTGATGTGCATCAAGACTACCCCTTCTCATACATGTCGCTGCCTCGAAAGGTACCTAGAAAGAACAACACAACAATAGTGAGTCCACAACTCAACAAGTATAACAGAATAATATGGAAAACACTGGAACAAGAACATAACATTCACAATATTTGAATACGTATGTAGAATGGTAGAAATCTTATGCAAGAATGAAACGCATACTCTTCTCTTCTGCTTATACCGGTATAGTCAGTGAACACCCATCGGTATTCACTTATGCCCGCATTATCCAAAATACGGGGATCCAAGGCCCGTTTGAAGAAACATTCAAAACGGGGATCTAAATTGCCAATATAGGAATGATGGGTCTTACTTGTCCATATTGGAACGATGGAACTTTACTCCCCACTCCCGTGGGTGAAACATGGACAAATGAATGAATACATTGATATAAAAGACATCATCTCAATAAGCATGGATTAAACATCCATGGAAGGAAACAAGAATTATTTTAACTTACTCGCAGTCCATAGAATTCAATCATAGCATGGCATCAAGCACTACGAACAAAAAACAGTCAATATAATTCACAATGTACTTGCCTCAACCGCAAGACGAAAGACGATGACAGGAAGGCTCTAACCCCAGTTCTCATCACCACCTGACAACCGTAAAGCATTCTAAGAATAACATTCAAAAGTACTCAGCATGGCAATGGAACAAAATAAAATCAATCGCCCTAATCACAACCCGAAACATAATCAATACACTCTCAAATCCCAATATGTCCAAACCGACAGCTATTAAAGGCAAATCCATAACTTTTGAGTCAAAACTCCAAAAGTCATGAATCTAACTTTCCTGGAATCTACACAGGCATAGCTACAACTTCTCAGCTGACCAAAAGATCAAATTAACCCATCTAAGCCTTTATTTTTAACCCTAGAGATCGTTCTGTTATCTTCGGTATTACTGACTTGGGAATTTCGTAACTTTTATTTGGTACTTCCAATCTCACTGTTCTGGAAACTACAGGAAACTAGATTTTTCAATAAATTTATCACAATTATCCCCACTATGAAACAAAGGTTGCAAACAGCTAAGTAATTCTCTTATGTCCACAACAGAAGGACAGATTATAGCATTAACTTCTAAAATTCATATGTTTCATTCTAAATGTTCAAAAATTATGAAATTTATCTTCCTGGAATCATAATAAAAATATATACATATCTCATGGAGATCAAATGACCAAATTCGTCCATCTCAAACCCCTAATTCACATAATTAAGCCCGCTGCCCGAATCTAGAGACTGAAAAAGTACCTAGACTTTTAAAATTCGTAACTAATTCATCGTTCATCCAAAAATTATGAATTAATACTTTCTGGAAAGCCCACGTGAAACCCCACATAATTCTAGGAGACACTAAATTCTGGATCCACTTGGAACTAACTCAAACTCACGCGTCAACAGATCAGCAGAATCAATCGATCTACACAACAGCTACAAACTGGCGATTAGAGATATTTCACATATGAACGATCTGCCAAAACGAATGGGGAATGTGAAATTTGTAATACCCCAAAAGTATTCAAGAATATTCAAAAGAGTATTTGGGAGAGATTAATTGAATTCGGAGAAGGACCAAATATAATATAGATTTAGCAGCAATTAGACAGAGGGGTTTTCTGCAGTTTTTCGGCAACTTTGGGCCTCGGGCCTTGGCCCAGAGGCCCATGAGGGCCGCCACCAATAAAAGGAGGAAACCCTAGTGCTACAGTACTGCCGCCCCTAGTACTGTAGCGCCGCACTGTAGCATCCCCTACTGCTATGCCAAGAGGAGAAAGGATGGAGAGGGAGGAAGAAGGAGGAACGCCGGAATTGTCGAGGAGAAAGCAAGGGAAAAGAGAAGGAGAGGATCCTCGTGCGGTGCTGGTGTGGGTGTTCGTCAACGATTTGTCAAGGGTAACACCGATCTCCGATAGTTTAGAGGTTTAATTGGTTGTTTAATCAATGTCGGGTAATAGATTCAATTCTGTCCAGATTCTTGGACGTAGGTTTTCGTATCTTTAGAGGCAGAATTTGGGGATGACTTCTCTTAGAAAGTTGGGTGACGCCCTTAGCTTTACGTGGCCGCCAAGAACACCCAAATCCGATTAACGGTCAGCAAGTTATGAATTTTTAGTGTCGCTGTCCTGCTAGTCTGTCAGATTTCTGACAGGTTGTAGAAACCTGGGTTAAGCCATTAGTTAAAGATGAAATCAGAGGATCTCGATATAACAAAACTGTAGATAATTTCCATACCTTTCCAGGAAGCTAAAGAACGCAATATTTGGATAATCATAGCAAACGTTATGGTGGTTTTAGTGTACTGTCCAGAGAACCTGACGTGAATATTGATGTCCTAAAGAGTGGCTTGGTAGGGGCATTTGATGGCAGAATCAGAAGGGCTCCCCAACTAAGTTTATTTAGATAATTTTATTATCTTTCCATAAAGTATTAGAACACCTGATTTGGATTCCTGAGTAGAAAGTTATATAATTTAGAAGTTGACTGTCCGCAGTGGACACTTAATCGATCGGCAGAAATTGGAAGGTTGGGAAGCGCTTGGGAGTTTAGCGAGTTCAATTGTGTTCTTTTTTGTTTATGGGTCCAGTATGCTTGTCTTAGATTGGGCTATTATTATGTTCAGGTGGGAGGGTGATCCCAGGGGCAGCGCCTTCTTCGCGTCCATCGTCCTCGCGTGGTTGAGGCAAGTATTCGGGTTAAAGAATAATGATGATTGTTTGCTAAGATTGATTGTGTCTTGATCGTGATTGCCATGCATGGATGTTATTGTGATGAATTACAATATATCTTGGTATATTCAAGCTATGGTTAAAGTTTCCTGTGTTCATGGTTAATGCTTACATGTTATTATGTACATGTTGAATTCATATGTTTAGAAGATAATGTCATTGAACATATGCATGTAGTAAGCATGATTGAGTTTTGGTCACGTGGTGACCAAGTATGAATTGTTGAGGTCCCGTCATGTCGATGACGGGCTAGAGGTCCCCACATTCGTGTAATGTGGGCAATGAGTAAAGAGGTCCCCATCATGCCGATGATGGGCAAAGGTCCCTATACTTGTGGAGTATAGGCTCTTGGTCCCTATTGCCGAGTGCATAGGCATGGGTATACATCGACGGTTGTATACCCCATGACACGATAAAATGCGAAAAGAGATAAAGATTAAAAGGTGCATTGCATGGTTGCATTACATAAGCATGAAGGCTATGTTTAGCGTAATGTTTAATTGTGAATATTAATCTTGTGGATGTGTTTCTAGATTTGGCCTTGTTGATACTTGCGAGTCTGTGGACTCACCCTTGCTTTGTTGTGCTTTTAGGTACCATTGGCAAGAGCGGCATGCATGGGAGGGAGTAGCTTTTCTTGGATTGCACACACTACCCTTCATCCTAATAAAATCATATCATGTAGTTCATACTATATGAATGAGTAAACCGTTAAGTTTCATTAATAGATTTGGTTGAGTGTTTTGGTCTATCTGTAATGTTGAGATTAGCAAGTTGGATTATGCTAAATATTTCTCTATCGGATTAGACTATATTATATGCTTGGATGATAGTGAATGTTGATTTGTTGATGAACTGTAATAAGTAAACCAAGATGGGAAGGAAGGATACCTTCTCCATGATTTATTACCTTGTGAATCTAGTTTAATGATGAACTGTAAGATAGAAATTAATCGGTGAAGGAAGGATACCTTCTCCATATATTGGATGTTTTATTTATGCCTTCCTATGATATTCATTGGTACCTCCGTATTGATTAATAATACAAAGGAGGTTCTGCTAATTTTGGTAAGATGGTTGTAGGTAGTTCGTTTTATTTGTTTAATTTAGTCGCATTCCAGGCTCATGTTGGGCTGGGGTGTTACAAAATTACCCACAAGAATGATGCTAGATGTCACTGAAGTCCTCGCGAAGTACTCCCTTCTTCTACCTCTTCCTCTTCCTCTCTTCCTTCCTCTCCTTCTCCTTCCCTAATGGTCGGCGGCACCCGAAGGGTTCTTCTCCCTCCCTCCTTCTAGGACAACGGCAAGGGCGGAGGGGGGGCACTGTAGCGGCGGTGGTACTGTAGCACAGGTGTGCTACAGTAACCCCTAGGGTTTTTGGCTACCCCTAATGGGCCAAGGCCATGGGCCTTTGGCCCAAGATTTAATCTCTCTTCTAGAGAAATTTTGAAATTCTATTTTAAATCCCGATAAAATGGTTTGAAATTCAATTATAATTTTAAAGATTGAACGGGGTATTACATTCTACCCCCCTAAACAGAATTCGACCCCGAATTCTACTCAAAAGAACACCAACTGAAATTAATAACCATTAACACGTACCCGACGTTAACAACTCTCGTTAAAGCTCGCGCATGCGAGTTTTCAAGTCCTAAGTCTCATCACACCTAGACTATAACGTATACCAATGTCTTACACCTCAACACTCGTCTTGACCTTTATATGTTCTCTCAACACACATGACACAACTGTAAGATCTTACTCCTTGGCCAACGACTCTATCGAAAACTCAAACTTTGGACCTCTCAGATATTCACTCAGCATTGGACATACCAGGCGTTGCATACCCCGCGTATGGACCCGAGACGGTCCTAGCGGTACGCCAACTTTCGAATCCCCACAACTAGCGAAAACAACCCAATGTACCTTGGGCTAACCTCTCCTTTTGATACCAAACCACACAATATGTGCATAGCACACGGAACTCTTGTTCCACCTCTCAATCAAACTCTTCACCGTAACAAGGATCACCTCCTTTAACGATGGACACACAACAGAACTCACTTTGAACAAACTCTATTATAAACAGAGTTAACTGAAAGTAAAGGATTCTCATCGCAACCATGCAATGCTATATAGCAACCCCCTTTGTACTCCCTATATATATTACTCATTGGGCCCTCTTGAATATACAATATTCATAACATGGTATCAGAGCTAGGGAAAACTTAGCTCCTTTCATTTGCCACCGCCGCCACCAAAGTCATTGCCAGTTCCGCTTATTGCCAGTCGCCGCCGCCGCCACGCCGACGCCGCCGAGCCGCTGCCAGTCGCCGCCACGCCACGCCGGCCGCCAGCCGCCGCCATCGCCGCCACGCTTAAGCCACCATCTTTGCCGCCGCCACGTTGCGGACCACCACATTGCCCACGCCACGCCGACAAGCGAACGCCGCCACCACCCAACGCCGTCCTTCTTCATCGACTCCTTCCCGACGCCAGCCGCCACCCGCCAAAGCCGTCAGAACACCGCTAGGCCGCCGCAGACGCCGCCAGCCATTGCTGTCGCCGAACGCCGCCCGAGGCCGTCCTTCTTCCCAGTCTCGGGTCACCGCCGCCAAGTCGCCGTCGACCGCCGCCGCTGCTAAGGAAGACGCCGCCGCTGTAGCCGCCACCGCCGCTTCTTGTTCCTGAGGAGAATCGGGAAACCCTAATTCTCTGCTCCTCGGGTTAACAGGTCGGCCTAGGTCCTTTAAGCCGGCGAAATAAAAAAAATCAAAAAAATCAGTGTGTTGATCTAACCGCCGCGCCGTCCAGCGCCGCCTGTTAGACTTCGTTTGTCAAAGGGTCAAATCCAAAATCGAAGATTCATCACGAAAGCCATTCCACTTTCTAATCAGGCAGTTTGCAAATGAACAACACGAAAGCCAAAGGAGAAATCACTCGAATACCTAAATCAAATATTTCTTTTATTCTTTTTGAACTGGAAAGAACTACCCATGCCAACATAGTGCCAACTCAATTTGCGGAAGACATCAGTCATAAACATATAGCTCAAACAAGAATCAAGGGATCGTTTCATTACCCGAGGCAACATTCTTTTTCTCAGTTTCTCTTTTAGGAATAAAATTCCTCTCAAACTTTGGAACTCGAATTCATCACATACCACATGAGCTCAAATCTCTAAAATTGGCATCCTCAAAATTATGCTCAATCCGAAATACATCATCCACACCTTTGTAGAGAGGCTCTATTGACCCCCACCAAAACACTCTAAACAACCCCTTCTACTGATGAAATTAATTTGACAGATGGCACCCAATGCACCTCAAAATAGATCTCACGTATTCACATCACCTCAAACGTTTAAGAATAAACAACTCAGAATCCTCAGTACATACGCTCATGTACTACATCGGAAGGGTTCTATCAATGACCATTCCACTGCTCAGAATACGTCATTATTCTATTTTCTCTACACACAATCATTAGGTGACCAAAGTTCTAGCATAAAAATGCAAAGCCTAAATTTAACCTCCAAGACCTCTACAACGAACTTCTCTTATAACAGATACGTAAATCATCAGATTAAATCTCTAACATTCCCCCAATTCCAACATACTCACTCATTAACATCATCAGGAATCACCTACACAACCTCACAATACTACCCAATTGCGTTACTCTATAAAATTATCAAGGTTTCCATACTTTCGATAATTCCCAACATTTCAACATGAACTAAGGTTCTGGGATTACACTTTACCATAGGTTCTCCTTAGTCGTAATACTAATCAGTTTTACTTCAACGATAATCATTCCATTTGAATCAAATTTCCTCCAAGAGGTATAAGTCAAAACCAATTCATCTTCTACTATTCCTCCAATAGCTTAGTAGCAAAATCTCACCTCTACAATTACTTGACCACCACCAAACCGATGCCAGTTTACGCTTTATAAAACTTTGCAACACAAATATGTTGATCCTTTCTCAAAAGGAAGAGACAAACAAGGACAAGTTTCGACACACAGGAAAACGTTGCTCCTCTCAGTGAGCACGAGACCAAAAGAAATAATCCAATAGCGATGATCTTGGAAAACAAAAGTTGTGATCACAGATGAGGGCACACGCCCCTCAAAAAAGAATAGCAAATATCAACAAATAAGAAAAAGACATTGCCATTGAAACTCGGCAATTCTTGAGTGGAAAAAGCAGAAAGTTTAGGCACGTTGCAATTAAACCGAAAGTTACAAAACTTGACTTCAATCCTCAAATACTCCTACTACAATCTTTCCTTTAACATAGAAAATAGTCCTTTGACTACAACAATATTTTGCCATCTCGAACAAGATAAGTTCTTAAGACCAAACCACAAGAACCACTTAAGAACCAATAAGATCTTTCAACACGTTATTTTTGCTCGGAACAGTTCGACTACCACATAAATCATGAGATCCAAATGATCTCAGCCACAAAACTCAAAACATTTTCATTTACGGGATATCACGAAAAGTAAGCAAGTTATTCTCCTCTTAAAGGAATCAACATAATAATTTTCTTTGATTGCAACCTCACGTTGCCAACTCAAACAAAAGAGCCTTTAAGATTAAATCACACGAATCTCTTAAGAACCAATAGAACATTCAAATACATCATTTTGTTTAAAATAATTTCAGATACCACATAATTCATGAGCTCCAAAAGATCACGAAAGCAAAACTTGAAATATTCTCATTTAAGCGATATCACCATAGGCGATCGAATTACTACAAGAATTAACATCAATCTCACATTCTGACAATTTAAATATCATCGATATCATGCATTAGTACCAAGAATCATCAAACTTTATTACCCCATCCCAAAACTTTCCAAAAAAACACAAGCCACAAGGTTGAAACAAATTTATTTTAACAAGATCATACTATACAATAGCAATTTCACAAGGCATGCTATCAAAGACCACTTACGAAATTCATCTACTCAATTGTTGGTGTTGCTCAACACCAACTTCAGCTCTCATTACCAATTGACGATTGTATTAATCATGTGTGTAAAAATGGTGCTAATTCTATTTACAATCACATAACCATTTATAAACACAGATTCAACATTTCACCTTATGTCCAGAAATCAGTTCAAAACATGATTAAAGATTTACTAACATAATTTCTATAAAAACAAGGTTTCACGAATCGATACATTTTAGTCCTTTATGCATGTTTCAACAATTTTAGTATGTGAGGAATTAGGTAAATCTAGCATTTATGTAAGATCATCAAGTAGGTGTCTACAAGGTAGTTTCACATCAATATTCACCCTTCTTAGTAACCCTATTGATTCTAATTAGGAATAAATATATTCTAAATCACAACTCGTCATTCAGTCATTGCAAGACAGCAATAAATTAACCAGCTACGCTACCGATGACATTAGTTAAGATTAATTATGCATCACCCAAAGACCCAACTTGACGTCATATACATTAACAATTATCTTATTTACTTACAACTTTTCACTTAACACCACAAAACTTTACAAAGAGTTTTGACACTTTCTTTTTCAAAGGAAAGGTTCTAAACTTCAACACTCCAATTACTCCAAAAGAATTGAGTAGAGTCAAAACTTTCTTCAATGAAGTTTGTAAAAGATAATTTTCATTATCCAAAATACCAAACGGATAACTGGTTCACATCTTTCAACAAGAAAGGTAGGACTCTCATGAAAAAGAACAATCTTGTCAATAACAACATTTACAAGTAGCAAACATAGCTCATCAGTCGGAAAGACAACAATTGATCTGTCTTACCCATGGCAGGACAATGCAAAAAGAGCTTTGACGCTCCCTCTTATAAAAGAGAAGTATTAAACTTCATACTCAAGGTACCCCCGAAAAGAATACATTGGGGCCAAAGCTTCCTCACGTTTAAGAACATGCAAAATAAAGCTTCCATTAACCAAAGTACCAAAGGATTAAACGAGTCGTGTTTCCCAACAAAAAGGACAGAACTTCCAAATAAAAGATCAATCTTATAAATCAACTACGTTTATAAGCAGCAAAACAACTCGACATTCGGGAGAACAAATGTTTGCTTTAAGGAACCAATAAAGACCGATGAACTCCCCTCAACTGCAATGAACCACTAATCCAAGAAAACTCATCCACTGCATCTGAACAAGAACAACCATTCCAAACTCAAGGAAGACAATAATCTTCCCAAAGAAATTTATACTCAACACCTGGAACTAGCTGACTTGAGGTAGACACTGCATTATTCTCATACCCCAAACGATGGTGCAACCTAGCAACCCAAGGCTACAACCACAAACTAAACCTCTCGTCATCTACTATCATCACACATAATAATCACATAAGAAAATCATAAGCATTCATACTCATTTCATCTTAGCAATGGTCAATACGACACAACAGAAACGTAAATGCAATGATTGACCCATCCCCATCTTACTGTACACAGTGTGTCATTTTAACAATTTAATTACCACGAACCTAATGCCCGCTTTGATACCAACTGTAACACCCTAGCCCAACATAGAGCCTAGGATGCTACTAAACTACTCTACTGAACCATTTTATTCCAACTTCTTAACAATATTCAGCAAAACAAATAACCAATATAAAGAATGACATCTATCAAAGATAATTAGTCTAAGCATAGATCTTTCCCATTATCATCCAAATTCAAATCAACAGTCTATGCTACACAATGGGAGCAAATATTCAACAATTAAATCTAAAGCATTATGAATCATCAGAATTACGAGGAAGTAAGTCTAATCCAATCAATCAAGTTATTCAATCCAATAGAATCAATTGAACCAATAACTGAGGTTCAAAAGCTTAAACAGTTCATCCATGAACACAAGCGAATCAAACACCACGAAGGATGGACACAGTCTAAACTAAAAGATTTATCATGAACTTGAAGTTTAGTTAAATGAACTAATTTATTTGCCATGGATAGTGTAAGTGTGATGTGCATCAAGACTACCCCTTCCCATGCATGTCGCTGCCTCGAAAGGTACCTAGAAAAAACAACACAACAAGAGTGAGTCCACGACTCAACAAGTATAACAGAATAATATGGAAAATACTGGAACAAGAACATAACATTCACAATATTCGAATACGTATGTAGAATAGCAAAAATCTTATGCAAGAATGAAATGCATACTCTTCTCTTCTGCTTATATCGGTATAGCTAGTGAACACCCGTCAGTATTCACTCATGCCCGCATTATCCAAAATGCGGGGATCCAAGGCCCGTTTGAAGAAACATTCAAAACGGGGATCCAAATTGCCCATATTGAAATAATGGGTCTTACCTGCCCATATTGGAATGATGAGACTTTACTCCCCACTCCCATGGGTGAAACATGAACGAATGAATGAATACATTGATATGAAAAACATCATCTCAAGAAGCATGGATTAACATCCATGGAAGGAAACAATAATTATTGTAATTTACTTGCAGTCCATAGAATTCAATCATAGCATGGCATCAAGCACTACGAACAAATAATAGTTAATACAATCCATAATGTACTTGCCTCAACCGTAAGACGGAAGACGATGACAGGAAGGCTCTAACCCCGGTTCTCACCATCACCAGACAACCGTAAAGCATTCTAAGAATAACGTTCAAAAGTGCTCAGCATGGCAATGGAACAAAATGAAATCAATCGCCCTAATTGCAACCCGAAACTTAATCAATACACTCTCAAATCCCAATATATCCAAACTGATAGCTATCAAAGGAAAATCCATAACTTTTGAGTCAAAACTCTAAAAGTCATGAATCCAACTTTTCTGGAATCTACATTGGCATAGCTACAACTTCTCAGGTGACCAAAAGATCAAATTAACCCATCTAAGCCTTTGTTTTTAACCCCGAAGACCGGTCTATCATCTTCGGTATTACTAACTTGGGAATTTCGTAACTTTTATTTGGTACTTCCAATCTCACTGTTATAAGACTTTATGAAAACTACAAGAAACTAGATTTTTCAATAAATTTATCACAATTATCCCCACTGTGCAACAAAGGTAGCAAACAACTAAGTAATTATCTTCTGTCCACAACAGAATGATAGATTACAGCATTAACTTCTAAAATTCATATCTTTCGTTCTAAATGTTCAAAAATTATGAAATTTATCTTCCTGGAATCATCATAAAAATATCTACATATCTCATGGGAATCAAATGACCAAATTCGTCCATCTCAAACCCCTAATTCATAGAATTAAGCCCGCTGCCCGAATCTAGAGACTGAATAAGCACCTAGACTTGTAAAATTCATAACTAATTCATCATTCATCCAAAAATTATGAATTAATACTTTATGGAAATCCCACGCAAAACCCCACATAAGTCTAGGAGACACTAAATGCTGGATCTGCTTGGACCTAACTCAAATTCGTGCATCAACAGATTAGCAGAATCAATCGATCTACACAGCAGCTACAAACTGGCGATTGGAGACATTTCGCATATGAATGATCTACCAAAACGAATGGGGAATGTGAAATTACCCACAAGAACGATGTTAGACATCACTGAAGTCCTCACGAAGTACTCCCTTCTTCTACCTCTTCCTCTTCCTCTTCCTCTCTTCCTTCCTCTCCTTCTCCTTCCCTAATGGCCTACGGCACCCGAAGGGTTCTTCTCCCTCCCTCCTTCTTCTTGGACAGCGGCAAGGGCGGAGGGGGGGCACTGTAGAGGTGGTGGTACTGTAGCATAAGCGTGCTACAGTAATGTGACACCCTGCCCAAAATCTGCTCAATGCCCAACCCACCGTGGGGCGGACCCGCGCACACATAGCACCCCACTTACACTTTTGTCTTCGCTTCATGTAAAAGGGTTAACCCAGTGGTGCTAAGTTTGGACTCAACAGGCATTATATACTACTACAACTCACTTTATACAAGCAATATGGGACTAATCCCACCACATGACTCCTGATGGGCCACATGGGCCACACTACGAGTAGGCTGGGGTATTACATTCACCCACTCAAGGGCCGGCGCCCTCGGCGACACCACATCTGTGATAAATGCCCGAACCACCCCTCGGTACACGTTAAATGCGTCGGTCTTGGCACATATACCATGTCGTGTGTCCACTCAGGGACCACACGCGCTATGCGCCATATGCCCGCGCCCCTGTCCCGCACGAGCCCGTGTAGTGAAGGTTGATGCTCTGATACCATCTGTAACACCCTGGCCCAAAATTTGCTCAATGCCCAGCCCACCGTGGGGCGGACCCACGCACACATAGCACTTCACTTACACTTTCGTCCTCGCTTCGTGTAAAAGGGTTAACCTGGTGGTGCTAAGTTTGGACCCAACAGGCATTATATACTACTACAACTCACTTTAGACAAGCAATATGAGACTAATCCCACCACATAACTCCTCATGGGCCACATGGGCCGCACTACGAGTAGACCGGGGTATTACAAGTAACAACTAGGGTTTTTGGCTGCCCCTAATGAGCCAAGGCTATGGGCCTTTGGCCCAAGATTTAATCTCTCTTCTAGAGAAATTTTGAAATTCTATTTTAAATCCCGATAAAATGGTTTGAAATTCAATTATAATTCTAAAAATTGAACAGGGTATTACAGTAATAATCCACTTAACTAAATAAGTAATCAACAAATTAGAGGAAGTAATCAAGATCTAATTCAAAAATTAAGGAAATTTGGTGGGACAATTGGACTTTTGGCCCATGGCCCAAAGGGGGGATTCAGCCACTTAAAGGGGCCAAAGGGATAGCAACCCTAAACCCTAGCCTCCTGGTACTGTAGCACCTCCCCATGCACCCCTGCACCTCCTTCCTTGCTGCTGCCATTGGCCAAAAGGAAAAGGGAGAAAGGGATTTTGGCAAGGGAAGAAAGGAGAAAGGGGAGAAGAAGGAGAAGGAAGGGGAGTGGAAGTTCTTGCAAGGATTTCAACGTGTCTTCAAGAGTGACTTTTAGTTCTTCGTTGTTTTTGTTTAATTCTTTTCTATGTGGTGGATTTTGGGTTGTAGATCGAGTTTTTCCTGCTGATAGTTGTACTGTAGTTTTGAAGTCTGTAACTGCGAAATTAGATTTGATCATCTCGTAAATAATTGTTGATAATTGCAGTATCTTTCCATAGAATCTTAATTCGCATTATTTGGATGAATAGTTTTCAAGTTATGGTCTTTACAATACTGTTGTCCAGAATCTCTGTCAGGTTATAGCAGTCGTAGTAATTTACAGATTAAAAATAGATAACGACTGAATCAGGGATGTTGGCCAACATGACTTGTGTATATAATTCTTTTAGATTTCCAGAATGTCAAAGAAAGCAATTTTTGGATCAACATAATGAAAGTTATGGTTATTTCAATCCTACTATCCAAAATGTCTATCAGATTCTAACAGTGGTAGTAATCTGTTTGTTAAAATTAGTTATAGGCCAAATTAGAGGATCTGGCTAACTTAACTATTATAGACAATTTTGTAAGATTTCTAGAGAGACCGAGAATGCATTTTTTGATAAGCAGAATGGGAGTTATGGATTTTGGAATGTTGCTGTCTAGTATCGAGTTACTGCTAGTTCACCATTTTGCTTGAGTAGATTAAATTTATGAAATGTTGGATTTGGGAGTGCGGTTAAAAGCAATGTAAGTAAGCGTTGTTCTATTTTGTCAAAGCATGTTTTGAGTAAAATATTTATTGTAGGCAGAGTGACCTTGTGTTTGGTTTCGCCATTCACTACATTCCAATTTGTCACAACGCGAAAGCCAAGTACAGTTTAGAGTCATATTGGATGCTTGATTTTATAAGTTGGTTAAATGAATATGATATGGTTAATCTTATGAAGTATGAGTATTTTCCGTTGTTTACATGCTTCCGTTAATTGTTGATATCAATTGGAAAGTATGGAAGTATTCATTTCGTTTCATTATATTCATTCCAAGCATTCATGTTCAACCCATGGGAATGGGTATTGACATCCCCATATTTTCAATATGGGCAACTAGATCTCCGTACGAAAAATTCTTCATACGGGCAACGGATCCCCACATTTTGATAATGCGGGCATGAGTGAACACCGACGGGTGTGTCACTCGGCTATACCGGTATATGCAGAAGAGAAGTGGAGACATGTGCATGATTTGCATTGCATTCATGGCATTTACTTATGTATTTGAGTTAATGAGAATGATATGTCAATGCTTTGAATTTTCATATGTTGTATAATGAGAATGAACTGTCAATGATATGAGGTTTCGTATGTCGTTTATTTGTATTTGCTGAGTCTTGGACCCACGCTTGTTTATTTAATGTTTTAGGTGAACATTGAGGACGACATACTTTGGGAGAAAGTAGAATATGGAACTTTTGCACTTGAGAAGTACTTCACTACATTTCATGATTCATTTATCCCAGAAATTGTAATAATTGAATAGGTTATGGTTCCCTTAGTTCCTCATGGTTGATATTATGGCTAGTAGTTGTTTTCCCTTAAATGAAATCTATCTGTAATTCCTTTGATAATTACTTAGATAAAATTGGTTATCTGGTACTTCCAATAGTTTTCTTCAGAGTTTATCAATACTAGATGATGATTTTATCTTTTTGAAACTTATTCATGATGCGGATAAGCTTATTTGAATTGTAATAATTGTGGTTTTGGTATTTAGTTCCTTGCTGAATTTTATGTTAGTAATATTTTTAACAATGATTGGTTGATGTCTGGCTGTCATTCGTTGTTGATTTGATAAAGAAAAATTTGTAGTGTTGGTTAGAGATAGTAATTGTAGGGTACATCTTGGCTTCTACAAAGCCGGAGTGTTACATGATGTGCTTGATATATTATTAGAATTATACGGCATTTTCATCCTATCTTATCATAGATACAATCTACGTAGTACGTGTGCACTAGTTAGCGGTGGCATATCGCCTGCACATGATGCATTCTGTGGACATATGACATCCTGGCACTCCGTCGCGAGATCAGTGGCGTAGGGCGGTCGAGCGCAATCCCACCCGTGAGCGAGCGCGCACTGGCGATTTTGCATTTGCCCCCCCCCTCAGCGCGCAGCAGCATCACCTCTCACCGCCTCCCGCCGCACCGCCAGCGATGCCTCCGCTCCCCAGGCTCCTCCATCACCACATCTCCCTCTCGCTCCTCCACCGCCACTCGCCACGCCAACCCTACCCCCCTACGGCCTACGTCTTCCTCTACCGCAAGGTCGCCTCTTCCTCCTCCCCCGCATCCGCCGCCGCCGTGGGCCGGGAGAAGAGCTCGAGGCGAACACTGGCTTACCTGCTCGGCGTAGCAGTAGCGATGGTCACCGCCTCCTCTGTTCTTTGCTCTACCGCCACTTCCCGAGCCACCGATTCTGATAGCACCACCATGATGCATGAGGTATGCCTCCCCCTCTCCTCCTTGTTCGATTTGGTGTCAATTTACTTGGGGTGTTCCAAAACTGTGCATTGTGCAGGGATTGCGATTAGGTTGCGGTCGATTTAGTCGATGCTAATATCACAGCTCCATGATTGAGTAGGGTTTAGTTCGAAACACTGCTGCTTTGTTATGCTATGTGTGGAAACTATTCTGGAGTCATGGAAATGTACCACATGCAAAAGTGATCAATCAGTTTTCTTCGAAGGATGCAAAAATGTGGGTCTGGAAGTGCAACATTTGGTTGTCTTGTATACCTCATCAACAAGAAGAATTGAGAATCGATCGACTGGAAGTATGAATTTGTAGTAGTCCTATGTATAAATTTGTAGTAGTCCTCTTATTTGAAGTAGTCCTCTTATTTTAAGTAGTCTTTCGTATGAATTTGTAGACTCTTTGTGTTGAGCATCAAGATCTTGTACATTCGGCTTACATGCTGCTGAATTCAACTTCATGAGAATTATGACACTGCAGTTTTGATGGGATGAAAATTATGTTCTTGAATGTAGTAACACTGTGTATTTCATAATTTGTTCGAGCTTGTTTCTAGAATTTGTTAATGTCCAGATTGTTTCAAGAAAAAAGATCCCTAATTGTTGTATGAGAATTCGAAATGCACACATATAATGTCCAGGTTGTTTCAAGAAAAATCATTCTTCTAGCTGAAACAATTTTGGACTCAAAACAGAGTCTCTCATCAGGCACTTGCTGGTCCATACAACATCTTGGCAATAATTGATACATATATGTTTACATGTCTCAAGCACCAAGTTCAGAAAATGACAGCCTTTCAAAGTGTCTTACACAAAAAGGCCACTCCAGTTATTGCAAAGATACTATATGTTCTGTCACTGGCAAGTGGCAAGAAATGGAGTTACCTCAGACTTCAATGGATCATGAATGTGAAAAGATTACAACACTTAGTGAAAAGGCTTGTACTCCACTCAGATCTTTTGCACACCACTCTGTTGAAACTTGGGTCAACAAAGCAAGACCATCTGAATTTTGCTCAGAATTTTGCTCCTGAACATGCAAGAACATATGTGTGATGACCATCTGAATGCCTGTGCCATTTGAATGGAAGCATGGACTTGTCTGAACTTGAAACTGATCTGAGCAGACATTGTATTGTTCTCTCAGCTATGCTGAATAGAAAGATATTGCAAGAGAAAGACTGGAAACAAGCTGCTGCCATTACTGCCATAGGTGCTGCTAGCTCATGCACATTCACAGATCATCCAAAACATTAATTCAGAAATAGTTCCTCAATCATTATTTATACATGGATCATCCAATACACAATATAATTCATTCCCATCCATTACCATGTTGTACAACAAGTGAAAATGGAAATGTTAAACTGAAATTTTACAATTGTTAAACTCAAAAATTTCAAATGTCAAGCTGATGCACTTGATTATTGTTGTAGTTTGTGATGCCAACATCGAAGAGGCTTTGAATGCCCTCAAATCTAGTTCTCATATTTGCTTTGTAGGTCCTCCAAGGTGGCTAAGCAGTCCAGATAGTTCCATTTTGCTTCTTCAAGTTTGTTTGGATGCCTACATTTCTGAATCCATGTACCTACACAAAACCATGCATTGCTCAATTACAAAATCAACACTCAATTCAATAATCAAATTCAGACAACAAAATACAATGTTCAAACAACGAAATCTCAATGCTGATCAGCTCAGGAATAAGCTTACACATTTCAAGTTCAGACAACGAAATACTACATTTCTGAATCAACATTATCAATTACCTAGAGGCATTCACATATCAATTCCTCAATTTTGGCACACAAACTGCAAATGTGCCTGACATGGCTCTTCTGACCGGAACATGATTCAGAATTTGTATTGCTATCCAAGTTAAGTCAAAGCTATCATTCAAAAGCCCAATTGGGTCTATTAGTATTTCTGGGCACAAGTTCATGGGTTGTCCTATACCCAGCGGTGTAGAAATCACTAGGATGGAACATGCTGAAGTTTTGTCCACAAACATTGAGTACATAGCTTAAAGGGATGCAACAATCACAAGAAGCTGGTGCACACTAAGCAAAAAAGGGGATGCAGAAGAATTTCCAAAGAAGTTCAAATGTTCTTGAGAAATGCATAGTACCTTGAAGAACTTCTCAAAGAAATTGGTGTAAGTGCATCATGGCATGCACTAAGCACCACGGGGGGCGAGGACTCGAGCGGCGCATGGCTCACGGCAGGGCGGATGTAGGGGCTCAGGGGCTCGACGCAGCTCAAGAACTTGAGGGCTCTGGTGGGGCAGGTCTGGTCGCGACCAGTGGCAGGGCGCGAGTCACGAAAGGCAGGCAGGTGGAGGTGTAGGGCGCAGGGGTGACTTCAGTGAGGCTGACCGAGGCGCCCAATGGAGGAAGGTGTGGCGCAGGGCGCCGGTAGAGGGGCGGCGGTGAACCCTAGCACTGGGAATGCACGAGTCGAGGCCGCTCAGCGTTGGAGGAGGTGAGCGCGAGGGGCGAATGAGAGAGAGTGGCATCGGGCGAGGGGGTTTCCGCAAAATGGCAGCGGGTGGGAGGAAGGTTCAATCGTGGCTACTGGATACACGATAAACGATCAGGATGCACCTGCATATGTCTATAGTTGCACCCTTGTGCACATGATATGCCCCTAGTTAGCTAGTGCCACGTCGGAGGTAGTATAGTTTTCGGGAGGCACATCAACACGTGGAGTAAATACGTGGCACTTGTTCAGTTCGTTTCGTTGTGGGGCCCACCACATTACAGTGACTCCACTTTCCCTTGACCAGGTGTCCGGCCACCTGCGTACTGCTGCGGACACTCCTCGACTTCCTGGCAGTCATGGCGACGCCAACTTCCACCTCGCCTTCGTCCGCCGCCGCGGCCCTCCTGCTCCTTCGCCCCTCGACCCGTGCCCGACTCGCCGTCGGCAGACCCGGCGGCCGATCGGCCACCGCCCTCCGTGCCCAGCCAGCGGCGGTAGAGCTAGTGGAGCAGTCGGTGAACACCATCCGGTTCCTGGCCGTGGACGCCGTGGAGAAGGCCAATTCCGGCCACCCCGGCCTCCCCATGGGCTGCGCGCCCCTTGGCCACGTCCTCTTCGACGAGTTCCTCCGGTTCAACCCCAAGAACCCCTACTGGTTCGACCGCGACCGCTTCGTGCTCTCCGCCGGCCACGGATGCATGCTCCAGTACGCGTTGCTCCACCTCGCTGGCTACGACAGCGTCGCGGTGAGCTCGAAAGACTGCCATCTTTGTGAGATTTTAGGGGGTTTAGGAGAGTGTTGTGGTTGATTTGAGGAAAAGTTTGCAAATCGAAATTAATTGGCCGGTAGAGGTTAGTCTTGACTCATGCGTTTTGTGGTTGCAAATTGAAATAAGTTATTCCAAAGGCGAAAGGTCTCAAAGGCTGCGGATGATTTTTATTCCATAACTTGCTAATCTGTTTTTGAATTATGTTCTGTTATTTTGAAGTTGGGTGCTTATCTCGATCGTAATTCTGTTTATATCGTCTGGTTTTGATTAATGGTCATCGCGAAGGGCTATTGCATAATTTTCTATTTTCCATGAAGCCTGAGTTGGGGAAAAGCTTATAATTTTGCGCGCACAGTAGTTTTCTAAATTTGGTGAAGTAGGAGAAGCAAAAGGCATTGCGAGGGATTTTTTCTACGAGAAATTCATAATGCATGTTTGTTTCCTTTCTTACATATATCCAACTTGTTTGAGAAAGTACTTGTTAGAACTCTATATGATTGTTGGGGGCCGTTGGATAATCTAGTCTTGGGAACATTTGGTTAATTATTCGTTTGTGAAACATTTTCTGTTGGGTGAATGATGGTCATGTTGGGGAAATGATGGGTGTTGCACTATGTATTTGTCTAAACTCTGAAGTTGGTTCCCTAGATAATCAAGCAGATTTATGTACTTTCTATTAGCATGATCCTTTTTTAGATCAAAATTGACTTTCATGTGTAAATTTATAATTGATATCCAAATAAAAATGATCATAATTTGTATCCCAAAATATTTCAGTGCTACACTCATGTAGATGTAGTGCACTAAAACGTAATATTAGTAGCTCTTTAGCCTTATGCCACCTTTTGTTCTCCTTAGTTCATTTTTTTTTTTCGGAAATAGGGCTTTTCCTTAGTCCATATTATAATCGCACAAATACATCTGTTGCACAGCACACCCGTGTCCAGCACCTGTTGGACAAGCAACAAGGTCCTGACATGTATGCGTTGAGTGTGGACTATCTCCAGTATTAAATTGTATGACAGCGACATGTCATTGACATGTTCTAGCAACATGCTGAAGTGCTGAACATAACAAATGAAATAAAACTTCTTTGCACTTTGCTGATTTGGTTGTGTTCACGAATTTAGCAGTGTTCTTGAACTACAGTGCAAACATGATAGCAAAGTGTTAGAATGGAAAAAAAAATTTTGATTCAATTTTTTTCCTTTTACCTCCTTACTGGATGTGAATGTTTGTGCTAAATATGTGCACTTTCAAGTTTGCACAATTAAGTCTTAAGTTAAAACATGATTTTTTTACCTTTTTACTTAATATATATTGGGGTTTCTATGAAGTGGTTGTTGTGTCCATATTGCATCATGCACATGTTTCATCAATTCAACTAAGTTGGTCTATAGGATTAAATTTGCATAAAACAGAGTAACTGGCACGATTTTAATCTGTCCTTTTTTATCAGACATCCACAAAATCCATCATTTTTCTTTTTCTGTCAGTTTTTTAAATAAATCTACTGAACATTTAAAGTCCATGTTCCTTGATGAAGAAGACTTGAAATCTCAATACCTTGCCAATGGGGAGTAGCTATTATCCCATCAACTGATGACAGAAAGCTCCATGGCAACAGCATCCTTTTGTTCTTATTCATTACTATTCGTTTTCGGGCAAACTACATATGAAAGAGTAAGCAAAGAATGAAGGACTGTCGATTATATATGGTTACCAAATTAGCATTCTTAAAGCAACAAATGAAACTGCAACCTAGATTTTAGGGTTATAATGATTGAACTATCATCTAAATATATTCTAGGGAGTAGAGATAATGATATTGTACACAGCCTTCTCCATGTTTTCTTTTGTCATATCTACTGCATCCGACTAGGGATTTGCATCTATTTTATTTAGAGGGTCATTTTTGTTGTTGCAGATGGAGGATCTAAAGGCTTTCCGGCAGTGGGGAAGCAGAACTCCTGGTCATCCAGAAAATTTTGAAACACCTGGTGTTGAAGTCACCACCGGTTTGCCTTGAACTTATAGTGAACATTCTAAAGCTTGTTTATCCTCTTTTACTTTTCAGCTGGAAAAAACTATCGCTTGCTGAAATGTTCTGATGTTATGTAGGTCCTCTGGGGCAGGGTTTTGCAAATGCTGTTGGACTAGCACTTGCTGAGAAACATCTAGCTGCTCGTTTCAACAAACCTGATTTTAAAATCGTGGACCATTACACGTAAATTGATATTTACTTGCTTGACTATATGTAGTTACCAACATAATGTGCATTTGGGACAGTGGTAATACAAATTTGGTACTTGATGGTCTTAGGTATGTTGTACTTGGGGATGGTTGCCAAATGGAAGGTGTTACAAATGAGGCGTCCTCTCTTGCTGGTCATTGGGGTCTTGGAAAATTGATTGCCTTCTATGATGACAATCATATATCGATCGATGGTAATACAGATATTGCTTTCACGGAAGATGTTCTTGCCCGATACGAGGCACTAGGATGGCATACTATCTGGGTGAAGAATGGCAACACTGGGTATGATGACATCCGTGCGGCAATCAAGGAAGCAAAGACAGTCAAAGACAAGCCAACTCTTATCAAGGTGACTGTCAGTTTGGTGGTAATATTTCTTATTTTTCTTTTGCTTGTCAATTTGATGCAGTTTCATGAGAGAAATGGTGTTGTATAGGTGACTACTACAATTGGTTATGGATCTCCAAACAAGGCAAACACATATAGTGTTCATGGGAGTGCTTTAGGTTCCAAAGAAGTAGAGGCAACCAGAAGCAATCTTCTCTGGCTTCATGAGCCTTTCCATGTTCCTGATGAGGTCAAGAGGTATGTTGTATTTGGCAATGAAGTTGCTAATGAGCTCAAGTTGCAGTGCTTCACAGTAATTACAAATAAATATTTCTGTTTTCAAAAAATTCAAATAAGAAAGTGGTGTAGTAACAAATAAGTAGTTATCATCACATATGACTGGTCTTACAAGTACTGATTACGGGCAGTAGGAATGCTGATCTGTATTTTTGGTCCCTGTTGTGGTGGGTAGATGACTGTAATGTGTAAATTGCCACAAGAGCAATGGTTTATTTCCTGCTATAATACCAAAGAATAAGAATAGGAAAAACCAACATCCATGCTTTCCCTTACTCAACATCCATGCTTTATGTGGTGTGTTACAATTTTAAATAGTTCAAATGATGATGTAATTTTCTAGTTCTCTGCTTTTCTCCTAGCACCTGTGTGCACCCCTCCTCTTTGCACCTGCATGTGCTCTTCTCCCCATCTCCCACTTTTACTGCTTTTTCAGTTTTTGCTGTACCCGGTTTCCATGTGTACCCTGTTTTTTTTAAATAAAAAAATATTACTTAATGAAAATCCAAGGGAACTGTTAAGTAGTTCAAATAAAGAGGGGACTGTTCAGATCATCTATGTGTACGTTCCAGAACATCATACATGTGGAAGTTCTTCTGTAAATTGCATGCTTGATACTATCACTAAGAACACACTTTTTTTCATTTCCAATTCTACAATTTAACTAATCTATTGGAAAGGGGGTTAAAAAATATCTGCACTTTTTGAAATGGTACATCTTGTATGAAAATGGTGGATATTGTTAGGAAATGGCCTTGGCAAGATGTTAATGCAAATTCTCAGTTTTGAAAGCCTTGTTGAAAATTGTTCTGCATTGGAGACTTCACTTTTGTTTGGAAACAAGATTTCCAAATTAGTGCACAGTAATAGGGTATGGCTTGTTAATATGAATGAAGCTTGTCTATTGCAATAGCCCATAGAGCATATATATAGTACAAGGGGACACACACAAGACTAAACCCTAACAATAGGAAATACCATTAATACCCTTAACACCCCCCCTCAAATGCAAGGCATATGCAATAGCATTGCATTTGGAAAGGGTTGACACTACAATAGGGAAAAACCGAAGTCCGAGTCTTGAAGATGTCGTCATAGCGTGCACCTCTTGGAAAATTGTGTCGGTACCAAAGGATCTCCTCCCATCCGGAATCATGCTGCAGCCCATAAGCACAAGTGCAAGGGCTGAGAAAGTAGAGGTAAGCGGGAGCAAAGTCGACCGCGGCAACACGATGAGAGAGGATGTGGAAGGTGACACAAATAGAGAAAACTGTCAAATCAAGCCGAAGAGAGAGATAGAAGCATGGCAGCGCAGATCGAAGCCCAAGACAACGGCGTAAGATGCACAAGAAGCGCAACAAGCGCAGATCTGCGAAAGCGCCCATGACCTTAGAAGCTTCGGGTGGCGACTCAAAGAAGCGGCGGCATCAAAAGACTTCTCGATCTCTGTTGCTCGGAGAGAAGAGCGGCAATGCTCATGCAAAAGAAAGGAGAGGACCACATTCAATCCAAGAGGATGAATCGTGGCTAGCAAAGCAATCGGCTGACTGACAAGGATTTGTGGACTCTCATGGCTTAGACGAACTCAAGGAAGTTTTACGGACTTGGATGGACACAAACAGAAGACTCAAAGGCAAATAATTATAACAAAGAAGATGAGTTTTTTTTTTTGGTAGGCGGCTCCTCAAAACCAAGCAATAGTAGGAAATAAAAAGGGCCTCACGGCCCAAGGAGCAAGCACGGGAACTTTTAGGGTTCCCTGCCGAGCGGCGGCTAGCACCAGGCGGCCGGAGTGGCGGCATGATCCATCAATGGCGGCCGAAAGGGAGAAGCCAAGCCGCGAGGAGACGCTTGGCCGGCCGAAATAAAAGGGCCTTCACGGCCCGAGCACGCGACGGAACTTTAGAGTTCCCCGGCCGAGCAGCGGTGGCGGCGGCGGCGGACATGAGTCGAAGCGATGGCGAGAGACCGGATCCGAGGAAGGCACTGGCCGGAAGCGGCGGCGCGATCGCCAGCCGCCGAGGCGACAGGAGCAGAGGCGGGCGAGAAAACTGGCGGCCGGATCGGCGAGGCGAGCGACGCGGCGGCGTGGGTGGGTCCGACGCCGAAACTGGCGGTGGCAACGGCCACGCGCGGCGTGGCGCAGCGTCTGGAGGCGGCGATAAGCGCGTCGTGTCGGGAGGAGCGATCCGGCCGGATCTGGCTGTGGCTGAAGGCGGCCGGCGCGGTGGGCCATTGTCGGCGTTCGACCATGGGAGGAGGTCGACGCGCCCCGCCTCTGGCCGCCGGAGCCGGATCTGGCACAACAACTTGAGGAGATAACCGCCCCGGGAGTGGAGATGCTCCTCCCGGGGCAGCAACAGCGGAAAACGGTGAGAGTAACTAGACTATGGATCTAAGCTCTGATACCATGTTAATATGAATGAAGCTTGTCTATTGCAATAGCCCATAGAGATATATATAGTACAAGGGTGTTGGAAGAATAATCCATCCCACCTGCATTTGGGGCCCGCCTTGCAGGAGACGCTTGTACAGGTCTAAGGAATGTTGTTATACTCATAAAAGACTGTAATACCCCTCGCTTGTATTCTTAGAATAGCCAACCCCAAGGGGTATTTTGGTCATTTATACAGTGAGAGCCTATAAATACCCGTGTATCCTCTCATTTGGAGGAGGACTCTTGAGCAATACATACCGACAAGTGACCAGTGAGCCTTGGGAGGATCCTCGAACCCCGTATCTGCACCGACAGAGTAGGCGGTCCTCCGGACCCCAACTCAGATAAATCCTCGTATTCGTTCGCTCTTGTGGGCGAAGGCCGTGCTGCTGCTATCGTCCGCCTCTTACTTGTGTTCGGTTTTATACCATCAACATTGGCGGCCGACCGTGGGGATCGTGGTGATCAACGAGGCTATGGCTCCTACCAAGAAGTACTCCAAGTCCACGAGGCCTCCTCTCGCTCGAGCATAGGGAGCATGAGCGAGCCGGTCCGTTCCCCGAGAAGCCCAAGGCATGGGTTATCTTCGGAGATCGAACTATTCATCCGGGACAGAACAACGTCCTGCGCATTCCCGGCCGCCGAGCATCCCCACCTCCATTGCACGGTGGCGGTGTGCCGCCCAAGGCAAGAGGCGAAATGTTCTTTGAAGCTCGGGGCCATCCACAGCTCTGGGGGCTCGACACCGCTAATTGCAAAGCAATGGTGGAGGCAACCGCAAAGGCGGTGGTGGACTACATGATGGCCACGATCGTACTCCCAACGGCCCTCAAGACGTCTCCCGCTCCCAAAGACCGCCTTGAGTTCAAGTGGCCCGGCCACCGCGGAGATTTTTTCCTCGGAGGAGGCGAGGACATCCTTACAACCTCCTCCGCTCGCCACACGGCGGTGATGGCGGGCTCCTCATCGCCAATGCACCCGCCAAGCTCGGATGGGGAGGAGCTCATACCTTTCCATTGCAATTCATCCGTCGCCCACCTCAGAGGCTTGAGTTCATACCCTTGGAGCAGGCGCTCGCGACCTCCTCCAAGCTCCTCCACTGGGCAAATCTTTGCACCGAGATGGTGGTCGGCTCCCCGAGAAATCTTGGGCTCCATCCTCAAGGTGCTACATGGTAGGGCGACTAGGGAGCCCGTGAGGCCAAAGTTGCTCCCGGTGCCCTCCAGGCACCTTGAGCGGAAGGACCATTCCACCGTCATGGCCCAAGTGCACTCGTCAAGCGTGGATTCACATCAAGGAGGCTGTGGCCAAGGCGGTCGAAGAGCATGTACTCTGCGGGCACTAGGCGTGTCCTGTGCCTGTCGGATCCGCTAGGGAAGCGGTCACCACCGCCACGAAGAAATGGATGTTGAATCACTAATCTCCGTGGGATCAAGTTGCAAGTCGGCGCGGCGCTCCAACTCGCTAATCTTTCTCGACCATCGCCGCCACCGGTGGGCGTCTAGCTCTTCCACTCGAAAGAGCCCCGCCACCGCCGTCGTCGCCGCCTTCTCGATCACCATCACCTCACGCTTGAAGGGCGGGGGCATCCCAGAGATCGGGAACCTCTCGCTCGAGACATTTTCAAAGCTCCGTTTCAACCAAAGTTCCGCCAAATCCAATCTCGGGCCTTACGATGGAGACTCGACCCCATACAATTCTTGGAAGTATACTCCACGGCGATTCGGTGGGGAGGTGGAGAAATAGAGATGTGCAATCGCCTCATTGTTCCTCTCCTGAGCAGCGCGCTCTGATTCTTCAACCAAAAGAAAGGCTCCATCTATTCTTGGGACGGTGAGGAAGAGTTCGATGCAAATTTCCAAGGAAGCTATAAGCGCCCATGCTCCCCAACCACTCTTCTTGTCAAGCAACAAAAGGGTGAATCCATAAGAGAATTTCTTAAGCGCTTTTCCAAAGTGAGAAGCCAAGTCACAGATGCCGGACTCCACAGGTCATCAATGTGTGCAAAGAAGAACTGCTCCGGAGAACTCAATCGTCGCTTGGGAGAGATCCCCGAGGACGACCCATGAGCTCTTGAGGTCGTGGAAAAATCGTCCGGGGAGAAGAAGACGACACAGCTAAGAAGGATTTCTCCGCGCAGACTAAAGCATCTCCTCCGGAAGAAGTCAAAAAGCTCCCGGAGAAAGGGCAATGACCGGAGGGATCACTCTGGCGAGGAACGTGACTCCAAGATTTTTGTCAATGTCGACACTCCTTCCGCGAGCGCTGAGCAACTCCACCAAGGACCCAAGAAAGAATCGAGACCAAACGCCCATCTGGAAAGGGCGTCTGACGAAGGCCGCAATGAAAGGAGGAGCAACCCAAATCAAGGAGGCGGGCGCGGTGTGCCTACCACAAGATGAGCGAGCATGATCTGAATGAGTGCCGTCGATCGCCATCGAAATAGCAAAGCTCCTCGAACACGGCCCGCCACGTCGGCGTCGCCATCAAGATCCCATGGCCGCAGAGGCGATGCCCTTCGAACAATTCCACCACCCTGCACAGTCCCTAGTGATCTACCCCTCGGGCGAAGACTTGCAAGATGTTGAGCATGAACTCCCTTTCCAAGCGCCGCAAAGACAAATAAATGTCATAATAGGGGCTCGGCCTCGGGCATGCATCAAAACGCATATGAAGAGTGCGCCCGAGAAATCAACGTCGTGGGGTGGCTCCTCAAAGCGCCTCCCAAATGGGCAAGCATTTCTCTTAGCTTCACGGTGATGATGCACAAGGCTTAAGGTTCCCTCATGATGGCGCCTCGTAGTAATCGCCACAATATCCAATTGCGAGGTCTCCCGCATCCTTGTCGACGGAGGAAGCTCTGCAGATATACTCTACCTAAGTGCGCTCAAGGAACTATGGGAGTCACGGGGGGGCTATCATCCTGGCATCCTGCTGCCATCCGATCGCCCTCTCGCCGGCTTCGTGCCAGGAAAATCCATTCAACCCCTTGGGAGGATCGAACTCCTCATGACGTTCGGATCACAGGAGAATCACCGCACGGAAGCTGTCAGGTTCGATGTCGTTGACATCGAGTCCCCATTCAATGCTATCATGGGAAGGGCAACTCTCAACCGCTTCTGTGCAGCGGTACATCAAAACTACCTGTGCTTAAAGATACCAGGCCCTCGCGGGATCATCTCCGTGAGGGGTAATCAAGACTTAGCTCGCCGTCTGTACCACAAAGCAGCAACCAACTCCGGCGACATCAACTTTCTCGAACCCAAGGAATCAAAAGAGGAAATGCCCTTGCCGCCTCTCTCATCAAGGCACACCAAGGATGTACCCCTTCCGGTGAGGTGCTCCCTTAAGCCTCGTTCGGAGGACCCGCAGGAAGTACGACTCTTCAACCAGGGTGACCCGCGGTCTCTTAGAATCGGGGTCGTTATCCCAGGAAAGACGGAGAAGGAGCTAATGGATTTCTTAAAGTCCAACACCGGCATATTCGCGTGGCTGCCGTCAGACATGACACTTCTTTTGGATGTTCATGAGGGCCTCTGCACCTATCACATCACGCCAAGGGCAACCACAGCAAAAACATTTCGCCAAGGCTTTTATCGGCTCACAATGGCGCAGAATGCCCTCGGCGCTTCGAGAAGCGCGAGGATGCCAAAAGATGGCAGCCAATCACAACGATCTGCTAATCCCTCGCGCCCATACCAATCACGGCCTTTTGCTGATGAGGAATGGACCTGCTCAGGCCATTCCCACCGGGCAAGGGGGGCTATAAGCGTGTGGTAGCATCAGTGAATTACATTACCGAATGGGTAGAGGCGGAGCCCCTAGCCTCCATCACACCTTGCTCCATGATGGCGTTAGTTGGAAGAATATCTTCGTTGCTTCAGTGTTCCTAAGGAACTCATAGTGGATAACGATACCCAATTCAACGCTTGACCTTGAGAGATTCTGTAACTCCATCGGACCACCTTCGCTTTGAAATGGTGGATTGTCCAAAACCAATCTCGGGGCCGTGGGAAGAACCAATGGGCTAGTCCTGCAAGGAATATGTTGCCGCCTTGAAACAAGTGCACTCAAGAGGGGAACCCGGGCAGAGGAGCTCCCCGGCATCCTATGGGGCCTTCTCATGACCCCCAGCTGCTCCACCAAAACGACCCCATTCTCACTCATGTACAGGGCTGTATCAAGTCGCCCTCCCTACCGAGATCCATCACCGCCCTCTCCGATTGGAAACGCTCTCAGCACCACTACCTGCCCACTTCGCCCAAAACGAGGACAATCGTTTTGATTGAGGTGGACTTTGTGAAGGAAATCCACAAGTTTTATGCTTAAGACTCTACTGTATGCCCCCTGTGGCACCTATCGAGATGTAAACACTATCTTACTTAATGCAATGAAGACGTGAAGTTCCTACATGATCGCACCATTTATGCAATTATGATGTGGATCGAGGGTAGTCCCTTAACACGCTGCTGTTAAGGGGTTGACCTGTTTTGTGAATGTCTTCTCAATTTTGTGCTCATTGACGATTGAGGGTTTGCCTTCGACCTTATTTGTGATAAGATAGGTCGCTCCTAACACGCTTCATTGTTAGGAAGCAGACCTGTCCTACAAGTCTCGCTTGCCTCACACAAGCTCTCGCTAACCCTTCCCCTGCGAAGGATGTCACCTCCGTGGTGCCTAGGGCGCACGACCCCCGTGGTCTCCCCTAATAAAAGACCAAAGCGGCTTGGTCGTCCGTCGACTCCGTCATGGCGGCTTGCGTCCTGCTGGACCCAGGGCGCAAGTGACGGCTCGGGCCTATTGCCCAAGTCTATGGATGTGCTAAGGATTAGTCCCCCTTCAGCCTCCAGGCTATATACGCCGAACGACCTCCGGGTCACTCCTCGCCCTGTTCTAATACAGGCAAAGGCCAAGCATGCCTAACACATTCGCATCCCCTTGGGAACGTTTAATGTTGGGGGCACACGTCCAATGTGCCCACGACTTAGCCTCATGGGCACCTCCAAGCCCATGGGGCTCGACCCTAGTGGTCATTTGGTGCCCCACGACTTAGTCTCGTGGGCGCCCTCCTGGTCCCACGACTTAGCCCTCTGGTACCCCTCCGATATATCCATGACTCAATTTCATAGGCAATCGGCTGCGACACTTCGAGGAGTTCTATTTCGACGACTCTCATCAAGCCGCCGAGCAAGAGGAGGACAACCGCCTACGGGCCGCTCGACACGCTGGCGTCGCCTTGAGAGCTATGCCTCGGCGGCGTCCTCGCATCCACGACCGCTTATGAAGGCTTCGCCCGACGCGCGCCCGCCTCGAAGGCCATCCCACACAACCTCGATGAGCGGCACCGCCGGAGCGACACCCTTCGGCGTGGTAGCGTGGTCGCAATCCTCCGGCGGCCGTGCACCTTGCGGTGCGCCGACGACCACACCTCAGCGGCCTCGCGTTCTCGTGCCCTCGCGACGATCGAGCCTCGCGGCGTCGAGCCCTCAGTCTCGAGGCCTCGTGCCCTCGGGATCCGCGCCCTCATGCAGATCGAACCCTCGCACCTCGGGGCCTTGCGCCCATGCAGATCGAGCCCTCGCCGCGCCTCACGTGCCTCGCGGTGACAAGCCTCAGTCTCGGGGCCTCGTACCCTCGGGGCCTCGCACCTCGCCGCGCTCTCACGTGCCCTCGCGGTGTCGAGCCCTCAGTCTCGAGGCCTCGTGCCCTCGGATCCCGCCCTCGCGCAGATCGAACCCTCGCACCTCGGGGCCTTGCGCCCTCGCGGCATCGAGCCCTCGCACGCTCTCACGTGCCCTCGCGGTGACAAGCCCTCAGGTCTCAGGGCCTCGTACCCTCGGGGCCTCGCACCCTCGCACGCTCTCATGTGCCCTCGTGCCCAAGCCTTTGCACGCCCCGTGTGGTCTACGCCCTCGCGCCCGTAACTTGTGCGCTCGAGCCCTCTCGCGCCCACACCCACACGTGCCTTGTGCAAAGGAACATCAATATACAAATGCAATTCTATAAGAAGTGAAATTTCTCAAGCGCCAACACTAGCAGAACAGACCACTCCTAAAAACCCGGCGCACCTTGCTCGTACCTGGCAATATTTCTGGGCACCACCTAGTGTTGTTCGTAGTGCATGGTCACACGACAACTGCCTGCAGTGATAATGGGCTGACACAGTGGGCAGTGGCACTACTCTGCTTGGTTGGCTGCTAGAAGTAAGATCTGAATCCCTCTTGCATGCCTAGCGTTTAGGCTCAACTAGCTGGCCATAAGATGTCACCTTAGCTATAGTGGACAGTGGTGCTAGAACACAGAGTGCAAAGTGCCACTGTGAGGGCGCCCTGGCTGCTTGCTCCAACTCGCCAGGGGAGCAACCCCACATCTAGCGCCCTGGCACCCGTCTGCACATGAGCGCCCCGGCAGTTCAAACAAGCAAGCTAGCTGGGGATACCAGCGACCATAGCAAAATCACCTAAGAGAAATTCTCTAGCTAACACAGCTACTAAAGGATTTGAAGCAGTTCACAGCAGTTCACAATACAAAAGTGAGAGCACTGAGTCCAGACTAAGACAGAACAGGTCAACAAAAAACAACCAGACATCAACCGCATGAGGCTGGCAAGACGCCCTGCACAAAGCGCCCTGGCAGACCGCCCTGCACAAAGCGCCCTGGCAAAACGCCCTGCACAAGAGCGCCCTGGCACCAGCGCCCTGCACAAGAGCGCCCTGGCACCAGCGAGATGCGGTAGTGGAGGAGCTCCGCGCGCAGACCGTCGTTCCCTTGGATCTACCAAATTGTTTATCTGAGATGACGCGGCAGTCCTCGAGCTCGCCGAGGTGGGAGAACGCGGAGCGGAGGTCGTCGACGCCGGCGCCCCAGCCGAGGCCATGGACGAAGAGCTTTCTACTCGCCGGGTCGGCCTCCGCCGCGCGCAGCACGGCCGCCACGGCCGCGGGGATCTGAGATGACACGGCAGTCCTTGAGCTCGCCGAAGCGGGAGAACGCGGAGCGGAGGTCGTCGACGCCGCCGCCCCAGCCAAGGCCATGGACGAAGAGTTTCCTGCTCGCCGGGTCGGCCTCCGCCGCGCACAGCACGGCCGCCATGGTCGCGGGACTCGCCTCCGCGGCCGTGCGGAACAGCACCACGGGCTGCTACCGCGACAGCAGCTCGAGCAGCTTAGCGAGACCTCCTCCTCCTCGTCGGCGCCGTCATCCTCCTCAGTGGCGACAACATCAGTGGTGGGCTCCAACGCTTCTTCGCCGACGTGCCGTCCCCAAGCTCCCCTCACTCGTCGCCCCACCCGTGAGCTCCCCTTCTGACCGGCCGAATGGCCTTTGCTGCCGACACAATGAGCTTGGTGGCCGGCGCAATGGAGATGGGAGCCACTGCCAAAAGCACAAAAGGGCAGGGAGGATGAAGAGACTAATGGGGAAAAAGATAGCTGTCTGGGGCTTCTCACCACTGCCGAAAGCACAAAAGGGCAGGGAGGATGAAGAGACTAATGGGAAAAAGACAGCTGTCTAGGGGCTTCCCACTTCTGCCGAAAGAAACAAACAAGCAATATAATACTACTCCTTTGCTCTGTTCATTTGCCTTGGATTCTCCATGTGACTGGCACTGCAATGCATTAAAATATTTCTCCTCCTTTGCAAAGGAGCAACCGAGCAGGCCTTGGTGGAAAGGAATGGATGGTCAAAAACTTGCCTCCTCACATGGATAAAGCGAATCACAGCTCAAGCCAGTTAGACAGGACAGCAGGGCCCACACCTTAAAGAAAAATTGTTGTCGGCAGGCAGGCAAGTCGGGTCAGGATGCAAACCGCGCACAGGCGATTTTGTGCAACGGCGACGCGTACCGTGGGGTGTCATGCACAAAAGCGCGCTGAGCAGGTGGACGCACGCAGTGCGGGCACATGCTACTAGTGATCAACTAGCACTCACGTGCAAGACATGAGTGTCTGTGTTATCAAGGCCACAGCACCAAAGACCTCTCCGTGAAAGGCTCCATGAAAGGCACGGTTAAAGACTGTCCTTTGGCGTTTCCCCTGAAACATCAAAGGACAGGGGGGCTACTGTTGGAAGAATAATCCATCCCACCTGCATTTGGGGCCCGCCTTGCAGGAGACGCTCGTACAGGTCTAAGGAATGTTGTTATACTCATAAAAGACTGTAATACCCCTCGCTTGTATTCTTAGAATAGCCAACCCCCAAGGGGTATTTTGGTCATTTGTACAGGCTGAGGAGCCTATAAATACCCCGTGTATCCCTGTTATTTGGAGGGAGGACTCTTGAGCAATACATACCAGCAAGTGACCAGGTGAGCCTTCGGGAGGGATCCTCGAACCCCCGTAGGCCGCCGACAGGAGTAGGGCGGTCCTCCCGGACCCCCGAACTTGTATAAATCCTCATATTACGTTCGCTCTCGTGGACGAAGGCCCGTAGCACGGCCATCGTCTGCCCTCTTACTTGTGTTCGGTTTTATACCATCAACAAAGGGGAAACCCTAACAATAGGAAATACCATTAATACCCTTAACATGGCTGAACTTCATTTTGCTCTGCACTGAAGTTTGATTAATAAATCATCCCTTACAGGCATTGGGGTCACCATATTGATGAGGGTGCTTCTCTTGAAGCTGAATGGAATGCAAAGTTCGCAGAATATGCAAAGAAATACCACCAGGAAGCTGCTGAGTTACATAGCATAATTTTAGGGGAACTGCCTACTGGGTGGGACAATGCTCTTCCAGTTAGTTCTCCTCTGAACCTTAAACGTCATGTCTGTTCAATATTCCATCAGGTGTAAAAATGATACATATGTTGCTTTTCATCTTTTTGTTTGTTTGTTTGTTTGTTCTGTAGACATATACCCCTGAAAGCCCTGCTGATGCTACTAGGAACTTGTCTCAACAGTGCTTGAATGCGCTTGCTAAAGTAATACCTGGATTTCTTGGAGGTAGTGCTGACCTTGCAACATCAAATATGACATTGCTAAAGATGTTTGTTGACTTCCAAAAGGACACTCCTGAAGAGAGAAACATCCGTTTTGGTGTTAGAGAGCATGGGATGGGTGCCATTTCCAATGGCATTGCCCTCCATAGCCCTGGCATAATACCCTATTGTGCAACATTCTTTGTGTTCACTGACTATATGAGAGCTGCTATACGCCTTTCAGCCTTATGTGGATCAGGAGTGATCTTTGTGATGACTCATGATTCTGTTGGACTTGGAGAAGACGGGCCAACCCATCAACCTGTCGAGCAGTTATTCAGCCTCCGAGCAATGCCAAACATATTAATGCTTCGACCTGCTGATGGTAACGAGACTTCTGGGGCTTATAAGATTGCGGTTCTTAACAGGCAAAGGCCCTCTATCCTTGCCCTCTCTCGGCAGAAGCTTCCACAGCTTAAAGGAACAACGGTTGAAAGCGTTGCTAAGGGAGGATACGTTATTTCTGATAATTCCTCAGGCAACAAACCAGATCTCATTCTCATTGGCACTGGTTCTGAGCTTGAGATTGCAGCAAAAGCCGCGGATGAGCTGAGGAAGGAGGGGAAAGCCGTACGAGTTGTTTCACTTATTTGCTGGGAATTGTTTGAGGAGCAGTCTGAGGAATATAAGGAGAGCATTCTCCCAAGTGAGGTTACTTCTAGGATTAGCATCGAGGCTGGGGTCACATTTGGATGGGAGATGTATATCGGACAAAAAGGTAAAGCTATTGGCGTCGACCGTTTTGGTTCAAGTGCTCCTGCTGGAAAAATATACAAGGAGCTTGGTTTGACGGTGGAAAATGTCATTGCAACAGCCAAGTCATTCTAAAAGATCATTGCATTGCTGAGCATATGCATATGAAGGTTTGTTTCGGTATCAGATTTAAATAAAGTGGCAGTTTTTCAAGCAGCTTACTCTTGAGGTTGTTCGGTTGTTTATGTGCAAGGAACTTCTTAACGAGCTATAAATAATGCATTGTCTGCCTAGTAAGTCGTGTGTTGTTCCAACTCATCTTAATAATGCATTATGAATAGAGTTTCGTTAATGCTTATGGCAACTCATGTAGCATTACTGTTGTCTGGAAATAAAATGTCGATAACCTTATCAGATATATTGCGTTATTCCTTTCTTTAGTCCTAGTTTGGCATGTCCGCCCTCTGCCATATAGGAACAGGTTGTGTCTGACATTGCTTATCAGGTCCTGGTTGAGTAAATTGTGTATGTTACTAAGACATTAACCAGTGCCAAATTAAGACGAAAACACTAAGAACTATAACTAGATTCTGATACACAAAATTTATCCGTTCAGAATAAATTCAGTTTTAGGAGGAATTGTCACCGTTGTTAGGTCATATTACACAAGAAACATATGAAGGTCAATTACGGCAATGGCTACAGATATCAATGTCGTTGCTATTGTAATCCAAACGCGAGTTCCTGCATCTGAGCGCCTCCTCACACCTCCCCAGCGCGCCCAAACCCTAAGGTGAAATCACCTATTTCGAAAACGTAATGATAGCACAGTAGTAAGGTCCACGCCCGAAAGCGCACCTGACGGTGTAATAGCCAAGAGTTAAAACCAGTGGATGTTGCGTTGAAATTTCTCGAATTTTTCAATTGAAACCTGAAATTTTGTGTTGAAACCTTTGCATTCCAATTGTAACTTGCCAAAATTTTCAATCGAAAGTTGAAATTCCGAGTAGAAAGTTTGGGTTTTTAGATGAAACCTTTGGATTTCGAGACCAAACTTCTCAAAATTCAGTTGAAACGCAGGGAAGTTTCCGATTAAAAGTAGCATAATTCAAGATGAAAGGTGGAAATTGTTTGGGGTTGAAAGCTAGGGAGGGAGGTGAAAGGGAAGGAGTGTACGCTTATTAGACAGCAACACCCTTTATAATTAGAGCTCTTTTACGGTATACTCAATTTAATACGGGTTATCTATTTTTTTTGATCCAATAGTTCAGATTAGTTAGGATTTAGTTATACTACACCCAGTAGTATGAGTAGTAAAAATCCCAAGAGAGGTCGAATTGTAATTATTTATGTGAGGGACCACATGTCACAAGATTAATATTTTAAACCTTAAGTGGAAAAGTCTATAATACCTTCACGAAAAATTATAAATAAAAAGAAATATTATATCCTTAACAAATTAATGATCAGATTTAATTTACACTAAAATTATATACTACGGATAGAATGTACTATAAAATTTCTCTTAATTAATCCATATTATGAGTACCGATCATAGAAAATTAATAGTTCCGCTCTGTTCATTTTACTGGAGTTATTCACAGTGCTTTTTACACACAAGATTGTACGAGATCCAGCAAGGCAGCAACAACAATGCCACTGTAGTTCAAAAGGGAATTATTGATTATGAAGCCTTTTTTTGTTCGACAAGGTTCTTGTTTTTCTGTGCGTTAGCTCTCCTCCATCTAGCAACCTTTCTATCCACATGGTCAGACAAATATTGTTCTCCATCATCTATCTGCAACTTTCCAAGAACCGTCGCATTCTCCGCCAAGAACTTGGCAAGTCCGACTTCGAAGCAATCAATTTCATTCAATTCAAGTTGTAATTTCACTATCCGTAGAAGATTATGCAAGCAGCTGAATGAATACCCGTTCAGACTTCAGACCAGCGAGCTTTGAAACATCGCAGCAATTATCATCACAGTCGTCGTCGTCGTCATCAAAGTGAATCTTGTGCTTCCTGAACCAATCCATGGATCTCTTGAAATGCAGTTGAGCTAGCCTCTTCGGATTAATTATTAAAAATCATCTGTGATAATTATAATATAGCCGGTTCTATTAGTGATGAATTCAGGATGAAAAATAAGAGTAGGCTCAAAGAGTCAAAGCCTCGAATGACTAAACCAATTTGTAACAAATATAGTCTTGTATTCTTGTGTAATCAAATTCATAATTTCATATATGAATAAAAGCAAAGCAAAAAATAGAAATACAATGAAGGTACCACACTATATTCTAACCAATCAAACTTATTAAATCATGATTTTTGAAAGGATCTCCACACTTTGCCATCTAATGTCTTTGGAAAGACATGCCCAATTGCTCGAGTTGGACTATTCAATAAATATGTCCTCCTCACTTCATCTCTAATTTCATTGGCAAAATTTTCTATTGGTATGCGATGCGCCGGATCGACAATAATTTCATCCGGATTAAATTCTTGTCGAGGCTTTTTTGGTTGAGTTACGCTCTCATCGGTTGGAAGAGTACTACTTGAATTGCTTGTGAAATAATTACGTAAAGTTCATTTCTCTATTATTGCAAACCTACGAATTAAATGCTAATTCACACTATATCAAACTTACTAACAAGTAACAAGTTGGTAATTGAGTAGAGTATATACCAGCACAGCAAATCAGCAATCAACACTTAGGCTTAGCACAGCCGCATAAGGCAGATCAGCAGAGAGCTAGTGAGCAGCCTGTTAGAGATATATGTCTAAGTGTGTTATTCCCCATTGTTATGAGGGGTTCTGTGCATATTCACCACCTGTATTTTGTGTATATATACTGGCCCATTGGCCTCATATTGAATACAAACACTATTCATAACATGGTATCAGAGCGTACCTAGGGTTTCCCGTCGCTTCGCTTGTCGCGCCGCCGCCGCCTCTCGGATCCAATCTGGAGGTCGCCGCTCGTCGTCATCTTTGACGACTCCCCTCGGCTTGAGTCGGCCTGATGCGCAGCTGCTCGTCTCCGCCCGACGCTCGAGGTCTCGGGGGCTACTTCACCTGTCGCCGCCGTCGCTCGGGGTGGCTCCATCCGCCGCCGCCGTCGCTCGGGGCGGCTCCACCCGCCGCCTCCAACACTCGAGTTCCTCACCCGCCGTCGTCGCTGCTCGGAGGCCACCGCTCTCCAGCGTCGTCGCCGCCGAGGTCGCCGCTCTCTGCGCGTCGCCGCCGGAGGTCATGCCGTCGCTATCGCGGAGGTCGCCGCTCTCCGCCGCCGCCGCCGCCGACGGAGGTCGCCGCCACCGCCGCTCTCCGTGTGGGAACCCTAAGTTCCGTGCGGGGCGTCAAACTGTCTTGGTTTGTTTATGGCCCATTAGAAGCCCAACGGATTAAAGTCCTCGGTCATCAAAAAACGTTACTTTAACCACCGCGCCGCCCGCTTTGTTAGAACCGTTGCCTTGTCGCCGCGCCGTCGGCGCCGCCACCAATGGTCTTGCTTTCTCTCCCTCATTGCCGGTGATCTTGATGGTGTTAATTACATCGACTTCGTGTCTCACATGCGCATCCACATGCGTGGTCTTCGTCTTTAGGCGTCCTCTCTGGCGATGTCGTCGCCTCGCCTTGCCCTACTCCTCCGACGGAGTTTACTGTCGCTGCCCCCTCGACAAAATGACAAGGTCGCTTCCGAGGCCGTTCGCCTTCTTGATGATGAGGTCGCCTCGCCTACCAAGAGGCTCGATTCCTACAAGGATCGACCGACCGCCTACACTCGATGAGTACGACGACGACGCTTCATTTCTTGTTGTCCTCATCGCCAGATATCCAAATTCGATTTTCTTTTGAGGTTGTGGGACTCTCTTCGGCTTTCCAGATGTGGACTCACCTTCGTCAGCGTTATGAGCCCTCTGGTGATGCCCTGTACCTGTCCGTGGTCCGCCAGGAGCACTCTCTTCAGCAGGGTGATGCTACTGTTGATGCTTTTTACGCTCAGAGCTCTGTTGTCTAACGTCAGCTGGACTCTCTCCGCGACTTCTTGGCCGCCGCTCTGTCCGTATTACTGGTATGCGTCTTGACTGGAGTTTCAGTGGGTCTCTGAGTTCCTTACTCGCCGTCCCGAGTTCGAGCAGGCGTGCCCGGCTCCTTGCACGCCACCCTCGTGTCACTCTCCTGGAGGCTCTTACTGAGATACGCATGGAGGAGACTCGCCTAAGTGGTGCTGGTCTGATGTCACTCCCCTCTGTGCTCGCTTGCCGGATCTCTTAAGTGTTTGATTGCATCTTCTTCTGATATCTGGTTTTGGCACCGACGTTTGGGGCACATTGGTTTTTATCATCTAACACGAGTTAGCGGCCTTGATCTCATGAGAGGTTTGCCTAAACTCAAAGCCGCAAGGTCTTTGATATATCATCAGTAGGCATGGCAAGCAAGTTGCCGCCTTACATCTGTCATTGACTATGGTCATGACTGACGGACCGGGACAGTTGCTTCATATGGATACTGTTGGTTCTGCTAGGGTTCGGTCAGTCGGTGGCAAATGGTACATTCTTGTCATAGTCGATGATTTTTCGAGATACTCTTGGGTGTTCTTTCTTGCTTCGAAGGATGAGGCTTTTGATCATTATCATGACCTTGTTCTTCGTTTGGCTTCTGAACTTCCTAGTGCCTTGAGAGCGATCTGCAGTGACAATGGCACGAAGTTCAAGAATACTTCTTTTGCCCCTTTTTGTGCTGAGCGCGGTATTGAGCATCAGTTCTCTTCTCCACACGTCCCTCAACAAAATGGCGTTATGGAAAGGAAGAACAGGACTCTAATCGAGATGGCTAGAATGATGCTGGATGAGTATAGTACACCGAGGAGATTTTGGGCCGAAGCTATTGCTACAGCTTGTCATATTTCAAACCGTGTCTTTTTGAGACCGTCTTTGGGCAAGACTTCCTATGAGCTTCGTTTTGGCAGAAAACCCTCTGTCTCTCACTTTCGAGTCTTTGGATCGAAGTGTTTTATTCTCAAGACAGGAAACCTAGATAAATTTGAATCAAGGACTTGTGATGGTTTATTTCTGGGTTATCCTGCTCATTCGAGGGGTTTTCGGGTTTTTAATGTTAAAACTAATATTGTCTAGGAGACATGTAATGTCACTTTTAATGAGACTAGCCCTGGAGCTAGATCCGATGTTTCAGGTAACTTACAGGTGACAGAGAGCATTTTTGTTGAAGAAGATGAGGATGAACTTGATACTGCTCCTCCACCTGTTGCTGATGTTCCTATGCAAGCTGCCCAAGCTCTAGAACCTGCGACGACTGCTTCACCTCCAATTGAGGCTCCTGCTTGCATCTTCGCTCGTCGGCCAGTACTCAAGGAGTCGAGGAGACGCTATCTCCCTAGGCGCCTTTGCACATTCGAAGCAACACCTCCGGATCAAATGATTGGTAATCTCCATGAGCGAGTCACTCGCTCCAGGTATCATGATCCGAGTCTTTTCTCTCACTCTGCATTTGTAGCTTCTTTTGAACCCAAAGATATATCACATGCTTTATCTGATGCTAGTTGGGTCAATGCCATGCATAAGGAGTTAGAGAATTTTGAAAGAAATAAAGTTTGGAACCTTGTAGAATCTCCTAGTGGTCATAATGTTATAAGAACCCGTTGGGTGTTCAAAAATAAACAAAATGAGGATGGTTCTGTGGTTAGAAACAAGGCTAGGTTGGTAGCTCAGGGTTTTAGCCAGGTTGAGGGGTTAGATTTTGATGAAACCTTCCCTCCTGTTGCTAGATTAGAAACCATTCGGATTCTGCTTGCTTTTGCTGCTTTTAAAGGCTTTCGATTGTATCAAATGGATGTCAAAAGTGCCTTTTTGAATGGTTTTATAGAGGAGGAAGTTTATGTTAGACAACCTCCTGGCTTTGAGAATCCCAAGCACCCTGATCATGTTTTTAAGCTATCCAAAGCCTTGTATGGTCTTAAGCAAGCCCCTAGAGCATGGTATGATAGACTTAAGACCTTCTTGCTTAAAAATAATTTTGAAATGGGAAAAGTAGATAAGACTCTTTTCATTCTTAGGCATGGCAGTGACTTCCTGCTTGTTCAGATTTATGTTGATGATATTATCTTCGGTGTTTCCTCTAATGCTCTTGTTTCAGCTTTTTCCGAGACCATGTCCAGAGAATTTGAGATGAGCATGATGGGAGAACCGAATTACTTTTACGGGACTACAAATCAAGCAATGCAAGGAAGGGATCTTCATCCATCAAACGGTACACCAAGGATTTACTCAAGTGTTTTGAGATGGGTGATCGCAGTTTATCGCCACTCCCATGGCGACTTCGATCGCTGGATCCAGATGAGGAAGGAGAAGTCAGGATCAACGCGAGTACCGCAAACATGATCGGCTCCCTCAGATGCTTGATCGCCTCAAGATCGACATCCACTTGATGCGCCTCTGCGTGAGGTTTTAGGCGCCACCGAGGACTTCACATCGCCAAGCCGTTAAGCGCATTTTCGGTATTTACACTCTACCCTTCAAGATGGCATTTGGTATTCTTGTTCATCTTATTTGTCCATCCGGGGTTTTCATATTCGATTTTAAGGGTCAGAGGCTAGATAGAAAGAGCACATCCGGCACATGTCATTTCTTAGGCACTTCTCTTGTCTCTTGGTCTTCTAGGAAGCAGGTCTTACATTGCACAATCCATTCTTGTTTAATATGTAGTCTATTGCTAGTTGTCAGTAGTCGATTTTGTGGATAGTCTCCACACTTAAGGATTTTGGGTTAACTTTTGCTAGTGTTCCTCTTTTCTGTGATAACACTTCTGCTATTAACATTGCTAAGAACTCAGTGCAACATTCTAGGACCAAGCACATAGACATTCGATATCACTTCCTTAGAGATCACGTTGAGAAGGGTGGCATTGTGCTGCATTTTGTGGAGTCCGAGGCTCAGTTAGCCGATATCCTCACCAAGCCTTTAGACCCAACAAGGTTTGCCACCTTGAGAAGTGAGTTAGGGGTAATTTATCCCTATGAGTTGGTTTGAGGGGGAGTTGGATCTTTTCTGATCTTTTCTTGTTCTTTTGGTTTTGTATTGATCTTCTTTCGAACTTGTTGATCTTTTTGATCTTGTTAGGCTTTTTAGGCTTTATGAGCTTTTCTTGCATTTCATTGTATCATATTGCATTCATATGAAAAATCCAAAAAGATGCATTGTAAAATAAACTTTTCTGCTTATTTTTTAAAATTGATGAAGCTTTGCTTATTACCCTTTGGAGCTTTAGTGTTTCAATTCTTGCTCAATGCCATGTCTAGTTCTTTGACTTGCTAGAATTATCATGCTTTCACATGTGTAGCTAAGTCTTTGCTGTATGAGCTAGAACTTGAAGAACAACTTGAACTAAGAAATTAGCAATTTGTGAATTGTTTAGCCAGTTGCGCAATTAGTGCTCCTTTTGTGACATTGGCCCTATCAAAATTGCTCTGTTAGCTCTTGAATTAGCTTTGATCATTACTTGAGCTTCTTGTATTCTTGAGAATCTAAAACTGCTCTTGTGAAAAATAAAAAATCAATCTTCAAGATTGTCTTATGCTTAAATTGTGCCAAACTACTCTTACAAGACTGCATGTCAAAGACATAAACTTGGAGATAGTTTGATGATCCAGACGATCTCATGGGGACCGCTTGTCACAACCGACATGAACCTCAAGATTTGTCGCCTACGTAGAAGCTTAGGAAGAGTTTGTGGATGGCTCCTAGTCCGGGATCTTCTTCACTAAGATATACCTTTAATCAACTTTTGGTCGAAGCTTAGGATGAATTTGTGGATGGCTCCTAGTCCAGGATCTTGTCACTAAGTTAGACCATTAGTCAACTTCAATATTCATTGCAAATGAAAAACAGTTGAAAAATGGGCGTTTGAGAAAATTGAGCAAAATGATTCAATTCAGGACCTATTTGTCTCTTAATGTGGTTATTGTTAGCTTTTGGATCTCACGTTGACATTTTGACATGGCCAGTATCATTTTATGATCCCTGTTGATGAACTTGCTAGATTTGAAGCCTTGCTTAAAATGCTAAAATTCATTGCTTTATATTGAGCATTCTTGCTTAGCTTTGTTATATATATCTTATCATGATCTTGCTAGCGCTGTTAGGCTTGATATGTTGTTTGTGCAACTTTAGAAATGCTAGCTTATTCTTTTGGGTAATCTCCGAAGCTTCTTGTACTCAACAATTGAAAAATACAAAAAAAAAAATGAAGCCACTCCATTGCATTTCATGCATGCTCCTTCTTAAGCTTTTTCCTCATTCTGCAATTGTTATCTCTGGACGAGAGGAAGGCGTGATTCCTTGATGACTCCATTGTCAAAGGGGGAGAAGATGTAAAAATGTTCAAAGGGGGAGAAGATGTAAAAATGTTGAAAGGGGAGAAGTTTTTGAGAAAATTGGAGATTTTGAGTTTTTCAGAAATTTGAGGATCATAGTGAGGGGGAGTTTCTTATTTGCTTTCTTATGGTTTTATTGTCATTTCTGAACTTGAATTGCAATTCTTGATCCTCACAATGATCAAAGGTCATATCGAACAATTGTTCTTTCATATGGACCTTAAGTGAGTTTTTGACTCACTTGCTGATACTATTCTGAAGCCAGCTTGGTCATTTCCTTTGCTTTTTCTTGCATTTGAACCAAGTTGTGCCTTTGAACGAAAACGACGTGTTTTTACTTTTCAAACCTCTAAAATTGCATTTGTGGAAATTTGCCAATGTGTTCATCAAGGGGGAGATTGTGGATATCATGGGGATATGCCTGAGATCTTAGGATGATGTTACAATTGGCAATGTCGTTGACGGTTTGTCGAATCACGTGTTTTCGGCAAAGTTCCAGTTCTGTCAGGCCTCTGGCGGTCTGATCGGCCTTTGTGGCGGTCAGACTGGCCATGCCTGAGTGGTTTTTCTGAAATAGTTCTTTGGCGGTCGACCACCAGAGTGGCGGCCGACCGGCCCGGAAGCTGGCCGACCGGCTTTGCCTGAGCGGTCAGACTGGCCATTGCAATGTTTTGGATTTTGGAGCTGGGCCAAAAATAGAAGGTGTAGGCAAGTGAGAGGGTTCTTCTGCACTTGATCTCATGATTTTTGGAGCTTCCAGGTAAAAGTTCTATTGGTTTGAAAATTCCAGTAGGTTTTGGATTTTCAGGATGGAAATTTGGTAAAGTCCTAGCTGGGCGGTCGATCCAACCAAGCAGTGTGATCGGGCCGGCCGTTAGATCGAGCCGCCATGGTGGCGGTCGACCGGTTTTCACTGTTTAAATCGTCGCCGTGGCGGCGATGTTTGGAAGTTAGGTCAAGTTCATGGGTTTCATGGCATATGTGTTGCATGATGCATGTTTTGGCTAACGTGGGTCAAGTTGTGAAGAACTTGTTCCTAAACGATTTCTTGGTCTATGTTTGTGCGAGTTGCTTGGAGGTCGTGACGGTCAGCGACGAGGATGATCGGGACTAGGCTTGGAGAGCTGAGGTCCAGAACGATCGGGGATGCAGGGTGAGGTCAACAGGTTCAAGCATAGCGCAGAATGGACAAGGATGACCAAACGGGCAGTTCGGTGCGACAGGTTGGATCAAGCGGCGCGGGGGTCGGTGCAAGTGCCATGGTGGTTTCGGTGGGAGCCGGATGGGAGAGACTTGCCGACATGAAGAGAGCCGCAAGATCAACCTACACGTGGTGAAGCATGGATGTGTTTACGCAATTGGGACTCGGTCTTTGCAAAAAGATCGAGGAGGGGTATTTTGGTAATTTTACCAAATACCGCCTTGGTAACCTTTTGCCAAATCACGGCGCAAGATGGCGCAAGGTGAAGTGGATTAGGTCAAGAGATGAAGACGACGCTTTAAAACGCGTGCGTATGTGACCCGTTTGTGTGTGGGCCTTAACGGGAGCCCATTAGGGTTCAATCTTCTAGAAGGTCTAAGCCTCCACTATAAATAGAGGAGGGAGGTGGCTGCACCCCCTTCAACCCTTTCATTGTTTTGAAACCCTAATTTGCTTAGGGAGAGGATTAGTGGAGGTTAGTGTTCTAGAGAGTTGGATTGGATTTTGTGCTCATGTATTGAGTCTTTGTCCTCCATTGGTGGAGTGGCTGTAAACCAATACTCATCAAATCAATCCAAAGAGAATTCTCTCAAGATGAATCTATTCTCTTTTTTTCTCTCTATTTGGTGATTTGGTGCCTTTCTTTGATTCTCGAGTGTTTGCTTGTTTCTTGGCTTGATCTAACTTGCTGTGACTTGTGGGAATCCATCTAGGATTATTTTGATCATCAATCTCCCACGAGCAAGTCTCTAGATCATATTTTGATTTTTACTAGGTTTTTGACCTAGCTTTGCTCAAACTGCAAAAGATAGGAACCTTGGCTTGGATTTCTGCAATCCTTGATTGGAATATGTTAACAATATCTTTGAGAAGGTGTGTGTCAAGTTTCGTGGAGTTTGGCCGTATAGATCAAAAGTTATATCGATTTGAGTTTCGGTTTTCACGCTGATCTTACTGTTTTGGACAAAATCGGTCAGACCGATTTTAGAACGCCGGTCAGACCGCTCGAAGAACCGGTCAGACCGCCGTACAAAAATCGGTCTGACCGCTCAGCCTCTGATTTGATTATCCTTTGATCTATTGCTTTGGGGTTCTTAGTGTGAATTCAATACAAGTCTTCTGCTGTACTTGTAGATTGATCTTCATAGCTTTCATAGCTACTGGAGTAAAATTGGTGTTGAATTCATACTTTGTGAAAAAGTGAGCGTACTCCTATTCACCCCCCCTCTAGTCGCCTTTTCGGTCCAACAGTTTTGCCCTCATCCACCCGTCCCACTGAGTATCCACATATTCCTCCTGTGGCCTCTCCGCCGTTGTCGTCGCCTGCTTTGTCTCCTGCGGCTCCTCAGGCTCCCCCTACTACACTCGTCTACACTCGTCGACCTCGTATTGAGGATCTTCCAGATGAGCCATCTTCTTCTAATGTTCCATCTTCTTCTGATGCTCCATCTTCCCCTGATGGGTCATCTTCTCCTCGCTACGCTCTCCGCGATCGCCAGTCGATTCGGCCCCTTGCCCGTTTTGCCTTTTGCCGCACAACTACTTGTGAGCTTTGTCTCCCCACGGATGTCTTTGTTGCTCACCCTGAGTGGCAGCATGCCATGGCCGAGGAGATTGCTGCCCTCGAGCGTACTGGTACTTGGGATCTTGTTCCTTTTCCATCTCACTCTCGTCCTATCACGTGTAAGTGGGTCTATAAGATTAAGACTCGCCTCGATGGCTCTCTTAAGCGTTATAAAGGCGCGTCTTGTTGCTCGTGGCTTCCGAGAGCATGGTCGTGACTACGACGAGACTTTTGCTCCTGTGGCCCACATGACCACTGTCCGCACTCTTCTTTCGGTGGCGTCTGTTCGCCACTGGTCTGTTTCTTAGCTTGATGTCAAGAATGCCTTTCTTAATGGCGAGTTGCGTGAGGAGGTCTCCATGCATCCGCCACCTGGGTATTCTGTTCCTGAGGGCATGGTCTGTCGCCTTCGTCGCTCTCTCTAAGGCCTTAAGCAAGCCCCTCGTGCTTGGTTTGAGCGCTTCTCCTCTGTGGTCACTGCTGCTGGCTTTTCAGCAAGTGATCATGATCCTGCGCTCTTTGTCCACACTTCGTCTCGTGGTCGGACTCTTCTTCTTCTGTATGTTGATGATATGCTCATTACCGGAGATGATTCTGAGTACATTGCCTTTGTCAAGGCTCATCTTAGTGAGCAGTTCCTTATGTCAGATCTTGGTCCTCTTCGTTACTTTCTTGGGATTGAGGTTACTTCCACTCCAGATGGTTTCTTTACGTCCCAAGAGAAGTATATTCAGGATCTTCTTGATCGCGCCTCTCTCACTGATCATCGTACTGTTGAGACTCCCATGGAGCTCAATGTACACCTCCGACCCTCTGATGGCGAGCCTCTTTCTGATCCGACTCGCTATCGTCATCTTGTTGGGACTCTTGTCTACCTTGTCATTACTCGTCCCGATATCACTTATCCAGTTCACATTACGAGTCGATTCGTTTACGCTCCTACTCAGTCCACTCTGCCCACCTTCTTGAGTTACGCAATACCTTCGTGGGACTATTTCTCGCGTCTCTTCTTTCCACGCTCCACTCGTTCTGACTTCAGACTTATTCGGATGCTACTTGGGCGGCGATCCTCTCGATCGCGGTCTATCTCTCTTCTTGTGTTTTTCTTGGTGGTTCTCTCATTGCCTAGAAGACAAAGAAACAGATTGCAGTTGTCCCGCTCGAGCGTCAGAGATCGAGTTATGAGCTATGGCTCTCTTGACAGCAGAGATTACTTGGCTACGGTGGTTACTTGAGGATTTTGGTGTTTCTGTCACTACACCGACTCCTCTCTTGTCAGACAGTACAGGTGCTATCAGTATTGCCCGTGATCCTGTGAAGCATGAGCTCACCAAGCATATTGGTGTTGATGCTTCCTTCATGCGGTCTTGTGTGCATGATCAGGTGATTGCTCTTTAGTATGTGCCTTCCGAGCTTCAGATAGCGGATTTCTTCATGAAAGCCCAGACTCGAGCACAGCATGGCTTCTACCTCTCCAAACTCAATGTTGTTGATCCACCATGAGTTTGAGGGGGGTGTTAGAGATATATGTCTAAGTGTGTTATTCCCTATTGTTATGAGGGGTTCTGTGCATATTCACCACCTGTATTTTGTGTATATATACTGGCCCATTGGCCTCATATTGAATACAAGCGCTATTCATAACACAGCCCACTTGGCCACGCCCAAAATCCCCAAATCGCCTTGCATGTCACCTCCTTCCTCAGTCCTCTCCGCTCCTCCTCGCGATCTCGCCTCCTCGTTGGCTCCCAGTGTCCCTCGGCGTTAGCCCGCCCCTCGCCTCCTCAAGTCCTCCGGGCTCCTCCCTCCCTCACGCACGCGGCACGCGCCGCACACCCACGCCACTCCCCCCTCTGCTGGACCGACTCGGCAACTCCCATGCCTGGCTACCGGTGGCGACGCGGCGTCGCGGACCGCGGTGGCTCCCCGCCCTAGCTCCCTCTGGGCTCTGGGCTCTGGCTGCCACCAGGAGGTCAGGTGCGATGCGTCGTGCGCTTCTCCTCGTTCGATGGATTGGGGATTTTGGGGAAATTGATTGGGGAATTTTGGAATGGGAAGGGGAACGTGAGGTGGGACACGGGGACTACCGTGTAGGACCGGTGGGATGTGAGTTGGGCCTGGGCTTCGGCAAGGGCAAGCCCACACGCATTTGTTCCCACTTCCCATCGGTTGCTCTGCTAGTTTGCTTAGTGCTTCTTCTTCTTGTTCAGCAGAGAGCCAGTCAGCCATGGCAGCCAAGGAGGCGGGGAGCCATAGGTCGGACTTGGGGGGGGGGGGGTTCCGGGCGCCCGACGGAGAGTAAGCTTTAGCCTGATGAAGCCCCCAGTGGATTCGCCCCTGTCGTCTATGATGAGACGTCCAGTATAGTCTGTTTTGTAGTAGATTATAATATGATATTCTAAATCATTGTGGTAGCCAAAACTAGGGTGCATGCACAACTTAAGCTGGAGTTCATGGATCACGGGATAGCACTGAAGGAAGTCTGAGATTGCTATGGTTGCGTCCCTGCTTAATTTCTCATATAGCCCTTCGATCGACAGAAACTCCAGGTTGGGAAATAGCCAAAGAGGCTACTTTGTTCTCCATTGCCGATGGCAATGTTGTCGATGAATCTCACTTTCACTCTTGTCTCTCGAGATCGTGTGACGGAAGTCGTGGATGAAGTCCCACAAGCCGACATGCCATTTTTGTCCAAAAAAAAACCTAGCCTCTTGTTGCTCTAGTGGCTGCTGTGAGGAGCAAGAGACCGCAGCAAACACAACACACGCAACCAGAGAGAAGAGAAGAGAAGAGAAGAGAAGAGGAGAAATGAAGCTCTGTTCGGCTTGGTGGCTTTTGTCTGTTCTAATTCAAGTTTATGGTCGGAGACTCAAACGTGGTCAGATAGACTCCGAATATGTAGGGTGTGTTTGGTTGTCTGTATGTCCTTAGTCTGGCCCGTATGCGTTATCCAGACTGAATCTAACCAGACTGAGTGGATACAATAATGAGTTATTTGGTTGCATGTTTCTGTTGAGCCAGACTGTGCTGAGATGTTGTTTGGTTGTCTGTATCTGACGGAGAAGAAGGTGAACAGATTCACGAGCGCTGGCCAGTCTGCATGCGCTCAGCCTGGTAAGGAGGGAAACTCAAATCGAGCGTTTCCCTCAGGTCTAGCCTAAGAGGAAATCTTGCATCCACTCAGCTAGGCTCATCCACCCAACTAGGCAACCAAACACTCAAAAACTTACATCTACTCATACGAGCCAACCTCATGTTGAATAATTTTCTTGTTAAAAAAAGCTTTATTACTTGTTGTTATCTGTTTTGTGAGTACTGTCACTATGTATCTTCATCATGTGATTTGGTGGAAGGTGTTAGCTAGGTCATCCTGGCAGCCTGGCTCTCCCCTGCATGCTGAATAATTTTCTTGTTAAAAAAAAATGTGTGCGTGAAGAGCTATAAAGTTACGAAACCATTTATAATTGCTTCAAGCTCCCCACCTGTACCAGTACTACTATAAAGTATGGGTCTTTTTGCCTCTCTTCTATATCGGTAACATATAAACTTTGTAAGCCATACTTCTGTCGAGAAATAATCAAGAAATAGACGAATATTTAAAGAAATTAGCCCAAACCTTTTGAGATTACCACTGTATAATTTGTGCTATTAAAGGTAGTAGAAAAGGTAAAATTCTTCTATATATGCAGCAAATACATACATCTGACTACTTGCGAAGCAGAATTCCAAGATGTTAGCAACGAGCACATCATTTTTTAGCACTAGTTTTTCCTTCACTTCTTCCATTGCTCAACATGATAACATGTCGTACGATTTGCGAATATCAGAACATCCAGTAAATGACGTAATTATTAACAAAAGCAATGCAAAAAAAAAGCATTTAACAATGCCAATTATCCGGCACCCGTTATTATTATAAAAATCACATGATCCGGCAATGACATGATAATTAGTTTTCCGATTTTACAAATGCAAGCAACATTTGCCGTCGTCTATGCACAAGTAACTCTGGTACGTTGATTCGATCGCCAGGATCTCAGCTCCCTTGTCATCTCATCCTTATGTCCAGAACGTTCAGCTGCTAAAGTAACTGAAAATTCCTCCAAAGCTGCTGCCTTAGAAAGCAGAAATTTTGCAAGCATCCTTTCGAGGGGCCGCCCTTTGTACTTCACAAGATTGATCCTTCTCACCCTATGGTTCAAGCACATGATGCGAGTCATCCACAAACTTCTGGGAACAAGTATCTTGCAGCTATAGTCAACTCCCTCGTCGTCATCGTTTCCCGGTTCGCTATCTGATTCAACATCGGAGAAGAAATCAATCTTATTTGGAGGCTCAGGACACAGAGGAAACAATGACAGTACTTCCAGGTTCCGGGTGTTCTGAAGCAAGACGGCCACCGACCGAATGGCGTGCTCGGTGGTCAGGCAGCCCTGTAGCTCCAGCTGCCTGAGACGGGGGAGGCAGCGGACTACACCTGTGAATAATCTGCTGAAGGATGCCATTGCTGGCCGCAAGGAAAGGTTAAGATACGTCAAGTTGGTACACCGGCTGATGAGATTTGTGACGGGAGCAAGTTCCGTTCGTTTTTTGGTGTCGAGGCCTTCGCAGATATCAATAGTCACTGCCACGACTCTTGTGTAGTTTGCAAGTGCGATGAACGACATGCCAGGAAGGCCACCTTTGTAGTGCAGCGACCGTAGGCACGGGGTGTCTAGCACGACGCGCCTGGCATGGTGGCAGCAGACCATGGCGAAACTCCGCAGGTGAGCGCTGGTCACCGAGATCTTCCTAGCGCTCGGGCACTCCTCCAGCGTCAGGTCGGTGAGGCGCGGGCAGCTCGAGATCAGCCGCTGCAACGCCCCATCCGAGGCCATAATCCTCTTGAGGAAGAGTATCTCCAGCGACCCGAGGGGCACGTCTTGTGGCAAATCGAGTGTCCAACTCGTGAGACGCAGCTGGCGCAGTGTGCTGCTGCTGAACAGATGTTGCGGCGTCTGAAGTGTTAAGATTAATCTTGTTTCTTAGTTAGTTTTTGGTTAGAAAAGATTATAGAAGTAGTAGAGCTTGTATTGTATAAGGTCTTAGAAGCCGAGTCCGGTAAGGATATCCTAGTCCGAGTACCAGTCGTATAACTCAGCCTTTAAAAGGCATCCTTGAGTCTTGTAACATTGTCAAGAGTTTGAGGAGTTGAATTGAAGAGAAGGAAAATTTCTAACAAGTGGTATCAGAGCCTGTTGATCTCGGTGCCATCTGAAGATCATGGGCGACAAGGCGAAATTTCTAACAAGTGGTATCAGAGCCATGTTAAAGGATGGTTGACCCTGGAGTTGCTTGGTGGCATGGCGGCACGTCAGCGCGGCTGTAGGACCGAAATGGCGACAGAGGGGGGGTGAATGTCGCTCTCTTTAAAATCGCCCCCGAGAAAACGTACACTGATTTTTTTTTTAAGAAGAAGCAAAACAAAGTAATTCACAGAGAGTTAATTCTGCTGAAACCTGGAACGCATGAGACACTGAAAAATTCAGCATAAATCAGAGACCAGCCAGTAAAAAATTCAACTGAAAATACCGCTGTTTAATCTGCATGCAAAATGGTTGAAAATCAGCAAAAAAAACCGCACTGTATGCCGCAACAAACACAAGGATCAAACCAACAGATCCGACATGCACACGCACAGGATGAGCCACACCAAACCAAACCGAGCAGACAAGGAATGATGAGACAAGGCAATAAAAAATTCAAATCAAACCACTGGATATTAAAGCTAAAGCCTTACATGCATCAAACCATGATCTACAGTGCAACATCATATCACAACCATAATCTTGATTAAGCAGCCGCATCCAAGGATTTTTGGGAGCAGCTCTACAGGCCCACGAACACACACAGGAAAACAAAATCGGCGATCACTGCAGCCTCCAGGCGCTCCACTACAGGCGCCCGATTTTTTGGGGGAGCAGGGCGCCGTCCCAGGCTCCGAATTTTTCTGGGAGAGAGACACCAACAGAACCTCAAGATTGAGGAGGAGGCAAGGAAGCAGTAATCGACAGCGGAATTAACTTGCACTAGTCAATCAGCAAAGAAAACTCAAATAGCTATTTTGTTCTCTCTCTCTCACGCAACAAGATGGCAGCCATACAATAAAAACTTAAGACAGCAAATCGCACAGGAGTTGAATCAAAGAAATAACAAACGGCTGGCAAACATTGATTACTCTGAATCTTTTTCAAGTTGGAACATGCTGCCGCTGAGCTCTATTTTTTTTTGGTTTCTCATGTGGCTATAGAACAGAGCAGGAGCAGCACACGCCCGCTACAGCCGCCGCCATCACTTTGTGCACGAGCTCTCACGGTCAGATCATTGAGCAACCAGGCAATAAACAAAAACGAGCAGCTAACCGACCAGCTCTTGATTTTTCACGGGCGAACAGGTGCCACCAAACTCCAGATCTTGCGGACACAGCAAATCACAAAGCTCCAAAACGATGGAAATGAGAACAACACCTCACTGCTAGAGTCTCACGTCCTTGCACAGCCGCAATAGCCGCATCAATCATAGCAGGCAAGGCAAGGCAAAAAGTAAAACTCAAATCACAAGCAGTGACACAAACCGAAGCAGAAATCGGATCAGATGACAGCCAAACACACAAGACCAAACAGAGCAAGAACAGCCGAGCAATAAACTAATCCATCACCAAAAATTCAGTCGCACCAATGCAGCAAGAAACAATAAGAACAAGGAATATATAGGAGTCCCCATACGCCTGGACATTAGAACAAGGAAGTGATTACAAGACTTTCCACTCAATCCTCACCTATCCCATCTCAAGAACACAACCCATACATGCTTGAGGAAAGCTACGAAGGGGACAAGCAGGGAGCACACATCTGCCTCTTCCAACCACCCTCAACCACTAAAGCCTAAAAGCCAAAACAACCACTAAAGACTCCTTTTACTCTAGCAAACCCTAATTCCCTTTCAGGTGCTCTAGTTGGGCAGCAGCCCTCCAACCTATTTATAGCCCACGGCTAACGGATCTCCACCCCGTTACGCCCACTAAATCCAACAGAGCCCGCTCCCGCTTGTGCAGCCTTGCGAAATTCCCGTTTCGCCCCTCCTGCACCTTCCGAAGCTTCAGCGCTCCTTGTCTCGCCGCGCCGCAACCACCTCGAGTCCACGTCGTCTTGACACATCCCGACCGTTCGACCTCGGCGCCACTGCACCTAGTCCGGTCCACCGTGTCTCGCCACGACTCCACCCGATGTCCTGCGATCCACGCACAAGAAACACATCAAATAGCACCGCTCGATACCTGAAAGCGTCAATACCACCATATTTATCATTGATGAAGTCCAACCCTGTCGAATCAAAGAAAATGCATCCTAATCCCATACGACCAAGTTTGACCAAGACCGACAGAGCCCGATTGCGCCATGCAACGACTCGACTCCGAACCACTCAACCCAAACTCGACTATCCTAAACTTTGTCAATTACTCATCACTCACATACGGGACGACCTCCACATGGTCTCTCAATCTCCCCCTTGATGAGTATATTGACAAACTCCGAAAAAACGCAAAGAAGAGATTGAGTTTGAAGAAACCAACATGGTCCAAAGAAGAAGAGTGAAACTAATGACCATGTCGACAGAAGGAACACTAGAGCAACAACTAAAAGAGCAAATTGTTCTCCAAAACTCTAAAATGATCCCAACTTGCTTTTTCTTCTCTATTCTCCCCCTTTTGGCAATAAACACATCAAGAATGCTTAAGAGAGAATATGACATGTCAATGGATGAAATGGCTGAAGTTTGATTATTCTAAGCGCTTAGAGCCATAAGAATTATCCGAATGACCATAATGTAATACACCAAGCCATAACTCAATAAAAGGCTATCTAGATCATGACAAGATATGTATAAGCTAGCTAGAACACATAGATGACAATCTGAAAATGAGGTACATTATGTGAGCAAGTCAAGTCATCAATGAGCAAAGTCTAGCTAGAGATATCCAAGGATGATGCAGGCCATGTCAATAAGCTAAGCGTAACTAAGAAGCTTAAATTGAGACCAAATAGAGTGCTATGCTCAAGAATGAAACATTGGTTAAAGTACTTGATACTTTTTTTTTGTAGCTTTAAGCACATTGAACACATAAAACATATTTTCTTTTGAAATTCATGGTGGTTTCCAACCAGATTTTTGTTTTATCATGTGCTAGGTCTCAAGCCTTATGCGACTACTCCAAGCAAGAAGCTTAAGAAGATAGTCTAGGTCACCCAAAACTCCCCTAAGTTCATGCCAAGTGCAATGGCAAGCCGTCTCATAGGAGAGAATTGGTGAGATCGGTTTTTTCGACAAAAGAGATCTTTTGCCTTTTAACAAGTTGTACTAACTCATGCATCATCAAGAGACTAAAACAAATCAATCTAAGGCTCAATATAGATTCATCGCTCTACCCAAATATTTGACATGGCATGAATCATAAAAGGATAGCTCAAGAAAGACTAATCTCGAGTGCTAACATGACAAGTTTTAGTTTAAGTTGAGCAATTTTAATTAACTTATCATAGCAAAAGCTAGGCTACACATATGAAGTCATGATAAATCTAGCAAATAAGCACAAGTCATGGCAAGGTGTAAAACATTGTAAACATGTCATAGCAGGATAATAATCAAGGCTCAATGTAGTTATATTACAATGCGAGAATGCTAGAAATGCGAAGATCCACTCCCTCAACATTAGATGCAACTTTTAGTTCAAGTTGAGTTAAGTCAATATTAAGCTCGTAAGCTCCCAAATGAACTCCTCTTGAACCAAAACAATAAATCGAGAAGTCGGCAAAGAAAACATAAAACAGCAATCCTTAAAGCATAGATAAGATATAGAGAATACTATGGCTCGATCGACTCTCATCTACCCCATATGACTCTAGGACTATCAAGCGCCCACTTAACACACCTAGGAGCAAACACGCACCTGCCTACCCGAGGGTGGCCCAACCTCGCTAGAACCTTCAAGAAGTGAGTGAGCTCAACCTAGTGAGATAAGTAACGACTAATAAGCAACATCCTAGAATCACAAGATAAGAGCGTAAATCTAAACAACTAGACAAAAGAAGCACTCTAATCTATGCTAGGAGGACTAAACCCAAATGCACCCAAAATGCAATGCAACAAAGAAGGAGCAAGAGCATAAATAATATAGTAGAGCAAGAAACCCAAAGCTCCCCCTCACTACAGTCCATAAGGACAAACCACCCCAAGCTCTCCCCGCAGAGCTGAAAACCTCGAACTATCCAATGGCTTGGTGAAAATGTCAGCCAACTGGTGGTCACTCTCCACAAACTGGAGCACTATATCGCCCTTCTCTACATGGTCTCTAAGGAAGTGGAAGCGAATATCGATGTGCTTGGTCCGGGAATGCTGCACTGGGTTTTTGGCAATGTTAATCGCAGAAGTGTTATCACAAAAGAGTGGAACACTGTCGATAACTAACCCAAAGTCCCGCAGGGTCGAAGTCATCCAGAGCACTTGGCTACAAAGAATCGGCGACAAAGAACGCGACCTCTGCGGTGGATCAGGTGCAACACCGGACTGCTTCCTCGAAGACTAGGAAACAAGAGAAGTGCCAAGAAATTGGCAGGTGCCGGAAGTGCTCTTCCTATCTATCCTACAGCCAGCGAAGTCTGCATCCGAGAAGGCTCTCAAGGAAAGACAGGATGAAGAAGAGTACCAGATACCATAGTCAATGGTAGCTCGCAGTACCGAAGATGCGCTTCACTTTGGCGGTGAGAAACACGAGGAGAAGCTCAAACGAGCGCACAAACACACGAAAAAATGTATGTCCGGTCTCGAGGCGTTGAGGTACAAGAGGAGCCAATCATGCTGCGAAACTCCTTTTGATCAACGGCTCGCCATCCTCATCTCGGGTCAAGATAGGTCAGTAGAAGCCATGGGAGTCGACACAAGCTTACCATCACTCATATCGAGCGTCTCAGAGATCACGAGTGTACTTGCCTGATGAAGAAAAGTACCTCCCGAGTCCGCTTGATTTGGAAGCCAAGAAAGAATGTCAACTCACCCATCATGCTCATCTCAAACTCGGTGCTCATGACATCCGAGAAGCGTGAAACCAGATCATGAGAAGAGTCGCCAAAGATGATGTCATCGACATAGATTTGGACGACGAAAAGTCACTACCAAGCCTACGGATAAACAAGGTCTTGTCTACTTTACCCATTTCAAACCCATGACTCAACAAGTAGGACTTAAGCCTCTCATACCAAGCTCGGGCCTGCTTAAGTCCATCTGTTTTTGAAAGCTTGAAGACATGGTTAGGGTATTTGGGGTTCTCGAAACACGAGGTCGCTTGACGAGACTTCCTCCTCAATAAGGCCATTGAGAAAGGCACTCTTCACGTCCATCTGGTAAAGCTTGAAACCCTTAGAAGCCGCAAAGGCAAGCGAGATTCTAATGGCTTCAAGTCGAGCTCTGAGGGCAAAGGTCTCCTCGAAGTCTAGACCCTCAACACAGGAAAACCCCGAGCTACCAATCTAGCCTTGTTTGGGATGATTACCCCATCCTCACTCTGCTTGTTCTTGAACACCCACTTGGTTCCAATGATATTGTGGCCTCGTGGGGGCTCAACAAGCGACTGCACCTTGTTTCTCTCAAAGTTCTCTAATTCCTCATGCATGGCATTGACCCAAGACTCATCGAAAAGGGCGTGACAAACATCCTTGGGCTCAAAAGAGGCAACAAAGGCGAGAATGGAGACAGAATTGAGAAAAGCGGACTTAGAGCGTGTGACACGCTCAAAAGGTCTCCAATAATCTGCTCTGAAGGATGCCTTTTCTGGATATGTCGGGGAGGTCCTGGATGAGAAGAAGAAGTGGCCTCTACCTCGTGTGCAGACGAGGCAGGGACAGAGCCACTAGCTCCGGAGGAAACGGAAGGCAAGGGCAGATCACCTTGAGGTGCCGTGGAAGAAGGCATCTCAAGGGGAGGAAGAGGAGCTGGATCAGGTAAACAACCATCGTCTCCCTCATCCTCATCATCCACAAAGATGGTCTCGGACTGCTCTAAAGAACCTGAGATATCTGGCCTAGTCCCGGGTGACCGCCTCGTCAAAGGTCACCTCGCGAGTTTCTACCATTTTGCTAGACTCGCAGCCTCAGCACCCTATAAGCCGCCAAGAAGTCGAGTAGCCTAGAAAGATACCGCCACAGAACGTGACTCGAACTTATCTAGGTTCCCGGACTTCAAAATAAAGCACTTGCAACCAAACACACGAAAATGAGAGACGCTGGGCTTTCGCCGTATCTCAACTCATAAGAAGTGGTGCAAGAGTGCCCAAGAAAACTCGATTCAAACATGGCACGCGGTCGCAATGGCCTCATTTCAAAACTTCCTCGGTGTAGAGTACTCATCAAGCATCGCCCGGCCATCTCGACTAAGGTACGGTTCTTCCTCTCCACAACGCCATTTTGCCGAGGGACGATGGAGAAGAGAACCGGTGCTCTACACTGCCTCACCGCAGAAACTCTCAAAGTAGGAATTCTTGAACTCCGTGCCATTGTCATCATGGATCGCTCGAAGGCACCCGGAGCTCAACAGACTGACCTACTAAAAGACCTCGGAATGTGTAAATGTCTCGTCCTTCGAGGCTAAGAAAAACACCCAAGAGTACCTCGAGAAGTCATCGACCACAACAAGAACATACCACTTCCCTCCTGCCGATCGTTCGAGCTGGTCCAATCGTGTCCATGTGGAGCAATGTCCCACCGCTAACGGATCTCCACCCCGTTCGCGCTAAATCAACAGAGCCCGCTCCGCAGTGCCCTTGCGAAATTCCCGCTTCGCCTCCCCGCACCTTCCGGAAGCTTCAGCGCTCCTTGTCTCGCGACGCCTCGCAACCACCTCGAGTCCACGTCGTCTTCGACACATCCCGACCGTTCTGACCTCAGCGCCACCTGCACCTAGTCCGGTCCACCGTGTCTCGCCACGACTCCACCCGATGTCCTGCAGTCACACAGACAAGAAACACATCAAATAGCACCGCTCGATACATGAAAGCGTCAATACCACCATATTTATCATTGATGAAGTCCAACCCTGTCGAATCAAAGAAAATGCATCCTAATCCCATACGACCAAGTTTGACCAAGACCGACAGAGCCCGATTGCGCCATGCAACGACTCGACTCCGAACCACTCAACCCAAACTCGACTATCCTAAACTTTGTCAATTACTCATCACTCACATACGGGACGACCTCCACATGGTCTCTCAGCGGCCAATGGAGTGGCGGCATGGGCGCCAAGCTCTGACGCAAGAGCGGCCAGACGCAGCAGCGGTGGGCTCCGTGGCGCCGACAGAGTCTTGTGACGGCGCTCAACAAAGCGCCTGGTAGCGCAGGGGACGGCGAGTCCCACGTAGATGAAGGGTGCGGCATGCACGAAGTTGGCGCAGGAGGCGCAGCAGGCGGAGTCTCAGGAGGAGATCCAGACGGTGCGCAGTAAGGTGTACAGGGAACTGCAGGGGGTGGTGAGTCCCACGCACATGAAGGGCGCGGTGTACACGAAGTTGACGCAGGAGGAAGAGGCGGTGTAGCCTCAGCTAAGATGTACGCGGGAAAGCGGACAGACTTGGTCCAAGAGAGAAGAGCGGGAAGCTCAGAGAGAAGAGCAGGTGCTCCAGCCCAGGCGGTCGTGGGAGCAGGTGCTCCAACCCAGGCAAGCATGCAAGGAAGGACGAGTTCAGTCCAGGTGCGTGACGCGGCAAACGTTGGTTTGTGCATGGCTTGGAATGGAGCAAGCACAGGAGGTAGGGCGGTATTGGCCCAGGAAGGAACGGCACACGGGAGTGCAGGTAAAAGAGGAAGACTTGAAAGTTCAGAAGACGAAAAAGATGATTGGCATGATCAAGATGAAGAAACAAGATTAAGGGGGTGATTGTTAAGATTAATCTTGTTTCTTAGTTAGTTTTTGGTTAGAAAAGATTATAGAAGTAGTAGAGCTTGTATTGTATAAGGTCTTAGAAGCCGAGTCCGGTAAGGATGTCCTAGTCCGAGTACCAGTCGTATAACTCAGCCTTTAAAAGGCATCCTTGAGTCTTGTAACATTGTCAAGAGTTTGAGGAGTTGAATTGAAGAGAAAGAAAATTTTTAACATGAAGTACGCGTCATGTCCATTGAAGTCCGCCGAGGATCTCTCCGAGGGGCCGAAGGGGCAGAGCTTGCGGCGGGAGGCGTGCCAGTATCTCACCATGACGTCGATTTCCTCGGCGCCGGACGACAGCGCGGTGATGATCCACTGGTCGAGCAGGGCGAGCGTAGGGTTGAACACGTTGAGGCAGAAGGTGCCGATCGGCGTCTCCGGGTCCCGGCAGAGCAGTGCGCCGGTCACCTGTTGGTCGAAGCAGACGGCAGACCTTGGGGCCGCCTTGGACGTATTCATCACCTTTCTTGCTGTCGACGAGATAGACGACAGGGACGGTGGCGTAGACTCGGTGCCATCGGCGGGAGAGCGCGCTGGTGCGCACAGCCTCGTCGGTCGCCAGGTGGGAGAGGACACGGGTGAGGGTGGCATCTGGGAGAGCGCTCAGGCGGTCGCGGTGCGCCGCCATCTTTGTTGCGCCGGTGTCGTGCGGTGGTGCGACCGTGCGACAGATGCGTATATATGGTGCCCACGCCGCCGCCTTTGATGAGGAATAGTCGGTCGTACGAAAGTCCAAAACTTCAGTGATTTCGTTTCGATAATTGTTAGGAAATCGTTGTTGCATAACTGCCTCACCACGTAAGTACCGTCTCCCGAGAGTCCATGACGGAATCGGATCGTATCAACCGCTCCGTATAAGGGGTGCACATCGGTCTCCAGTTGTCCGCACGAACCCCTAGAGAAGCGATATATAATTGGCATCCAGATCAAGATCCAAACTCCAAAGCGCCGAGCGATGTCTCCTCGCAAGAACTACCCGGCGCCGCTCGCCGGCGGCAAAGACCGCCTAAACGACCTCCCTGACGAGCTCCTCGGCCACATCCTCTCTTTCCTCCCCAACAAGGAGGCTGGCTGTGCGGCCGTGTTGTCCAGGCGGTGGCGCCACATATGTTGGATTTTTATGTGGTTTTCAACATTTATTTTGGTTGTTATCTATTTTAACTCAATGTGGAATATTGATATATGTAATAGGGAATTATTTGATGCGGAATCTAACTCGAGGATTTTAATACTCGAGGTGCTGAGGACGGCTGTGCTGGAATAGATAGACATGTTTATTGAGATCGAGTCTACTGGAATTTAATATGCATGCGTATGATAAATCCGGATCTGACCTGACAGTATGATAAATTGGGTTTGTTTTGCGGGATCGACTCGCATCTTTGTTGACCCACATGATCAGATTGGAATTGATCTCGTAAACAATTTGATCATGGCACATGACTCACACATGTGTACTAGGGACTAATATATTTTAGACTCATTAAACTGGTCTGTCTGATCGTGGTTGGTGACATGGTTCAGGAGTCTCACGGTGTACCGGAAACAGGTGGGTCAATTATAACACTTGGAAGTGGAGTCTATAAATAGGTCCCTACCCTCTAGCCTCAGAATGCAATTGTGAGCGGCACCACGGAAAAGGCAGAGGAATAGAGGGTAGACCAAAATAGACACCACAAAACTAATCTAGGGTTTACTCTAAACCCAACATTCGTATCAGATCCGAGTGGCGGCGCGCACGGCGGAAGGTCGCATCTGAAGCCAAGTCGTTGTTCGCGTCCATCGCGAAGTCGCTTTCTCCATCGCCAAGTCGCTGTACGCGTCCATCGTGAAGTCGCTGTCGTCCGTCCATCGGGTTGCTGGGAAGGAGCGACGTGAAGACTCGTCCAATTGCAACTTCACCAATCACGTCAAGCTCATCAAGTACGGAGGAAAGAAAAGGAATTCATCTTGGAATTTTTTATTGGGAATTTTTATTGGAAACAACTTCAGATGCTTTTCATTATTGAAGACACAGCCAACATTGACTATTCAATTCATATATTGATTATTCAATTCAAGTAGACAAGAAGACACAGCTTGTCTGGACGCACGCTGATCGAGGAGTCCAGTGTTCACCCTGTGCTGTGTGCGAAACCATTGTTGTTTCTGATCTGAAGTTTGAGCAAACGAAGATAGAGACAATTATTTTCCTCCGTTCTGGTTATTTGTTCTGAAGCTACAGATTCAGGTATCTCACAATGGCAATTAATAGCATTTTTTCTGAACTGCTTAGATCTTGCAAATTGGATGGCTCAAATTTCACGGTTTGGAAAAGAAAATTCACGTTTTTGCTTTCTGCTGAAAACATTGATTATGTCATAGACAAAAACAAACCGGAAGAGCCAGAAAAAAATGCCACTGTTGAGGAAAAAGAGAATTATGCAGAAGAATATGAAATTTGGACACGAGATAATAAGAGGGCACGCATTTTTATGTTGGGATCAATGACTGATTCTTTAGCTGCTGAGTATGAAGGTGAACGGAATGTGCGAAAGATAATGCGTAATCTGGAACAAGATTTTGGTGAGGTATCTCTTATTAAAGTGCTTAATCTTGTTAATCGCTTTCTCTCCACTAAGATGTATGATGGTACTTCAATTAATGAGCATCTTAATAAACTCTGTATTTTAGCAGAGGAATTAAAAAATGATGGTTATCCTTTTTCTGAAGAAGTGCAGGTCATGGTTGTTCTAAACTCTTTGCCAAATTCATGGGAACAATTTAAGATATCTTTTTGTCATTCTGAAAGGATACTCAATATGCGCACTCTGAGGCATCATTTGCTTATGGAAGAAGATAGAAAACTCTCTCAGGGAAAAGAAAGAAATACTCACAATTCTGAGTTACACCTTGGAGAGGAAAAATGTACTAATAAAAGGAATTGGCAAAAGAGGAAGTCTAATGGTGATTTGAGAGAAAAGCTTAACAAGAAACGCGATCGGGATGATCGTGGAAATTTTAACTCAGTTCAGAGAAATGATAAGTACAAGAATTTCAAGTGTCACAACTGTGGTCAGTATGGGCATTTCAGAGCTGATTGCAGGAAAAAGAAGAAGCAGAATGAGCAAAAGGATCAAAACAAGCAACTAGTTGAGCGTAAAGGCGATTCATCGCCTAACGGTATGTCTAACATTTTTGTATGCACTGAATCTTTATTTACTACTACTTTTCCAAATAGTTGGGTTATTGATTCTGGTGCTACATCTCATATTACTAAAGATAATAGAGCTTTTACTTCTATGCGAACAATTCCAAGGGGAAATAGATATATCTTTTTGGGCACTGATGCCAAAACTGATGTACTTGGAATTGGAACTTATGTCCTGGAACTCCCCAATGGAGGAAAATTATTATTACATGACACTTTATATTCACCTAGCATGAGAAGGAATTTAATCTCTGTTGCTCAATTAGAATCTATTGGTTATGATATACTGTTTGAAAAAGTAAGGGTTAAAATATTACTCAATGGGAAATTAGTACATACTGGAACTCGTCATAAAGGTCTTTATTTTCTTGATGAGCTATCAAATAATGACAATATTGATTGCTTGGTTGGTGAAAATAACTCTATAGTGAGGAATATTAATGATAGGAACACATGCTCGGAATCTTATTTATGGCATTTACGACTTGGTCATATATCTAAAAACAGAATTAAGAGGCTTATTAATTCTAGAATTTTGCACTTTAAGTGGGAGGATTTTGGTATTTGTGAGGCATCTATAATGGGTAAGATGACTCGTGCACCTTTTCCAAAGGCGGAAAGATCAAATGAGCCTCTTGCCATTATTCATTCTGATATTTGTGGTGAGATGTCTACTCCCACTAGAGGACAAAAGATTTATTTTATCACATTCATTGATGATTATTCAAGATTTGGCTATGTGTATCTTCTTAAACATAAGTCGGAAGGATTTGATGTATTCAAGTCATTTAAAACTGAAGTGGAAAATCAATTGAATAGAAAGATCAAAGTTTTGAGAACTGATCGTGGAGGGGAATACACTTCAGGAATATTAAATGATTTTTGTAAAGAGCATGGAATTATTCATCATTATACCATTCCTTACACTCCACAACAAAATGGTGTGGCTGAGCGCAGGAATAGAACACTTATGGATATGGTTAGATCTATGATGGCTTATTCTGATCTTCCTTTATCTTTTTGGGGTGAAGCTTTGCATACTGCTGTTTATTTATTAAATCATTCGCCATCTAAACCTGTAACAGTTACTCCTTATGAGTTGTGGACTAGAAGAAAACCCTCGCTTCGCCACTTAGCTGTTTAGGGTTGTAATGCACAAATTAGAGTGCCAAATCAAAACCGTACAAAATTGCAACCTAAAAGCATGCCAGGAATTTTTATTGGTTATTCTTTAGAATCAAAAGGGTATAGGTTTTATGACCAAGAAAAGGATAAACTGGTGGAAAGTAGGGATGCAATTTTTTTAGATCAAAACACACCTCGCCGTGCTAAGCGGGCGAGGGTGGAATTATTGGCAACTCCACCTGAAACACAGATGGATACATTTGGAATTGATTCTCACACTGAAGGAGGTTCAGCTCCTGAAGAAAATACAAACCAAACTCCCAATACTAACATGCTTAGGAGAAGTGGGAGGAATTTTAGTACACCCCAATATCTCGATGATTATTATTTGTTCTTGGGGGAAGTTCACTCTAAATTTTCAGATTTAGAGGAAGAACCAAAGACTTATAAAGAAGCAATAAGCTGCTCTCAACCAAAACTATGGGTGGAAGCAATGCGGGAAGAATTAAACTCGATGAAAAGGAATAAAGTTTGGGAACTTGTTGATCTACCAAACAACCGTAAACCCATAGGTTGTAAATGGATTTTAAAAGGAAATTGAATGCGGCGAGGTTTAGTGGAAAAATATAAGACTAGACTTGTTGCTAAAGGCTTTACACAAAGGAAGGTATTGACTTTGTGGAAACTTTTTCTCCTGTTGCAAAGTTTACTTCAATTCGTATTATTAGTGCTTTGACGGCTTATTATGATCTTGAACTCCACCAAATGGATGTTAAAACTGCTTTTCTTAATGGTCTTTTGGAGGAGGAAATATATATGATCTGTTAGGAAGGTTTTGGAGAAAAAGGAAATGAAAATAAGGTTTGCAAGTTGAATAGATCAATTTATGGTCTTAAACAAGCTTCACGTCAATGGTATATTTTTTTTTGATAATGCTATCACATCATATGGTTTTTCAATGACGGAAGGTGATCATTGCATATATACAAAAGTTATAGATAATTGTTTTGTCTTACTGTCTTTATATGTTGATGATATTTTCATTGCTTCTAATGATAAAAATACATTGATGGAAGTGAAAGTTTGGTTGTCTTCTAAATTTGATATGAAAGATATGGGAGAAGCTTCCTATGTGTTAGGAGTTGAAATACATAGAGATCGGAATAAAAGGATTCTTGGGTTGTCTCAAAAGGCATACCTTCGAAGTGTTTTAAAACGATTTTCTATGGAAAATAGAAAACCTGTTAATGTACCTATTGTAAAGGGAACTAAACTCAGTGAGGAATTATGTCCAAAAACTCCTGAGGAAAAAGTTAGAATGAATGGTATTCCTTATTCTTGACTTTGGGATGTCTTATGTATGCTATGTTATTTACGACTGACCTTAGCCATGCCATTGGAATTCTTAGTAGATATCAAAAGAATCACGGGGAAGAACCTTTGAAACAAATCAAATATGTCTTGCGTTACATCAAAGGAACTATGGATTATTCATTATGTTTTAATGGTCATAATCTTCATTTGCGAGTTATCTTGATCTTGATTGGCAAGGATCGGATGACCGAAAATCAACCGGCTATCTATTTACTTTAGCGGAGGTGCTATCTCTTGGTGTAGCAGAAATGAAATTGATTGCTCTTTCTTCTATGGAAGTTTGAATACATTGTTGCATCTGAGCGACAAAAGGAAGGTGTATGGTGAGGAATTTCTTGCATCACTTAAGGTCATGGAAAGCGCATCACAACTTGTCACTATTTTACTCGTGATAATCGGTGGCGATCAAGGTCTCAAAGGATCCTAAATTTCATAGTAAAAGTAAACACATTGAAGGAATGTATCACTATATTCGTGATGTAATAAATAGACTCAAGTCTATTCGTTTGGTTTATTTGCTTAGCATTGATATGGTTGCAGATCCACTGACTAAGCCAGTTAATCAGGAATTATTTTCTAAGCATGTTAAAGACATGGGACTTCAGTTTATTGATTGAAATGTTTTCAGCCAAGTGGGAGATGTTGGATTTTTATGTGGCTTTCAACATTTATTTTGGTTGTTATCTATTTTAACTAAATGTGGAATATTGATATATGTAATAGGGAATTATTTGATGCGGAATCTAACTCGAGGATTTTAATACTCGAGGTGCTGAGGACGGCTGTGCTGGAATAGGTAGATATGTTTATTGAGATCGAGGCTACTGGAATTTAATATGTATGCGTATGATAAATCCGGATACAGCACAGGGCGGCATAGCTGGGTTTGTTTTGCAGAATCAGCTCTGCAGGCTGTTGACCCATATGATCATATTGGAATTGATCTCGTAAACAATTTGATCATGGCACATGACTCACACATGTGTGCTAAGGACTAATATATTTTAGACTCATTAAACTGGCCTGTCTGATCGTGATTGGTGACATGGTTCAGGAGTCTCACGGTGTACTGGAAACAGGTGGGTCAATTATAACACCTGGAAGTGGAGTCTATAAATAGATCTCTACCCTCTAGCCTCAGAATGCAATTGTGAGCAGCACCACAGAAAAAACAGAGGAATAGAGGATAGACCAAAATAGACACCACAAAACTAATCTAGGGTTTGCTCTAAACCCAACAACATATTCGTCAACGTCCACACCATCACGTTGGAGGAGGAAGAGGGCGAGAGGGAAAACGACTGGTACACCTTCTACGTGGAAGCTGAGGAAAGGCGGAGCTGTAGCGGGAACTTCCTCGACGATATCAGTGCCGCGCTACTCTGCCGCCGCCGATGCAGCGGCCTCAACACGCCGCTGCGCACCTTCCACTTCGCCTTCGACAGCTACCACTGGTGGGACGGGGTCATGGTTGACCAGTGGCTCTCCTACGTGCTTCAGCACAGAAAGCAGGAGCTCCACCTTGACCTGTGCTTCCGACTCGGTGGGATCTGTGAACGCAACGACGATGACCACATGGAAGATGTGATTAACACAGCGCCAACGCATGTAGACAGCGACTCTGACGATTCCGACGATGTCCTGACAGTCCTGTACGATAGGTGGAGATATCTCCTTCCAAGAAGGCTCTTCTCCTGCATCGCCCTACGGACGCTGCGAGTCAGCTACAGTCGGCTGAAACCGCCAGAGGTCATCAACCTGCCTCACGTCGAGAGAGTTGCGCCTGACGGGCATCAGCGAGTCTGAGGGAACAATCCAGTGCTTGATCTCTAGCTGCCCCCGCCTCGCCGACTTGACGCTGGAAGCCTGTAACCGGGTACAGGGAGTCTCCGTTGTTGACAAACGTCTCCGCAGATTCTCCCTCCGGTGTTGCCACAGCGTGGTGAGTGTGCGCATCGACGCGTCTGACTTGAAAACTCTCGACTACAGGGGCGATGTGCCCGCTGGGCCGCTCCTGACCCTGCACGGCTCGCCGAGAATTTCGTCGTGCTCCATCAATTTCTGCAGCAAAAAGCTTTCCAAGAAGGTGGAGTTTGTCGGCTTCAGAAAGTTTCTCGAACGATTTGTGAACGCGAAGCACCTGCATCTGCAATCAACTCGTCTGGGTTCAAGCTTAGAGAACAAATTCTTCGCGGGGTTCCCCTCGTTTTCGAGTCTGAGGCGGCTTGTGCTACAAGGCTGCCTTGGGTGTTGTAGCATTGTCAATGCGGTGCAAAGGATCTTAGAGCAGACACCAAACCTGGAGGTTTTCTCGTTGTACTTGGAGCCAAATGACGGCAGTGATGCGGCGAATGATCTCACGTGCGATCCGTTCACAGTTCATGACGAGTCGAACTTTTCGATCCCGTGCTTGCGGTGTCGAGTAAGGGAGATCAACATGGTACATTACCAGGGTAACGAGGCACAGAGGATGCTGGCCGAGCTGTTGTTTCGCAATGCGCTGGTTCTTGAAAGGCTGTGTGTCGTCTTCCCAAAGGGGTTGGCGTTGCAGACTAAACTGATGAACGAGATCAAAAGTTGGGCACTGGACAAGTCAGAAAAGGTGTTCCTGTAATTAATTATCTTCCAAGAAGTAATCGCAGCATAATTTTGCTGGAACATGATGAATAACATGTGATGTTATCTTTAGAGGAAAAATCCATGTGATTTCTTATTATATGCTAATCCTTCTTACATCTAAAATTGCCTATAAAACCAGCCTCCTAATTGTGCCACATCACCTTCAAAACTGCAGCCATCAGACCAAATTCAATTAAAATATTAACCCTTAGAACTTAAATACTTAAGAGATGCTTTGATTAGGCACCTTTTAGTTGAAATGGTGGAGGTTTATAAAACCGTACGATTATTTCATGAAAAGACATCCTTTTATGGCACCTTTTGGAGATTATAAACAGGACCGTTCTTGACATTTTGGAGGCCTTAGGGCGAGACAAAATGAGAGACTCTTTATTCTTACATAAACAAATAGTGATACTTTTATATCAACTGCAAAGCTATTTAATACATCAAAAAGATACAAAGTACTCATAGAAAGCAATTTCTTCTAACATTTCTAGATGCAAAGTCATTGATAATAGTATCCACGTCAATGTGATCTAACATATCCTTTTCAATGCATAAAGTGACCAGACCATTCAACTTTTCTTGTGATATTGATGATCTCAAATAGTTTTTCAATAACTTCAACTTTGAAAAGCTTCTTTCAGTTGATGCTACAGTCACATGTACAATAAATAAGATTCAATAAACAATCGAAACATTTGGATAACGATCTATATTTCTAACAAACTAAAAAATCTCAATAGCAGGCATTGTCACATGGCAAAGTCATTTACAACACTCTTAATTCAGAGAAAAGAGATATATCAGGATACCCATCCCTACACTCTTAACCACAATCTAGTTAGTAGTTATACAACCCTACAGAGCAATAGAGCATATATAGGATATACAATTATGCATATACGTATATGTAGTATGATGTATCAGGATCGGGGGCCCTTGGTTCTGGTGGGCCCTAGGCGGCCGCCCCTACCGGCCCTCCATCAGGAACGGTCCTGATTATAAATAGTATAAGAATACTTTCATTAGTGTTGATAGTAAAAGTCATCATTGGCCAAAACCCGCAGCAAAGTGCGGGTGATAATACTAACAGTGTACTTTCGTTTGGATTAACTACTGTGGTAGTCTATCGTTGAAGTCCTGTTTGGGTCTAGTGATACTTTGTTTTTCCATAAAGAAACCCTTAATTTACGTCCGTCATATACTGTTAAGTCCTGTTTGGGTCTAGTGATACTTTTTTTCCATCTAGAAACCCTTAATTTCCCGTTGCGCGTATACTGTTATTAGCTGAATACACGTGTGATCGTACCATGTTTCCATTCGATTGCACAACTGCTTCAAGTTGTATTGCTCCAGCCACCACACACACACCTCAATAAATGATCTACAATCCCAGGAACTAACCTGCTTAATTACACGCACTACAAATCGAACTTTAGTCAATCGATCGAAAACTTTATCAGACTAGTTATCATGCGACATATTTTATCCCAAAAAATCAGTCCTTTTTTTGGGACCGTCGGATCACGCTCCCCCCTCAGCTGCTATGCAAATCCCAGCCAGCGCCAATCCTATAGCCGCCTCCAGGGGCGGATCTTACGGAGGCCGCTCGATCGGGGGTTCAGAATGAACAGTGGATGGGGGCCTCCCCCTCACCGATTTTTTTCCGGTGGGTCAGTATAGGATATGGTGTACAGATGTACACCCTTTTTTTAACAAAAAAACTCAATGTATAATAGATGTATTAGATGTATATACTAATAAGCGGACTCAAAAATACGTATTTCAACATCCAATTCATTTCAGCCCATCCTACCCCACTCCATCTCCCAATCTTGCTCTATCCCCGCACGCCCAACTAGAACATCACGGCCTAGCCCAAGTGACCAGTTCAAGTCCACGCCCATGCCTGACGCTAGACCTGTTCAAATCTTTGGGTGGGCAGACTTCAGGCGTAGAAAATCATCGAGGCCAGGCAGCCCCCCAAAACGAGATTTTTGGTTTAAAAGTGCTATTTAAATCATTTTTTGGAATAAAAAACTAATATTTAATTCATTTTCAGCATTAAATAAATAGATTTTTGTTTTTTTAATTAGTTTTATCGAATTTGGGCGGTCGGGCTTCTATCGGGCGGTTTGAGTCTGACCCGGCCGGATAGCGTCGGGCTCGAGGCTGGGCAGTGGTCGGGCCGCCCATGAACAGTCTACTGACACCCACCTGCACACCCTAACTTCTCCTCTTGCACTCTCTCGGTCTCTCTGTGGCGTGACAGGGAGGCAGGCGTGGCGGTGGCCGGGATGGAGGTCTTGGCCGGGCAGCGGGAGGTCATGGCGGTGGCAACCAAAGTAGGGAGAATGAGCGACCACCAGTATAGCGTAGTGCGAGCACAAGGAGCGATGGATGGCGAGCGGCAGGGCAACCTATGGTTGATTCTCAAATTAATGTTGACTCTTTCGGCAATAACTGATAGTGTTGAGAGAGTATTTTCTTTAATGAATTATACGAAGAATAAGCTAAGGAATAGGGTGGAGGAGCAATACTTGAATGATTGCTTGGCTACATTTCTTGAGTGAGAATTTTTTGTGCAAGTTAAGGATGAAAACATCATATCTCACTTCCAAGCCATAAAGGAATATCAAGTTAGATTGAAATTTTCTTAATTATTTTTTAATTTCACTAAATTATTTAAGATGTTGTCTCTAGTAAGAATTTGTACTTTGTTTTTTTTTCTATTCACACCTTTATGTTTTAAATTAAAGAATATTTTTGTAACTCCGAACACCCATCTTGAAAATTCTGGATCCACCTATGCCTGCCTCCCACCACCCTTACCACCTCCTCTCGATTCCACCCTCGCTGCCGCCCCATGTGCAACCACCAAGCTACCTCATCGGTGTTGTCCCTAGCACCGGCGAGCTCCCCGACAAGCCCCTCCCCTGCCACCTCCTCACTACCTTATACTACTACAAAAGAGGTCATACTGGACACCTCATCACAGATGGTTCCCTAGAAATCGTCAATATTGTAATTATCACAAACGGTTTTATAATCATAACCGTCTATGTTACCAGCGATGTGTAGAACCGTCTATGATACGTAATTATCACAGACGGTTTTTTTTAATAAGAACCGTCTGTGATAATTCTCAGACGGTTCTTAAGAAGAAATGTCTGTAGTTATTGCAGATTTCACAGACGGTTTTAAATATAACCGTCTGTGATAATTAAATTTTGTATCACAGACGGTTTGTGGTTGGAAGTGTCTGTTGTAACAGCCCGAAATTTGGGCTTATTTTCAAAAATATAAAAATGTGAACTTTTAAAAACTTTTGATGGATTTTATTTACAATTGCTTTTCTGGATTTTATTTGCAAGGTTTTTTGTCTAAATAAAGAATTTGAGAATCAAATTCTAGAAATCCAAAACTCTCTAAGAAATTAAAATGAATTGAGAATCAAGAGATGATAAAATAACAATCCAAACCTATTTGATAATTGAAACAACTTGAAACAAAATAGAATAATTTTATCATTCACAGGGCCCCCCGAGCCTCCACTCCACCACCCTCGTAGTCGTACCTCTTCCCCGGTCCCATTTTGGCCATCGCCGCCGCTCCACCGCCGGTGACGACCACCGCCCTGAGTCGCCCGAGTCACCCCCAGTTCAGCCCCTTCGGCTCTTTGTGTGCTCTCTTTCTCTGATTTGTATCTAACAGAGAAACACTAGACAATGGGATTAACAACTAATGCATGTTTCAAATTTCAAACATCACGATGTTTGTTAACTAGGTTCAGTAATTACAGATACTCTGTTAGTGATTAGTAACCTTGTTAGCCGAAAGAACAGTGAAGATGTAAATTTGAACTGTCAGTTGATTGAACAGAGTTTTGTGTTGAATGAAAAATCTGAAATTAACAGTAAGCTAATTACTTTGCTAATACAAGTAGTGTGAAATGCTATTGATTCATTTAGCTATTAGATCACCAACTTGGAGTTTAATTATGGGAGGAAATGTAACTAACAAGAACCACCGTCGAAAACTTGTCATTGCGGGGTGAGCGACAATCGGATTCAAGCAGTTTTGTCAATAGCCCTAATGCTAGTGCTTAGAAAGGTTATTGATTCAATTAAGCTACTGGATCACTCAAATGTATTTAACAAATGGATGGTTGGGCTGATGAGAAGAATAGTTAACAACACCTTAAAACCCCAAAATCCTTTTGAAGGAATATTGAGCAGAGAAGTGTAGACAGTAGCAACTCATCTCAGCAATATTTATGTTGTCTGACAGATTTCCAGAGAAGGCAACCTGAAGAGAATTTCGAAATAACAATAAGCTATTATCACCCCTAACCCAAGTACTTAGAGAGTCATTGTTGCAACCACCCTTTTTGCTAAGTGTTGTGATAAATGGATCTCTTAAAAATCTGCTCAACAATTGGGTAGTTGATTTAGTAAGAACATCAGTTAGATGATACTTTAAATGGCAGAGTTCATCTCATTGTGAGAATGTCTAAACCGAGAAGGTGGTTAGAGACCAAATACAATTGCCAATAAGCCTTTGTAATGATTGTTGAATGGATAGTTGAAATTATAAGAAGCTTAGTTAACAAACTCCCTTAAATACATGAAAGAACAGAGAAGATGATCTATTGAAACTGAAACAACAGAGAACTAATGACCTTGCTGATGCTAGTACTTAGAAGGGTTATTGATTCCTTTAGCTAATTTGATAGGAATTCAGTTAGTGAGAAGCTTAGCTAAACAATACCCCCACTAGGCAAATCCCTTCTCAATATCCAGAATATCTGAACTTGAACAGTAGGGGTAATTAGAGAATGGATGATAGTAAGTAACCATTTGTTATCAACTAAATTGCAAAGACAAATCTACTTAGGGATTAATTCAACATGTTCAGGGAAATGTCACCATAAACTCAAGGACAAACCTAACTAGAATTTGTGCTAGCTCTTTTGCCACTTGAGTCCAGATTGGATAACTAGTAGTGAGTAGGCTGAGGCTAAGTGATGTTAGCTTAGACCAGCAGTTAAAGAAGTATTAACAGTACTTAGTAGCCACTAACAACCAACCTTAATCTGTTAGTAAGCTAAGTAGTTAAGTGATCAGTAAATGATGTAAGATGAATAGTAGAAACAAACTAGAGGCTCAGTCAAGAGAACAGCGAACCAGATTAACAACTAGTGAGAGCTGCGTATATGTAAACTACATGTTGTTAACTAAAGCCCAATAGTTAAATAGGTTTGATAAGTGCTTAGTAGCCAGTTAACAACCAAATGAACAGTAGACCCTGATATAGATAAAAGAATTGATTAATGAACTAAATAATCTAGAGAATACTTTAACTAGGCAAAGGCTTAATAAGATGGATGTAGTACTGATAACAATGAAACCAAGTCAGTTAATGAGTAACTAAAATAATCATGAGATCATATAAGAGGACTGATTTTGACTGTATGATCATCGTGGATGTATACATAGAATGCCTGGAAAGAGTGTTTGTGAGTACTAGGTGGCATGTTAAGGAAAACAACATCACCTAGGTTCTAGGTGTCATCTGTTGTCATCCGTCCCCAGTGATCGGACGATTCGTGATCCAAAAGCAAATCTAAAGAGTATTACCTAACCAGGTAATCCCTCCCACCTAGGTAGCCAGTGAGGAATGTTCCTGCTAACATTCTCTCTCCATGGGATTTATCTACTTTTGTCTGTAGTATTTCCTTCACCAGTTTATTTGGTTATACTTTGGTCTGAAGTATTTCCTTCCTCAACCCCTCTGATATACTTTGTTTGTAGTATTTTTCTTCATCAGCTCCAGATGAGTATGTATTGATCTCATCTGAATTACTCCCTTCTTTCAAGATGGCGATAAATATGTTTAGTCTTATTTGAAGTGTTTCATTTGTTTTGGATATGTTTTTATTGGATTTCATTTGGTTATTTTCAGATGCTCTTGGATTTAATCGTAATATGCGTAGTTAGACTCTGCCACTGTGATGGGACAACACTCCCAACGGGGTCAAGATTATCAGAACATTAAACAAGATCAAGATTCTCTGAACAACATAAGCAAGAGCAAGGTAAGCACCCTCTTTGATCATGTTGATCCCAGTATTTTAATTATTGTACTTTGTTTTGCAAATCCTATTATGCATGCATGTATGTTTGTATGAAAATGCTATTATCGGGAAAATTGGTAGTTGTAAATCCTACTTGCTGCATATGCCTCCTTGAAATATTGATCCCTTACTGTTGTAATCTTTAGAATATGGGTTAGACAATAGATAATGTCATATGGGAATTTTTTAGTACGATTGTCGTACAAATGCAATTAGAGCAATAGAATTTCTGAAAATTGATAAAAGGACAATATGTTAATTTGTGAGTTTGGGATTATTTTGAAAAATGTCCAGAGGAGTTACCACTGTTATTTTACATGAAAATGACATGAAAACTTTAGTCTTTAGACACGGGCGAGTTATAATGTATTCTGATAAAGTGAGGGTTTTGACTCACTAGTAGATAGGGTGGAGTTCTCGTCCGTAGTCGATTAAGGACTGAAGCCAGCAAATCCGGGACTAAGACCTAATCGTACAACCATATGTGCTAGTATGGGATAGTCGTAGCTAACTACGTTATCGAAATCTTAGCCTTGCATGATAGTAGGCAGGAGTAGTGTCCGCAATTTCTATTGTCGACACAACTGCGAATGGCTCACTTCATCGGGTTTCTATCCGAGTGAAGTGAAAGACTCACCTGACGGGTTTCTATCCGTCAAGTGAGGGACTCCTTATCATGTTTCTATCCGGTAAGTGAGGACTCCTCATACTACGGGTTTCTATCCAAGTAATTGGGGATAATTATTCACAGGACTAGTGCAGGGTTAGGACTAGATAATGTAAAGGCTGCGTCGCGAACTCTAGACTGCTTACCATCGGTAATGAGCGGTGGCATCGACGGATGTCGAACAAACTAGAGATATTCCAGGCAACTGGAGTATCGCGTACTATGGGTAAAGTTGTACGCCTCTACAGAGTGATAAACTATTCGAATAGCCATGCTCATGGTCATGAGCATGCTTAGTGCGGCTAGTATGGCGGTAACTTTTTTTTCCAAACTGTTTTGTCACAAAAGATTGGGATGATGACATGGGGTTTTTCATTCGTTGAGTTAACTGTCATTTCTATGGCTTTGTTGCTATGTCTATAGCAGATTGTCATTTCTATGACTGATTTGCTATTTCTATAGTAGGACTGCCATTTCTATGGTTGAACATGAATCTGTCAGTGCCATTTCTATGGCGGAATATTGATTATATTTTTGCTTACAACTGAGTACGGTTGTGAGTGTTTGTTGTTACTTGTTCAATTACTTTACTTACTGTCCTGTACTTACTTTTCTTAAACTGCTCTTTCAAATTTCGTTGCAAATTATTACATATGATTATTGCAAATAAACCTGGCTTTGAGCAAAAGAACTTGTAGAATAGAGCCATGCATTTGACAGCCTTGCATCTAATATAATTTTTGCGATACACTACAAGTCTTGCTGAGTACACAAGTACTCAATCTTGCTACTGTTGTTGGTTTAGAATTTGCAGATAAGTCGGCCTTGAGACGGCGAGTTCTTTACACACAGCACCGAGGGTTCGGTGATCGGGTCTACAAACCTTATTCCTTGTTGGTTGCCTGCGGGATCGAATGGGCACACCACTGAACTTTTGTTACTACTACTATGTCTTCCGCTGCTATTTATTTTGTTTACTCTGATAACTCCTTTTATTTGGCCAGCCGGTCGTTGTTGTAATAACTATTGTAATAGCTTAAGTAGATTACACCCTTTTGCTTTACTTTAGTATGTGATTGTATGGAAATGATGCCAAACGATGTGAATGTGTGTGCTAGCTATTAATCCTGGGACTAGCACAGTATACACATAAGATCCACAGGTATTCCACGCCCGGGGGTCTGACATCTGTGATATGTTCAATGCCGCTTCAGCTCCCGCACGATGCGTCTCTTCGTCTCTTGCGCGCCAACGCGTCTCTTCATCTCGCCGCGTGATGCTTCCATATCTAGCAGTATTTAAGCGAGTGCTTGCTGTATTGATACATACGCAGTGCTAGCTAGTACCGTCGCGCGCCATAGTGAGCACGCGGAGCATGACAGCAAGGACCAAGGTGAGGAGGTCGGTGATCATCGTCGCTCTTCCTCACGACGTCGTCGTCCACATCGTTGACCTCGTGGCCACGAGCTCTCTTCAACCCATGGCTAAGCTCTGTAGCCTACAAGCCACATACATATTTATATACCTACAAAAATACGTGCTACTATTTACTGTGGCAGCAACCAATCCATGCATGCATATATATTTTACTAATCTCACTATATTTGGCCTTTTAATTTTCTCTTATAGAGTTGCAAGGCTATGTACAAGGCGTCCAAGGAGCGCGCCGTGGGGATGCGCGTGGCGCTAGAGCGGGAGGAGGCGATCAAGTGGCTGGACAACGAGAGCTACCTTGCCGTCATTAACCACCTGGCCGGCACCGGCAACCCGAAGGCTTGCTTCATCGTTGGCCTCACACTCGTCTTCAAGCACTAGGACATGCAGTGCGGCCTCGTGTCTCGACCGGGCGCTGGCCACAAGGCCACGGCCTACGTGCTTGGCCTACTCCTCTACACGGCCGGCGAGGCACACAACATTGGGAAGCACTACATCAACTAGGTCGAGGGCGAGCCGGCCGGCGACTGGGGCGAGACGGCCAAGAGGACCAACCGGGAGTGCAGACGGTGCTAGAGGCTCGCTGCGGACGCGGTTTGGGAGGCTACGTGGAAAAAGATGGTCGGACCGCAGGGACGGGTGTTGGCGCTGCCAGAGGACGGCCACCAGTGCACGAGCACCAGCTGTGGCGTGATGGAAGGGTAGAGCGACTACATCATCTTCTGCAGCGATGGCTATAGGATTAGGCATGAGTACGCCAATTTCTTTGCACATGTGTTGAACTACTTGTCGTAAAATTAGCGGTTTTAGCAAATATTTCGGTATAATTCTTTACTAATATGTGAATGTGTCATGTTATAAATTTACATTTGTGTATATGAGAATGTATATTATCGCAGACATTTATTTATTGGAACCGTCTGTGATGTATATTTATCACTGACGGTTATACTATAGAACCGTCTGTGATATGTATTTATCACAGACGGTTATACTTTATAACCGTCTATGATGTCCAACCGTATTTATATTTGGACTCTACGGTTTGCCCGTGCCCCCACCCAAACGATTAAGCTTCTTCTCCCCCGAGATCGTCGCCACTGTCCTCGACGCCGCCTCCTCCTCGAGCCCGGTGCGCCTCCTCCCTTGAGCCTGCCGCCTCCTCCCCGAGCACAAGCTGTCGCCTCCCCGAACCCGGCACCCCTCCTTCCCTCTCCCGAGCACGTGTCGCCTTCTCCTCGAGCCCGACGCACCTCCTCCCCCGAGCACCTCCCAGGCACCACTAAGGTAAGTTGGCCAAGCCCCGACCATCCCATTTTTTCATATCACCTTGCTTATGTGTTGTGCTATTGGATATATTCAATCTGTGTGATTTGTATGTGTCTAGCACTGGGAGATATTGCAAAGTGATTTTTTGTGGGTTCGGTGAATTGCTCTATGATGAATTGATATCACAAATGCAGTTGGATGTGATATTGTGTATAGAATGTGCCTTGAGCTGTTAGATTACCTGCTGTTATCTATTGTTTCAAGCATGCAATTTAAACATTCTGATATCCTTGCTGCCCTTTGAGATTTTTCAGTCAACTAATACTTGCTGTCCTGTAGAAGTTTCAGTCTTCCAGACTGTTTTTCTATGATTATTTACAATCACTGATCTACATCACAGTTGATAGTATCTTGATAGATTTTGTTCCTATGTGTCACATCCCCAAGTTAATTAATAATAATTAGTGTGCATCTCATCAGCATGCATATTGTTTTTGGAAGCATTTGCATATTTTGTTGCATTTAGAAAATCTTAATCAAAGATTAAAACCCTAACTCAAACTTAAGGTCCAAAAGAAGACAGAAACAAATGCTTATAAAGTTCTCTAGAAAATAATTTATTCAAATACTATAATATTTATCATGAATAAATATAATTTTTTCCAAATTTTTGAAACTCAATTTGACCCCCAGAAATTCCAAACTCAAATCAATAACCTAGGTTAGGTTTGAACTTAGAATAAGCAAATAAATCTTGAACAAATGAGGTTTAAGATTTTATTTGAGTACTAAGATGTCCCAAGAACCTTTCTAATTTATTTTAGATTTTTAGGGTTTTTATTTCTATTTTTAGTGACCCAATCAAAATAGAACCAATTAAAATCAAATTCAGTCAACCCTGGCACTATTGACTCGGGTGCGACCGACCCGAGCCACGCAACTTGGTCCAACCACGCCACCTAGCTACACGTCGGTCGGTCCGAACATTCCGACCGAGCGTGTTCGATCGGTCCAAACGTTCCGACCGGGCTAGTTGATCCAGCCCAACCACTTAGTCGAACGTCTCGTGCGCTCGTTTGAGTCACTGCCACGCATGAATGCACGGGCTGCTCAGGTACAAGGAAGAGTTTTCTATAGGAGTTCTCTTTGTTTCCTCCACATGTTATGATGTCCATCTCTCTTACCTGTTACTACATCGCTGCCTCGTCTTTAATTTTCTGACTCCGTTCCTGCTCCATGAACAAGACAAATGAACGCACCATTTGATATTGCTGACCTTACAGTGGCGACTGTATTACAAATTTGGAATACCTTCCTCGGGCAGCCTGTGATTCTCGTTGTCCTCCGTAAAATACTCCTAGGTCTCTACATATTAAAAAGATATTCATTTTTTTACATGTGACCAATTTTAAGATGAATGTTTGTAAACAAACTTTCACTCCCCGTTCCAAGGAGAGATTCCCTTGTTTTAATTTTGGTTGCATTTGTTCTTTTGCCTTATCGATATGCAGCTACTGCTATCAAGAAAAAAGATGATAAAGATACGCACCAACTAGCTAGTTGTTCTGCAAGGACGAGGTGACTCGACTGTCAACTAAAAATGAAAAAGAAAGGAGTCAAGGACCAGCTCGACCACTATTAGAGCTGGTATCAAGCGGATTCAGGGAAGCTTGATGGATTGGGTTTGGATCTGCCCGACTCGCACTCTGATCGGTTTGGAATTTGGATGCAAACTTAGCTAGAGTGATAGGCTAGCCGAGAAATTTGCATTTGTTGGACAGCTACGGCTACTAGAGAGGGTGAATAGAAGCACAACTTTTTTTTTGATCCCGACAGTATTCAACTTTTTTCTCACCTCAGTAGCTATGGAAGCTATGAAGATCGGAAATACAAGCACACACTATGAGTCCGAGTCAAATATGTAATCACTACTACAGAAAAGGTCTTCACAGACGGTTCAAAAACGTCATCACAGACGGTTTCGTGAGCCGTCTGAGTTTATAGATCGGTAATGACATGAGATCAACACAAACGATTTTCGAACCATCTATGATGCAGACTGTCACAGACGATTATTAACTCAGAGCCGTCTGTGATAGTTGACTATCACAGACGGTTTGTAGATAAAACTGTATGTGATAGCTGATGTATGAGAGCTGTTGTATCACAGACGGTTTGTCCTAAGGAACCGTCTGTGATATTCTTTTGTATTGCTAAATATATTCCTGTTTATTGGCTAGCCTCAGAAAATGCTAACCATGCCCTCTGAAGCAAGCAGAAATACAACAAGTACATGTATACATCCAATTCATATTCATTTCAGAGACAGGCACATCCATTTCACAAATCAATTAACTTAAATGAACTAAAATTAATCATTCATGAACAAATATATACACGCATGTACTATTAAGTTCAATCTTATATCAATCAAATTCAATCTACATTGTGGAACCTCCCATCTGGATTTATGACCTCACGGTTCAAGAATGACGCAAACTATCCTCGAATATTTATGAGTTGGCCCTGTTCTAACGCAATTGTTGCGATACTCGCAACCTGTCACTAAGAAGATTAAATTCGTGCATATATAAATTGATAGGTATGAAATAATTATTACAAGATTGACAAACCTAAGGATCATTGGTCATCGCGGAACCGATGAGTAGTGCCATATTGTGTCAAATATAGTATCCACAGGTGTTGTTCGGCGGCTGCTGGTGGCACTGCAAAAATAGAATTTGTTAGGTCAAGAGGCATTACTACGAAGTGTTATATAGGATTAATGTGTACTAGCGAATACCGAAAAATTTAGATCGTGCCGCAGGATCATCCCCTTGTATTTCCCTCATTTAGCAAAGTACACGGCGAACGACCTATGTGATTCCAAAAAGTTGGCATTAGCCCTTGCAAAGAAAAGAAAGACTACAATAGAGTTATCTATGGAGGAACTGTGTTTACCTGTTGATTAATCGTCGGACAACTGTGAAGTCATTTTCGGCCCTCTTTCAAGAATCTAGGTATATTACCTTATTCTGTTTTGGTATAATTACAATTAGAATCCAGTGGAACCTACACATGTATGTCGCCATGGTCATTAAACCTAAGTTCGTGTTGCTTATAAAGTACAAATCAACAAGTATAGCCACTAGTGCAGCACTTACTCCTAGTTGTAGGGCAAAAGTATGAATTCCTTGTCGCGGTGAGCCAGCAATGACTCCGCCATGTAATCCTCGACGAATTTTGTATTCTCCTCGATGCTTTGTATAGAGACCAAGTGTGGGTCGAGGAAACCTACCAGTGATTTCCTTAATTTGGGTTCATAAATCATGTATGTATGTGTGTGTGTGTGTGTATATAGACACACACATACACACACAAAAGCAAGCAGTTATATATAACATTTATCGGTATTACACGAACGTTGACCATGATTGTACACCACTTACAGTGTCTAGCATCGCATGAGTGGGGCGTCGAGTTGAAGAGGAAGAACAAGTCCTCGAACTCGAAGGTCACCATAAAGACACATTCTTGAACCACGTGGTTAAGATGATCCTTCTTGAACTTTACGTTTACACCCGAGCGTCGTTATCCATCCGTCTTGTTGGCCTGTTCCATGTACCATAGATGCAATCTCGTGCAAGCCATTCCTAGGGGTGGGAGGTGCTCTTTTTGGCCTTCCACGAACAACGGCTGGATTTGCACGAATTTTCGGGCCAAAGGCAACAAGGGGATATCATCGGGCAAGAAGGGGATATTATCGGGCTTCTTCGATTTGCCCTTGACGCCTCGCCTTTTAGAGGTCGACTTCACGAGAGTCGGCCGAGCATGAGGTGTAGATGCATCTGATGCACCAGGCCCTTACTGCACCGGTGTAGGTAGCTTCGGTGCAGGTAATTCTGGTGCGGGTAACTCCCGTGGAGTTGGCACCGTTGCAAGACATTCCCGTGAAGTTGACACTAGAGTAGGTAGCTACAGGCAGATGTCCCTTTTGGGCCACTGGATGAATGTTCCAACGGCCTGCCCTAGAGTCACGATCTCGTCGTTTGGGGGTGTCGGCAGCGGGATGGCCTCGAAATTGGCAAGAACACCGTCCACATTCACTTTTGCAAAACCCGACACTATATTTACATCGTGCAATAAGGCTCCGACACTGGATTGATATGCTTGGCCGCAAGCAGCGTCTAGGGCAACGGAGGCATATCTCATTTAGAGCTTGCGCTTCGTAGCCACCTACATAACGATACAAAATTAGCTACTCCAACAGGTCTATCAATGGATCGAGCATTCCAGAGATAATAATTATTACCAAGATGTCATCGACAGGAAATCTGTCGTCGCTTTTTGGGGTAAGGTTGGACGCGTGGCTACTCCGACGGTTAGGAGCTGGCTAGCACAGTAGGGGTAGGGGCTTGCAACTGATTTTCCCTAAGCCTTTCCTCAAGGCTTTCCATCTGCCATCGCGTCTCATCTCTGACGCGATCATTGATCTTGTCACATCCCCAAATTAATAAAGAGGATTACTATGCATCTCATGAGCATGCATCATTGTTTTCATGCAATTACATTATATATTGCACTTGGAAAATCTTGTTCAAATATTAAAAACACATTTAAAGAAGTAAACTCCAAACAAAAACAAGAACAAAAACATTAGAATATCCTCTGGAAATAATTTATTCAAATACTACATTAATTAACTTGAATTAATATAATTTTTCCCAAATTTTTGGGATTAGTTTTAATCCTCAGAAAATTCTAACACAATTTAATAACCTGAGTTAAGTTTAAATTTAAATTGTACACTTTATAACAAATAGAGGGGGTTTCAAATTTTATATGGGTATTAGGTCATCCCAGGGGCACCTCTAATTTATTTTAGATTTTTAGAAATTTTATTTGTATTTTTAGTGGCCTAGTCAAAGTGGCAGTTTAGATTTCAAACTCAGTCAATCGAGATTAACTAGGGCTAATATGGACTGTCCGATCTTAATCGTGCAGCTCATACGCGTGGTCCAAACCACACCAGGCCAGCCCAAAAACACTAGGACCATTCTGGACCGTCCGATTTAAAAGCAACACCCCAGATCAGATGGGCCCTTCAGACCATCTAAATGCGCCACGTGTGTGGATCATCCGATGCGAAATCAACGGGCCAGATCAATTGGGCCGTTCGGACCATCCGAACGCGCCACGCGTGTGGATCGTTCGATGCGAAATCAACGGGCTAGATCAATTGGGTCGTTCGGACCGTTCGAACGCGCCACGCGTGTGGATCGTTGGATCTTAATCTGACGATCCACGTGCATGGTCCGAACATTTCTCTCGCGCGTGTCGCTTTGTGTCACTGACAAGGCGGGCCCGCTTGTCAGTTCTTTCTCCCTCCTCTCGCTGGCGCTCGCGCAGGGCTTCTTCGCCACGCGGCCGCGACACCCTGAGCTGCTCCGTCACCACCGTGACCGCACCGTCCATGGCAACCAATCCTGGAGCTCCGTTGATTAACGCCGCCTCCAACTCTGTCGTTCACTAAGGATAAAACCTCCTCCTTGGCATCCATTTTCCTCACTTTTCCTCTCGGTGGCTGAGGAAAAGGAAGCCCTCTTTCGTTCTCTACTCCGATAAGTTTTGACCGGGTGGTTCCTCCATGCTCTATGTTCATTCCCGTATCCATTTTTGTTAATGCAAGCTCCTATCTTGCTTTGTAGATCTTGGACCATTTTCGTGCTCTCGGCATTTCCAGAGCGCGCACCCGGAGGACATCACTGTGCTTTCTTCGTCTCCAGGAGGTATTATCCTCGCGTTAGCGCGTCACCTTACATGCTTTAGCTTGCTGAGCAAAATGCCTCAACTAATTTGAGCAATGCACGACAGGATTGGGTGAATTTGAAGCTTGCACCATTTTCGGCCATAAAGCAACTTTTCACCTCCTACTATGATCCGGTAAGGCATTTGTCGATTCATCGCTTCTAGAGCATCCTCTTAAGGTCCTTGAGCTATCCCGAGCACTCACTTTGCTCCGTTTTGCTCAGATCATCCTCTCGTCGTTGAACCGTGCCGCCGCCGTCATCTTCTCCGGCGCCGTCGCTGCTTCAAGCTGCTCCAAGCTTCTCTAAGGACCCATCTAGCTTAGGTAGCTTCGATATAGTCCCTAGAAGCTATGGCACCCACTTATCTGGACCGCTGCGGAGCCTTTTTTGCTGCATGCATTAGGACGTAACTCTCTCGCCACCCATCTCCGGCTAGCCGCCGGTGAAGGCCACCTCAGATGCTCTAATCACTTCCTCTAGGTGCGCAATACTATTGCGCATCTAACCATGTCCTTGGTCAGCTCCACCGCGGCGCGTAGCGCCGGCAAGCCGCCGGGCAAACGCACGGGGCAAACTCTCGTTGTCGTACGCGGGCAAGCACTGTAGCTAAATGATTAGGCGTTAAATTATGACGATAGTATTTGATCGTTGTCTTACCGTCGTAATGAGTCACTTACATGCGGGCCCCTTGCACAGAAAGCCAACGCGTTAAGTGAAACACCGCAGAGGCTGACTTGTGGGCCCAACCTCTTAAGCACGTGTGCAGTGTGCATGCATGCGTGGACCAAGTCCCTTGGACCTAGCCACTGACGTTGGGTCCCACCTCTCAGCGCGCGGTTAAATCTGATGTTTAAAAGAAAAACGAACTTTTCACAGGACCCCACGTCATTGGTTGTGGCTAGCATAGCCTCGGTAAGAAAAGAATAAATGCTTATAAAAATCGAAATATAATAATCTACACACTGAAAAATGTGAATAACTTCAAAAATACATAACTAATTTATCTCAACTCCAAAATGGATGAAACCAGTGCTGATAATTTTTATTTCACATGAACCTTATATTAATTTTGGTTTCAAACTTGTCTCTGTAGCAGAGAATATTATTTTGGAAAGTGATCCATAAACCTTCTATTTTTACAATAGAAAAAGCCTGATAACTTTGAAAATGCATAACTAATTCATAAAAACTCCAAATGAGATGAGCCCAAATGTTTTGGACTTGTAATAATATTTCCTATTTATTTGTATAATCCTTGTATCTCCTACTGCTCTACAAATTTTGACCAAATAATTAAAATTCGGTGAACAGTAACAGATTGCAATTAAATTGGATTTTTCTGAAAACTGAGATTCAAACCTTCATAACTCTCACATACTAAGTCAAAATGGAATAAATATTTTACCTAAATTCATATAAAATCATCATCTAGCCACTATAGAAAAATCATGCTTTTTTTAGCAATTTTAATTTTTTCGGCTTTTCTCAATGTTTATTCGATATCGTTAATTCTATAGATTCCGAGACCATTGATATTGACTCCTACGCTACTGAGAGAGAACAACTAAACTACCAGCAAGGCAAGCATCATTTGAACTTTCTTTTGCATCATATTTGATCCCAGTTTTGGTTAAGTTAGTGCAATGATAATTGCTTGCATGCTATTTTGATAATGTCGTTATTTTTATGATGCGTAGAATAGTTATATCCTATTCATTGAGGTTTATCATGAATTACTCTAGTACCACATTCTTAAGATAGGAATGTGTGAATTATATCGTTTGAGTTTGCTTAGCCATGCAAGTCTAGAAACGATAGTTTGATTGTCGGGAATAACCTGACGATTATGGGAAACACTTACTTTCTTATATTCATTTTATTCCAGATCTTCATATCTGTTTTATGAGATAAATTTTATCATTTTAAATGAGTTTTGGGGTTTGGACAAGTGCTTGCTAGTGATAGTGCCTTTGTGCACAAAATTGGGTATGTGGTTGTCTTGTCCGGATCATTAAGGACCGAACTTTGATAACGTCGTTGATTCAAGTACACTCGTGCTACCACACGTGGGATATGGTTACTGTACGGCCAAGTAGGGGGAAGGCTTTATAGGGTGAAGTCTTATGGTGGTGTAGGGGCACTTGTGTTCGATCATTTGTCCTTAGGAGTCGATGTAATTTTCTATAGTGTGCATGGGAGCACCAATTTTTGGTTATTTACATTGCATCGGTATTTCCAGTACAACTTGTGAGCCCCCTAGAAAGTGCTATCAGTCGCTTGTACTAGGTACGGAAACATCTCACATGGGAGACCTTACTCAATAGAATTTTCTTGCCAAAAACGACCGTATCTCGATTCTCTCCGGCCGGCATACCAAAGAAAGTGTGTCATTATTCCGGAGGCTTACGGGCTAATCGAGCCATGTGGATAAAGTAGTACACCTCTGTAGAGTTAAACTATTCGAATAGCCGTGTCCACGGTTATGGGCAACTGCTTGAGTTCGGGAGTTACCTTCGTTAGACTTTGTATTTTTAATTGTGGGTAAACTCGGTATTAGCCATGAATGGGATGTTCATGTATTTTGTTGTATCATAGTGGGCTGCCACTATGTTGGTTGTTTGATTTATTTATTATTCAATTTATCACTTATTCATGATGCGGACATCCTTACCTACGCTGTTCCATATGGTGTTTTCAATTCAACAAGTACCTCAGAACAACATGAGCTTACTAAAGGAGTTGAAGAACAAGAGAAGCTTGTGGGTGAAGCTTGTGCAAAGAAGCAACCAAAAGGTGAATCTGTTCCATGAATTTCCTTTAAGTTTAATTGAGAATATTATACTACCTAATAGTGGGTCATTGCTTATTGTTAGGTTTGAAGGAGATGCTTCATGTGAATATCAAGAACACGATGCTTCTCGAGGTGTTTTGATGCTCACAAAAATAGCATGCGACTTTGTGCGGCGCATGGAAGGTATGGGTTCATGGCGATCTTCGCAGCAACTTGGAAGGATCTAGCATGAACAATATATATATTTGGAAAGCTTATCAAGGCTACTTTCCAGCGGATCAAGCGGCACATGATTTGGAGCTTTCTATAAAAGTTATGGCTATTCGAGTGCATCTGCACATTGCACCGATCAGCGAGAGTTTACAAAGTTGATGATTCTGCGACTTGTACGACATCTTGGGAAGATATCCAGCTTTGCCATGACTTTCCAAAGGCACACGGATTCAAGTCGTTTCAATTAATGAAATTGAAGTTAGGAAAGTTTGGATTCAATTCGGATTCGGAATCAGCATCAAAATCGGATTCGGAATCAGCAGTACAGTCCGGGTTAAAAAGGTCATAACTTTCATAAACGGAGTCCGATTTGGGTGTTCTTGTACTTGTTGGAAAGCTAACTTCAAGCCCGATCCAACGGATACTCACTCAGCCTCAGATTCATCACGTAGCAAAAGATATGTCTGAAACAATGTGACGGTTGTAAACTCAGAGTTTCCTTTTTTGTTTTAGATTGTGTCCGACTTGGAGTAGGAGTTCTAAATCTGAAATAGAGTAGGAGTAGGGCCTCTTGGCCAGCCATAAGGTGGAGAAGGGCACTATATATTGAGGGGTAGACCCCCATTGTATGGAAGACCAGTTTATGCATAAGAATTGAAACATAGCTATTGCTTGTTCTTTCTAAACCAGAGTTCATGCGAGGACTTTGAGAGAGGACTAGGCGATCCATTGGTTCGTTCTGCAATTCAAGGTCAAGCCGTCGTGCCATTGGGAATTGGGGACTTGGCGATCGTCGTTTGTGGTCTCGCGACGATCATGTATCCGGTGTGTTTTGGGCGTATTCCAAAGAGTTGAGGGTTCGTGCATTGGCGCGAGTGTTCAGCTAGTGACATCGTCTACTTCGCATCATCTATCCATGGTTCCTCACCGAGAAGATTGGGCATCCCCCGTATCAATTCACATGTTTTACCTCTACTTCAAATCTGTTTTTAAAATGGCATTGATAAACTAGTATGTGTAGGTTGCAAATTGTTGCGTCTTCGCAAAACTAAGCCAATATGAGCCATCCTTTGGAACAACCTCTAGCATAACTAATTTTTATTTGTGTAAGACTTGCGAGTACATTTGTACTCAACCCGGATGCTACAATTTCAGGTGAGGAAAACGTTGAGCCCGATGAGCTCGTTAGTGTCGATATAGGCGACACTGACGAGTAGTGCTATTATTTAACTCCCAGTCGATTGCCGTTGGGTTATGGGGCATACCATGCTAGACTTTTGGTTTATTTATTTGCTTCCGCTGTTTCTTTATGATCTCTTTTGAATTTGGCCGGCCGAGCCATTTGTAATAGTCGTAGATTTGAACTATTATGTTGTATGTTCTTCGAACTATGAATGTATGAATGTTGTATGGATGTGATCAATGCTATATGTGAGTTTGGGACATGTTGGTCGCTAATCTTGGGAGCCAACATGATCTCATGCTTGCTGTTTGTGGATTCCGATTTAACTCACTAAGTGTAGTGCTTTGGCTGTTGGAGAACCGATCATCATGTAGTGCTCGCAGAGGTGCAGCGCGCATGATCGTCGGGGCTCTAGTTATCAGTCAAGCCTCTCGCTTAGATAGAGTTAAGTTGGAATCCACTCACGAGGGAGACCCAGTGTTATCTCCATAAGGTCGGGAATGCCTTGGTCTTACGGAAGTAACCCGGGGGTCCCCACAAATAGACCTGTTCACGGGCGGCCCGGCCCGAGCCCGACACATTTTTTCCGGGCTGGGCCGGGCCGGGCTTTTACCTCGGGCCGGGCTCGGGCCTGTTAAAAAAGTCCATAATACTTTTTGGGCTGGGCTCGGGCTGAAAATTTCAGTCTAAAAAAAGCTTGGCCCGGCCCGAGCCAGGCAGCCACACCTATAAGCCTTAGCCGGACAAGGGCACAAGGCCATTCAACCAATCTCCCAAATCCCAGCTTCCCATCTCCAGATCTGCTCTCCCTCTCTTGGCTCTCCTCCAGGCGGCCAGGTCCCGGCGGCGCCGCTCCCGCTCGGCGCTTCCCCTCTTGGCTCTCCTCCTCCAGGCCAAGTCCCGCCGCCGCTCCCGCTCGGCGCTTCCCAGCGCCGCTCCCCTCATTGGGTGCTCCCCCGTGGCGCTCCCCTCGGGCGCTCCTCCCAAGGCGCTCCCCAAGGCGGTTCTCCAACTCGCTCGGCGCTCCTCCGCTTGGTGTTGCCCCCCCCCCCCGCTCAGAGCTCCCCTGGCGGCGCTCCCCAAGGCGATAAGTCCTCCCACGGCTTCCTCCCTTCCCTAGTTGGTAAGTATTGATGTTTGATGTTTGAAAAAATAGATCCCCGATCGATGGCATCCGTGGGAAGAATCGTGTCGTGAGATTGATCTGACTAGCTACGCAGTGGTCCTTCGATTCGGTCTTGAGCATATAACATTTTCCCATTTGTTGTATAATTGATGCACTGTAAAATTGTATGTACACTGGGAGACATACTGATATGGATGACCTGTATTGTTCATTCCATTCAACCTGAATTTTTCATGGTATGTATACCACCAGGCTTCGGGCTTCGGGCTTCGGGATTTTGTGTCGGGCCGGGCTCGGGCCTGGAAAGTGCACCGGAGCCGGGCCTCATTTCGGGCTCGGGCTTGGTGTTTGATCGCAGGGTTTTTGTAGGCCCGGCCCGACGTTTGAACAAGTCTACCCACAAATCTCATCTCTGAGGGATTCACGAATCTCCTATCGTAGCCGTGCATCGCGCTCGATTTTGGCTCTCTTCCTACTACGGTACACTTTGGAGTCCTCTGGGAATCCCTGTTTCCATTGAACGTAAAGACCAAGGCCTCTTGTGCGACCCGGGTGCTTATTGTTTCCCAGGGTCGCGGAGAATATATCTCTCTCCTTAACTACCTGGAATGAGCCTTGGAAAGATTGTGTACTCAGCGCTTCCTACAATAGCCCGACATGTCATTTCAGTTCCTATGAAGTTATGGAGTAATTACAAACTAGGCAGTTCGATATCTTACTAGGCGCTGGGACACTTCATTGTCCGCGGGGTTTGGAAAGGAGATGGCCCCCGAAGACATGGTAGAAGACCTCACACTTAGCCAGTTTCAAGTGCGCTCATCAGGGATCCTGGCAAATGGCGGGGAGACATCCCAACAGTTTGCCTGCTCGTCCTGATCCCTCCATTGCGGGATTTTACCCGCATACCCAGCGATGCTGAGTCTGTGGGGGTGCGTGTTTTTTGCCTGGAGGGCCCTGTGCGCCGTACTTTCACTCCTAAAATCATTTAATGTCTTATTCACCACAAAGTCTTGTCAGTACTCTTCCACGAACGGATACTTCTGGAAGGGCGTCAGATTCTTCTCCACGTATTGCTTGACAAGCGTGCTCTTAAAGTTCTTCCATGCTTTGCACGCTTGTAGCAACGTGTGTCGTCGCACGGAGGCCTGGTGTTGTTCCAGGATATCGAATGATCGGAAAATATCTGTCAGCAGCTCAGCTTTCTGAACTTTGGTCAACTCCTTCCACGAATCGTAGGTGATCTTGACCCATTCCCGTGCAACTATTCCAACCGTTCTCCGTAATGCGGACGTTGCTCAGCGAGGATTGAGAGGGGTCCTAGACGCATCAACCTCCGTGATGGTAAATCGGCCGTCGGGCCTTTTCAATATTCCTCTTCTTCTATCGCACTTGAATTTTCCAGAGGACGACGCATCAGACACATGAGATGACAATGACAAAGAATGAGTGGAAGACATCTTTACAAGAAATAGAATTTCTGATACGCATGAACATAAATATCATGTGAACAAATGAAATCAGCATAAAGCTAAGATTTAATATTTTGATATTACTCTCAGATATAGAGTTGCACAAGATTTAATCTTGGCGTTCTCATTACTTTAGTATATACTCTTCTTTAATTGAATCTGACAATATTAATTCAAACTTTGAGCTCTAAAATAGTGCTTTACTTATCTGCCGACATGATCTTTAAACAAAAGACAACAGATAATTACACTTTCGGCCCGGAGGTTCAACCAATTAACCAACCAAAAGTAACAAACTAAATGCTAAAGATCAATCAACAGTAGTAAGCATTCCAATTAGAGCTCAAGTTCAAACCCGATTATCAAAACAATAGCACAAGATTACTATCATCACATAGCATTCATCTCAAGCCCACCACACCACATTGCAATATATTCCAATAGCAGTATCAAGCCCACCACATTGCATCGGTTACCTTTGGGCATCAAGGAGAAGGACGAGCAGGGAACACCGGAGCAGCAGGGAGGCGTGCCAGGCTCAGGGAAGGAAGAGGCAACGCGTGCTCGGGGGAGGGGAGGAGGCGAGCTCGGGGAGGAGGCACGCTGGGCTTGGGGGAGGAGGGCGCCAGGTTCAGGGAGGCGGCGGCTCGTGGTCTGAGAGGAGGAGATGGGCTCAGGGGAGGAGGCGCGCCGGGCTCGAGGAGGAGGCGGCGTCGAGGACGGCGGTGACAGGCTTGGAGAGGAGGCGGCGGGCTCAGGGGAGGAGGGAGAGTTAGAGAAACTTAATCGTTTGAGTGGGGGACGCAGGCAAACCCTAGAGTCCAAATATAAATAGGGTTGGAATCACAGATAGTTCTAAAGTAGAACCGTCTGTGATAAATACACATCACAGACGGTTCCAATATATAACCGTCTGTGATATATGATGTATCACAGACAGTTTGTAGATGAAACCGTCTGGGACAGATGATATATCACAGATGGTTTATAGATGAAACCGTCTGTGAAAGATGATGTATCACATACGGTTTGTCCGAATGAACCGTCTGTGATATTCTTTTGTATTGCTAAATCGATTTCTGTTTAGTGGCTAGCCTCAGAAAATTCTAGCCATTCCCTCTGAAATAAGCAGAAACACAACAAGTACACATATACATCCAATTCACATTCATTGTAGAAACAAACACATCCATTTCACAAATCAATTAACTCAAAGGAACTAAAATTACCATTCAGAACATATGACACATAAACATTTCATTCATCATTCAACCTGCTTATTACCTTCAAAAATTAGCCCTTCATGATGATCGACGTGTATGTAGCTTGTTTCATCACGTTGTTCTTCCTCGACCCTTATGCCGTTTTCAAAAGGAGGCAACTTGTCAAATTGATTGTATTCTTCCTCATCCACTACATTCTCAACTCCGACAATCCTCTTTTTTCCATGAAAAACTATGTGACGCTTCTTATTTGTCTGGTCGGTTACATAGAAGACTTGAACAACTTGGTTAGCGAGTACGAATGGTTCGTCTTTATATCCGACACGTTCAAGGTCCATGGTAGTGACGCCGTACTTGTCGACCTTCACCTGTGAGAGATGGACCCAACGGCACCGAAACAGGGAAATCTTGAAAAGCACGTAGTTGAGCTCCTAAATCTCCTCTATGAGCCTATAGTAGTAAGGGTGAAAACGGATCGGATACGGACGGATAATGGCTCTGCCATATTTGTTTTTATTTTTTCCCTGGACACGAATACAAATACGAATTGAAAAAAATACGGTCGCGGATATTTTTCGGAACATGAAAACCCCTTAAATTGTATGCCAGAAATTAACGAAAACATATAACTAGTTTATTTGATGCAAACATTTATGAACTGTTCATATTTTCAGCAATCACAAATAACATTGGCACTAGCAAGCTGTATTAACTAATTCATCACAAACATAACACTTAGTTTACCATATTTAGCTCATAAGTCATAACTCACAAAGTCACAAATCATCACACATTTACACTTAGTTCATCACATACATAAAACTTAGTTCACACTAACATCGATCGGGTTGAATTGTTAATCTATACACAAATGACTGTAACATCCCAAAGTATGTTACCAAAAAAATTAATAAAGTTATTATTTTATTGGATTTTGGAGATTTAAAAGAATTTTCTTGGTTAAAAAGAAAAATAATAATAAAATAAGGTCAATTATTTAATTTCCTAGTTTTTAATGTCAAAAATAAAATTTATTGATATTTCTAGGATTTTATTGGATTTAAAGTGAAAAAGAAAAATAATTAATTTCTTGAATTTTACGGATTTTAAAAGGTTTTTCCTATTTTTAGAAATTAAAAATAGTTTATGTGCAAAAATAAAACCAACTTTAACTTGAAATTAATTTTATTAAGTTCAAAATAATTCAAGGAATTTCTGTGATTTTTTTCTAGAATTTTTTAACTCTATTTGCTATTTTCTAAAAGGCTATTTGATTTGTTGCATTTTCTGAAATTTAGAAATCAATTAGAATCTCTTTTTTTCTCTTTTGGGCTGCAATCCGGATATCCAGATTTGGTCTTATCCGGATAATCCGTATTAGTATTCGTATCCGTATCCGCTGGATAGCATGCCTACCGTATTCGTTTCCGTTTCCGAGAAAAAAAATCCGAATTCGTTTCCGATCCGAAAATTATCCGAGAAAAATCCAATCCGAGACAATTCGAATCCGTTCCCGTCCGGATCTGTCGGGAACTATCCGATCTGTTTTCATCCCTACATAGTAGGAGCTCCTCAGCCCATCGGTACTGAACGCATCTATGCGGACACCGCTGTTCTTGTTAGTGCTCTTTATATCCTGAGTCTGCGTATAGAATGTGTACCCATTTATATCTTATACTTGCCATGTCACAACTGTAAATGTTAGCCCTTTTGCCAACCATGTCAGTGTATCACTTGATGATTTCCTAGCGAGTCGCTCCTTCAACCATTGGTTGAATTGACTGTTGTGCTGTCTCATGATTCAAACATCCGGCCGCTCCAGATTCTATTGCCAAAGCATGTCCTTGTGTTGGTCGATATACGTGGACATTTCAGTCATGTGTTGCAAGACAGTGAAATGGGCTTGAGCATACGTATCCATATCTGGAGTGATTACTTTCCTTCCGATGGTCCTAATACCCTCGAGCCTCCCTTCATGGCAAGATCGAGGCACACCTATCGATTCAACCTGAGCCATGTAATCAACGCAGAACTCAATGACCTCTTCGATTGTATAACCTTCGACGATGCTGCCCCCCGGCTGAGATCGATTCTATACACAGGACTTGAGAATTCCCATGAACCTCTCGAACAGGTACATGCTACGTAGAAACACGAGCCTACACATCTTTATCTCTCTTGCAATGTGAACAATGAGATTGACCATGATATCGAAAAATGATGGAGGGAAATACATCTTACAGAGCATCTAGTCCTTGGGGATCGATGACCTTCTGAGCAATTATATTAAAGAAATAACACAGCCTCATGATTGTCTCTCAAACCCTTATCGGCAAAATACTTTTAATTACAACAGGGAGCATCTGTGTTATCAGCACATGACAATCATGAGACTTTATGCCAATTAACTTCAAATCTTCCATCGAAACAAGTTTCTTCATGTTGGCAAAGTAACCGGATGAAACTTTCACACCATGCAACCATTGGCACAATTCAGTTCTCTCAGCTTTGTACAGAGTGTAACAAGCAGGGGGGAGGTACGTTTGTCTTTTATCGGTCTTTGTCGGTGCTAACTCAGGTCTGATGTCCATATCAACCAAGTCAAGCCGTGCGTTGATGCTATTCTTTATTTTGTCATGAATGTTCAGTAAGAAACCAATCAAGTTGTCACATATATTCTTCTCTACATGCATAACGTCGATACAGTGGCGAACTTCTAAGTGCTCCCAATAAGGTAAGTCCCAAAATATTAATCTCTTTTTCCAGATGTTCTTCTTACGGATCCTCGATTTACGTCCATTTTCGAGCACAACATCTAAATCCTTAACCATATCATCGACCTCTTTTCTGCATAAATGCCTTAGAGATGAACTGTCATCCTTCTCTCCGTCGAATTGTTTCTTCATCCTGCGGTATGGGTGAGCCCTCCGAACAAACCTACGGTAGCCACACACTCTTGCTATCATCTAAGAAGTGAGTACAGGCTTTAGCCTCCTTTTGTACTCTGGCCTGACAGGTTAGCAAAGGTAGGATAATCATTTATGGTGCAGAACAACAATGAGTGTAAAGTGAAGTTCTCTCGTTTGTACGCATCTCATACCTGTACCCCTTCGATCCAGTAGTATTTTTAGATCTTCCATCAATGATGCTAGGTACACATCAATATCATTCCCAGGTGTAACACCCCAGCCCAATAAAGGCCTAGAATGCTACTAAAATAATTAATTTAAAACATATACAAACTAAAACTTTATACAAAAATTAAAGTAACCTCCTTTGTATAACTAAATATCTGGGAGGTTCCGTCAGATGCATAATTTATTATCAATATCTCAATATCTAAAATCCATCAAGCAACCATAGTGAATCTATTCACTAAAGCATAAGTAAGCATAATCAAGATTTACCACCCTCATTATTACAAATAGTTCAATGCATTCAAGCATAACCAAAATTATTCCTAAGCGGTTTGCTTTTGTTAAGGTATGAACTAATGATGATCATCTCTAAAGAATGTGTGGTAGTGAGCGCATCCTTAGCAAATCCTACTCCCTCCCATGTATGCCGTTCTTGCAAGAAGTACCTAAAAACACAGCAAAAAACAAGAGGTGAGCCCAAAGACTCGTAGAAGTATAATAAAAGGCATCAACAATGAACAACCATGTAAATCAGCAATTAAACCTCTCAATTCCACTTATCAACTATCTTACACATGCATGTATGCAATATGCTCAAAAAGACAATTCTCTTCCTTCTCTTTCCCTTTTGCATTTTACCGGTAATGCAAAGTGCGCATCCGTCGATGCACACCCATGCCTGTACCATCTGGTACAGGGACCATAGCCATACACCACGCGTATGGGGACCTAAGCCCATGCTCTTCAAGCATGGGGACCTTTAGCCCGTCATCAACATGACGGGGACCTCAAGAGATGCTTGGTCATCACGTGACCAAGACTTCAATAATTCAGCATGATGCATATGTAAGAACTCTCAAAATTATCACAACATGCATCCACATCAATATTTCATATGAATATCCTATTCATAAAGCTCATAAACATAGAACTCACAATTATCAGATATCCATGATTCACACATAAATCATAACACTAGCAACCATGAACATTATCAAACATGCCATCATCACGATCATGAACACACAAATACCCATTATACATATTAAACATTGCCATTCAGCAATATCTATTATAACCGCTATTATACTTGCCTTAACCGCGAGAGAGTGAAGGATGCTTGAAGGTGCCGCCCCCGGGACCCGTCCACCACCTGAGTAATTAATATAGCGCATACTAAGATAGCAGTAGCGGAACAAACCAAAGCATACAACAACAATCGCTAACTTGAAGAGCGTCTAACTCGATCCCAACCCCAAGCCTACACGTCGATCTGTCCCCCTCGGTGGACAGTCGACTTCAAAAATTCATAACTATTGCTACAGAAGTCCAATTCAGGTTTTCTTAGACTTTCTCGAAAGGTAATTAAATTTCCTAAATAAACTTAGTTGGGGAGCCCTTTTGATTCTGCCATCTACTGCCCCTACAAAACCAATCTACAGAACATCAATTATCACGTCGGGTTCTCTGGACAGTACACTAAAATTATCATAACTTTTGCTACGAAAGTCCAATTCTTACGTTATTTAGCTTTCTGGAAAGGTGAGGAAATTACCCATCTTTTTCATTATAACGAGATCCTCTAATTTCGTGTTTAAATAATAGATTAACTTAAATCTCTACAGACTGTCAGAATGCTGACAGATTATCAGGACAGCGACACTAGAAAATTCATAACTCGCTAATCGTTAATCGGATTTGGGCGTTCTTGGCGACCACGGAAAGCTAAGGACACGACCCAACTTTTTATAAGAGATGGGATCCACGGATTCTGCCTCTAAGGACCTCAAAACCACCGTTTAAATGACTGGCCAGAAAGGGATCTAATCAACCGACATTGCTAAACATCCAATTAATCAACTAATCCATGGGGAACGATGGTTACCTCTGACGAGTTGCTGAAGATCACGAACACTTGCTGGAGACCTCCCTCCTTTGCCTTTCTCCTTCTTCCCTTCCTCTTCTTCTTCTTCTTGGCGGGCAATCACCGGGTGACCTTCCTTCTTCCTCCACTTGGCCGGTAGCAACAAGGATCGTCTTCACCGGCAGCGAGGGGGAGGAGATGCACTGTAGCCACGCACTGTAGTGGCGGCGGTACTGTAGCTGCAGTACGGATTAGGGTTTCCCCCCTTCTTTTTTTGGTGGCTGGCCCCCCATGGGCCTCCTGGGCCAAGGCCTGAGGCCCAAGTTGCCGAAGAACCGCAGAAACACCATTTTTCTTATGTCTAATTTCTGTTATGAACGCTTTCTTGCTTAGAATAAATCGTAGTATTACATTCTACCCCCCTTAACAGGATTCGACCCCGAATCTATGCGAAAGAAAAATTGCGATTAGAATCTAACAACGGTAGAACACGTACCCGCGGTGAACAAACTCGGATACTGCTCGCGCATGCGAGACTCCAGTTCCCTTATCGATTCTTGCTCATAGTGATGCGACCATGGCACCTTCATGGATACCAATGTCTTATGCCTCAATGCTCGTTCCGACCTCTCTAGTATACGTACCAGACGAGACTCAGATGTGAGGTCTTACTCGCTGTTCAACGGCTCTAACGAAACCTCAAAACTCCGAATCACCCAGGTACTCATTCGGCACCAGAACATACCAGACATTGCGTACTCCGCATATGGACCCTAAGGCGGTCCTAGCGATACGCCATCTTCCAAAATCCCCGCAACTATCGAAAACAACCAACGTATACTTTAGGCTATCTTTCTCTTCGGGACCAAACCACATAACTTGCACGTAACATATGGAACTCTTGTTCCATCTCTCGATCGACCTCTTCATCATAATAAGGAGAACCCCTCATAGCGTGGACGTGCAACACAACTTATTTTAATCAAACTTTAATAATCAGATTCAATTGAAAACAAAGGATTTACAATGCAGATACCAACTTTCCTCCAAAACCCTCAAATCCAAAATCGAAGATTCCTCATGAAAACCTTTCCGCACTCCAACAAGGTAGTTTTCAAATAATCTCCACATAATCCAAAAACAAATCGCTCAAATGCTCAAATCAAACACTTCATTTATTTTCCTCGAGCAGGACAGAACCACCTTGTCAACATAAGTCAACTCAAATTGTACATGATCTCCATCATAAAAATCCAACTCAAACAAGAACCAATAGAGCACTTCTCTACTCGAGAAAACATTCTTTTCTCATATGTTCTTTAAGAAATAAAACCCTTTCCCAAATCATGGGTGCCCGAATTATCACACTAACTCCTTCCTCTTAATCGGCAATCCCAAAATGATCCTCAAACCGAAAGATCAACCATACTTATTTAGAGGACTCTACTAATCCACAAAAGGATTCTCTAGTCCACTCCTATACTAAAGGAATTATTTTGACAAATGGTTTCCATCACCTCAATAGAGATTTTTCACCCACAACCACATCATCTCATTCTCATTAAAGATAGTCTACTTCAAATTCTCAAACACATTCTCATTTACTTTACCCAAAGTATACTATCCAAGATCAACACACTATTCAAAATTCACTTCTGTTCATCTACCTCTACACATAATATTTGGGTCTCTAATGTGCTACCATAACATTGCAAAGCCCAAATTCAACCTTCAAGTCTTCGCCACAATTTACGCTATAATTGATAGGAAAACCTCATATTCCTTTACTAAAATTTCACACGACTCAATAATAACCTCGCTTATTATTATCAACATTCCTCACTAATCAAGTAATCGCCCTAAGGCGATTTATTTCACCAATCTTAGATCTCCTCTAATCCACACCAATCCAATTCGTACACAACCAAAGTATACCCATTCGCAATACTCTAACCGGTTGACCAAGATTCAAACATACTCAATCACTAACATCGATAAATAAATAAATTCTTGACCAAGTTATCCTTAGAGATAATCTAACCCCATAGGGTTACCCATCGAGGCGAATCATACTTGACAATATCTCAACAATTCCTGCTATCCCATTAATTAGCACAACGCTTAGGTTTCTCCACACCGCTACTCTCATTAAACTTCACCATCATAACTCTTCTACACAATATTACTTAGTATCCAATTGTGATACTCTAATGCATTTATCAAGAGTCCATACTTTCGATAATCCTAACATGGGCCAAGGTTATTGGATCATAATTCGCCATAGGTTCCACTAGTTGTAACACTAATCAATTTTATTTCATCGACAAACATTCCTTTTAAATAGAACTCCCTCCGGTGTTATAGGTCAAAACCAATTCACATCTTACAGACTTCAAATAGGTTGGTTCCCAAAATCTCACCACTATCAAATACTTGTCCACCAACAACCAGTCGCTATATTACACTTTATAAGACTTGGCCACATAAATTTGTTAATCCCTTTCTCAAAAGGAAGAAACAAACCAAAAACAAGTTCCAACGCACAAGAAAACGTTGCTCCTCGGAGTGAGCACGAGACCAAGAAGAACAATCAAATAGCAATGATCTCGGAAAGTAAAATACGAGTCCACAGTTGAGGGCACATGTCCACAAGAAGGAATATCAAACCTCCATAAATCAAGATAAAACATTGCTATTGAAACTCAAGAAACTCTTAAGCTGTAACAACGGAAAAGTTCAGATTACAATTCTTAACTCAACCTCAAATGCTTATGGTACACATCTTCCGTTAACAAAGAAAGCAATTTTCTTTGATTACAACATTACTTGCCAATCCAAACAAGAAATGCCTATAAAACCAAATAACATTAATCACTTAGGTACCAAACGGAACCTTCCCATACGTCACATTGCTCAATTAATTCCATCTACTATGTAAATCATGAACTCCCAAAAGACCACGAATGCAAACTCCAAACATTTCCTTTAACTTATATTACGCAAGGCAATTAATTTCCTTTCTCTCTAGAAGAATCATCACCACTACAACGAGTCAGAATCCCTTGTGGACAATCTTGCTAACATCAAGAATAATCTACTCTTAACAAGATTCGTTATCGTCAACTCTTCCTTTATAAAGCCCTCAACGGCTTACCAAAGTATTACATACCACTTTATCATCTCATCCTCAATTGAGAGTATACCAAATTCTTACAATATCATTACAACAACCACTTAATTTTTGAGGAACTTACTACACAATTTAAATGGTTATTCTAAAACCCTTTCATCAAAGGCATACTATTATCCCAAACAATTTCACCATCATGCAACCACAAAGTTACATATTAAATCCTTCATAAACCATTGATGATAATTCAATCATGGACAAAATTGTTGGTCCTTTCTCTATTTGTTTTTTTTTCCCACGAGCGAAATTAAGATCATCGAATAGCCAATTAAAGAAAATTCCATGTTATTATCTACTAAGACATCAGTCGAACTCATCCTTACATTCCTCTTCCTACACAATTAGATTAATCCATTGAGACCGAATAATCTAATAAGTTTAGCAAACTAAACAATTCTATTGATCAACCATTTCATCAACGTTCCACACTTCTTAATAACTCTATTGATTCCGACTAAATATAGTCAAACTCATAGTCACAGCTCATCGAGAACTACTAGAGGACAACCTCATCTTATTCAACTTTCCTTTCAAGGATCCTAGTTAAATCGATCAAGCACACACTGCAGACCCAACCTGATAATCCATATCATATCCATTAATTGCTTTGATTATACCCTCTCACATAACCACGACAAAACATCGCTAAAGGGTTTAACATCTTCTTTAGTAAAAGAGAACCATAAATCTTCAACACTCAAAATACCCAAGAGAGATATATTGAGTCAAAGCCTCCACGTAATAAAGGACTTGCAAAAGAAAACTTTCATTAACCAAAAACATCAAGCGAATAAATGGTTCATATTTTCCAATGGAAAGGACAAAACTCCAATACAAAGGTCAAACTTGTCAATCAACCAAATTCACCAGCCGCAAGAATAACTCATCGGTTGGGAAAACAATGATTGCTTTACGAGACGAATTTAGCCAAGGAAACACACCAACCTTTCTCAAAGCAACCCATCACCGCAAAAGAAATAATAACCCAAAAGAAATTCACCAATCACTATTGGACAAGGGTTGACCAAATGCCAATTCCAGAAGAGAACCACTCTTCTAAAGATACTCATTATCAACGCTCAGATTATGATATTCATTGTAGACACTTCACTATTCCTACACCACGAACGGTGGTGTAACTCAATAAAGCCGGGGCCACAACCACGACCTCAACCTCTCAACATGGGTTATCCCCACACATAATAATCATATAATCAATTAATGAGCAATAATACTCAATTCATATCGAGCAATCAACAATACGATATAGCGGAAGCGTAAATGCAATGCTTTGCCCATTCCCATTCTCATCGTGCACTAGTGTGTCAAATTTTTAAATTGAATAGACACTAGCAAATTTTAATTAGTTCCATTCACCACGGACCTCTGACCCACTCGATACCAACTGTAACACCCCAGCCCAATAAAGGCCTAGAATGCTACTAAAATAATTAATTTAAAACATATACAAACTAAAACTTCATACAAAAATTCGGCAGAACCTCCTTTGTATAACTAAATATCTGGGAGGTTCCGTCAAATGCATAATTTATTATCAATATCTCAATATCTAAAATCCATCAAGCAACCATAGTGAATCTATTCAGCTAAAGCATAAGTAAGCATAATCAAGATTTACCACCCTCATTATTACAAATAGTTCAATGCATTCAAGCATAACCAAAATTATTCCTAAGCGGTTTGCTTTTGTTAAGGTATGAACTAATGATGATCATCTCTAAAAGAATGTGTGGTAGTGAGTGCATCCTTAGCAAATCCTACTCCCTCCCATGTATGCCGTTCTTGCAAGAAGTACCTAAAAACACAAAGAAAATAAGAGGTGAGCCCAAAGACTCAAAGAAGTATAATAAAAGGCATCAACAATGAACAACCATGTAAATCAACAATTAAACCTCTCAATTCCACTTATCAACTATCTTACACATGCATGTATGCAATATGCTCAAAAAGACAATTCTCTTCCTTCTCTTTCCTTTTGCATTTTACCAGATGCAAAGTGCGCATCCGTCGATGCACACCCATGCTGTACCATCCGATGCAGGGACCATTGCCCATACACCACGCCAGTATGGGGACCTAAGCCCATGCTCTTCAAGCATGGGGACCTTTAACCCGTCATCAACATGACGGGACCTCAAGATGCTTGGTCATCACGTGACCAAGACTTCAATAATTCAGCATGATGCATATGTAAGAACTCTCAAAATTATCACAACATACATCCACATCAATATTTCATATGAATATCCTATTCATAAAGCTCATAAACATAGAACTCACAATTATCAGATATCCATGATTCACACGTAAATCATAACACTAGCAACCATGAACATTATCAAACATGCCATCATCACGATCATGAACACACAAATACCCATTATACATATTAAACATTGCCATTCAGCAATATCTATTATAACCGTCATTATACTTGCCTTAACCGCGAGAGAGTGAAGGATGCGCCGAAGGTGCCGCCCCCGGGACCCGTCCACCACCTGAGTAATTAATATAGCGCATACTAAGATAGCAGTAGCGGAACAAACCAAAGCATACAACAACAATCGCTAACTTGAAGAGCGTCTAACTCGATCCCAACCCCAAGCCTACACGTCGATCTGTCCCCCTCGATGGACAGTCGACTTCAAAAATTCATAACTATTGCTACAGAAGTCCAATTCAGGTTTTCTTAGACTTTCTCGAAAGGTAATTAAATTTCCTAAATAAACTTAGTTGGGGAGCCCTTCTTATTCTGCCATCTACTGCCCCTACAAAACCAATCTACAGAACATCAATTATCACGTCGGGTTCTCTGGACAGTACACTAAAATTATCATAACTTTTGCTACGAAAGTCCAATTCTTACGTTATTTAGCTTTCTGGAAAGGTGAGGAAATTACCCATCTTTTTCATTATAACGAGATCCTCTAATTTCGTGTTTAAATAATAGATTAACTTAAATCTCTACAGACTGTCAGAATGCTGACAGATTATCAGGACAGCGACACTAGAAAATTCATAACTCGCTAATCGTTAATCGGATTTGGGCGTTCTTGGCGGCCACGGAAAGCTAAGGACACGACCCAACTTTTTCTAAGAGATGGGATCCACGGATTCTGCCTCTAAGGACCTCAAAACCGCCGTTCAAACGACTGGCCAGAAAGGGATCTAATCAGCCGACATTGCTAAACATCCAATTAATCAACTAATCCATGGGGAACGATGGTTACCTACGACGAGTTGCTGAAGATCACGAACACTTGCTGGAGACCTCCCCTCCTTTGCCTTTCTCCTTCTTCCCTTCCTCTTCTTCTTCTTCTTGGCGGGCAATCACCGGGTGACCTTCCTTCTTCCTCCACTTGGCCGGTAGCAACAAGGATCGTCTTCACCGGCAGCGAGGGGGAGGAGATGCACTGTAGCCACGCACTGTAGCAGCGGCGGTACTGTAGCTACTGTACGGATTAGGGTTTCCCCCCTCCTTTTTTTGGTGGCCAGCCCCCCATGGGCCTCCTGGGCCAAGGCCTGAGGCCCAAGTTGCCGAAGAACCGCAGAAACCCCATTTTTCTTATGTCTAATTTCTGTTATGAACGCTTTCTTGCTTAGAATAAATCGTAGTATTACACCAGGTTGCTTCGGCCCTTGGATAAGTATCGATAGCAAAATATACTTCCGCTTCATACATAACCTAGGAGGAAGGTTGTAAATACAGAGAGTCACAGGCCAAGTGCTATATTTGCTGCTCATGTTACCGAAAGTATTCATTCTATCTGTACTTAATCCAAACCTTATCTTCCTCGGTTCCACACCAAAGTCTGCAAACCTCTTATCAATGTTTCTCCACTGGGCAGAATCAACATGGTGTCTTAACTTTCTATCATTCTTACGCTCCTTCGAGTGCCAATGCAGCAATTTTGTCTCCTTTGGGTTCGCAAAAACCCGCTTCAAACGGGGAATAACAAGAAGATACCATGCAACCTTAGCAAGAGGTCATTCTTCACCTCGATTCCCTCACCATCAGCTGATTAATTCTTACGCTTGTATCAGGATGCGTTGCACACCAGACATAGATGCATGTTTGCATACTCTTTACGGTAGAGGATACAGTCGTTCAGATATGCATGTATTTTTTCTACTTCCATTCTCAATGGACAAAGAACCTTCTTGGCTTTGTAGGTGGTTTTAGGCAACTCGTTTCCCTCCGAAAGCATGTCCGCTAAGAGACCTAACAACGCGTTGAAACTCTTGTCGGACCAACCATTGTTTGCCTTCAATTTCATCAGTTCAAGCATGGATGACAACCTTGTGTATTCCGGCTTGCAGCCTAGGAACAAAGGTTTCTCCGAGTCCTCTATCAGGCCCTGGAATTTAACATACTCTCTATCATCACAGTTCTCTTCTACATCGCGAAGCATCTGATCTAAATTGTCATCGTGCAGCCGATACGAATCGAAACCACAATCGACATCTTTTGGCGACATATCGTTGATTTCGTCGGCGATGTCGTTATTGCTACCTTCCTTTATAATCTGCTCTTCACCGTGACTGGTCTAACGTATATACCCCTTTTTGAAACCCCTTCGAATCAAGTGTGTTTCGATCTGCGCTCGGTTTTTAAACATCTTCAGATTCTCACAGTCAATGCATGGATAGTACAGATATTCCACCCCCTTATTCAACATATCCTCCTCGGCAGCTCTTGTAAAAGCAAACACGCCATTAATGTACTCTTCACTCACACGGTTCTCAACATACATCCAACTTCGATCCATCTACGCGACGCATATAACAAAAATTAGTGTTAAATATTGAATTAATTGATTAGTATACTATATATGCAACTTTTGATATGTCATTTGAAATATGCATTTCTAATGAACTAAAAAAACATTAACAATGCATTACAATAGGAGTGCAGTCTTGCAAAACAACACAAAAAACTACCTGGGCTAAGGCAAAACAATACAAAAACAACACAAAGACTATGAATTGGCTAAACCCTAAACCCTAAACCATGCTAGATTGAAATAATCTTCTCTCTACATCAAGCTAGATATAAATCATCTTCAATTCTCCCTTTACCAAGCTAGATCTAGAATATAAAACAAATCAGGATCGGTGCGCAAATTATCATAGATGCTTTTAATGCAAAGCATGCATGATGAGACAAGAAGTCACAGACGGTTCATGTTAAAAACCGTCTATGATACTACTAAATATAATAGACGGTTCTTGTTCAGAACCGTCTATGATACTACTAAATATCACAAACGGTTCTTATTCAGAACCGTTAGTGATACTTCACAGACAGTTTTCAACATGAACCATCTGTGATATTACCTCTTCACCAATGATTTTTAGCGCAGCCAGTAACACAGACAGTTGCTAAATCAAGATCGTCTGTGATTGTATTTAATACAGATGGTTTTGGTCAACCGTTTGTGTTGAGGCGTCCCGTATTAGCCTTTTTGTAGTAGTAAATCAGGGTATAAATATATATATCGCCGACCTCTTATAGCCCCAATCAGAAGAAAAGAAAAAAAACTCCTCATACGAATGGAGCCACCGCGATTCAGCTCCCGAGGACGTAGGCTTTGCCGAACCTCGTAAACAAGTTCTCATATCTCTTATGTGCTTGCTGTGATTGTTCTCTCTCGTGAAGGGTTGTCGTTAGTTCCAACAAACAGCAGCCCGCGAAGATCACCAATCGACCTAACTTTCAAATCCTCTGAAATTTTAACCATAGCTCATCAAGAAGGCCAGGAACCTATTCCAATCGACAACTGGGATGATAGGTATGATTGAAGTCAAGGTTCCACGAATTTCTTGGATAAGGTCATGAAGGCACAAGAACTGAGAAAATTCAAACTTTGATCCAAAAATTTGCTCATGGGTGGATGATAGTCAAGATGTCGTAGCAAGCTTGATCACAACATAAAACCAAAGGAAAACCAAAAGAACACATAAAACCCCAAAAGCATCAAAGAGAAAGTAAGAACAAGATAGAACTCATCTTAGGGCAAACCTTGCTTGAATTGATTTAAGAGATCGTTTATTTACAGTCACTCCACCATAGAGAATAAAAACTCAACACTTAAGCACTCAATCATTACATCTCTCTCAAACCCTGGTCTCCTCTATTTCCACTTTTCTCAAATCACAAATTAGGGTTTCTTTTTGGAAGGGTTTTAGATTGGGTGCAAATCCTGCACCTCTTACTTTTATTGTGGAGGCTAGATCTAGAGAGAGCACCTTATCAGGTGTCCATTACACTCATGCACACTTCTCAAAGTTGGGGACGTGAAAGCCAAGGGCTGAGGTGGTGGCGCTACAAGGCAGCGCGGGCACGCTGGTGGCGGTGACCGGGCCGGATGGCGTCGTGGGCCTCTAGGGTTTTGGCTACGTGGGCTGGTCGGGTCGTAGACAAGCTGAACCGGCATGGCGGGGAGGTGGCTGGGAAGGGAAACAGGTGGCGAGAAGGTGGCTAGGAAGGGAAGTTGGTGGCAGGGACGCAAGCGGCGCTGTGCCGGGGGTAAGGCGAGGAGGAAATAGTCAGATTCTGAATGGTTGGATGGAGATCCAATGCCCCAGATCCTATACAAACTCACCTCCCAACCCTAACCCTAACTCCTCTCTCTCTCTCTCTTTCTCTCTCCCAGTCGTCGCCCCCACTCCCTCCCACACGTCGCCTCCCGCTGCCTCACCGGTGTCGCCTCCGACGCTGTCGACACCCTTTGGGGAGCCCCTCCCCCACCGCCGCCGCTGCCCACCGCCTCACCCTTTTTCCCTATCTCCAGCGGCTACCGTCGCCCGCCGCCTCCTAATTCTATTCAGTTCTCGTCACCCCCACTGCCCACGGTCCTCCCCAAACCCACCGCCAGCGGCACCCTCACAGCCTCGCCACCCTGTCGCCATCGCTGCTCACCGCGTGCCTCTACTACCCCGGCCTCCTTCTAAATCTAGGCTTTGGTGAACCCAAACCCCTAACACGGTGAACTCTAACCCTAATCCGGCGGACCGCCGCAACCGTCGGAGATTAAGAACTCGCCGACTGGAGTACGAATCTCTAAGCAAAATCGTAAGGTCAGAAATCCGACTGTTTTTCCCCAAAAAAAAACATTCGAAAGTTTCTTGGCAATTCTGTAAAAAAAAAGACTAGAGACGAGAGGTGCAAGCTTGGTATTCGCATCAGCTTTTAATTTATGTCACCAGGTGTGCAGTATCGGTTCAGGATTTTGGGCTGATAATGTGTCTTTTTTTGTGGAATCCTGGACTTGCTACGAACTATTGCGTGGGATATTGTGGTTAAGTTGAAAGCCACATGTGGTTCAGAGTTCACAAAGTAACTTCGCACAGAGTAATCAAACAGCCCGAAGATCAATGCTGACATCCGGAGCATGAGTACTGAAGATGGCACCTTCAGGTTGGCAGATCACGCCCATCCCACTGCCCCAGCCTCGCGTCCTGTGAAACACCTCAAGCGCAACCTTCAGAAGTTTGCCTGCGCCTTGACACACCAGGTCCTTTTCTCCCTGTTTCTGCAAAATAGACCAAGAAAGGAGAGTCGATGGCATACAAAAAAGGTTACTTGGATGGGATGAGATGGCCATTTTGTCTTAAAACAATTCAAATTCCTTGCTTTCCAAATACACCAGCACACTGCAACAATTCCAATACAAACCATCAGCCGCAAAGATTTCCCACACCCTGCCAACCAAGCTCCAAACATCAGAGCGATGTTTTGAGGGAGAGAACAACCAAAACATGCAGCAATTTGCTTTAGGACGCTTTAGTCTCCATGCAGAGCCAGAGACATGGGAACTCTGAGGACGCCCTGGCTGCGGATGCTCAACATGATAGCAAAAATTAGCGAAAGCTTTAGGATCATTTTAACGCTATTTGATTTGACCAAAATAAAACGTCAACCTTTATATGTGCTATAAAGCGCAAACCCACCTTGAGGCATAGGCATACTAGTTTCTTGCATCATATTTTTCCCTCCTCTCGTCCTTTTGCAGTGCTCTCTTGATGACATGAGAACTAAAGTACTGTCCTTTGTGTTTACTATCTAATCTCAGTTCTTACATGCTTCCCTAGCCACTGTACGTGCTTATATACTGCAGGTGTGGACATCCCGATTAAGGCCATGTCCGTTCCATAAGGCATATGCAATAGGTTGTCTCTAAAAAAGCTTCTACATTATCCAGAGACAAGCTTCTACATTATCCAGAGACAACCTTCTAGAAATAGCTAAATTTTTGTCTCTGTTTAAATAATTTAACACAACACACAGACCTCTTAATTTTACCATGTAAAATGAAGAAAAAGCTTATATGGCCCCATTGATGTTCATATCTTGCTACAGAGCTCCCTTATCTAAATTTTCTAACTCCCCTTGCCCTCCATGAACAAGACAAATGAATGCACGGACTGTTCACGTACAAGGAAGAGTTTTCTGTAGGAGTTCTCTTTCTTTCCTCCACATGTTATGATGTCCATCTCTTACCAGTTACTACATCGCTGCCTCGTCTTTAATTTTCTGACTCCGTTCCTGCTCCATGAACAAGACAAATGAACGCACCATTTGATATTGCTGACCTTACAGTGGCGACTGTATTACAAATTTGGAATACCTTCCTCGGGCAGCCTGTGATTCTCGTTGTCCTCCGTAAAATACTCCTAGGTCTCTACATATTAAAAAGATATTCTTTTTTTTCATCTGGCCAATTTTAAGATGAATGTTTGTAAACACACTTTCACTCCCCATTCCAAGGAGAGATTCCCTTTTTTAATTTAGGTTTCTTTTGTTCTTTTGCCTTATCGATATGCAGCTACTGCTACCAAGAAAAAAAAAAGATGATAAAGATATGTACCTACTTGCTAGTTCTTTTGAAAGGACGAGGTGACTCGACTGTCAACAAAAAAAAAGAAAGAAAGGAGTCAAGGACTAGCTGGATCACTAGTAGAGTTGGTATTGTTATGAATATCGTTTGTATTTAATATGAGGCCAATAGGCCAGTATATATACACAAATACAGGTGGTGAATATGCACAAAACCCCTCATAACAATGGGGAATAACATACTTAGACATATATCTCTAACACCCCCCCCTCAAACTCATGGTGGATCAACAACATTGAGTTTGGAGAGGCAGAAGCCATGCTGTGCTCGAGTCTGGGCCTTCGTGAAGAAATCCGCTATCTGAAGCTCGGAAGGCACATACTGAAGAGCAATCACCTAATCATGCAAACAAGACCGCATGAAGGAAGCATCAACACCAATATGCTTGGTGAGCTCATGATTCACAGGATCACGGCACATCTTGATAGCACTGTCTTGTCAGACAAGAGAGGAGTTGGTGTAGTGACGAAACACCAAAATCCTCAAGTAACCACCTAGCCAAGTAATCTCTGCATCAAGAGAGCCATAGCTCATAACTCGGCCTCTGCGCTCGAGCGGACACCGCATCTGCTTTTTGTCTTCCGTGCAATGAGAGAACCACCAAGAAAAACACAAGATGGCAGAGATAGACCGCGATCGGAGGGATCGTGGCCCAAGAAGCGTCCGAATAAGCTGAAGTCAGAACGAGCCGGAGCGTGGAAAGAAGAGAGGCGAGAGATAGTCCCACGAAGGTATCGCAGAACTCGAAGAAGGTGGTCAGAGTGGACTGAGTGGGAGCGAAACGAATCGACTCGAGAATGTGAATCGGATAAGTGATATCCTGACGAGTAACAAAAAGGTAGACAAGACTCCCAACAAGATGACGATAGCGAGTCGGATCGAAAGAGGCTCGCCATCGAGGGTTTGAGGTGAACATTGAGCTCCATGGGAGTCTCAACAAGATCTGTTGATCGAGAGAGGCGCGATCAAGAAGATCTGAATATACTTCTCTTGGGACATAAAGAAACCATCGGAAGTGGAAGTAACTTCAATCCCAAGGAAGTAACGAAGAGGACCAAGATCGAGACATAAGGAATCGCTCACTAAGACGAGCCTTAACAAAGGCAATGTACTCGAGAATCATCTCCGTGATGATCATATCATCAACATACGTAAGAAGAAGAGTCCGACCACGAGGCGAAGTGTGGACAAAGAGCGCAGGATCATGATCACTTGCTAAAAACCAAAGCGGAAGTGACCACGAGAGGAGAAGCGCCAAACCAAGCACGAGGGCTTGCTTAAGGCCATAGAGAGAGCGACGAAGACGCCGGACCATGCCCTCGTAAATGAATACCCGGTGGCGGATGCATGTAGACCTCCTCACGCAACTCACCATTAAGAAAGGCATTCTTGACATCAAGCTGAGAAACAGACCAGTGGCGAACATACGCCACCGAAAGAAGAGTGCGGACAGTGGTCATGTGGGCCACAGGAGCAAAAGTCTCGTCGTAGTCACGACTATGCTCTTCTTTGCCGAAGCCACGAGCAACAAGACGCGCCTTATAGCGTTCAAGAGAGCCATCAGAGCGAGTCTTAATCTTATAGACCCACTTACACGTGATAGGACGAGAGTGAGATGGAAAAGGAACAAGATCCCAAGTACCAGTACGCTCGAGGGCAGCAATCTCCTCGGCCATGGCATGCTGCCATTCAGGATGAGCAACAGCATCCCGGTAGGAGACAGGCTCACAAGTAGCTGCGCCAGCAAAGGCAAAACGAGCAGGAGGCCGAATCGACTGACGATCGCGAAGAGCGTAGCGAGGAGAAGATGACCCATCAGAGGAAGATGGAGCATCAGAAGAAGATGGAACATCAGAAGAAGATGGCTCATCTGGAAGATCCTCAATACGAGGACGACGAGTGTAGACGAGTGTAGTGGGGGGAGCCTGAGGAGCCGCAGGAGACGAAGCAGGCGGCGACAACGGCGGAGAGGCTACAGGGGGAATATGTGGAGACTCGATGGGGCCGGGTGGGCGAGGGCAAAACAGATATAGGTGTATCTCGAAAGGTCAAAAGGACAGAGACTCCACAGAGGAAGCCGAAGGAGAGACAGACGTGGGTAGAAAGGGCGAGACTCGTCGAAAGTCACATCCCGAGAAATCCGCATCCGTCGACCAACAGATCCCAAAGACCTATAGCCCTTGTGCTCGCATCAGATCCCGAAAAACACACTCAACAGATGAAGCGGTCAATTTGGTACGTTCTCGAGGGGCGAAAGAACGAGCAAACGCACAAAAAGACGAAGGCGAGTAGTCGGAAGGAGACCACAGAGACGCTCAAAAGGATTGCATACTCAAGAGCAAAAAGAAGGCCGGATGTTGACGAGATAAGTGGCGATGGAAACGACCTCGGCCCAAAAGTGAGGTGGAATAGGCGGCAATCATCGAGCACGAGCCGACTCAAGGAGGTGGCGATGCTTACGCCAACAACACCATTACGAGCATGAGCACCGTGACAAGAGAATCGGCGAGAGTGCCTCGCTCAAAGAAGGAAATCGCGCAGTGACGAGAGAGGTACTTTGGCCGCAGAGTCGGCCGAAAGACACGAATAGGAGTGGAGAACGTATGCGAACCATAGTAGCAAATTGTTTATAGATAGACAAGGCCTCACTACGAGAAGACATGAAATATATCCAAGTGTGGCAAGAGAAATCATCTATAAATATGATATAATATCGATGACCCCTTTCAAACGAAGGAGCCGGACCCCAAACATCTGAATGAACAAGATCAAAAGGACGCCGAGATATTGACTCACTATGAGGATAAGGAAGTCAAGTCGCTTGCCTAACTTACGTACGACAATCTAAAGACACGCCTCTGAGGCAGACCCGAAGACCACGACGAACTAAAGACGACAGACGAGATCCACACAGATGGCCAAGACGGTGATGCCACTGCTGGAAAGAGCCGGTAGACGGAGTGGCAGAAGCGGAGAGACTGGCGGCGACGGTGGCGTGAAGGAAGGTGAAGCCAGTCAAGCTCCCAGAGACGCTGTGAGTCAAGGCGCCGAGGGCCAGAACCAACCAGAGCTCCCGTGTGGCGGTCCTAAACACAACAAGAGTCAGAGTCGAGAATGACCCGACAACCAAGATCAGTAATATGTCCAGCAGAAAGAAGCTGCATGGTAAGGCGAGGAACATGAGCAATGTATGAACATGAAAAGATGAGTTGCTAAGAGATCCTCGACCAGAGACAGAAAGAGAGGTATCATCAGCAGTGAGAACACTAACAGGAGAATCAAGAGGTGTAATGAAGGACAGAGTGGAAGCATCAGAAGTCATGTGAAAAGATGCTCCAGAATCAAGAATCCACAGGGAGGTACCTGACTGTGTAGAGGGTGGTTTCTCGGTTCAAGAGTCGATGTGAGCTGCAGAACTGTCCGAGGAGAACACAAGCGGCAAGTAAGCGTCGAAGTTTGGCTATCTCTCGCCGGAGAGAAAGCTGCGAAGTAGTCGATCTGCAGACGTCGATGTAGAAGCACCGATGTCGATGCTAGTAGAAGAACGGCGTGAAAGATGCCGCTTCTTCTTATAGCACCGACTCAATGTGGCCGACCTTGTCGCATAGGAAGCGATGAGGACGGCCACCTCCAGATGGAGGCGGCCACCATCGCTGTGGCGGCCACGAGGAGGCAAGCAGTCAAGCGTGGAGCGACGGTGTAGCAGTGGACGAGCAATGAAAGCACAGAGGGGAGTGGCAGCAGACCAAAGACCACTCAAAGTAGTCTCCTCCGCAGCAGATCTCGGTAAGAGCCTCCAGAGAGTGACACGAGGGTGGCGTGCAAGGAGCCGGGCACGCCGTTGTTCGAACTCGGGGCGAAAGCGAGTAAGGAACTCAGAGACCCACTGAAACTCCAGTCAAGACGCATCTGACTAAGCAAAGACGGACAAGTGCGACAACCAAAGAAGTCGGAGCGAGTCCAATCGACGCCAGACAGCAGAGCTCATGCGTAAAAGCGCCAACAATAGCATCACCTGCTGAAGAGAGTGCTCTGGCGGACTACCTGACAGTACAAGGCATCACCAGAGGGCTCAGAAGGCCGATTTAAGATGAGTCCACATCCGAAAGCCGAGGAGAGTCCCACAACCTCGAAGAGAACCGAGATCGACACCGGCATGAGGACAAGAAGCAGCGAAGGCGTCGTCGTCGCATGCACCGAGTGTAGAGACGGTCACGATCCTTGTAGGAATCGAGCCTCTTGGTAGGCGAGGCGACCTCATTATCGCAAGGTGAGCGGCCTCAATAGCAGCCTTTGTCACCGTCGGGGTAGCGCGACAGTATAGGTCCGTCGGAGGAGTAGGGCAAGCGGCGCGATGACATCGCCAGAGAGGATGCCCCAGAGACGAAGTCCACGATATGGATGCGCATGTGAGACACGAAGTCGGTGTAGTTAACACCATCAAAGATCACCGGGCAACGAGGGAGAGAAACAAGACCCATTGGTAGGCGGTCCTGGACGGCACGGCGACCAAGGGAACGAAGTCTAACAGGCGGCGCTGGACGGCGCGCGGTTAGAGCGACAAGCTTTTCTACCGACTTAAATAAAAAAAACTCGGCCTAAAACAAAAAGAAACAGTTCGCCTGTTTTAATCAGCGGGGCTAGGTTCCCCGAGTGCCCTCGATGGCGGCGGCGGCGGCCCCGGCGGCGGCGGCGTTCCGGGCGGCGAAGCGGCGGCGGCGGCGGCGGGCGGCGCTCAGCCGACGGCGGGCGGCGTCTCGAGGCCCACCGAAGCGACGGGCGGGCGGCCTCTTCGATCCGGTGGGAGACGAGCTGCCGGCGGAGGAGGCCCACCGAAGCGACGCAAGCGGATCCGGGAGGCGAAGCGTGAGAAGCTCCGCACGGATCCGGAGGAGGAGCAGCGGCGCGAATCAGCAAGCCGGCGAGGCAAAGGAGTCGACGAAGACGAGGCGGCGGAGGAGCGACGCCGGATGCTTCAGCGACGTCGACGAGGGTAAAGGTACCCGAGCAGGCGTCCGAGGGAGCTGGACGACGCCTGATCTGGGCGGAGGCAGAGCAGCGGCGGCGGCCTGAGGGAGTAGGGCGACACCGGATCCAGGCCAGATGGAGATGCAACGGAGGAGCAGCTCGGGAATCCGGCCAAGCGACTCCAGAGGCGGCGCAGAAGAGGAGGCCGGCGTCGGGACGACAAGCGAAGCGATGGAAAACCCAAAACCCTAGGTAGGCTCTGATACCATGTTATGAATATCGCTTGTATTCAATATGAGGCCAATGGGCCAGTATATATACACAAATACAGGTGGTGAATATGCACAAAACCCCTCATAACAATGGGGAATAACATACTTAGACATATATCTCTAACAGGTATCAAGTGGACTGACTACTAGTGATCCAGCGAAGCTTGATGGATTGGGTTTGCATCAGCTCGACTCGCACTCTGATCGATTTGGAATTTGGATTCAAACTTAGCTAGAGAAGGCTGGCCGAGAACATTTCCATTTTTTGGACCGGTACTGCGACTGGAGGGGTGAATAGAAGCATTACCCTTTTTCGATCTCGACAATATTTAACTTCTTTTTCACCTCAGTAGCTATGAAAACTATGAAGATCAGAAATATACACACAGTGAAAGTTTTGCGTTGAAACCAAAAAAACAAGGCAAAGCTTGCCTGGCCGGTCTGATTGCCTGAGCTTGCGGTCTTACTGCCAGCTACAAGAACAGCAACCCGCGAAGATCACCAATCGACCTAACTTTCAAATACTTGATTCAAATCCTTTGAAATTTTAACCATAACTCGTCAAGAAGGCTAGGAAGTTATTCCAATCGACGATCAAAGTCAAGATTCCGCAAATTTCTTGAATGGGGTAAAGAAAGCATAAGAACCGAGGAAATTAGAACTTGAATCTAAAAACTTACTCGTGTATAGATGATGGTCAAGATGAGCTCATATGGATTCCCATATATCCTAGCAAGGTAGATCACAACATAAATCAAAGGAAAACTAAAGGAACACACAAAACCCCAAATGCATCAAAGATAGAGCAAGAATAAGATAGAACTTATCTTCTATCTCTCTCAAACCATAACCTCCTCTATTTCTACTTTCCCCAAATCACAAATTATGGTTTATTCTCAGAAGCGTTCTAGATTGAGCTAAGTTAATCTCTAGCTTTGCACACGGATTACAGATTGATTCACACTTGTCCTTTATTTATGGATAGATTTCTTCCATTTTTGATTAATATGAAAATTTGTAGTATTATTTCTTTTGATTAGTATGCAATCTCTACTACTTTTCTAAGGAGAAATTCCGTTGTTTAATTTAGGTTGCTTTTGTTCTTTTGCCCTATCGATATGCAGCTACTGCTATCAACAACAAAAAAGACGATGCAACTACTTGCTAATTGTTTTGCAAGGACGAGGTGACTAGTAGATCTGGAATCAAGTGGTGGTATTCCGGGAAGCTTGACGTATTGGATTTGGATCAGCTCGACTCGAACTTTGATCGATTTGGATGGAAGCTAGACACAGTGCTAGGCTGGCCAACACAAGCTCGCCTCAGAAGCATGAGCCAGCTTGAGCAAAATGCCAATGCATGGTTTAGACAGTTTTACATAAATTTTAGCATCTCCTTTGAGAGTTTAGCAGTTGCAAAAAGTATTAGGGTTCCCCACCCGTCATTGCCACTGTCCCCGCGCCGTCCTCAGCGCACCCCTACTATGCTTCTCCCTCCCCTGCTTTGATATCATATTGGAATAAACCTTGATCTATTTGAACGGACAAAAGACCAATATATACATATATAACAAAAACATGCATGCCCTGCTATTATTAGTTCTACTGTGGACTATAATCTATGGACTGATCAAACTGTGTAACCGCATGGAACCTTGGCGTGACTGAATTAGGCCCGTTTTGATTAGAGGAATGTCAAAGCAGTTCTAAAGGCTTGTTTTGTGTGCCGCAAAAAACCTGTGAGGTTCCTCAGTTCCCAACAGATCAAATGATTGACTTACTGGCTAGTGTGCTCTTCAAAAATATTAAAGGAAAAAGTCAGAATCGATTGTTCTTACAGGTAACATTTCCGCTATAACACATCTTTCACTTTCGTCCTCTTCCAAAGTAGCCAATCTACAAAATAAACTCTAGACCGCTTCTGTTAACTAGCGCACACACAAAAAGCAAAGCAAACAATACTCCAATGGCTCACTCCATCTCCCCCTGCTCTGGTTCATCTTTGTTGCCCTCGGCGCCGCCCTCGTCGTCTTCGACGTCCGCTCCGTGTTCCGCTTGGGCATAGGCATGCCGACTGCATTATATTGCACTTTCACGATGGATTATTTCTTTTCTTTCAGTCCAAATGTTGCATTATGTTAGCAACTAGAGGGGTGAGCCCACTTTTTTCTTTCTAAAATTCTACTCCTTTTCACTCTAACAGCTACGTGAAGCCATGAAAACTAAGGTTTGAAAACCAGTGGAAGAATTGAGCTAAGACTAAGAAACTCAAACAACCATCCCCTAGGCCAATTTGACCGCTAGGTAAAGACCGGTCTGACCGCTCCTGGGGCTGGTCTGACTGGTCCCTCAGGCTAACATCAAAGTCAGCACGATTTGGGATCCACAAAAGACCTAACTTTTAATCTACAAGTACAAATCACTTGAGATTTCGGGCACGATCTAACAATAAGGTCAGGAACATACCTATTTCAATTGAACATCGAGATAATCCTAGCAAAGTTCTATGAATTTCTTGTTTGAGGGTAAAAGGTCTCCAGACCAGGTGAAAACCAAAACTTGATCCAAATATTTGCTCGTGGATGAAAGATAGTCAAGATGGCCTTATATCAACTTCTACAAGTCCTAGCAAGCTAGATCACAGTAAAAAACCAAAGCAAAACCCCTAGAACACAAGAACCTAAAATTACAAGAATGAGGGCAAGAACAAGAGACAACTCATCTTTGCACGAATTTGATTGGATTGATATAGAGTAATTGAGGGTTTACAGTCACTCCACTATGAAGGACAAAAGCTCACTCATGAGTACCCAATCCCACTAATTTTCTCTCAATACATCTCTTAAACGTAAGACTCCTCTATTCTATATATTTTCTCCCAAATCTCAAATTAGAGTTTCTAGGCTTAGTTGGTGTGCAAATATGCACTATCCCTTATATAGTGGAGGCTAGGGCTAGAGACAAACCATAACGGGCACCTGTTAAGCTCATACACAAATGGATCTCACACTCATGCACGCTTCTCAAAGTGGATGCGTGATCAGACGCTCCTGAATCCGTCTCTTCGTGATCTTGCCCTCCTCATGACCTAAACATCTTCTCCTTTCTGCTGTCATGCACCACATTTTCTCCAATCACCAACCTGGTTTTTTTGGTGAAGATACCGAAATACTCCTTCTCGATCCTCCCATCTTTTACTGAGTCCAATCACGTGAAGCAATCTCACCATTCGTCACGCATAGGTTTGCCAATGGCTTTTCTCATAGCAGCAAGTTTCTCTCATCTGGCTCCCACCGGACCACCTCAACACTCACTACACCATGGCATAGTATTAAGGGCAATGCAACCGCTGGAAAAAGCGCTTTTTAAGCAATTTATCTCGCCGAATGTGTATTCGGCACTTATTGCTCGCCTAAAAAGTCTCATTTGGGAAAAACATTTCCTACAGATATGTGTATTCGTGAGCTTAATCGCCCTAGAAAAGTCATTTTCCCACAGCTAGAGTTTCCCGCGCTAGAGTTTTCGGCGATTATATGCATTACCGGCGCTAACTTGCCCTCGATTGCATGTTTTCCTGCAGCTATGCCCTAGATAAGTTTTTTTCCTACAGCTATGTGCCCTAAATTAGTTTTTTTTCCCAGCTTAAACCGCCTCAATTATCGATTTTTCCCAAATAGCTAGATATTGCCGACGCTTAAACCGCCTCAATTGTCTTTTGCACCATTTAACCATAAGCAGCTCCATGGCTTATCACTTAACAGCAATATCAAATGCTAGTTGCACCTAGCCATCCATACTCTTTCAAGTATGGATGGCTAGGTGCATTGAGATCTCCAAGTATCCTTATCATAATATGATAACACCAATCTATTTTACATACCAAAATATGCTTTTATTTGAGTAACACTCCAAGAAATGCGCTCTCCTCTAGAACTTTAAATTTCGTAACTTGAGTTAATAACTACCTATAAATGAGCCAAATATCACGAAGAACATCATGTAAGCTGCTGAAAGGGTCAATAAGTAGGCATAAGATATTAGCCAATATGGTCCATCTTTAGCCCATGCATTTTCATCATTAGTCTTAGGTTCTGCTGCTTTTCATAAACAAGGTGTGTCAATATTACCTGGAAAACAATTGAACTAAATTCATCAATAACTTACATATGAATTCGATATAGCTTAGTAAGGGATTGTGGAATAAAATCGAATTAACTCACTGGAAGGAGTTGAACCGTCCATGTAAAGAACAGTGCATCAGGAGAGTGGTGAGATCCAGCCTGATTTTAATTGCAGCTTTGGGCATCTCTTTCAAAAATTCTAGGCGCATGTCTGCATTCTCTCCTCAAGAAGCTTCAGATATGCAAGGATGCCTACAAAGGCAGTATGCATAATTAGTAGTAGTAGGTAGTGATGAAATTAAGGTCACCTTGGTAGATATCATTAGAAAACTTGACATGCTTTTTTCAGGGAACAGAAAACTTGAAACAATTGGCAGATAGATCCATTGAGCAACCAAAATCAGCATGGTTGATAGGAGTTATTGTAAAAGATGTGCCATTTTTTGCTACAGTACACCAGGTTTCTTTTGGAGGAAAACAAATAGGTGCAAGAGACCGCCTTGGTTAAGTCTTTTACTTCAACTAATTTTACTTTATTGCTTAATCTATTCCTCATTCCAAAAGTAAATTACATACTAACAATTTCGTGAAAGTATAAGTACCATATTAACCAACCGCAACACGCAAAACTGTCATGGAATGGTGTCCATTATCCTCGCCAAGGTGGAGTAATACTGAACTGCTCGTGATAGGCTACCACAAAGAAATGTCTGTCTCGACAGACTCAACACAGACGGTTCCATTTTAACCGTCTATGATGAGGTGTCTACTATTGCCTATTTTGTAGTAGTGCGGCGAAGTCGGCCATGGACTCAAAGGAGGTGGCGCAGCTTGGCCTCGCCTGGCCACATGGGCGTCGACTCGGCGAGGTGGAGCGCATGGCGGATGCGCGGGGAGCCAGTAGGACGGAGAGGTGGGAGAGGATCTCCAGAGCTTGGCCGAGGCGAAGGATGGAATCGGCGCGCCATGGGAGCTGTCTTGGCGCCAAGCGAGGGCGCGGTGAAGTGGAGCATCATCTTGGAGCCCGTGCAAGTCCTCCAGATGCATGCACAAAAAGCAAGAGTGTATATTAAGTGCAAGACGCAATAGAGCGTAAGTATACTTGAAATGATCAAAGATACAACTTAAACAAATATACAAGATGCGTCCTCGCCCTAGTCATTAGAAAGACTCTTGCATTTTTTCGCGGTTAATTAATTAGTTTTAGTGTGGATTATCGTGTTCACGACGGTTAATCAAACTTTAATTAACTCAACAGAAATACTGACTACTTCAGAACTACTTCGCCGCTTTCGACGAAATGAGACAAATCAACAAGCAACAAAAAATTACCTAGAAAGACCAACTTTGAGTCAAAACGCATTGTAGCTATAATAGGTCCAACAATATATAGTGGAGCATATGTCAAGTAGCATAAATCGTTAGGAATGTGTACTTGTCAAGACCGAGCCCTCTCTCCTACCAAGAACAATGCAAAATTTATCACCAAATAGGCGGATACGAAGAACAAGTATAGTTCACTATGTAAGGGAATAGCTTATAAGGTTAACCTTGCATCAGCTGAACACTAACCATTCATTTATGCTTAGTAATTATCAATATCTCTAAACAAAATTACTAGTTTTGCTCTTTCTTGTCTGGTATGTAGGCAAGAATGCCCCATATTGTGATCCTGTGTAGTATGAACAATTTTTCACATACATCAGTACAACAGTAACTCTACAGAGTAAATAAGGTGGCAGCTTGCATTCCCCTTACCCAAGTTCTCAGCAAGTACTTACAACAGCTACATCTACCTAGCCTTACATGGAGTACTCTGCAGCTCCAACCTAAGTATTGGAATGAGAAATACATTAGGTAAAGGGCTGTCATACTTTACATGATCAAAGCAAATCTTGTTGGATTTATTCATTTGTGTATTATCTGACTGACTCTTATCCCATAATTACAAATATGTCTATATACGGCATGAGATCGTCACCAAAAGATCAATATATTTTTACAGGACAGGAACTGTGAATTGATTAAACTCAGGGTAGCAAAGGGAATTGACACTATCTTACTAATACACTGCCTTGAATGGCTAGAGAGCAAAGTCCTACCACACTTCCAGAATGAGATTAAGTCTAGTGACCACCATAGTACAATGCAAAAGTTTTCAAGAGAATGTCAACTAGAAAATTTTGCAAAATTAAGTTATTGAAAATCATGTAATCTGATCACCTGAACTTGTCAACCCGGTCAATGGTTTCTAAATAATTTAAACATATGCATATAAAGGATCGCAATATCATAGAAACTACTTATTTTCAACTCATTATCATCTACTCCTCCGCTTTCTTCTCTCGGTTCAAATATGATACCCATTTTCCAACTCCAGGTTCTATATTTCCTCTTCTTCTCCTGGATTAGTCACCAAAAGACAAGTCAAACAACAACATTCGACACACTGCAACACATCAATTTTTTTTAAAAAAAACTTATAGGCAAGTAAAATTTCCAGAGTATGCATTGTCTAGCATCCTTGTTTTATCTCGTATTCACTTTTACTGTTCTTGAAGGAGTTGGTTGTCGATAACACAGAACTAAAATAATTGCTGCAACACACACCATTTGCAAAGAAGATAGTCAATGTATGACATACTAACGAAGGATGCATGTACTTCCCTTAATATATGCAACTCTATCGATAAAACATAAAATTGTAGTAGACAATGCAAATCCATTACACAGATTTAAAATTAAGGTGGGTTTCTACTTTGTTACATATCATCTTCAATCACAGTTCAATAAATTACATGAGGATCATAAATGATTGCATACCAGGAAATGGCACAAAGGAAGCCCCAAACGATAGATTCTCTGAACCATATCTTACACCCACGACGCCATAATCTTCAGAATGCACCCTGTAAAACTTAACTCCCTTATTCTGGTGGTTTCTAATCATATCAATTGAAATCAATAACAAGAATATGTTACATTGTATTTGGAAACATTTCTTGATAATGTCAACAAACAAATCAGTGGGAAGCTATCTAACAACGCCATGTATGATTTGCAACTGCAAACAAGATATATAGTCTACCTGTTTCCCACTAGCAAAGGGAGTGTCCCAAATGCACCAATACGATACTTAGGATAGTAAGCACATGACCTCAGCTGCAACATACTGGATAGCACTAACTAAAATAATGCAAGTATAGCTGTGGAATCATTTTTGTTGGTCACATCACAAGGCAAGGGATGGGCAGAGTAGAGGGGGGTAGCAGGGAGTTTTACCTTGACATGCACCGATGCCGTAATTAGTCCATTTTAGTCCACCTCCAGATCATGCATCATGCATAAGCACTTTTAAGCACACATCAGTAAGGGAAGTCAAGCTTACATACACAACACAAGAAGCCACAGATGTTAACATAGGGCAAGAACCTTAACTTGTCCATGCATCAAGCATTTCTTTATGGGGATTGGGGCTAGTTCTTCTAGAAATACGTATATGTCGTAGTTGTACGATTACATGTTAAAATGGATAAGGGAAGATATCGTGAACACATCAGCGACAAATGGAAAACTCACCATTAGCTCTATCATCCGAAAAACTAATAGCAACATGCTCAAAATAATCTCTCCTGATCAAGCATTCAATCACAAAATGTAAGATAAGGTTAACAATAACATCATAGCAAAATGTAAACTAGAAAACACAGCTCAAAAAATCTATGCACATACTTACCATGCTTCATAGTTAAAGAAGGATCTTCTTTATCTCAGATAGCCAACTACCTTTGCGAGATTTCCTCTTGCCATACTTTTAAGCATAAGAGAGAAAACAGTGTCAAATCAATTATCAACACAAAGACATAATATAATATAAATGGTGCAAGACCGGTCATGATGGAAATGATGACTTAACATACACAAAGAAGCAAGGAGGCAAGGCAAATATTAACAAATTAAATATTCCACTGACAAAATGTGTTAATGTTATCATTAGGATGTGTAAAGGCATACTCGCCTAACTTGGTCCAAGTTTCAGTGGATGTACTTAAAAGAAGAAAAAATACAGATCTTCGTGTTAACACACCACTAAAGAACTTCATAACTAGTGAAATAAAAGAGCCTTTTCTAGTCCTACCAGGGTATATGTTTAAATTGAAAATAGAACAAAGTGACCTACTGATCCGTAAGAACATGATTCCCACCACCATTTTGATTGGAATGTTCTTAAATTGATTATTCAATAACGATGAACATAATTAGGCCTCACTAAGTCAAACGACTTGAAGGAAAACATAATACCATGGAAAAACAACATCCCAAAGCATGCTCCATTAACTCCCGACTATTTATAATTTACACTCTGGAAATCAGCCAGTATTCTTTTATATCTGGTAAAAAAGTTCCTAGTGTAATTTTTTTTACAGGTTTTAAACCCAAAAAGTTCATATCCAGAAATGTCCATTACTAACTAAATTTGACACTGCAGCATCACTGTCTTTGAAGGCCTGAATTGGAACAACAGTTCCATAGTTGTCACAACATCATTAATGGGATGATCTGAATAATGAAATAAGTTAACATGCAAACACAAAGCATGGTACCTCGAGAACAATAGTGGACTCACACGAGCATCAAGGCGAATGGAACGACGTATATCTTTGTTGTTCATCACAACATCATTAAAAATGTCAATTAGCCGAGTTGCAAGCAATGTTGGATCTTGAGCCACTTTGCAAGGACGAAGCTCAACGCCCACCTGCAGCAATCATGGGATAATACATCGGCGTACAAGACGCTATTTAAAATAGGCTCCTTTTACGCTTTGTGAATTGTGAATCTTGCACCGCTACGGTCATCGGGGAAACTAAAAATAACGATAAATGGTGCCAAATATGACAATAAGATAGAGAGTGACATAATATTGGAGCAAGATAAGAGTCAACAATCGAAACTAAAGCTTTCTCGAGAATTAAGCAAGCATAAAGCTCTAAAGGTGTCTTCAGAAGGTAAAAGTAAAGAACTCATCATCTCAACTCACTCTGAGAAGAAAACACATTATGTGTTGATAAGTCTCTTGCACACAAGGGCAGATTAGCAGAATAAGGAAGCTCTACCATACCATGTTGTACACTTAAATCTGGCACCTCTATCCCGGTCGGTGTTTACGAGTTTAGCGTGGATGAAGCTACTGAAGAAACCCAAGCATATCTATTGTTAACAAATGATCCAGAACTGAGCACAGCACTCAACCTAACTTTACAGTTTCGAAATCCATGTAGTGGACCTGAGAGAAAAGAACTAGATGTTAGCAAGTCATTCAGAACTAATGAGACAAGTAACAATTGAATTCAAACAATCACTTTCATAAGCATACCAAATTATTTGAAAGTAAGAATACCATGTAAGGAAAGCAAAACAAATTACAAGAATTGCTCAAACTTTGACTATTTCTTTTTGTTCAGTAAAACACATAGCTAAATTCTAAACATGATGTAATAGGAGAGGCTGGAGAGTATAAATCACTCCAAAATAAAGAACCATGCATGACACGCCTCACCCTTGCCGGCCTTTGCCGCCATGTCCGTCAAGACTCGCCCGCCTCGGTCGGCCACGCCTCCTAGCCTGTCTTTGCGTCTTGTCACCCATGCTCTCATGGCCTTGCCTCTACCCTCGCCCATGCCGCCATCTTGGCTAGGGTTAACGGCCGAGAGCAGAAGGAGCTGAGCTCCATCGCAGCCAAGATCACTGCCCGCCAGTGGGAGGATCTTGGCGTGGGGAGGAGGCGGCGGGGAGGAGGAGGGTCGGGGGAGGATGGGGTGGTGGGGAGGAGGGCAATGGGGAGGAGGGCAACGGGAAGGAGGTGTGGCACTGGGAGGCGCGGGGGAGAAGGCGGAAAGGGGAGGATGGGGCGGCTGGGGAGGAGGCAGCGGGGGATGGGAGGAGGCGGCGAGGAGGAGGCAGGCTGAGGAAGGCGCCGTCGGGAGGAGGGCGTGGGGAGGATGGGGCGGCGAGGGCGCGAGGAGGCGTGGGGAGGAGGCGGGGAGGCGTGGCGAGGTCTTGAGGAGGCACGGGAGGAGGCGGCGGGAGGAGGGCGGAGGGGAGGAGGAGGGACGGCGAGGAGGCGCAGGAGGCGGGGCCTGAGGGAGGATGGGGTGGCGAGGGGAGGGGAGGCGCAGGGAGAGGCGGCTGTCGGGAGGAGCAGGCGTGAGGAGGGCTTCTAGAGGAGATAAGGTGGAGGCGCGACGCGGCTCATTTTTTCACTTGGCGCCTAAACTTTTTCGCCGGCAGATACGAGGTCGAATAGTTCGGTCTAATTTTTCCATCTCCCGCCCATTGTTTTACCCGGCAGTTAGATTGACCTGATTGATTTTTTCTAGGGCAGATGTATTGTAGCTAACAAAAAAATATTCCCGGCAGATAAGTTGTTCTAGACACTAATTATTCCCGGCAGATAATAGGACCCGTAATCTCTTAGACATTGCCGGCACATGTTTTGCCACTCATCCTATTTTTTCCCGGCAGTTAATTGCCCTTAATTCTATGTCATGGTGTAGTGACTTGCCCCGGCTCAAGCCACTTGATGCAACCGTTGCACCAAACTTCCTATTCTTGTTCATCTTACATCTTGCTTGAGACCAACCACTTCACACGGCATCCCTCGTCATTGATCGTAGTTGACTCTAAGCTTCCCTACACAACAATAGACCAAGAAATCGATTACTGGCATAAATTCTTTGCAACTTGACCCACGTTAGCCAGAACATGCATCATGCAACAATATGCACCAATTCCATGACTTTTGGCCAATTCCCAAAATTCAGCACAACTCACCGTGCCAAAACCGCCATGGCTGGTCAAACCACTGTCACCAGTGATCGGCCGCTATCATCGGCGATCGATAGCTCCTGACGGTCCGACCATGCCCCGTAATAGGGGATCGGTCATTGCCGGTCGGTCGATCGCTTCTGAAACCATAAAACACCCCTCTTTAGACTTTTCAGTTAACCTCTATCTAGTTTCATGTCTTGCTTCCATCCTCAATGACACCTAATGCAAACACATCCCCAAACACACTTACACAAATATGTAGTGTCTATTTAGCACACTCTTGCACCGCCGGTCTAACCATTCTAGTGGCCGGTTAGACTGCCTACAGCCCGAAACCACGTGGTCTCTACACCAAACAACCCCCAAGTAATCAAAGGATTGTCTTACTAGCTCCTAGACTACAACGGGATATGGCGTTCGTAGTGGTGTTATGATACTCCACAAACAAGAGAGAATTGTAAAAAAAAAAAAAGAGTTTGGGCTCCATCATCATCCGGAATTCCTGACGGTATGGACAATCTGGAAACGTGGGAATGATTGTGTGTTCAATGGGACGGCTCCAGACGTCCAGGAGGTCTTCAATACGATCAAGAACGAGTGGAGGATGGCACGGGCTCACCATATATAGCGAACCACTTCTCACTCAGCTCACCGCACAAAGCCACAAACAAAGGCCAAAGCATAGACCACTCCAATGGATCACTCCACCTCCCTGCTCCGCGTCGTATTCCTCGCCCTCGGCGCCGCCCTCGTCCTCCTCGTTGTCCGCTCGGCCTTCCGCCTGCCCCGCGGCATAGACACGCCCACCGCTTCGCTCTTCGATGACGGTGCCGGCGGCAGCTGCACCCGTTTCTCGCCGTGGGCCTGCCGCCAAGGACGGACCGACCATGGGTCGAAGGCGTCGCCACCGCGGTCGTCGCACCAGTCTGACGTGCCGCGTCACCCTCTCGACCCGCTCACGGTGACAGAGGTCAACCGCGCGCGCGAGCTCCTCCGCGCGCACCCGCTGTTCGCGTCATCGCCGTCATCCCTGTTAGTGCACTCCCTCGCGCTCGACGAACCAGACAAGTCCGTCGTCCGAAGCTGGCGGAAGGGCGCCGATCCGCTCCCCCCGCGCCGCGCCGTGGCGATCGTCCGCTTCCGCGGCGAGTCCCACGTCCTCGCCGTCGACCTCGGCGAGGGCGCCGTCACTCCTCTGCCTGTCCCTGCCTCTGGCTACCCGACGATGACCATGGACGAGCAGACCTCCCTCTGTTGGGTGCCGTTTAAAGACCCAGCGTTCAACGCCACCATCCTCCGCCGCGGCGTCCGGACGTCGGACGTCGCCTGCTTGCCCATCTCCCTCGGCTGGTACGGCCCCACGGAGGAGAACCGCCGGCTGATCAAGATCCAGTGTTTCTCCGCCGAGGGCACGGCCAACTTCTACATGCGACCCATCGAGGGCCTCACCGTGCTGGTCGACATGGACACGAGGGAGGTCGTCCACATCTCCGACCGCGGCGCCGGCATACCCATCCCGGCCGCCGAGAACACCGACTACCGGCACGGCCAGCACACCAACGACGAAGACGTGAAGGCGGCCAGGGGGCTCGGGTTCCAGTCCGTGCGTGCGCCGTCGATGGAGCAGCCAAACCGGCCGGACTTCGAGGTGGTGGACGGGCACACGGTGCGGTGGGCCGGGTGGGAGTTCCACCTCAAGGCGGACGCGCGCGCCGGCATGGTGGTGTCGCGCGCGCGGGTGCAGGACCCGGCGACCGGCGCACACAGGGAGGTGATGTACAAGGGCATGGCGTCGGAGCTGTTCGTGCCGTACATGGACCCCACAGAAGCATGGTACTTCAAGACGTACATGGATGCCGGCGAGTACGGGTTCGGGCTGCAGGCCATGCCGCTCGTGCCGCTCAACGACTGCCCGCGCCACGCGCGCTACTTCGACGGCGTGTTCGTCGCCGCCGACGGCCGGCCCTACGTGCGGGAGAACATGATCTGCATCTTCGAGCGGTACGCCGGCGACGTCGCGTGGCGACACTCCGAGAGTCCCATCACCGGCATGGACGTAAGTACACGCATCTGCTTGTTCATTTGTTTCGCCGTGAATCGTTTTGCTTCAACTTTGGCGCCTATGCTGTGTCATATGCTGGACGTGACATGACAAACGCAGCTGTTCCTCAATTTTTGGCTACCTGCAAAAGGTGACAATTTGACAAAGATTGGTGAAGGATTTTTTCAACTCTAGGAAGAGGAGTCCAAGGTGTTGTGTGCAGTGTGAGGGGACTAGAAAGGACACATCACCTTCACATTAGCTGGGCTAGTTTTGCAAAGTTTACTCCACATTTAGCTTCCCATATTCTTCCAAAAAATAGAACCCTGCATATTAAATAAGAATAAACCTTCCACACACACACTCACATTCACTGCCCATCCCTTCCTCTCTCCCATGAGTTCTCTTCTCACCTAGACTCGAATTCAGTACTTGAGCTGATTCCAAGAAAAATTTGCTTAGCCCCTCACTCTCCAGTGGTTTGGTCCGGCTCCAAGAAGGCAAAAAAAAAGTCTTAGCTCCTGCTTTTCCCCAGCATTGCACACGCCCTGAGAAGAAGAATCTTGAATGCATATGCAATCAACAACAGCTTGACAAGATTTCCAATCATCCCAATTTAAGCTTTCCTAGAGTAGAAAGTAAAATTATCTACCTCATGGACTTGTGATAAACTACGAAATGTGCATATGCTGTCTATATATCTTTAATATTTGGAGGGTTTTATTGGAATGAATGGTTATGTTACAAAAAAAAATTGAAAATAAAATCGCACTAGGGGTCCTAATTTATTAAACTTGCGCACTAGTGGCACTTAGGTCTTCAATAATATCTTCTTGTCAGATTGTTGAACTTGACCATTGTACCACTTAAGTAATTACAGCAATCTTAGATGTGAATTTTACTGACGTTAGTCGAGCTTTTGTTTATCTTGTCCTTGTTTGTTTCGCTGGGAATAATTATTTTCTCAGCACCAATGCTACGTCAGGCTAGACGTGCCATGACAAAACGTAGCTGCGCCTCCAGTGTTGGCTACTTGCCAAAGCCCAAAGGTAATAAAGACAGGCAAAGATTTTCAACACTAGACTTGTTTTCTAGAGGAATCTTAAAGCACTAGACTTGTTTGTCGTTGTTGACTTTTGGCCGTTTTTTTGTTTTAAGCTTTTAACTGATGGTAGTGTAATGGTTGTGTACATCCCTAGTTGGTGTAGAGACCGGGAGTTGTACTTTCATTATAAAAAAAAAAGGAAGAAGAATCTTGACGAATGTACAGAGGCCTTTTCCTGATATTTCCCTTTCTCAAACTTTACAATAGAAAGGGAGCACTGGTGTTAGTGATGCAGAACGCATGGCATGAATTACTAGTGCGACTAGATACATACTATCCATTCATCACCAATGGAACATGATCATTTCCTATGTTAAAGTAGTGGCTTTACGCATGGGAACAGCGTTGCAAATATCACCCCAAAAGAATCCTGTAATTTTTTAAACTGTTCTCTCTTTTTTTTTTTCATTTTAGGAGGAGTATAGGTCACGGTTCAAAAAACCAGCCGAAAATTGGTTTTACTGGTCTTATCGGCCCCGTTAGAAATCCAAACCGGCCAAAATAATTAGTTTAGGATGAATTTTGCCTAATATAAAAGAAATTTAAAACCATATCTAAGCACGTGTCATATGTGCATGTAGCCTGGTGGTAGCGTTCTTAGCCTAGAAGGTCTTGGGTTCATACCTTTGGAACTGCACTATTTTTTAGTTTTTTCCGTTTTAACTTCAAACAATTGAAATTTTGATTTAAAAACTTCAGCATAAATTTACTAAAATTTTCCCATTTTCGGTCTTACCCCTCTCGCGCTAAAAATTCCAAACACTTTTTTTAAGCCTGTTATAGATAAGGGCTCTGTCTAATCAATTATAGTCCTCACATATTGGAAGTGGCAATAACTATCAAAGCAATCAATCAATCAATGCCGTCTGAATTTTACCTGAATAGCGTAAACCTCTTACATTTCTATCTACAAATGGGACAAAAGAGCAGGTGACGAGCCCATCGAGTTGTACCACATGTTGGAAGTGGAAATAGCTATCTGTAGACTTTCAGCTAGTGATGATGCAACAGTACTTGTTTGTTTGTGCTTGGAGTGACGGGACCACTGGTTGCTTTGAATTCGATCGATCGATATCGATCGGTGCAGATAAGGGAGTCGCGACCGAAGGTGTCGCTGGTGGCGCGGATGGCTGCGTCTGTGGCCAACTACGACTACATCGTGGACTGGGAGTTCCAGATGGACGGCCTCATACGGATCAAGGTGAGTGAGATCATCTTCTCCTAGCTCTTCTCCTCTCCGTCCCAACCACACGTGCCGCTTGTTTGGCACACACGTGTGAAAGGGAGGTACACGTGTCAGTTGTAGCTGACAGAGCAAGAAAGGTCATCGGGTTACACAAATCTGACCAAATCAACTAAAACTTGTACTTCATCAAACACTGTAGGTATTATTCGGATAAAGTATCATAGCGGAGCATGATCTATCTATCGACCGATTGCTGCCGATTTAACCTCTGAAGAAAATTGTTCTGCAAGTGTCTATATAGTAACTAGGTAGCTGCAGGCAGATTCTCATGGGTCCACAGATTTGATTCCTATGAAAATATCTGGGATTCTTGCTAGTGGAGCATCACGTACGTCATAGAATGGCCACATCGATTGGACCCCTGCTAGAGCTGCATCATCCTTGCAAGTAGCGAGTACCCAATTTGACAAAACAAAAAGGAGTGTCATTTTCGTCCCTTTGATTTGCCTATAAAATTTGCCCAATGTCCATTACCTTGCACAGTTGCATCTGTCCCCCGTCTTTAGGGGCCTCACTTTTCCAGAGAAGAATGGGAGCACGCAAGTATATCCTCTTAGATTCCCTGCATAGTGCATGTCATTGTTCTCATCTTCTGTTCAGGATTAAAAAACAAGCAACAACTTGTCAACTTAGTTGTTCTTATCTATGGAGAATTCGGATCCATATAGTACAAACTGCGGCTAACTGTGTTCGTACATTTAGCATTGCTGTTTGATTCATTGAGATATTGAACTCAAGTCTGGCTAGCTCATGGTGCAATGACGACTATGGCAGGTTGGGCTCAGTGGGATCCTCATGGTGAAGGGCACGCCGTACTCCCACATGAATCAGGTCCGGCAGAACGAGGACATGCACGGCACCCTCCTCTCCGAGAACGTCGTCGGCGTCATCCACGACCACTACGTCACCTTCCGCCTCGACATGGACGTCGACGGCGCCGACAACTCCTTCGTCCGGGTCGAGATGGCCCGCCAGGATACCGCGCCCGGCGAATCCCCCCGGAGGAGCTACATGAAGGCCACCCGGCACGTCGCGAGCACCGAGAAGGACGCCCAGGTCCGCCTGATCGCTACTTGGCACAAGGTTCTTGTCACTCTTACTTGTCACCCAATGAGGCGATGGCCCAACTCGCGTTGCCCACCTCTTGATCTCACCGATGACTCATTTTACCAAGTATATTGGGTTGTCCAACTTAATGGACACAACCCTCAACTCTCCACTCCAAACCATTGGCTAACCGCCAATATCGCTGATTGATGATCACAATTTTGAGAGACAAAGCTACTATATAGCTAACATTTTATGTGAATTTGTCAAGGTGAATATGGCCTACAAGTGCCGGGTAGGTTTGTTTGTGGGGTTATAGGATTTATCTAATTATCATGTCATTCCAAAGTATTATTTCAAGACTTAAAGTAATTGGCTCAAATAAGATAATGAAAGTATCAATATAAATATATGACACGTGGGTTCAAATGTTCAAGGAATGCGACTTGCCTTCTTGCACAAAGTCCCGTGGATGTTGGTCTTGTCCGCGCCTTCTCGCTCAGTCGCCTAGATCGTAACCTAACGAGAAGCAATGCAATAAAAAGAAAACAAGTAAACACTAGCTCAACAAGGAAAGAGCTGGGAACAAAATGCAAGTAAATAAAACCAAAAAGAGACTTAAAGGAAGGGTGGAGCGGGTTGGTGGGATTTATCTCGTATTTATTTGGATTGAACGGAGTTTGAGATTCGGATCCAACTACAACAAAAATATTGTAGAGGATTAAAGAAATCTATAGGAAGGTGGGAATATTTATTTGGAGCTTGCTATAGCTGAAAGGAGCCGAGAATGGACTCACTGCTCGAATTCGTCGAAATGACATAAAATGTCATTTTAGGGTTTCAGTAAAATTGCTTGATAATGAATAGTATTATTTTACTATTCATACACGACAATTGATCAAAAAAAGATATCAAATTTATGTGTTTAGCTGAATGGATAGTGGTTAGGGTTTAATATTTTTGGCTAATGAACAGTTGTATTTGTTGGAATTATAACTCCTATTTTTAATCTGCAAACAAGCTCTACGAGCCGGCCGAGTTCCACGTCGTCAACCCGTCGAAGAAGACGCGGGCTCGGCGATTGAGGTGGCGCCACATGACGCTGTGCTGACTCGCTAAGCATGGTCATGCGAGAGAGCGCGTCGGACGGGATGGGAGGCGGTAAGGCATAAGCAAGGGCTTCCGTGAGAAGGAGGAGAAGCGCCAGGGAAAAGGCGCGACCGTGAGGAAAACGGATTGGATTTGGGGTTAGGGTTTGTTTTGGCAAAATTTGCTTAATTTGGATTCAAATTGAACAAATTTTGATTTTTGAATTTCATTTGAAATTTTCAGATGTTTCAACCTACTCTTTAAAGGAATCTCGACCTCGAGATTCACCCAAAGTCAGGACAAAGTTGGAAAACCACGTTGATTTTCAATTCCTTTTTCCATGTAGCTCTTTCTCGACGTAAGATTCTCGACCTTCGAATCAAAAGGTAGTTCCCGGATCAATTGAGACCAATGTTGATGAAGTAAGAACGCATCGCAATGTCGTTGATGGTTTCGCAGCTTCATTGATAGTGACACAATTGATCTTGCCCCGACTTGGTCCTCGTTGTGAAATTTTGGTCGCTTTCTAGGTCGTAGCATACCTCCTTTCTTAGCTTGTGTTGTTGGTGGCGCCTTGTTGATCTCGTGATTGACTCCTCACTTGAGCTTTGGTACGCCTCACGACATATGCTTCCTGGACATAGAGACTTGAAATGACCTCGTTGTCTGCAATGGTAGCATTTTATTGCTTTTTGTGGACAAATTCTTTTGGTAGTGATTTCCTCCGCATGTGTAGCAATCGGACTGTGGTCGATCGATTCATATTATGTTGGGGTCTTGCATTGAAATTGGTAGTCGGTTGTCACGATATTGTATCGGTGGTGTCATGCATCATCCTTTTTCTCGGTGCACTTGGTTGAGGTGTCATCCAGATTGCTCTTCTTTTCCTCGACTTCTTGTAATTGTGTTCGCTTCTTCCGATATTAGCGCTTGTTTACCATAGTGATATATCCTTAAAATCCGTATTGAAATGTGTAATTTCAATGACTCAGAATCCTCGCTAAAACTTCTCCATCTTCTTAGCTTCAGATCCACCTCATGTGGGGCATATCGTGCGATAATTGAATTGATGTAAATACTCATCACAAAGAAGTCCTCTTTGCTTGAGAGCAAGAAACTCTCAGATTTGGAGGCGAAAGCACGCCTAATGGGAACGTGTGCCTTATGAAATGCATCCTTAAATTCTGCCATGGTATTTCTCTTCCGGATGGAATGTTTGGTGATTTATCCACCATGTCGCGGCTTGTCCTTGAAGTTGGCGGAGGCAAAAGAGTCTTCTTGATCAAGACATTGGATAGTGTCTAACTTTCTTTCTATATCTCTTATCCAATCATCTCGCCGCTAGTGGTTCTCGTGCAATCAGAAGGTTGGTGGTCTTGTCTTGTGGAAATCACCCATCTTGATCTTGCAATGCTTCTTCCATTTGTTGTTCCCAAGAGGGTTCTGATGGTACCGTGATCCGTGGCATATCTCGCTTCTAGGAGTCTAGTGTGTTGCTCCATCATTCTGCTTTTGACTTTGCTCCGCTTGACATCTATTTCTTTCCATCATGGCCATTACTTCCGCCATGGTTGGTTGATGATTTGTCAATCACCTCGTGGTTGTTGTTTTCGGACATCTTGGGAATATAATTCGCAGCTGGTTTTGACCAAATACGAGATAGTAGTAAGATTCGACTTGAGTTAAGTGAAGAAAGATTAAGGTAAGGTTCAAGACTTAAAAGAAGGAATTGCATTTTGACAAGGATGATATATGTAATCGATAGAAAAACAAATTATCGATAATAACATAGCTCAAATTCTTTATACAAGTTGTATACATACTATTTAGAGCACATAATACAACTTGTTTTACAACCAAAAGATCGCCTAATTAGGGTTTACTCTATCTAATAACACTTTAGCTTATTCTAACACTCATCGCAACTTCTCGATTTAAAGGTTGAATTTAGGTAAGAAGAGGATAACTCTTTTATAACACAAATCTATTTTACAAATCTAAGTTAGATAAGATAGCAATAGAAGGAAAAGACAAAGAATAATACTTATATTTTGTTTTCGTAAATTCTTTTCTAATTTTTCAAACTAGGATTTTGAAGGTCTTCACTTTCTAATTCCTAAAGCCAACTTAAGGTCTCATCCTACAACAAGCTAAGCTCGATACCACTTTTGTAACGACCCCAAATTCCTGGGATATTAAACTCCTTCACAACCGCCAGATGTGCAAATATGGAAAGCAAAGGTCTCAAGCAAGCTTTCGATTTCAACAAAAGCCAACATTTTATTACATAAGATTAAGGCTTAACACCAGCTTTTGACACTACCACCGCATCCAAGCCCAAAGTTAATATAATACAAGACAAAAGAACTTCTAACCACAGTACACTTGAGTGCTACCGAGACCTAGTAATAAAGAATCGCTACAACCGTGGGTCCACCAAAGTCTTGATCAACCAGATCCTCTGATTTTCCTGTGTTTCTTCAGTCGGGAACCCCGTCGGCTATAAGGTCGTCCCCGCCGGCACCGCCGGCAGCTTGCTGGACCCCGAGGACCCTCCACAGAAGAGGGGTGCATTCACAAACAATCAGGTGAGATATTTCTCCCTTGCAACCAAATTCAGACTTAGGATACAATTCATTAAGAAGGCATATATACACAATTGAAGATAAAAGAGTCTATAGGAGAATGAGAATTACCTAAGTCCAGAAGCATATATATGTAACATTATGACCAAAGAAACTGTATGTAGCTATGTTTTTGGTATTCCTTTGTGCAACAGATTTGGGTGACACCCTACAACAAAAGCGAGGAATGGGCCGGCGGGCTGTTCGTGTACCAGAGCAAAGGGGAGGACACACTGGCTACTTGGTCTGAGAGGTATGTATATACGTACACTTCAGGTGCTGATCCTTCAACTGCCGAATCGTGTGTCGTCTGAATGTCCTGTCACCTGATTACGTGGACGAGCAGGGACCGTCCGATCGATAACAGGGACCTGGTGCTGTGGTACACGCTGGGGTTCCACCACATCCCGTGCCAGGAGGACTTCCCCATCATGCCCACCGTGTCGTCCAGCTTCGACCTCAAGCCGGTCAACTTCTTCGAGAGCAACCCCATCCTCAAGCAGCGGCCGACCCAGGGGAACGACCTGCCGGTCTGCGCCGCCGCCGCCGCCTGAGACGATCGACGACGATCGATTCTCCGGTACATCAATCGATATGTATGCATCTATCTAGGATCTTGTTCATGGTGAATGGATGTTTCGGTACATCTATCGATCGATTTGGAGCCCGTGGTTGTGTGCTCTAGCGAACTTGTACGTAGCTGAATGTACTGTGCTGTATGATCGTGTACTGATCAGAACTTGAGATCGAACAAGCTGCATGTTGCGGTCAGGTTTCCCCTGGTACTATGGTATAGTGAAAGTACACGCCATTCATCCAGTTGGATAACCTTAATCTGGTTACTTTATACGGACTTGTCGGGTTGGGACAGGCTAGAGGGATGAAGAGAAACAGTACGTGTTTAGTGGTATGTATTTTTTTTTTTGTGAAAGGGGAAGAGCCCAGCTTTATATTGAAAGTAAATATAACGTTCTTACAATACAAACACTAAAATGAAACGACATGCTGGGAGCACCAGCTATCAAAGCAAAAGGAAGCCAAGAACTAAACCAGTTCAGACTAACAGCTATCCTATTACAGGAACAGTGCCAGAATCATCCAAGATGCAGAAAAGTCTGCTCTAATCTTCAGCTGATGACAAAAAGCGATTCATCTTTTCCCTATCAGTCCTTTTGAGAAGAACACTCTATTGCTGCAAACAAGACATAAATTTGAAGACCACTTCCATTGGTTGCTTAGGAAAAATCTTGTCAAAAGCCATTTTTCTGAGGTTTCCAAAGAATCCAGGCTGAAGCTGCAAAACTAAACAGAACAAGATTATAATCATTAGCTCCCTTCTTCTCCAACCAGTTCATTTGGAAATCAACTAAAGAGGTTGGAGCATGCTCCCAGTCCAGCATCTCTCTAATGCAGGACTAGAAAAATCTGGCCAGAATGTAAGAAAAAAGAACATGGTCAATAGTTTCATCATGACTACACAGGCTACAACTAATCTCTCCCTTCCACCCCTTTTTTTGAGTTGATCAAGAGTTTGGAGTCTGTCATGAAAACACAACCACATAAAGATTTTAACTTTCAAAGGTAGCTTGCTTTTCCATAATTTCTGCATTTTAATGCAAGTCACCCCCCCCCCCAAAAAAAAACTAAATGTCTATATAACGACTTAACCGAGAAAACTCCTGTCTTATCAAAACCCCACACGACTGTATCCCTCTCATCAGTTCGATCTACATCACCAATGAAATTTTTCATATTCTCCCACTAGGAAAACTCCTCATCACCGAAAGTCCTTGTGAAAGCAATATTCCACACATCATCAATCATACCATTGGCCATACTCATAGCAGGATCCTGACAAATATCAAAAAGCTTGTTATATTTGATCTTTAAAGGACAATCCCCCAACCACACATCCTCCCAAAAGGAAATGCTACAACCATTACCAATCTTGTAAGTTGCACCCTTATTAAACAGGGACTTAACCTTCTACACACATTTCCAGAATTAGGAGCCTTTGTAAGCTTTAGCATCTCTAAAAACACCCCTTGGGAAATATTTAGCTTTAATAATTCTGAACCAAAGTTTATTATTAACTGAGTTAATTTTCCAAATCCATTTGGCCAAAAGGCAGTCATTCATAACCCCCCCCCCCCAAATCCTTGGGTCTGCAAACAGCCCCCCAATTCACCATGTGATACTTAAACTTGTCCCTAGCACCCCTCCAGAAGAAACGAGATCTGATAATATCCATCTTTTTATGCACCTTTTCACCAAATCTGTAGAAACCCATGGTGTAGATAGGCAGGCTGCTTAAGCTACTATTGACCAAAATTAATCTACCTCCCGAAGAAAGCAATTTGTTCCTCCAATTGTCAAGCCTTTTATGCACTTTGTTAACCACAATCTCAGCCGCCTTCATACCAACATGTCGATCCCCCACCATTATCCCCAAGTATGTCATAGGGAAATGTGCCAACTTACAATAAAAAATGTTAGCTACTCTATTGGCCACCTCATTATCCGCCCCAAAACATAGACTTCACTCTTATGGTGATTAATTTTCAAACCTGACATCCATTCAAAACAGTAAAGCAAAAAACTTTAAGTGCAAAAAACTGTCATTCTCATATTCTATCATAAGCACAGTATCATCTGTATATTGGAGGATGGGCACCCCTCCAGGAACCAAATGAGAGATAACCCCTTTCACCAAACCCTTATCCTGGGCTAAATTGATGATTTCGGCTAAAGCATTAGCAGCTAAGTTAAAAAGGAGAGGTGAAAGAGGATCTCCTTGTCTCAATCCTCTGTAGGTCTTAAAGTAAGGACCAATCTCACCATTAATGTTAATACCAACTTTTTCACCCCTAACAGAACTCATAACTAGTCTAATCCATCTATCAGAGAAACCTTTTCTCATCATTACTTCTTCCAAAAAAACTCCATTGGATCTTGTCATAAGCTTTTTCAAAATCCAGCTTCAAAAACACCCCTTTCCTTTTTGAGCATTTAACTTCGTGAACAATCTCATGAAGGGCTATTACCCCATCCAGAATATTTATACCTTTTATAAAAGCAGATTGGCTGCCATTAATAATCTTATCAACAATCATCCCCAGCCTATTAGCTAAAAGTTTAGTAAGGATCTTGAAACTGACATTAAGCAAGCAAATGGGTCTGTATTGTTTGATGTTATTAGCCTCTTTGAGTTTAGGAATAAGAGTGATTACCCCGAAGTTCAGTCTTTTCAGGTCCAGCCCCCCTTTGCAGAAATCTTTAACCAACTCAAGGAAGTTCTTTTTTTATTAGCCCCCCCCCAAAAAAAAAACTTTATAAAAAAAGTTAGGAAAGCCGTCTGGACCAAGGGCTGAGTTAGCTGGTAATGTTTTAACAATATTCCACGCCTCCTCTTCAGAGAAATCTTGGAGCAAAAATAGATTGTCCTTATCTGCAACTCGGAGTTTACTACTCCAGATATCTTCCACCAACCCCACATCATGAACTCCATCAGAGCCAAAGAGATTCTTGTAGAAGCCAAAAATGTGATCCCTTGACTCACTCTTGCGTCACCTTGAGTAATCCAATCCAAATTACACCTTTGCTGCCAATGCTTCTCTTCCACTTCAAAGACTTTTTCCAACTCTTTTTCCAAACAATATCTCTGAGTCCACTCCTCAATGCTCAGATCCTTTGCCTTTGCCATAGAGTCTAGGGCTTTGATTTGGTCCAAAAGATTCTTTTTCTTTAATTTATAAACACCATTCAAATTCGCACCTCCAGCCTCTCAAAAAACTCCTTAAAGAAGCCAAACAACCATTCCACCTATCCATAGAGTAAAAATCCTCAGACACACTGTTTTCAAACTCCCTCCATTTGCTATGAATCAAACTCCTGAAATTCTCCTGACATTGCCACTTTTTTTCAAAGAAAAATCTCCCCTTCTTAAAAATCTCTCCCTCGCCAGAATCAAGCATAATAGGACTGTGATCCGAACCAACTCGCACTAAACTCTGAACATGGCAAAGAGGAAAGTTAGCCTCCCAATCAATAGAGACTAAGATCCTATCCAGGTTAACCATAACTGGACGCTTCTGCTTGTTAGTCCAAGTGAAACTAACACCACCTCTTTTAATCTCCAGAAGCTTATTTTTAAAGATAAAATCATTAAAGAGGTCCATAAGGTTCCAGTTCAAGTTATTATTGTTTTTATCCTTCAATTCTCTAATCAGGTTGAAATCCACCCCCCCCCCCCAAAATCAAAGGGAGGGTAGTATTTTTGCACTTCCTGTCCAACTCTTCTAAAAAGACCTAAGAAAAATCATGATTGGCAAGCCCATAGACTACCACCATCTCCCATCTGAAATTAGTCACCCTGTTTCTCACCCCCATACTGACAAAAACTTTCCTGAATCACAAGCTTCCACATCCAAAAGATTTTTGTTTACCCCAACAATATCCCCCCGAATGACCCTTAGCCGGGATCCAATTCCAATTAAAAGGTAATTCTCCAACCATATCCTTAAGATCTTTCTCAGAAAATTCTCTCTTAATAGTTTCATGCACCCCCACAGCATCAAAAACTTCAGAGTAAATCAATTCCCTGAGCTGCCTTTTCCTTGCAGCCCCCCTAGACCTCTAATATTCCAAAACAAAAAAATTATTATTTGGAGACTGTGACTCCAACACCCCCTTTATTTTCTTTACTTTCCCCTTTCCTGCTCGTTTTGCGGCATACAACACCCATTTTCTCATTGTCAATTATAGTAAGACTATCATCCCCTTCAGTCCTATTTCCTCTAACATCTCTGGTCTCAAGGTCCCATTTTTCTAGTTTTTCTTTTTCATCCCTAGCCAGAGCAGCTCTAACAAGCTCTTGGGCCTGCATAGCTGAAATAACTTCATTGGCATTCTGAGAATTCTTCCCTAAAATGACACCACAAGAAGTAGCTACTTTCCCTAGATAATCAGTGGAAACAGAATTTAAAATATTAAAAGAGTTTTCAGGGTTACCTTTTACTTCTAAATTCTGAATAGACTTCAATTTGGAAGCCTTCTTCTCCATGGTGATCCCCTGATCCAGTATTTGACACTCTTCCTAGTTGCTGGTTGGGGTTGCAAAATTTTTTTTTTCCTCCCTTTTTGTTTTTTGCAGACATCCATAAATCTGCAGCCCTCTCAATATCAGGCCCATCCCCAGATTTCTGTTCCCTCTCAGTGCCCTGCACTTCTTTATCCACCCCCTCACTAAACATCAAGTCTGTGCCCAGATCCACTTTTTCTTCTAATGTCAAGAACCCTTTTCCAGATCTCTGATAAAACAAAGTCTTGATAGTATCTGAAGGAGGCATAATCTCTTTTGTGGACATCTGACCATCTAAGTTTCTACCTTTCATAGGAGTCTTTAAGCATGGCCAAAGTGTGGCAGATAACAAGGCAGGCCCCCCTCAGTGTGAACCACAATATCACTTGTTTTTGTTTTAGACAAATCTGAAACATCTTGTGTTTTTAGACTGACGTTGACCTCTGGAGAACCTAATGGATCCTTCATCCCCAAAGAAGCATTGTCAACCCCACTAAGATCCAGAATGTTATCATCCATTTTTTTAGGAGAGGAACTGAAGTTTAAAGGAACTATCTGGAGGGCCTTGTGCTCATAGTCCACAAAAACAGAGTCAGCATCCTTCTCAAACGAGACAGATCCAGAATCCAACTTCTGGAGTTTGAGTTGATGAATACTTTTTTCCTCTCCAAATTTAGGATCTGGCAAAATATGAGTATCCTCTCCCTCAGTACCCTCAGGAAACACCCCTTCTTTGGAAGAAATATATTTTGAGTGACCTTCATGTTCCATATTTTCAGGAAGGCTAAAAGCTAGGGGCACAATAACCATTACTTGGCTATTAGGCTGATAAACCATCATGTCAGAACAATGTTCCCCCTCCTCTGAATCAAAATCCTTCTGTTGTTTGTTCTTATCTTTGGTAGAACCCCCTCTATTTTTATGTTCAGAAGATTGATGAGTATCCCCACCATACTTCTCAGCCATTTTCTCTTATTCCGTTTTGTGATTACTTCCATTGGATTCTTTCTCTTCTTCCTCCTTATCATCATCTTTTTTATGCGTATGTATTTTATGAAAGTGATCATAAACTGGGCCTCTCTTCTTGCCTTTTGCACCCCCTTCTGCTGCAAATTTAATTTCATACCCTATTGCATTAATAAAAATTTCCACATAACAATTAATGTTAGAAGGATCCCTGTTGAGGACTTTAACCCTAACAGGGTCCACCCTCATCAAGCTAATCTCATCTACCTCTAGAGGATCCCCTACAGTGCTAGCTATTTCCTTCACCATCTCAACAGTCCTTGCAAAAAGAGGAATGCCTGAGACCTTAATCCAGCCAGCAATGAGAACAGATGATGCCTCAGGATACAGAGAAGATTTATCTATTTTGGCTTTAATAGAGTGAAGAGCCAATTCAACACCCCCAACTTTAGACCAGGTGTCCAGCATTTCCTTAGAGGGAAAGACCACTGCAAATTCAGAATATGAAAAGTTCCTAACTTTCCAATCCCAATTGTCTTGAATTAATGGTTTCAACTCCGCTTCAATCTTATTCACAGAAGCTATCCCTTCCTTAATCCTCAACACCCCTGTAGCAGAAATCTGTTCTGTTAAATGAACACCAACGAGTTGGAGACTATAGAATCCTTGCCTAGGAATTCCAAAACCACACAATTTCTGTTGGAAATATGCCCTAGAGGCAATCATAGAGATGATTATATTTCTTTATGTTCATAATATTGGATAAATGTTATTCTGTTCCATGAATGAATCATCAATTATGAAGATTAAATGAGTATGTGACTTGTTGGTGAAGCTCTTTTAACTTATGATGATGTCGTTCTAAATGTATCCCTAGTCGAATGTCACCGGCTCGAACGCTAGTGACTCTACGATCAAAGACATGTATTGATTGATGACCATGTTTCACCGGTCATGGATATAGGATATCGAATCGATAATGTGGACACATGTTAGAGAACATGGTGTTGGATAAGACCCACCTTGAGACACTATTGAGATTGTTATGATTCTATGTGTCGTTAGTTGGTCTCAAGCAATGATGATGTATAATCCTTAGACCTGAGATCAGCATGGTTTTCTACATATGTAATAGCACTCTTAGGGATTGCCAAACGCTACTCGTAACTAGGTAGTTATAAAGGTAGCTTTCGGGTTTGCTATGAAACATGCGAGGGATGTGACCGGCCTGATATGGATTTGCCCTCCTAACATAATAAGAGAGATATCTTTAGGCCCTCAAGTGGTCGGATAAAGAAAGTGCATGGCTATACATCGGTGGTCAAGAGTTCGACCACATAAGGTTATCCAATACTCGATCGAGAAAGTATTGAACAATCCATGGATGACACAACATCTCACCTGGAGTTCAACCAGATATCGTGAGGCAAAGGGAGAATACATGAGTAGGTCGCTTTGTTCGACCAGTTACGGATTGGTCATATGGAGATACAAGCAAGTCGTAGACTAGTCGAACGTAATCACAGAGTGGTCGAAACCAAGTCGTAAGGAGTTACGAGTTGGTCGTGACCAAATACGAACTGGTCGTATAGAGTAGGACCTGGTCGTAGATCATATTGCATTAAGGTTCGTCCGATATAATTTATGTGTATTCAGGAATCGTTATGTCCTGCTAGGAACTACTACGACTCGTGGTCGGAAAGGGTTTCCGAGTCATAACCGAACTACGCATGAATCTAACGGGTCACACACTTAATGGGTTGGAACAAACCAGTACGAATACGATTCGTAAAGCATGTTCGGATAGGATCTGTCATGAGCACTATATAAGGAGATGCATGAGGCTGTTGGGGTTAGACGAGTTGACATAAGTTGCTCTCCCGAAACCCTAGCCGTCATCTTCTTGAGAGCCTTGTCATGCGACTTGGTGCTAGCACACCAGCGTACGGTTGTTCTTTCCCTGGACGTGTGGATACCATAGAGGCGCTTCTACGTTGTTGCGCTTGACGGCTTGAGGACGATCCGCGATCTTCGCAAGGAACTGCAGAGGTGCTAGGGGAGACGATCGACTCGCGAGGACGCTGGATGATTGACTACGACTAGTACATCGACGCGCTCTTCGTCGGACCAGTCTGCTCCGACACTTCTTCCGCTGCTCTGCGTCTAGTGGTAATGATCAGTGATCATCTTCTTGCTTGGCTTCCTGGTTTACGTGGTAGAAATTTTAAATTGTTGCTATCGTAGCCTACCCGTATCCCTTCAATTTCAACCCCTGATTTTTTTCTCTCCTCAGGACAACCCGATGTCACGTGACCTATTTTTTTTTACATTTATAGCACAGTGGAGGGTTTGAGCATCTTACTTGATGATGTCCTGATTGTAAACACCGAAAACAAGTCCCACGATCTTTAGATCGAAGCACCCCCGTGTTTGGCCCAATGTCACCCCAACCCTTTCTCATCTCATCCCCTTTACCAGCAACCATCGGAGGATACCGACTAATCGCACGTCTACCATGATCATCTCTGGTGTTGCCTCCTCTCCCTCCACAGCCACCCCTGAAATCCCCTCTTTGAGATTCCTCCCACAATGACACCCCTTCTCTACACAAATTATCTCTAGCCAGATCATTTTGCCACCCCTTGCCCTGAAAAGAATTACCTCTACCTGCTCCCCCAAAAGCATGAGAATCAAACCTAGAACGATCCGACTCTTGGAATCCCAGTTGCGTACCTGATTTCATGACACCCCCTAATTCCCTTGGAACTTCCTCTTTTGCTCTTGGCCACGATGCAATTTCACGCAAATCAGCTTCCCCCAGCAAGTCATCTTCATTCATCCACTCGTTGGGGCGCCCGCTTCACCCAAATGGCGAACCCCCCAAATCGTCGGGATACCTCCCCCCCCTTCCTCGATCCATCTCCTCCCCCTTAACCACTTCAACAAAGGATCGAGTTGAAGGAGTAGGATCACAGATCCACTGGATGATCCGAGCGCTCGAACCCAGGCAACGCACTTCACTGCGACTCACTGGGAACCCTAGCTCTCCTATGCCAGCACGCTTGGGAATCCAAAGCCACGAATGACTAGGGATTCTACGCTAGGAATGGTGAAATATGTCAGAGAGAGAAGTGCCAAAGTGATGGGCTAGCCCATCGCACTGCCCATGTTCCCCGCCCTGCTCCATTGAGCCAGGAAGCTTACCTCCAGATACCCGTGGTGCATCATCCCCTGTGAATGGTAGATCGATCGGCTCTCGCTTCGACACGCCATCTCCCTTGCCCGATGGACGGGGTAGCGAGAATCTTGCACTGGAGCTCGAAGAAACCGAGCGACCTCTCGAAGCTTCCAAACGATCACCATAGACGCCCATCTCTCTCCAGGCTTCCTCCGTAAGTTGTATGTAGTATTTATGGAGGAGATGTCTGGTTGGGTACACAAGGGGTTGAACGCATGTGTAGATGCAAGAGATGGTGGACAAAAAATATTAGCATGGCTTTAATGTTGTCTTAATATATTCTAATATCTATTGTTTTACCTTAATCTGCTTTAATCCACTCTAATACTAATATGCACTAATCACCGCTTAATAATGCCATCGCGCACCCTGCATTCGAAGAAATGGAGAAATGCCCAGAGGCACTTTTTGCATCTGCTCAGCCAGGTTATATTATACATGTAGTCATCCAAACACGATAAACAAAAAAAAAATTCTTATTGAGACGTAACATACATTTGGTTGGTAGCACAATCCATCCACGTAGAACACATTTTACACCCCGATGTACGGCTATAAACAACTAAACTAAACAATTTGCACCAAAAAAACCAAAAGATAAGCACTCTTTAAGAAAAAGTGGACGAGTAGCAAATAAAGAATAACCAAGTGAAACAACAATATTTCTTCACGCGCATCTTACTATTTGTACAATAGTACACAAATTGTACACACTAACTCACAGCTATAAACAACTAAACTAAACAATTTGCACCAAAAAACCAAAAGATAAGCACTCTTTAACAAAAAGTAGACAAGTAGCAAATAAAGAACCAAAGAATCACCACAGTGAAACAACAGTATTTCTTCACGTGCATCTTACTATTTGTACAATACTACACAAATTATATACACTAACTCATTATATGCAGGCGAGCTAGCAATCTGCTCAAACCTCGAGTGTATTAATCGTTCTGGTCAAGTACTCATATGTTTGGTGGCCTCGGGCTATAGCCTAAGTAGCACGAGACATGGCTCCACCCCTAACTATATGCGTATAGTAAAAATAGTACACTACAACATAACACCATTGGTATTCATACTAGTTGATACCACAATACACGACACAGCTTCGAGGGCACTCGTTCTACTGGAAAGTGGCCTTCAAGGGCTAGCTGTCTATCAAGAAAGTCTATTGACGACAGATGTCGAAACTGTCTGCTAGTGACCTAGCCATTCGCAAAAGTCTTTCTCAACAGACATGTGATTTCCCGGCAGAGGACCAGTCCCTGATGACAGGTACCAAAGTAATTTCGGCAGACATTTTATTTCTGGTAAACAAGTAATTCCCGACAGACACTTCGCCCCCCGAATTGATTTTTTACCACAAACAATTTGCCAATAAGGGCTACATGAACTTTTTTTACATTACACATGTTGTTGCTATCTATATACAATCATGATTCAAGATAGTAGGAAGCAAAACACATAATCGAATCAGCACAGTAAAATTATGGCATAAAATGGTACCAAAGTGCATTAGGTATAATATTGACACATCAAGTAAAAACATCATCCATAAGTCATTTGACGGTACAAGTCGCATCATACTTGACAAAAGGAACTATTTCCCTAGCAGCTAGCTTTCCATCACATGCAAAAGGTGATGTGACCATGCCACAAACGCATACGACCATAAAGGTGAATTCGTTCCCTCAGCTTTAAATTGTTTTAAATGAGACTATGACGCTACCTAATGATGAAAGTGTATATTTGTGCGGCTATACAGGGAGAAATGCATCAACACTACGCGCTCGTGGTTGGGGTCCACCTAAAGGGAAGCCGATCCGCACATCAAGACCAAGTCAACATCTTCCCCAACACTTCCTCAGGGTCACCACGTCACTTTTCATCTAAGTGAAGCAAGAGTCCAAGTTGGACACGTTCTGAAATCCAATTCAGCCTCCGGAGATAGCACCGACTTCAAACATGCATAACTTTTACACACAGAGTCCGTTGGAGGTCCATGAGTAGTTGATGGAAAGCTTATCTCATCCTCTTTCCAATAGATCTAGCCCCACCTCCAAACTCCTTCTGAGCGAGCTACAATCGCCAAAACAATGCTGCGCCAACTCCATTTGGGCCCATGAATAGTACCTCCGCCCCTCCCTCTTCCTCCTATACATAGTGGCCACCGTCCTTGAGTTTCCTTGGATTTTGTTTAGTTAAAAGTTAGCTCCATTGCAACTTCGTGTATTAGCTTGTGTCGATTAGACTAACCATAATATCGCTTTAGAATCCCGATTTATCGAGTATTTCAATCCTATTTGCAATTTCAGATTGCTTATTATCTTGTTCTTGCGTGTTCTTCAATTGCATGCAGGAATAGAACCTTGTGTTCAGGTCAACCGCGTTCTTGGCATGGTTGATAATGACTCGGAGTGTGGTTTAGCGATTGCTTGGTGTTCTGGTCGTGACCTGTTAGAAGCCTGCATCGTCAAAGTCGTTCTCCTCCAAATCAAAGTTATCATCCTATCGGAAGATCGGGACCCCTATTGTCTCATCAGGTGGTATCAGTGCTAAAGTTGACTGATAGGATTTCTTGTATCCCTAGTTAGTAGATTGGTTTTTATTTCTCATAGTCCAGAAAGATTGCCCTAACAAAAGAGTTAATTTCCGCTATCCAAACCCCGTTGTGCTTTCCAATCTGTTAGTTTTGGTTTGCTAAATTGAATTTACATCCATTTTAGCTTTGTCTAGTTGCTGGTCATATCCTTGACTCCATAAACTCCAAACAAAAAAATCCCACGTCCAAAACCATCTAGAACACACCAAACCCTAATTTCCAATTTTCGGCCAGAAGACTCTCTTTTCTGCCGCCTCCACAAAAAATGCCATAACTTTTGTTTTCGCTACCCTTTTTGAGTGAAACCACCTCCATTAGATTCATAACTTCATTATCTAGTCAGTAAGTTAAAATATATCTGTGGTGAAAGTTGACCCAAATTTCTGGTTTAAATCTGTAACAGTTAGCAGTTGTGGTTTTTGTGAGAATTTTTTGGTCGGTTTTCAGAACATGGCCCCAAAAGAAAAATTGTAGAAAAAGCTTTCAGGAAACACAAAAAAAAAAAGAATCATCTGAGAAGAGGCATCTGACAAAAAGTTACGACCAAAATACCGACGTACTATTTAGTGGACAGAAATCTTTAGTTTTCAGATGTGAGTCAATTCTTGTGCTTTTCAATTCCAAATTGCATTCTATTAAATTATATTGTGTCTACCACTCCTATACATTGGTGTACACTTGTTTTAGCCTTCATCCATCCTTGGTTGATCAGCAACATAGGCTAAGTGCTAGATACAAACTATAATTCAATTATGTGCAATTTCTGAAATTAACTGATTGTTCTCCTTGCTACCTAATATTAAGCCTATCCAAGCTCCACTTTCTACTAACAAGAAGATCTCGTCGAATTGGCCCTTGCAGTCACTCTACTCATCACTTTAGTCAAGTTATCACCAACCAGCCACTGGTTGCATCACCTGTTTGCATTGGTAAGAACTTGCAAGAGCTTGGTAAGAGCTTGAGCGTGTGTGACTTGATAAACTCCACCTCCTAGTAGTTGATAGGAATATATATTTGTGATTTGTTTTCTTGTTTTATACTAACAATGCTAGGTTGGTTGAAGTTGGTAGATTACGATGACAATGCGGTCAAATTTGAACTCAAAGGGAAACAACTCCCGGCATACATCTTCCCACTCACTGCTGAGAGTACATCGTTGGACTACTTCTTGTGGGTTACTATGTTCGATAGTTACTTTGAAAGACATGCCTTTGATCCTTATGAGAAGATGAGCATGGCAAGGACGACGCTGATCGGTGATGTTCAACATTGGTGGTCGAATCTCGAGTACCACTACATGTACATATGGGAGGAGATGAAGAAATTGTGACGTCGTTTTGTACCTCCACCACCTACGGTCACAAGCGAGGTGCAACCTAAGGTAACTGAAAATACTAATATTGTTTTGGCTCCTACTCCATCTACAGATACCGTCGAGACATTTGAAGAGGTGAAGGATCATCTGGCTCATCTTATGTCATTAGAGGAGAAGTTTGAGATACCTACAATATCTGATGAGGATGATAGTGACAAAGGTACTAATTTGGTGCTACAGCAAGACATAGAGCAACCTTGTGAGTATATACCTATTGTAGTGCAATCTTTTGATATTCCTTGTGTTGACTTGAACGAACCATGTACTGATCTGAATTCTCATAATTTTGCACATGTCGAATTAATTACACATAAGAAAGTATTTGATAGAATATCTCTTGCTGAAGCTCTGTGCTATATCATGCAACAACGAAAAACCATTAAAACAGATGACATATACATATACCATGCATACACCTTGTCTTCTTTGTTACCCTATTTTCAGCTTATCAAAAGCCGATGACGGCTTTGTTTTCAAGAAAGGGAGGATGATGTGACCATGCCTCAAACGCATACGACCATAAAGATGAATTTGTTCCCTCAGCTTCAAATTGTTTTAAATGAGACTATGATGCTACTTAATGATGAAAATGTATATTTGTGCAGCTATACAAGGAGGAATGCATCAATACTACGCGCTCGTGGTTGGGGTCCACCTAAAGGGAAGCCGATCCACACATCAAGATCAAGTCAACGTCTTCCCCAACACTTCCTCAGGGTAACCACGTCACCTTTCATCCAAGTGAAGCAAGGGTCCAAGTTGAACACGTTCTGGAATCCAATTCGGCCTTCAGAAATAGCACCAACTTCAAACGTGCATAACTTTTACATACGGAGTCCGTTGGAGGTCCATGAGTACTTGATGGAAAGCTTATCACGTCCTCTTTCCAACAAATCTAGCTCCACCTCCAAACTTCTTCTAAGCGAGCTACAATCGCCAGAATAGTGCTGCGCCACCTCTACTTGGGCCTATGGGCCTTGTAATTCGGATAGAAACCCTAGGACCGTACTGTTCATGCATGAACAGTACCTCTGCCCCTCCCTCTTCCTCCTATACATAGTGGCCGACGCCCTCAAGTTTCCTTGTATTTTGTTTAGTTACAAGTTAGCTCCATTGCAACTTCGTGTATTGACTTGTGTCGATTAGACCTCCGAATCCCAATTTATCGAGTATTTCAATCCTATTTACAATTTCAGATTGCTTATTCTTTGTGTGTTTTTTGATTGAATGCAGGAATAGAACCTCGTGTTCAAGTCAACCGTGTTCTTGGCACGGTTGATAACGACTCGGAGTGTGGTTTAGCAATTGCTTAGTGTTTTGGCCGTGACCGGTTAGAAGCATGCATCGTCAAAGTCGTTCTCCTTCAAATCGATGTTATCATCCTATTGAAAAATCGGGACCCCATTGTCTCATCAAAAGGTACCACTCACAACCTTGCAATTCAAGCTAGATGCATACAAAAATACAGTCCTTTCCATAGCTTCGCCATTTCCCTATCCTCCGTACAGTTCAATAGTAGAAGGTCAACATTGCAGCAAGTTCAACAGCTGCTCCCGGAGAGAACACAGGGATAAGCATAATGATTGCAGCAAAATATTACTAGCATACACATTGTAACATTGTACATAAGTAGCAAGAATGCGGTCAATGGCAATATCTAACAGTGGCTTGCATACTTAGATATCGAATTTGATAGAATTTGAAATTGTCAACAAAGTAAGCTAGTCCATTTAGAGCCATCGGTTAACATTGGACTTCATGAAACTGCATTGTACCTCCATCTCTAACATCGATTACTAGTCAAGATTAAAAGGAGAATGTTTTGCATGAAACTCAAAAGTCTGTTACTACTGCAACATATATAGTTGCAAAGTTATCTAAAGCTACATCAGCCATCAGTTTCGACAATGAAACTGGAAAATTATGTGACAAGATCGGTATATACATTGCATCCTCTTTGCCTTGAGTCTAAGAACAATAGAAGGCACTATGGTAATATGGCTTTCAAGAGCTCCAAAGTCCAATCCATAGTATATTATATATTGTTCAGTGTTCAAGTGTTGATAAAAGATTGTATTACCTTTGATATAGTCAGGTTGTATTTGTAATGGTATTTCCACATGGTTGCGACCAACTTTTTTTGTCACTATCCAAATTCAAGAGAGAAAAAAATTACACTTAAGAGACATTCCACATAGCTGCAAGGACACTGTTGTATGCTGACACAGGCCCACAACCAATGGAACTACAAGAAAGAGAGCTTGGAAGTGTAAGAAAACAAACTTAATAACAACACATCTACAATCCAAGCAAATATTTTGATGTCTCAATCAATGCAATTTCCACAAGAACATGGGCTTACTTTTCCCAGTGCCTCTGTTGGATGACATGAAGGTTAGATTCATCCATATCCGCTTGTTCTTAAGTTTGGAAACCTGGTGTACAAGAAAATCGTAAGTGTAGCTAGATACGTCTAGATATTCACAATAAGAGAGCTGGTTGTTATTGCCAAATAAAAGTGATGTAAGGGATCCATCACAATGACCTAAATCACAGAAGGCACAATTGGATAATGCTTTCAACATGGACTATTTGATTATTTACACCAAATTAGAAAAAAATCGATTAACTGAATAATGATAGTATGCAACAAAAAAAAATCTAAAATTTATCACGGCGCGCGGCCACAAAACCCACTTCATACGAGTTGCAATTTTCATCTAAAAGCCCTTAAATAAACCCAATCTAGAAAACATCACATATTTTTATTCAAGGTTGTTCCTATATGTTCTTCACTCAAAAACAAGAAATGATGATGACAAACTACAAATGGGAGCAGTTCATCACCGGAGCTCGCTGATAGTAACGAAGAAGTGTTCTCTAATTTCACAATTAGTAAAAGATCTCCAATAGTTCATCACCAATTAGTATAAGACCTGCAAGAGTGTCCTCTGATTTCACAATATGTCCAACAGCACCAACTCATCACCTACTAATTCTCAAACCAGATCCATCTGCTATCATGTAGAACTAAACTTTCCTGCATCCCGACCATGCACAGCAAAAAAGAAAAATACCACGAACGAATGGACCTAGTGAACGAAACGAGAGCGCTTAAGGCACGTGATGTATGAGCTCACCTTGCGTTGCTGCTTACGTTTGGTGACGACGTGCTTCCTGGCGGTTAGAGAAGCTTCCTGGCGGTTAGAGAAGAGACACGACGAGGGACCTCAGGAGCTGGGGTAGGGATCATCAAAGACCAGATCGAGGAAGACTACGATGAGGACGGCTTGCTTGAGATCAAGGTCACTGAGGATGGCCTGTTACGGTCGGGCGGCAACGAGGGGGCCTCGGGAGGGCGACAATGCAGTAGGGAGGCGGAAGGGACGCTGTAGCATGGTCGTGTGAGGAGAGGCAGCGAGAGTTTTACCGGGAGAAGACGACACAGAGGCGTAGGGGTAGCGGACATGACTTGTTACATGACACCACTTATGACACGACGCCACTTATGGCGCTCTCATCTCTCATCTCCCTCTTTGGCGACCTGCCACATAATTTTTTTTTTAACTTTTAACTTCAAAAATAGAACCGGTGATTTTGGGCTTTCACCAACCAAATTCCAAAACATTGACCCCTGAGCACAGTGATTGACGATAGCAACGCGTGGCCTGAGCTGAGCTAGTCTCACTGACAGTGAAATTGCCAATCTAACTGACAGTGGAGTCGCCAATGTGCGATGCGGCCGAAGCGAATGGTGGCGGCAAATGGGGATTTTTGGGATGGGGATGTAGGGGTGAGGCATCAGTAGGGCTCAACCGCGTGGCGAGCAAAGTCAGATAATGGTCAAAGAGTGTGGGCGGTGATGAGTAGTCCGGACTCAGGAGTAGAGCTAGAGTGGCGGTGCGCTGTGTGGTGTGGGGGCTCTAGGTCGTGCATCGGGGGTGGAAGGCTGGAAGCAAACTTGGGGAGTATTCACACTTATATGGGCTGGGCAGTTTAGGCCGGACATGGGTTCACTCAGGCCCAAACACAGCAGGCGTGGACAGCGTCTAGAGCAAGAAAGCTTGCGGCTAAAGCACGCGCGGACGCGCCCCGTCCTCCTCACCAGCCATCCAGCCATCATCGCCCACTCACTCCACCGAGGAGTCCAGACCCGTCACGCAAAAACCCTAGACGCCGGCACCGAGCGTAGCATCTCCACCGCCTCGTCCACCTAGCATTCGCCTCGCCCGACAGATGGAGCACTACGCGCACTCCGAGGCGCCGCCAGCCTCCTCGCACGCCCCTCCGCCCGCTGCCCAGGATGATGCCACCGTCGACGACTGGGCGCGCGACGACGCCGAGCTGATGGCCGTGGATTCGCACCACTCCGGCGCCCCCGCGGAGGGGGGCGATGCCGTGGTGGATGCTGCTCCTCCCGCGCCCCCGGCAGAAGGTCCCCTCTCCTCTCTATCTTCCTCTCTCTCTCCCGCTACGCTGTTCCGTGGTTGCTGCGCTTAGATCTGAGCTTGTTCCGCGCCGATCTGTCGTGCTGGCGCGCTCGATTGCGTAGTTGTCTAGGTTTAGGAGGGTTGGTAGCGGTTGTGTGGGTTGCCGCTGCGGGAAAAGGGGTGAGCAGGATTATCATGATTAGATAGTGGCGATTTCTGCTTGTTCGATTGGGGTATAGAAGAACGAGAAGGCGAAATTCAGTTACTAGATCTTACTTACTTCACGCTAGACACCCGTTTGTATTCTTAAGAGTATATGTGATGTTTAGGAATGGTATATATGTGGTTCTGAGTCTCTGTCAGTTATATGATGCCCATCCATTGGATGGCTGGATGCTAAGGTCTAAGGGGCAGTGATTTGTAGCTGGTACTGCTTCTGTTCGTTTTGTTGGTTCGTGATTCCATGTGCCGCCCTTGAAAAGTTTAAATTAGTTGGTGTTTTGTTGTCATTTGCTTGGTCAGTGTACAAGTAGGACATGCATGTTCAATGGTGTGCGTAAATAGATAATCCGTTGAGAGTGAGACTTTCCTTGAGTGCAAATAAGGGCACTTGCGACAAATATGGTTCTCAATTCCTCTGCCTGTTAGTGTTAGCTTTTCATTGAAAGATAATTTTGTGCAACACTATGGCCATGCATTTATAGACCTTTATTCCTGAGCTGCTAATAGAAAATTAAAATAGTAATGAAGGGCAAAAACTACTAAAAAGGAACAGAAAACGTATAAAACTTTCCATATAGAGCTGCGTGATATGCACTTGGAAACTGGCATACTTGAAAAATTGGCAACAGACAAGTTTTTCTTGGTCCCAAGCCGTGTGTGGACCAAGGGTCAGATAACCGGACTGGGTATGAATCCCGGCCACCCTCCGGTACCGGTAACCGGCCCGGTTACCGACCGGTTACCGGTCAAATTCGTTTAAATTCATTTGAAATTCATTCGAAAATTGAAAAAACCGCCGGGATTCTTCCTCCCGGCCACCCTCCGGTATCCGGTAACCGGCCGGTAACCGCCGGTTACCGGCCGGGATTTTGATCCCTGGTGTGGACACCATTTTGAACTTTCCTAAACTGTCTGATTTTCTTGTAACTGTAGGATCTTTCTATAGCTGTCAACAAACATGGACAGAATAGCTACCGAGCTAGTCCAACTCGATCTCCAATCCGATGTCTCCATTAAATCCATGTTTCCTTGCACAGAACAAGTCCAAGCGCAGGCAGGACAATCTTTGCTTAAGTTTCTTTTTGATGTGTTCCCAGAAGGAAACTAAGGTCTTTTTTTGTTGGTTCTGTCTTGTTCCCACGTGGCACTAATACTCATTGCGTATGCAATCAGGCCTGACCCCTCTTAAGAATCCAAACATATAGGCTTACTTGGGCCTTTTGCTCCCCTTCCTGTTCATTCTTGCCTGATCTAGGAGCATGTGGCCCTATGCTGATATCAGCATTACATTAGCTGTGCATTAACCCGTGACTGTCTCCATAAAGAAACGATGCACAACAAAGTTATACCACTAAGGTTTTCAAAACTTTGGGTGGCTGTAGTTCTTCAACGAAATGTTTGATTAACAACCCGGTTAAACTGTTGTGCTCGTTTCAATGAACTCAATATTGTGACCAATTAACCATATTGAATATCTTCTCACTCTAGCTCGGGTTTGCAAGCTGTTCTGTGGGTGCATCAACTTCCTTTCCCATTGACAGAATAGAAAGTTATGACCTATTTAGTTTGCTAAGTGTAACTAGCCGACATAATGACATCCCTGTGATTATGGTTATTGCTCTTGAGAGATGACTGCGATCTCTTTATGAATTAATCTAAGGATTATGATGCCAAGTCTCTCTACGATTTTCTTTGGAATTTTTCTGTCTAACTTCTTTCTTTGTTGGAAAAATTGAAGATGATCTTTTTAGGTGCATGTTGGAAATAATTTCTTAATGCTGAATTCAAGTAGTGGCTGGAAAAAGCATATTATTATTATTTTGGCTCAGATATTTCCTGTATCTATGTAAGACTTCACTCGGAATCTTATCAGCATGCAATAGTCGTTTTTACTGTATTAGGGAAACCTCAAAATTCTTGTCACCTCCTAAATAAATTAAGTACTTCGGCTAGTGGTGATACTTCGTATAGTTGTAGTCTAAAGTTCTTGATCACTATGTGCTAACCTGTGATTTGCACTATGTACTTTCAGGTGTCAAAGAAATTCAGTCGTCTCTTCAGTCCTTGGACTTGAAGACAAATGGTATGTATGAAACCATTGTTCAGGTTGTTACTGCAGTTATAATTATCGAGAACTCAAATAAAAAGTTATATCCTTTGTTAATTTTGTGCCTTCATTTCTTGCAATTTTTGGCAAATGGCTTTTGTGCCTTCATTTCTTGCATTTTTTGGCAAATGGCAACCTGTTTTTCTACATGTAACAGTAAGACTTTTAACTATCAGATGGAAGTAATTCAAGATGCAATTCCCATCACACTATTGTTAATTTAGATCATGGTTATTAAGGCGGTAACGCGAGGCGAGGCGAGGCGAGGCGACTCACCCCCCACACCTTTTAAGCGGTAAGACGCGAGGCGAGGCGACGCCTTACACACATCCTAAGGCGCTAAGGCAGCAAATAAAATGAGCATTTTAGCAGCACATCTATACCTTGTTGTTGCCAATTCTTGAGCCCATGTATCACCCATCCCCCCTTTCCAATTGCTACAAAATTTCCATACAATTCAATTCTTACAAAATTCGTACAAATATCCTTTGTTCAAAACTGTGCCTGAGTGGAAGCATGGGCTGATCCTTTTTGGCCCGTATCCAAGAAAGTCCATTGAAATGGTATGGGCTGATCTATGAGTTCAAAATTTATTTTCCACCTAGCTTAGGTGACCTAGGACCCGTTCTCTGTTGGCCCATCTAAGCTCAGTAAGCCTCACCAAGTTAACCCCGCACTACCTCCTCCGCACTATCTACTCTCGCTGCCGCAGCTGAGACCTTCTTAAAGCCCTAAACCCACCCACCTCTTGTTCCCCTTCGCCTCCCCTCCTCCCTTCCACCCATGGCGCACCTCACCCCCACCAAATCCAAGTCCGCCTCCGTGGACGCCGCCGTAACCCTCGGTAGCAGTCGGCGGCGGTGGCGGCACACCAAGCAAAGCGGCGGTGGGGAAGAAGAAGAAGACCAAGTCGGGCGGGTTCGAGTCGATGGGGCTGTTCAAGGTGTACCGCGGGGTGCAGCACAAGGGGTACTGCGTGCCAACACCGATCCAGTGCAAGACGATGCCGCTCATCCTCGCCAGTCTCGACGTTGCCGCCAAGATCCAGGTGAGCTCCCGGCTCCTCTCTTCTCTCCTTCTACCTCCCTCTCCACCGAAGGCTCCGAGCAGACGACGCCATAGGTATGCGCGGCAAGGCGGGGGCGGCGCCTTGACCCATGGCAGCGCCTTACCGCGTAGGTGACGCCTAAGCGACGCCTTAATAACCATGATTTAGATAATGTACTTGTAAAAGCTGATACTAATTTATCTGAGTGAAACAATTTATTCTCTTTTTTCCATATAGCACAAAGGCAACTTTCTGGAGGGGCCGATGATCCAGATGGTTTCTTGCATTTAATTTTTGTGTATTTTATTCCTATTGGGTGTCATGAAACTATTGCTCCATGCTGTTGCAACAAAAAATTTAGGCACCTAACCTTTTAGTTTCTATGATGGGCCTTTTATCTGTATGACAGTACCAAGATCATTGTCAGTTTGTCACTGTTCATTGCACCTGTATTTTTTTCCCTGTGAGTATAGACTCTTGTGCAACCCTAACTTTTGCTTGGATCTAGTTGCTGCACATGAGGATGCTCAAGAGGTAGTAGAGGAGGAAGAGGAAACAAAGCGCCATTTGAATGTGGTTTTCATTGGCCATGTTGGTAAGTCTTGTTTTCTTACTGCTTGCTTTCTTTCAACCTATTTTCAGTCTTAGCCAGGTATGTGCATTTTTTTTTTGTAATTGATGTTTTTTTGTTGTGTCTTTTGTGGAGTGTCTGATATAGTATGATTTGTGTCATAACAAGCGATGAATAGAATTTATGCTCTTCTTGCGAGGCTCATGATTCGATGTAACTATGATGGTTATAATTGGGACTATTTTATCCTTTATTCATGCTTTAATGGAGATTGGAAGACACATATTCTAGGTGTTGGCACTGTAGTTCTTTTCATAGATGATGCTTCGCAGATGTTTCCTCTCAGCTGGTTATAATCTGCGGCTCTGTGCAAGGAAGTATTAGCCAAATTAACAGATCCATCTTTTAGACAAATGGATGTGTAACATATGCTTGTCTTGGCTATTAGATGTCAATATTACTGTGCTGGTTGTCTGGTTGATACGCCTGCTTAGAATACCTAGCTTGTAGGTCCAAAGTATGTTTATCTTGTTCCGATTTCATATTTTTTTGCTTATGGAATAGTCATCTGATACACCAACTTAATTGTTCTTGACTGTCTTTTCTTCTGCTACGGTAGACCTGTTGCTGCATTTATGTTTCTGCAAATTTTTTATTCTGATTATTGATATGCTTTGTTCTTAATATTTCCATTTTCAATGAATGGCATTGGTGTTCTGTGAGTTGTTTTCTTCACTAGTAACGGTGTTAATGAATATACTCATGGTTATTAAGGCGGTAAGACGAGGCGAGGCGACCCACCTCCTCACACCTTTTAAGTGGTAAGGCGCGAGGCGAGGCGACGCCTTACACATCCTAAGGCGGTGGTCTGTGCAGTCGACGGCGGTCGAACATAGCAGTGGCAGGAAGAAGAAAAGAGAGAGAAAAAAAGGAAAGAGAAACCACCATCCAGCCCAAGTGAGCGGCTCGGCCCAACACCACTCGACCACAGTTCCGTCCAATTGAGCCCAGTGGCCCAACACCACTCGACCGACTCGGTCTCACTCGACCGAAGCTGCCGCCCTTATCCATTCCCCTCTCGCTCTCGCCCAACCCTCTCTCGCGCTCTCCGCCACGTTCTCGCCTCTCCCATCTTGCTTCCACAAGCAGATCCGGGAGAGGCGGCACAAGGCAGATCCGCCATAGCCAAGGCCTGAGCCGCAAGGATGGAGGCGCATGAAGGATCCAAGGAGGCGGCACAAGGCTAAATCCGTCGAGGCGGAGGCCGGAGCAAAGAGGATGGAGCGTCGCCGCTAGGGTTCTAGGGTGAGTCTTGCGCCTCCTCTTCCCATTCTCTCTCGCTAAGTTTCCGACCCTCCGCCTTCCTCCACGCCCGCTTCGCTCACGCCTCCTCCGGCCCTCCTCATGGCAGAGCCACCACGCCGCGCCTCCCTCACCTCTTCCTCTCCCTCTCCGGCCTTAGCGACGCCTTAGGCCTAAGGCGGGGGCGACGCCTTGCCCCCCGGCGACGCCTTACCGCTTAGGCGACGCCTTACCGCTTAGGCGACGCCTTAATAACCATGAATATACTTAATCTTATTTTCGTTGTTTCTGTTAGAATAGGAATTCTTTTGTATTTCCTTATATGTGAATGACATATTCCCTTGTAATATCCCCTTTGTACTCCCTATATATATTGCCCATTGAGCCTCATGAATATACACACAATATTCATAACATGGTATCAGAGCTAAGGCACTAACCTATCTCCTTCCGTTGCCATCCCACCGTTGCCGCTATTGTTGAAGGCTGCCTGACGCCACCGCCACCAGACGCCGCCGGATTGGGCCATCGCAGACCGAGGTCGCCACCACTGACGCCGCCGCTGCCGACGCCACTCGCCTCTTCGTTTGCCGTCGCTTGACCTGAGATTCTTGACCCTCCTTCGCCGTCGTCGTCGGGCGTAGCACGCCCCCGGCCTCGCTCTCCGGTGGTTCCTTCAGATTTTCGCCCCGGAGGCAAGACCGCCTCTTGTTCCTGTAGCACAACCATCTCGTTTCTCTGGTATTCACTACTCTAGGCGTGATCATCCTTCACCAGTCTCCTCTCCTGGTATCTTGCCGACACCCACATCTTATCCTCCTAATGATGCTCCTCGTTACGTCCTTTGTGATCGGACATCCCTTCGACCTCCAGATCATCTTGGATTTGCTCCGATAGCTCATGCTCTCTCTATCACTGAGCCTAGTTCTTGTCGTGATGCTGCTCTTCATTCTGAGTGGCAGCTCGCTATGGCAGAGGAGCTTGATGCTCTTCGACGTACGGAGACTTGATATTGTACCGACACCTGTGCATGCTGGTCTTATCATGTGCAAGTGGGCGTACAAGATTAAGATCCGGTCTAATGGTACTATCGAGCGCTACAAGGTTTGTCTTTTGGCCCGCGGCTTTCAGCAGGAGTACGGTCGTGACTAGATGAGACTTTTGCCCCTGTTGCCCATATGACCACTGTTCGCACTCTTGTTGGCTCGCGGCTTTCAACAGGATTACAGTTGTGACTACGATGAGACTTTTGCCCCTGTTGCTCATATGACCACTGTTCGCACTCTTGTTGTGGTTGCTTCTGTACGCCGGTGGTCTCTCTCAGCTGGATGTTAAGAGTGTCTTTCTTAATGGTGTTTTGCATGAGGTCTACATGCAGCCACCACCTGGGAATTCTGTTCCCGATGGGCACGTTTGTCGTCTTCGTCGTGCTCTTTATGGCCTCAAACAGGCTCCTCATGCCTGGTTTTTACCTTAGTGATTACTGCTGTTGGTTTCACTGTCAGTTCCCACAATCCTGTTCTTTTTGTCCATATCTCATCTCGAGGTAGGACACTACTTCTTCTGTATGTTGATGATATGCTCATCACTGGTGATGATTCCTCATTCATCACGTATGTGAAGAAGCATCTCAGTGAGCAGTTTTTTATGACTGATCTTGGTTCTCTTACGTACTTCCTTGGGATTGAGGTCTCTTCCATACCCGAGGGCTACTACCTCTCCCAGCAGAAGTATGTCCAGGATCTTCTTGATCGATCTGGTCTGACTGACACTCGCACTACTGAGACTCCTATGGAGCTATCCCTATAGTTTCGTGCCACTAATGGTGATCTTCTTGAGGATCCTACTCGATATCGTCATCTTGTTGGGAGTTTGGTGTATCTTGTGAGGACTCGTCCTGATATTGCTTATGCTGTTCATATCTTTAGTCAGTTCATGGCTCGTCCTATCCATCTTCACTACAGTCATCTTCTTCGTGTTCTTCGCTACTTGTGTGGGACTATCTCTCGTCGTTTGTTTTTCCCTAGCTCCACCTCACTACAGCTTCAGGCATACTCCGTTGCGACCTAAGCTAGTGATCTTTCAGATCGCCGTTCTCTTTATGCTTACTGTGTTTTTCTTGGCTCCTCCCTGTTTGCCTGGAAGACAAAGAAGCAGAATGCAGTTTCCCGTTCGAGTGCAGAGGCTGAGTTGAGAGCTATGACAACAGTGATAGCATAAGTTACTTAGTTGAGGTGGCTACTTGTAGATTTTGGAGTGCCTGTGATGGGACCTACGACTCTTTTGTCTGACAGTACAGATGCTATCAGTATTGTCCGTGACCCAGTGAAGCATGAGCTCATCAAGCACATTGGTGTGGATGTTTCATACACTTGCTCACAGGTACAGGAGGGAGTACCTGCTTTACAGTTTGTGCCCTCAGAGTTACAGATTGCTGACTTCTTTACGAAGCCACAGACTAGGGTACAACATTTGTATTTTCTCTCCAAACTCAGTGTGTGTGATCCACAATGAGTTTGAGGGAGGGGGGTGGGTGTTAGAATAGAAATTCTTTTGTGTTTCCTTATATGCCTTTTGTATTTCCTTATATGTGTATGACATATTTCCTTGTAATATCCTCTTTGTACTCCCTATATATATTGCCTATTGGGCCTCATGATACACACACAATATTCATAACAGTTTCATGGTTCCAGATGCTGGCAAATCAACTGCTGGAGGGCAAATATTATTCTTGAGTGGTCAAGTTGATGACCGGACCATCCAGAAATATGAAAAGGAAGCAAAGGATAAAAGCCGAGAAAGCTGGTGAGTGCTAGTACCTTTGCGTTGCAAATAAATTTTGTGCAATATTTGCCTGTTCGCAAGATTGAGGTTAACCCATTCCACAATTTGAACTTGAGAGATATGACTGTTCATACTATTTAATAAAATGGATGCTCTTTTTCATATCTTCTGTTGTACTGCAAGTTTTTTTTTTCTGAACTAACCACATGGTTTGTCTGACACCTTATTTTCATGCTTTGTTGGCTTTGTTTCATCTTCCATATGAAACAAAAAAGAAAAAAAAGAAGTTTGAGCATACCCTTCATCAGCTAATTCTTGCATCGACTTGAAAGTAACGCTATATCATTTAATTTTTGCTTTGACTTGCACTATGTAACTATTTATGCTTTGAACAATAACATGTAAAACATAAATAAAGAAACTATGTCTACAGTTGAGAGTTGTTGTGACGACTGCTGTTTGCATGCAGCCTATGCTTTGAATATCTAGAAGTGTTAGTGGAGGGTAAAAATAGGTCCAACAGAAAAATACTGCATAGTTACAGGAGACTGGGAGTAGAGGAAAATTTGAGCTCAATGTTTATGCACTGTATATTCCTTTTGCTAGAAAAGAGAACAAGAGCATTCTTAGGGATGTTATTGTTAGTTTGTTACAGGACATTCTTTTCCAATTATAAAAATTTGATTGAGAAATTGATAGATGTTAACGAACTTAATCTTAATGGTAAACTTCATCAAGGATCTGTGGTTAAGCTTTTGTTAACTTCTACCTGTCTTTAAATCTTCAGACTGCAGTAACTCTAAACGGACTAACTATTGAGAAACTTGCGCATTGATACGTTAGAAGCCCTAATTGAGTCATGTTTTGACCTTCATCTACAGGTGCACCGTTGTTTGTTGATTGGTTTCTATTGTAGATGTCATTTTAAATCTTGCATTTTTCCATGTTGCACATTTCTTGTCATGTTGAGATGTTTGAATAAGACGCCTTTCCAGTGTAAACAAACACATCTTTTTAATCTTCTTTTTTACGCTCATTTGGAGCATCTTTTATATGTTATTTAGAAAGCTCCATGCCCAACCAGAAAAGAATTCTGGTTGTGTCTGATGTCTGTTTATTTGGGCGTTGCCAATACTTGACTTTTCAATTCACTATACTGCTACATATTATGATTTATAATCTGAATACTTGCAGGTACATGGCTTACATTATGGACACAAATGAGGAAGAGCGAGTTAAGGTATCTCTTCCATATTGATTGTTGTTGGCTGCTTCATCTTTAGAGTTTTAGAGCTCTATTAAAAATTTTGTCATGGTGTTGAAAGTTGAAACGCCTTATTTGTTGAGGAACAATTTGTTTTTATGATTTGTCTAATTAGTTTGCTCTAGCCTGATGCATACTCCAAACCAGGGATCAAAAAACCGCCGGTAACTGGCCGGTTACCGGTACCGGAGGGTGGCCGGGAGGAGGAATTCCGGTGGTTTTTTCAATTTTCAAATGAATTTCAATTGAATTTAAACGAATTTCACCGAATTTGACCGGTAACTGGGCCGGTTACCGGTACCGGAGGGGGGCCGGGATTCAAACCCGGTCCGGTTAGCTGACCCTTGCTCCAAACTGTAGTTAACAACAAATAGTATTTTATTCTGCTTGCTGATAAGATTCTCTCTAGGTGCCTTTGTCTTGCTAATTTGCTAGGCTGGTGTTTACTCATCATAGTTATTTATATTTTTGTACTTTTTTTTTCATGTCTTCAGGGGAAGACTGTTGAAGTTGGTAGAGCCCACTTTGAGACAGAAAATACAAGATTCACTATTTTAGACGCACCGGTATTTTTCTTTCGCTATGTTACATATGATACTAATATAATTCCATATACTTGTTAGGTTGTTTATTATTTTGCATGACAGTGTTCTAATCCACAAGAGCTTCTCTTTTTTAATTCTACATAATTTTAGCTGTTTATGTTCTTGCGGAATCTATTTTGCTGATCATGACTAATGACTATGTGATCAACCTGAACACTGGATAGATTGCTTCTAAGGACATTTTCTTATAATTTCAGGTTCTTTCTTGGATAAGTTTTACTAGATGATGCTTTATTGTGTGATTGGTTTACCTGCAATTGCTGATGAGCTGATTTACTTGGATGATTTGAATTTCCAGGGTCATAAAAGTTATGTTCCAAATATGATAAGTGGCGCATCTCAAGCGGACATTGGTGTTCTGGTAATCATGGGCTCAGGGCATTGTTTGCTGAACTTCCATTTAGCTTTGACATTTCACTGGTAGTGAATATGTATCTTTTTCTTTTTAGGTTATATCTGCTCGAAAAGGTGAATTTGAAACTGGTTATGAAAGAGGAGGACAGACTCGTGAACATGTACTGCTTGCAAAAACTTTAGGTGTTGCTAAGTTGGTAGTTGTCATCAATAAGATGGATGAACCTACTGTAAAATGGTCTAAAGAAAGGTATGCCTAATAAGATATCCCCTTTTCTTATATTTCGCAAATTGAAAGACTTTAATATCATAGCAGTATAGCTTCAGGAAAATCATCAATCTTACTATTTGTTTCAGGTATGATGAAATTGAAGTAAAAATGGCTCCCTTTCTCAAATCTTCGGGGTACAATGTTAAGAAAGGTATTATTCTACTTTTGAGGTTGCCTCGAATTCTAAATTATCGTAAACACTCATTTTCAAGCTTAAATCATTGTTTTGATGTGACAATTGTTTATGTTAAATGCTGAATGTTCAAGTGGAGTTCTGAAGTAGTCATTTTTGCAAATTGTGCCTTCAATATTGATGTGTTCATCAATTGATCCCTCTCTTGCTTCATGGTTAAAATAACTAGATGTCTAGACTCTAGATTTACATCTAGAGTCTACCCTGTGGTCCGCACTATTCATGAACTCAGTGAGGTCTTAGGATTTTCTTTTGTTTTAACAGGTGTTACTTTGTACTTTGTAGTATTTGTTTGTATCTTGGTAAGAAATTCTAGCATGAACTTAATAAGAAATTTTACCATGAAACCATCTGTCAAAACATGATGCAAGTTTCCATTATCATACCTGATTGTAGATATTACGATAATGTATGGCCAGCCAAACACTTTTTCTTACTATTTTATTGGCTTTGTTATCAGATGTCCAGTTCTTACCAATATCTGGTCTTCTGGGAACCAATATGAAGACCAGGGTGGATAAAAGCATTTGTAGTTGGTGGAATGGTCCATGTCTTTTTGAAGTTCTGGACCGTATTGAAGTTCCTTTACGTGACCCCAAAGGTTCAGTAAGGTTAGATAGCTATGCTTATTTTTAAACTGTAAATCCTCTGTTCAAAAAGTATTGACACTTTGGACATGACATGGTCTCCAATATTTAATTTTGACAATCAATTTCTATAGTAATAGTTTAATATGTTAGATAAAAATTTTATATCATGAAACTACTTTTCATGACAAATCTAATGATATTATTTTCGCATTGTCAACTTTTGTATGTATTAGTGGTAAAAGTTAAGACAGTTTATTGCATGTTTTATAAAACATCATATTTTTTGACATAGGGAGTAATAAACAGCTAATGTAGATGACTTTGCTTCTATGTTCATCAGGTAACCATGTTACTGTTTATTGTTAATGCTTTATGCAACCCTCTGTTCCAAAATGAAAGGCCTTGAAAATGAACAATTGTTAAAATATCTTTGCATATCATATTTTTGGTTTTGTGCACTCGTATAGAAAGGCTGCTTGAATTATGGTCTTGATCAGATGCCAGATGCGAGCTTTTACAATTTTATGTATTAACAAATGCAGGATGCCAATAATTGATAAATATAAAGATATGGGTACTGTTGTAATGGGGAAAATAGAGTCTGGGACTATCAGAGAGGGTGACAGTTTGTTGGTTATGCCAAACAAGGTATTTTCTTTTCCTTTTCTTTCTTTCTTTTTTCGATGTAACTCTATCGGCACACGATCTCCTTGGGAGTCTACAATTCAGTTTTGGTGCAATGTGTCTGGTTTCTAACAGTCCAATGTGAAAGTCATTGGTATAAGCTTGGATGAGAACAAAGTGCGTCGTGCTGGACCTGCCGAGAACGTTCGTGTCAAATTGTCAGGGACTGAAGAGGAGGATATTATGGCTGGTTTTGTACTTTCAAGCGTTGGTAGGTATATTCTTCAAGAAAAGTTAATATTGTATTAGGTTGCCCACTTGGCACCTCTAAACATTTAAACATGGCATCCGGTTTTTCTATTCATAGCTGGTCCAGTTCTGGTTTGATAGCACTGGTTATTGTTTGATAGTGATTCAGCCTAGGTTTGAATGGGTTGTCACTTGTCAACCTACGTAACAGGTAGATTTAGGATGTGTTTATATTGGGCTTAACAAACGAAAGGAAAGGGTTGGGTTGGCTGCCTTCCCTGTAAAAAAGGTCTGAAGTGTGACCCCATCAGCTAGTGGATTGTGTGCCATATGGCAAGCCAAAATTTGGCCAGCCCTTAGGATTAAAGTGGGAATGTTTTGTTTTAACCTGTTGTGCTATCCATCGGATAAATTTGGTACACTCTAATAATTTAATTCGGCATAATATGGCACCTGTAAAATGTTAAAGATTTGTGAATTGTGAAAGTTGTTTATTTGTGGTCTTGTGGATCATTTCCTAATTTGACTTATGTTCTCATCTTGATCATGTCTATCCATGCAGCTAATCCTGTTGGTGCTGTCACTGAATTTAATGCTCAATTGCAAATTCTAGAGTTGCTTGACAATGTAAGTGTCGCTTGCTCCTTTTAATAACATAAATAAATTGAAAGAAACTACTTGTAATGTTTATCATGGTTGCTACGGAGCTTCGTTTTTTTACTTTGAATTGAAATATGCATATAGTTGTATTGTCTATGATGGGTGTCTTACTTTTGTTGGATTTCAATTTGCTAATGGTACTATATGGTTGATTCAGATCAGGATACGGATACATATACTGTTTGTTTGAATCTGGAAAGCAGTTCTTTTGAACTTAAATTATATTTGGCAATCTCTGTTCATTATTGAGGTGTTTGGTTTGAGGGATCACCTCATCTCAAGGATGGGTTGGTTCATCATGGGTAGGGGTGAAAACGGGTTGGATATGTGCGTATATTGCTCTTCCCGTATCCTAACCCATATTTTTATTCTGGATTCGGAGTCGGATATGGATGCCCCAGATACAAATATGAATACAGATTTTTTGGGATACAGGTACGGGGCGGATGCGGATCGGATTCAAATCGGTCACGGATAACTTGACGGATAGTGTACACATAAAGAAAAGAATACTACCTATAGAGAATTATTTACCCTACTTAACAACATAAACATAATCAAATGTAAATTCATATTATATATTAGTCAATGACTAGAGCACCATAGAGGATATTAAAGGATATTGATGTTTATTGGATATCCATTTTGTTGATTTATCAGATATCTTATAAAATACAGATATGGATCGGATATTTCTCTTCTCATATCCTAACCCATATTGCATGATATTTTTCGGATACGGATAACATCGGATGCGGACCGGGGCTAAAAAATGGTACCCTAGGTGGATTTTTTCCGGATACGATGTCGGATCGGACGGGAATTATCCGCCCTGTTTTCACCCTTTCATGGGATCATTTCATGAAATTTGGTGGGATGACACATCCCTCTTTTTGTACTAACTTTGTGCCTATGAGGGATGAGGTGTTAAGGACCAACCCACTCCATTTCTAAAACCAAACAAATGAGTTGATTCGGAGCTATGATCAAATGGTCCATTCACCATCCGGTCCCTCGAACTAAACACCCCATATGTAGCTTATGCCATATTTCATGTATTTATACTAGTAGTAGCAACTTCTGTATTTATTTGTGGGATATTTCCTTTCAATACGAAATATCAATGCTCCATGTACCTCTACGATGGTTCACACATTTATTATGTCATAATTTTTAGTTTAATATTCCACCAATGCTTGAATTTTTATATTAGTTTACACCATGCCGTGTATCCGCATTCCGCTATGCAATTCTGAAGATTGATGGCATTATGTTTTCCCCAACTGTTGATTCTATTGAATCTATCCACATTCTATTTTCCCTGGGATGTTTCGTAATATTTTATACTTATCTTGATGTGCTAGGCAATTTTCACTGCGGGCTACAAGGCAGTGTTGCATATCCACTCTGTCGTTGAGGAGTGTGAGATTGTTGATCTCATTGAGGAGATTGACATGAAGAAAAAGAAAGAAACTGATCCAAAGAAGAAGAAGCCAAAGAGGAAGCCTCTTTTTGTGAAGAATGGTGCGGTTGTAGTTTGCCGCATTCAGGTATTCTTATCGAGCATCGTTAGTATTTCATAAATGCTCATTGCATGTTCCACTAATTTTGATGTGTTTTGCAATTAGGTGAATAACTTGATATGCATAGAGAACTTCTCTGATTTTCCTCAGCTTGGAAGGTTTACACTTCGAACGGAAGGCAAGTATACATGCTTTGGAACATATTTTCTTTCCCTTTTGGAGTGAATGAAAAGAGCATCAGCGATGCAACAAAGAGAACCAATTCAGCAGCTCCTGTTATCTTTTTGTTTGTTCTTTTTGACAACATTGTAGTTTTCTTTTTGCATTTATTAGAATCGTTGCCACTTCTCTGTTAGATTATTTTGTGAAATCTTTTTTTTGTGAGTAATTTGTGTCCTATTTGTTGGGGTGCACTTTCCATATCTAATTTATTAGTATTGTAATCCAACTATAGATTAAATTACTTACTGTTCCATTTACCTTAATGGTTGCAGGAAAGACAGTAGCTGTAGGGAAGGTTGTTGCTATTCCTCCTGTTGGCAGCCCAACATTTTCAGCCTAAGCCAATTTTGGACAGGATGGTGGGTAACAAAAAAAAACACCTTTTTTTACTAATCTCAGCAGCTCAGATTTAGTATCTTTTGTGAGTTGTTTATATATGGAGTTTACTTACCTTTCACTACCTTTCTTGACAGGAGAATGAAGCGGCGCTGTCTCTTGAGATAGTTTTTGGAAGAAGTGAGATTGGTTGTTGAGCATACATTTTTTCCAGCCCGGCTTGAAAATCATCAATCATTTAGGCATAGCAGTTATTATTGAGATGATTGCATAATTATAGCTCTGGTCACTTGTTTGAGGTTGTAAAATCAGTATGGATATATGCCCCCAACCTTCGAATTAAATACCAATATTGGCAAAAGATGTCTTGCGCCCAATCTACCCCAGGCTAAACTTACTCAATTTTGCTGTATGCCCCTTGCGGTTCCAGTATGTTTTATAGGAGTTGCTTTGCTGCAGAGTGGCTACGCTTAACTTAATTGTGGCGTGTCTTTCTTAGGTTGACTCAATTTTGTTTGTTCTACTTCACCTTAGCCTTCTCTCATTTTTTTAGAGCTTCACTCTGAAAACGAGTGAACATAGATGATTTTTCGGCTTTAAAGTGTCCGAACGGATTTTCTGTGATGCTTAGTCGGTTACCTGCAGAAGGTTCGTCACGGTATCTAGATACAAAGGGGCTCGTGAGTTGTGATTGATTGCCTGCTCTGATGCTAAGGTTATTGTGACTTGTCAGCCTATCTGGGAGAAAGCCCAAAATGAGCACATGGGTCATGGGTGTACTAGGCTTCAACTAGCGACATAATGGGATTGGTGATTAACATGTGTTGAAGTTTTATTTAGCACGGATAAGGTGGATGGGTTAAAAAAAAGGTTATTAAAGTGCTATCTCCCAAGGAGAACGTATCCAATGGATCCCACTCTTTAGGTGCTCGTGTGCATCCCACCATCTAAAGATCATGCAACTGGTGATAACAAAATTACAACAAAATCTGGTTAGGTCATGGGATGAGATCAAGCACCTTAGAAAAATTTAACTCTAAATTCGATGCACAGTAAAACAAACAAGACAAATTTAAGTAATTACTAGCTTCGGCTTGTATTTTCCCATTAATTTTGGGATATCCTTTTTAGTAGGATTGATTTTTTTAATCTGTTTATCGATTTTTCATTGAAATTGTGGCATGATAGATTGGTTTTGTGTCATTGTTATCATTTTTTTGGAGTAATTTCGAAAAACTACAAGTAGATTGTCAGAACTAACAGAAAACTGCATATTTAAGTTCACATTCGGCTAAACTACCCATAGTTTAACAAAATGTTCCAATAAACTCCTCCATAGAGTCCTATTATATGCAACGGAATCTAATAAGTGGGTCTTACCTGTCAGTGGCCACCCCTCACCCCTCTGAGCTCTGGGCTCTGTTACTATTTTGCCGCTACCCCCAGCCACCACGTGACCAGCACTTTTGCCTCTGCCACCTGGACCTTGACTTTGAGGCCTCTGCCACCTGCACCTTGACTTTGATCCTATGCCTCTGACGTTGACACAAAGAGGGAAAAACGGTAGACAGTAATAGATGGACCCCACATGTCAATTACCTTGACAAGTTGGTACAGCGGGAACGCCGACACTCGACAGTAACCTAGATTGAGCAGGAACAATGCCATTGTCTAGCTCCCGCTTCCGCAGACAAGTGCTGAATGAGTTGGGGGTGAAAACCTGATGGATAATTCCTACTTGATCTGGTGTCGTATCCTGAAAAAAATCTGTTCATAGTACTATTCTTTTAGCCCCGATCCATATCTAGAAAATATCATAGAATATGGGAAGAATAATATCCAATCCGTATTCATATTTTATAGAATATCTGATAAGTTAACAAAATGGTTATCCGATAAACATCAATATCATTTAATATCCTTTATGGTTTTCTAGTCATTGACTAATATATAAATGAATTTACATTTGATTACCTTCGTCGGTGAAGTTATATCTTTTCTTTATGTGTACATTATCCATCAAATTATCCGTGACCGATTTGAATTCGATCCGTATCTGTGCTCATATCCCGAAAAATCCGTATTCGTATCCGGAGTAAAAATATAGATTAGGATACGAAAAGAGCAATATTCGCCCGTATACGTCTAGTTTTCACCTCAAACGAGGATGGATGACATTGAGGCGGCAAAGAGAAAAAAGAGGGATTGCCACTAACAGGTGGGTCCCACAAGTCAATTACACTGAGAAGTGAACCCAATTACACTGAGAAGCGAACCCCAAATGTCATATTTGTTGCATATAATAGGTTTGACTGAGATGGAGTTTATTAAAACACTTTTTCCAAACTATGTGTAGTTTATGAACATAAATATGTAAATTTCTTATAGTTTTCTCATCTACCTGCATTGTTGCCGAATTTATTCTTTAAAAAAAATCTTTGATGACCGTTTACGCTGTGATCCGAAGAGAATGCAAAGTAGCACCTGAAAGGTAGATGCACCGGATACACTCTCATCGTGTTTCAAATAGAATGCAAGGTAGCACCTAAAAGTAGGTGCACCGCAGAACAATTTTCATTAATTAACCTTTTTCAATAACAATTTAAAAATTCCCCTACTATAGACCCGAGGATCTAGGAAGAAGAAAGGAACAAATCATCTTCTTAGGCCAATTAACTTACAGTTAGAATTGAAAGGTCTTTTTTGAAATAGCAAAGACCTAGATGACTTGGTTAAACATCGTTTCATTTGTGAAGTTGTTAAGGAACAATATTTAGATTCTGTGGCCATTCTTGAAACTGATAAAAAAGCTTTTCAGTGGCTAGTCTTAGACCATCTCCAATGTTGTGTTTTAGCCGATTCAAATGAGGAGAGAGAAGGCATTGAATCGATTCAATACATTAGAGAGGTCGACTCTAACAAAAAAAAATGCATGGAGCTGGACTCTACATAGGAGTCGATTCAAAGCATTAAATAACTCATATGAGCATTAAACAACTACATAGGAGAGAGTGCGGTTGAGAGAGGATATTATTATTTTGTGGTTTTTTAATGTAACATGGGTTGTAACACCCAGCCAAACAAAGGCCTGGAATGCTACTAAATTAAATAAATTAAACATAATTAAACCTAAACACCTTACAAAATTTTGGCAGAACCTCCTTTGTATAGTTATCTATACCGGAGGTTCCAACAGACAGTTATAATAAATAAAGATAATCTAAATTGCAATATGACCAAGACATAATCAAACTAGCTATTAGTTACTATGACATCCATAGCAACTAACATCTAAGAAATAGATCATGAGCATCCAAAACTTCTATTCATTTATTACAGTTTACTCCAAGCAAGCAATATTCATTAAGAGTACTTTAAAAATTTCATTCATCTTCTAATTAATTTTCCTTTCATTCCACGGTGGGTGGTTCGTGCAAAAGTGCAAGAAGACTAATCCTTTTCTTCCCTCATGCATGCCGATCTCGTAAAGGTACCTAAAACACGACAAACAGCAAGGGGTGAGTCCAAAGACTCAGCAAATATAATAAGTGGTATCAACAGCATACAAACATGTAACTCATCAACTATAATTCACAAAACCACATATCAATTACTTTACACACATATGCTATGCAATATGCTCAACATGATCTTTTTCTTCTCTTTCCCTTTTGCATTTTACCGGTAATACAAAGTGCGCATCCGTCGATGCACACCCATGCATGTGCCATCTGGCACAGGGACCATTGCCCATACTACGCAAGTATGGGGACCAAAGCCCATGCTTTACAAGCATGGGGACCTTTAGCCCGTCATTAACATGACGGGGACCTCAAGAGTTGCTTGGTTATCATATGACCAAGACTTCAATAAGCCAACATGATGCATATGTATGAATTCTCAAATTATTATAAATATGCATCCGCATCAACATTGCATATGAATATCCTATTCATACTACAAAAGCTCATAATCATAGACTTCACAACTTTCAAACATCCAAGATTAACACAATACTCATAACACTAGAAATCATGATCATTACTAATCATATCACCATATCATTCATGAACAACACAAATAATCATAGAAAATTATCAATCAATGCCATTCGATAATATCTATTATATCCATAATTTTACTTGCCTGAACCGCGAGGGAACGAGGGACGTGCATGAGGTGCTGCCTCTGGGACCAGTCTACCACCTGAATAAATAATTATAATGCACGCTAAGACGACAGTAGCGGACCAAAACAAACTATATAACAACAATCACTAACTCGCAAAAGCGTCTAACTCGATCCCAACCCCAATTCCTAAACGTCGATCTGTCCCCTCGGTGGACAGTCAGCTTCTAAAATCCATATCTATTGTTACACGAGTCCAATTAAGGTTTTCTTGGACTTTATGGAAAGGTCATTAAATTCTCCAACTAAGTCTAGTTGGTGAGCCTCTCTGAATCGGCCAAATAATACCCCTACCAAGCCAGTTAATAAAACATCGATTTCACGTCAGGCTCTCTGGACAGAACACTAAAAAATACCATAACTTTCAGTACGGCTGTCCAAATCTCGAGTTCTTGAGCTTTCTGAAAAGCTGAGACAATGATCTACAACTTTCATTATACTGAGCTTCTCTGATTTCCCCTTTAACTAATCGTTTCACCCAGATTACTACAACCTGTCAGAAAACCAATGATTCTGCAGAACAGTCCCACTAATAAAATCATAACGTCTGCTACAGAGGTCCAAATTACGTGTTCTAGCACTTCACAGAAAGATGGCGACGTCCTCTACAATACCCTAGGAGACGTCCAGAACTAATTCTGCCTTTAAACACATCAAAACCTCGATCCTCTCTAATCTGTCCTGAGCAGCACTAAATACCGACATCGCTAGTGTTAGAGATATATTAGAGATAGAGATAGGAATCCTTTTGTATTCCTTATCTGTATATGGCATGCACCCCTTGTACACCCTATATATATTGCCCATTAGGCCTCTGAATACATACATACAATATTCATAACATGGTATCAGAGCAAAGGTTCTAAACCCTAGCCTACGACCTAGCCTTCGTCTCTTCCGCTGCCCATCGCCCGGGAGGAGCAATCTCGCTCCGGGCGGCCTCATCGCGCCCCATCCGCTTGCGTCGTCCGCCAGGATCCGCCGCCGCCAGGCCGCTCCGCACACGCCCGAGGTCTTCTTGGACTGCCACGGTCCAGATCTGCCCCAAACGACGCGCCAGTGCTTCTTCTCGGCTGCCGCGTCCACCCGCGAGGACGCCACCGGATCCGCATCGGGCCCAGCCTCTGCCGCGACCTCGCCTCTGGTCGAGTACGTCAAGGATTCGTCGGGGAGAGCCATCGGCAGCATCGGCCGCCGTCGCCTGCTCCGGAGCCCACGTCGCTCTGGGCCTCGTCGTCGTTGTTGACCTTCCGCTCGGCTTCATCCTCGCCGGATCTGGGTCATGGACAGGGCCCCACCGCGCGGCGTCCCCCGAAACGCCGTCAGCCAATGGTGGCTCGCCGTCTTCGCCTTCGAGCAGCAGCTTTCGCCGCCGCTTCCGTGCTCCATGTCGCGGCCTCCCCGAGCCGATCCAACTGCCCCGCCGCCGATTCATGGAGACGCCAGCCTCCGTGTCGATCTTCCACTGCCGCCTCTTTTAGCTCCACCCAGGTGGAGAGGAGGAAGGTGAAAGGGGACGATGTGGAGCTCGTCGCTGCGGCACGGGATGGAGGAGGGGAACCGGGTCAGGGTGATGATGCTAGCCCAATTGGGATAGCTATGGGGTTGGTTCGGTTGTGCTTTATGGGCTGGTGCTTAGGGTGGAGATTGAATCGGCTGTTAGGTGTGCTAGTTGTTGCTGCTCGTTAGTAATGCTAGTTATCATAGTATCTGCTGCTACGAATCCTCAGGTTTTTCTTTATTAGTGTCGTTTCTTCCGCTGCGTCCACTCAAGTCCGTACCACTCAAATTTTTTTGTTCGTCTAAGCCATGCAAGTTCACAAATTTATTGTCAGTCATGGAAGTATAGGAATTGCCTTATGCATGGCAGCAACCGCCGCTCCCACTCTTTTTTTTTCTGAACCGCGTGCAGATTGTAGAAGTCATTTTTGATGCCGCCGCTCCAAGCTTCTAAGGCCGCCGCGCTTCTTCTGCGCCGCCGCCGTCTTGGGCTTCGATCTGCGCTGTCATGCTTCCACCTATTCCTATTCGACTTGATTTGACAGCTCTCTCTATTCATGTCGGTTTTATCATCTTCTTCGTCGACCTTCTCAGCCCCTGCACCTTGTGCTTTATGGGCTATTGCATGACCCCGGATGGGAGGAGATCTTTTGATACTCGATATATTTTCCAAGAGCTGCATGCTACAACGACATTATCAAGACTCGGACTTTGGATTTTGGATTTTTCATATTTTAGTGTCAACCATCTTCAAATGCAATGCTATTGCATACGCTTTGCATTTGAGGGGGGGGGGTGTTAGAGATATGTTAGAGATAGAGATAGGAATCCTTTTTTATTCCTTATCTGTATATGGTATGCACCCCTTGTACACTCTATATATATTGCCCATTGGGCCTCTGAATACATACACACAATATTCATAACAGCTAGAACGACTAATCAGACATCTAATCAAAGGGAAATGAAGGTTACCCGGGATGAGCTGCTGAAGATCATGAGCAGCCCGCGAACCTTCCTCTTCCCTCCCTCCCTTCCTCCTTCCTCTCCTTTCTTGGCCGGCCACCACACGCGCAAACCTTCTCCTCACCTTCCTTGGACGACCAGTGGGAGGAGGACGAGCTTGCCGGCAGTGGGGGAGACGCAGGGACCTGGGTGGAGGCGTACAAGGGGGAGGAGTGGCGGCCTAAGGGGGTGGGAGGGGCGGCAAGGAGTGGGGGGGGGGTGTATAGGGCGGCGGCTAGGGTTTGGGGGGGGGGGGGAAGGATGCCTTCCCCCCCTTGGTCGGCCACTAAGGGGCTGCATGGGTCAAGGCCTAGGCCCAAGATGCCCAAAAAAATGCTGTTAACTCCTTTATTAACTGATTAATTGAGTAATTTCTATTTGATCCTTCTTCTAAATTGATTCCGAAATAGACCTCTTTGAATTATTGTTTTCTTCCGAATTATACATCTGGAGTATTACATTCTATTCCCCTTAAACTGAATTTGTTCCCGAATTCTAACCACGCTTACGCCAAGGTGAAATCATAGCTATAGCTTAAAAACATTAACATGTACCTGCTGTGAATAGCTCTGGATATTGCTCGCACATGCGAGACTCCAATTCCCAAGTGGCCTCTCTCTTGGTCTGCTGCGACCAAAGTATCTTAACATACTTCAAAGTTTTATTCCTCAAAACTCTTTCCGATCTCTCCAGAATCTGTATCGGCCTGGACTCAAAAGATAAATCCTGTTCGATGGTTAATGGCTCTAGTGAAACATGATGCTCCGGATCTCGCAGGTATTTCCTCAACATAGATACGTGAAATATGTTATGCACCCCTCGCATAGACTCTGGAAGGTCCAAGCGGTATGCCAACTTGCCAATCCGAGCCAAGATCGTGAAAGGTCCAACGTACCTCGGACTAAGCTTCCCTTTGGTATCGAACCTCACTACACCCTTTGTGGGAGATACTCTCAAGAGCACCTGATCCCCCACCTCAAATTCCAGATCCCTTCTTCTTACATCTGCATAACTTTTACTCGCCGCCTGGGTCAAGCTATGATTCTGTCTCACCAAGGCCACACGTTCAACTGTCTTTTGGACCCAATCTGGGCCCAAGACTGCCTTCTCACCCACTGCCTCCCAGCAAAGGGGTGACCTGCATTTGCGCCCATACAAAACCTCGAACAGTGCAGCTTTAATACTTAAATGGTAGCTGTTATTGTAAGCAAATTCCGCCAATGGCAACTGATCTTCCCAACTACCCTTCCAGGACAAAACACAGGACCGCAACATATCCTCCAAGGTCTGAATGGTGCGCTCTGACTGTCCACCTGTCTGGGGATGAAATGATGTACTCAGACGGAGCTGGGTGCCCAGTGCACTCTGCAAACTCTCCCAAAACTTGGAGACAAACTTGGCATCTCTGTCAGAAATGATGGTCTTTGGCACACCATGCAACCTCACAACCTCACGCACTGACGCACATAAATAGGAGCTAAATCGCTCACTGAGTTGGTCGTGCGGATGGGAATAAAATGTGCGGATTTGCTGAACCGATCCACTATCAGCCAAACTGCATCCTTACCTCGCGGTGATCGAGGTAACACAACTACAAAGTCTATAGAGATATCATCCCAAGGCCTTTGAGGGACCTCTAATGGCTGCAATAACTCTGCGGGACGCTTATGTTCTGCCTTCACTTGCTGACAAACACCACAAGAGGCTACATAATTAGCTATATCCACTTTCATTCTTTTCCACCAGAAATTCTGCTTTAAATCACGGTACATCTTTGTCTCACCCGGATGAACAGTATAAGGGGTGCGATGTGCCTCCCTCAAGATGTCATCCTTAACCTCCGCCTTCTGCGGCGCACAAAGGCGACCCTTAAATCGCAATGCACCAGACCCATCAAAACTGAAATCCCCTTCTTTGCCCATTTCCAGACGCTTCCTGACCCTCTGCAATAACTGGTCATTCTGTTGTGCTTCCCGCACCCGCTCTGGAATGGCCGACTCTAAGATCAACTAAGTTTCGACATGAGCCGTGTTTGCATAGCAATAAGATATTCCCATGCGGTCAAAATCAGCAATTAGGCAATCCAGAGCAGTAGGCGTCGCCTTGCGACTAAGAGCATCAGCCACCACATTGGCCTTGCCTGGATGGTACTGAATCGTGAGATCGTAATCCTTGATCAGCTCCAACCATCTGCGTTGCCTCAGATTCAGATCCTTCTGTGTAAAAATGTACTTAAGGCTTTTGTGATCAGTAAAGACATAACAAGATTCACCATATAGATAGTGTCTCCAAAGCTTCAAGGCGAACACTACCACAGCCAACTCTAAATCATGTGTTGGGTAGTTCTGCTCATGCTTCTTCAGCTGTCTAGATGCATAAACCAGAACCTTACCTTCTTGCATGAGCACACAACCCAAACCAACTCGAGAAGCGTCAGAGTAAACTGTGAAACGCTTCCGGGCTCGAGAACGATGAGAACAGGGCGCGATCCACCTTTCTTTCAAAGTCTGAAAACTGCGTTCACAGTCATCATCCCACCAAAACTTCACATCCTTCTGAGTGAGTCTGGATAAAGGCTTAGCAATGATGGAGAAATCCTGCACGAATCGCCGATAATAACCTGCCATTCCAAGGAAGCTTCTCACTTCTTTGACGTTGGTCAGCCTTCCCCATTCTACCACTGTGGAAATCTTACTTGGATCAACTGATATTCCCTTATCATTGATAACATGCCCCAAAAATCCCACCTCGGACATCCGAACTCGCACTTCTTGACAGGCATAAAACCTATTCTCTCTTAGTGTCTCCAACACCAGCCTCAGATGACGCCCATGATCTGCTTCAGTCTTTGAGTAGATCAAAATATCATCAATAAAGACGACGAAAAAATCATCTAGATACTCATGCAGCATCTTGTTCATTGTCTCCATGAAAACAGCAGGGGCATTCGTTAGTCCAAAAGACATAACTTTAAATTCAAAATGCTATACCTTACGGTGCAGCTTAGCATCATTTCAAGGAAAAGTTCCTTAATGAACTTGTTCATGCTTGTAGAAGAGAATAACTTCCTATTTTAATTGAAGGCGATTTTAATATCATCAGACATGCGGGTGAAAAAAATGAGAACTTTGAGTATAGATGGCCTTTCTTATTTAATGCTGTGATTAATAGTTTAGATTTAAGAGAAATAGTTTTATCTGGTAGACAATATACTTGGGCCAATTCGTTAGATAACCCAACTTTTGAAAAGTTGGACAGAGTTTTAATGAGTACAGAGTGGGAGCAGAAATTTCCTTTGATTACAGTTAATGCACTTGAAAGGTCTTTGTCTGATCACACACCGTTAATGTTGAATACGAAAGAGGCCCCTTATAGAGGTAGTCAGCCTTTATTTAAATTTTGTTATGTAGGGAGGGGTTTAGGGAAATGGTAGCTGATGTGTGGTAAAAGGAGAATAGAGGTCAGTTGGCCTTACATAATTGGCAATGCAAGGTTAGATCTCTTAGATGTTATCTACGTGGTTAGACTAAAAACACCAGTGGGACTTATAAAAAGGAAAAGATAGAACTTCACTTGTTAATTGATGAGCTCGATAAAAAAGCTGAGGCTTTGAGGTTGTTTGATCAAGACCTTAATCTTAAAAAAGTTGCTAATGAGATATTGGTACAATTGTTAAGAGAAGAAGAAATTAAGTGGTACCAAAGATCCAAAGCGAAATTTCTCTTGGAGGGTGATAGAAATACTCGTTATTATTATTTAATTGCAAATGGTAAGCATAGAAGACAAAGAATTTTTCAACTCGAACACGAGGAATGAATAATTCGAGGTGATGTACAATTAAAAAAGTATATCACCAATTATTATAAAGGATTGTTTAGACCATCCGAAGTTAATCATATATCTATGATTGATGCTTTTACAAATGATATATCTAAAGTTTCGAATGAGGAAAATAGTTTTCTTACAGAGCCTTTATCTGAAAAGGAGGTGAAAGACGCAATATTTCAAATGGAACATAACAAAGTAGCTGGGCCAGATGGCTTCCTAGCCGAGTTCTATCAGGTGTTTTGGGAAGTCATTAAAAATGAGATGATGGCCATGTTTCATGATTTTCATAGTTGCTCTCTGTCTCTTTTTAGTTTGAATTTTGGGATCATTACTTTGCTTCCCAAAAAAGTGGATGCTAAGCAAATTTAGCAGTATAGGCCTATTTGTCTTTTAAATGTTAGTTTTTTTTACTAAAATGGTTACTAATAGGTTTATGAGTGTAGCTCAAAAGATTGTTAGACCTTCCCAATCGGCGTTTATGTGGGGGATATTTATTCTTGATGGAGTTGTTATCCTCCATGAAACCATCCATGAGCTACATAAACAAAATTTGGATGGAATAGTTTTCAAGGTTGATTTCGAGAAAGCTTATGACAAAGTAAAATGGCCGTTTTTACTTCAAACTTTGAGAATGAAAGGTTTTTCATCTAAGTGGTGTTCCTAGGTGGAAAGTTTGGTTAAGGGAGGGAGTGTTGGAATAAAAGTCAATGATGATCTTGGTTCGTTTTTTCAAACTCATAAGGGTCTTAGGCAAGGTGATCCAATGTCCCCTATTCTTTTTAATCTTGTTGTGGATATGCTTGCCATCTTTATTTCAAGAGCTAAAGAAGCTGGTCTTTTAGCAGGAGTAGTTCCTCACTTGATTGATGATGGGTTGTTAATATTACAGTATGCAGATGACACTATCATTTTCTTGAGTAATGATTTAGAACAAACCAAAAACCTCAAACTAATTTTGTGTCTTTGAACAATTATCTTGTTTAAAGATTAATTTCCATAAGAGCGAGATTTTTTGTTTGGGTGCTGCCAAAGAAGTTGAACTGCAGTTCACACAGTTATTTGGTTGTGAAGTGGGCGCTTTTCCTTTCAGATACTTAGGTATTCCCATTCACTTTAGGAAATTAAGGACTAGTGATTGGAAAGGGGTTGAGGATCGAGTTGAGAAAAGCTCAACAGTTGGAAAGGAAAAAAATATGTCTGTTGGTGGTTGATTGGTACTTATTAACTCGGTGCTAAGCAGTCTACCAATGTTTATGTTTTCTTTTTTTTTTGATGTTCCTAGAGAGATGCTCAAAAGACTAGATTTTTATCGATCTAGATTTTACTGGTAGAGTGACAATCGTAAGCGAAAATATAGGCTTGCTAAGTGGAGTTTAGTGTGTTCACCCAAAGAGCATTGTGGTCTAGGTGTTCAGAACTTAGACACAAAAAATAAAAGCTTATTAGGGAAATAGTTGTTTAAATTGCTTAATGAAGAAGGAGTTTGGCAATCTTTGCTCACAAAGAAATATTTGGGTGAGAAGAGTCTTTCCCAAGTGGTTAATAAGCTTGGAACTTCTCATTTTTGGTCGGGTTTTATGAAAATTAAAGATCAATTTCATCGATTTGGATCATTCTTGGTTAAAAATGGAATCCAAACTAGGTTTTGGGAAGATATTTGGTTAGGAGATTCTCCATTGAAAGGTCAATATCCAGTTCTTTATAATGTGGTCAGGAGAAAAAATGATTTAGCGGCAAATATTCTGAGCTTGTCTCCCATAAATATTTCTTTTCAAAGACCTCTTATTGGGCCTAAATTACATAATTGGAATGAGTTAATATTGAGAATTACTAATGTATATTTAGGCACTCAAAAGGATGTTTTCAGGTGGCATCTGAATAAGTCTGGTCTTTTTTCGGTACAATCTTTCTATGCAGCACTGATTGACAATTTTCAAACCCCCATTAGGAATTATTTCTGGCTAATTAAAATTCCTTTAAAAGCGAAAATATTCCTATGGTATCTTAAAAGAGGGGTAGTATTAACTAAAGATAACCTGCTTAAAACAATTTGGAGGGGAAGCGCAAAGTGTTGAATCTGTATTAAAAAAGAATCAATTCAACATCTTTTTATTGATTGCCCCTTCGCACGTCTTGCTTGGTGGGTTGTTCAATGTGCTTTGAATTTATCTCCCCCTACGAGTATAGCAAATATGTTTGGGAATCGGTTAACTGGTATCCCAAACAAGTTAAAGTCACAACTCCTAGTGGGAGCTAGTGCTTTATATTGGTCTGTTTGGTTATGCTGAAATGATGTTGTTTTTGACAAGAAGAGTATCACTAATCCCTTGCAGGTCATCTTATTGAGTGGATACTAGTTGAGCACTTGGGCAAATCTACATACATCAACCCAGAAGGAGTCCATGTTGGCTGGAAGCCAACGGCTGGAGTTTGTGGCGAAACAAATCCTCAATTTTCATGGGTGGAGGCTTAGTCGCAGGATTTGCAATGATTGAGTTTAACTTTCAATCGTATTTTGGTTGTAAGGCTGCTTCCCATTGTTAACAGCTTGGTTTTTGATACTTCGGTCTCTTAAATAAATTGGGCCGTGTGCATCCTTGATGCAGAGGCCAAAGGAGATTTTTCTCTTCCATTATCTAAAAAATAGATTTTTTTCTTCAAAAATAACCCCTGCTTGCTACACCGCCATGGCAAAACAAAACACCGCTCCCTCACCAACAGCAAAGGTTGCCAGGCCATTGCAATGCCACAAGTAGCAAAGGTTGCCACTCTACTGTGTGGTTTTGCCATGCCCGGCTGCGCTGCGACACAAAAAGTCATTTTTTGAAATTAAATTTGAACTTGTGGCATAGTAAGGTTAATTTGCCACACCACTAAGGACGACATGGTAAGTAGGGATCATTTTTTAAAGAGTAAAATACATTGTAGGTCCTTGTACTTGTCCCAAGCAGTCAAGTGGATCCTAAATTTATGGATGGTACATCCCACATCCTAAGCTAGTTAAGAGGTTCATCCAAGGTCCAAATTCCATTAAAACAAATGTGGTTAGGGAGGGGCCATTTTTGCGTAACGGGAGGAATCACTAACCATAAATTGGCGCTAGCTCGCCTTTAGGTCGAAGTCGTGGCGCCATGGATGCCTGCTTTCCCAAGGTTGCCCTGGGGCCTCACTCCCACCACCGCCCTTGCGAGCCTGCCCCATCGCTGTCGTCAGGTTCAACTCCGTTCTTCCCAATGGCGTACACAGAATGAAAACGGAGGAGGTGCTAGTGGGACAAAGTTACCATGAGACAAGCTAGCAAATACACATTTAAATATTGTGTGTAATCCAAATTGATACATAAATTATGAGGAACAAAGTTAAAATGAGAAATATAATAAAGTAGTACCTTAATAATGGATAGTACATTTCGAAAACCTAGAAATATGCACAAGTAGCAATAGTAGCAATCCTAAGAACAAAATTAACTAAATTTGTGATGCAAATAATGGCGAAAGTACTGAGAATGTACCAAGCGTGCGGCGAGCGGAGCCGGTGCACCAGCCCCCTTGCACCCCTATGATGCGTACGCCACTGGTTCTTCTCAATTGCCTCTCCCCCGATCCGGATGTCGATTTGTTTTGGGTTTATATGATATGTGGAAACATGAGGGGTTGTTCTACAAACTCCACATGCTCAGCCCCTCACGTAACAATCGCTTGAGCATAGCTCCACGTTGCCACATGAACAAACTACTCCAATCATGTGTGCTTTGGACATTGGGTGAACAATTTAATAAAGTTTTGGGATTTATGATGTACCAGCTATGAGTTTAGATACATACTTGATAGTGTATTTTACATTTTTTTTAAAAAAAGTTAGTGTGGGGTTATTTTTAAAATATTATTAAAGAAAGGGTTAATTAATAAAAATTGTTCCACCGGATACGCTTTGCGGGGACCCGGATTTACCGTCCGGAACCCTCTATGTATATCAGCACTAGTCTTTGAATTAGTTGCTAGTGCACACAGTTATATTATTGAATATCAAACACATATCTCACAAAAGTAAAGCTATTACATAATATTTAACAATACGTAAATAGACCGTACTGTCGCTTGACTTACACACGGGTCGATCAGGCCAAATACCTTAAATATTTGCAACCGAAGTGGAATCAATAACACAATAGGTGGGACCCAGATGTGGGGTTTGTTTGCCCGATCTCCATGGCGTAGGATTGGCGATAATTGGACTCGTTCAACCTGATAAATGACACCGCCAATCAACATCTCTATTACGACAACTTGCAACACTCGATTCACCTAACCACATGCTTTGATCCTTTGTCTACTCACTCACGTGGATTAAACGTATTATTGCAATTGCTGAAATAAACACAAGAATGACGGAGACAAGACTCTTAGATAACTCCAAATTCTGGAGGGGTGGAAATGCTTTACTCAAACCCTAGAACAAAGAAGTACTCATGTTTCTGAAATACCAAAATCTCCATTACAATGGAGGTAATACCTTCTTTTTGTAGCACCTAAACTCGGTTTGCTACAGTGCTGCAATAGAAGGTATGTGTTGCTACTGTACATTTGGGGTTGCTACTGTTGGTCAGGTCGGCAACAGACTTTTTGAGATCAAAACTCAATTTGGAATTGGCTTCCTCAAGCACCAGCACTTAAGTCAGTTTCATCCCGAGCAGACCGGAGTTGTAGAGCGGTTAGATCGGTGTTGCAGAGACAAACCAGTCAGAATGGTTTCTCTTTGATCCTTTATTATCTTCTTCCTCTTGGTTTCTTTGTTGTTGAAGTTGTAGTAGCATGTTTTCCTTAGCCTTCAAAGATTTTTCTTCATGAAATCTTATAAAAAGTAAAGTAGAAATATCAAGTAGTAATTTATTCATATGGAAATCAATGCATAGTTCTTTGAGGAAAAGATTCACTTGTTGGTTAATTTGATTTTCTCTAGCTCTAGTGATTGGCCCAGTTGATGTTAGAGTGGTATTTGGAGGAGACAATGTATGTGTATTAGGGATGTCCTCATGAGACCCTCAGGATCTGCCCACAAGCAATCAATTGGGGCTCGTGACCTTGTTCTTTAATATCATGTTCAATTAAAAAGGAAATAGAAAGGTATTAGGGAGGTAATTGAAGAGAAAAGAGTGGGAAAGTGGGTTGCAAGGCCAAGTATGGTTTTTCCATTTGAAGTCTTGCTTCCGGGTGATTCCACACAATTCTTGAAGAAAGGAAAGCAAAAGAGATAAGGAGATTGAGAGATTCTATTTTTGCCTCGCCAAGAAACTGGATAGAATCTGTCTATCATCTTGTAATGTGATGTTAGCAACTAAAACGACTTCAAATGGAAAAACTCATAACTACAAAGTTGTAGATCTCTTCGCATAGTCGAATTTAGAGTCATCATTGACCTAATTTGGGGTTCTGACTTGTTTGATATGGAGCCCGCAAGACAGTCTGCACAGAGAATCAGAGTCTGCAATAGAGTCAACTTCTAAGGCAAATGTAGCAACGAAGACGGTGTTTTCAGGAAACCTCCACAAATAGAAAGTTAAAGTTCTATGCATTAGCTAAACATGAAAAAACAAATCACTCAATTTAGAGTTCGGGATATAATGTTATGGCATCCGGAAGGTTTGCTGCACAGAAGGAAAACAGAAAACCGACTCGAATTCAAAGTGTACTATGAATCAAATTCAATGCTGGTTGTTTCCAACCCTACCACATCTAAGCCACGAACCTCCAGCCCCTTGTCCTTTAAATGATATCCCAAGGGTGCCCTCCAAAGCAATGTAGAAGGATCAGCCAGGAGGAGAAGAAGGGATCAGTAAGGAGGAGAAGAAGAGATCAGCAAGGAGGAGAAGGTAAGGACAAAACAAAGCTAGGGTTTTGAGCTCTGCACCGATCTTCATCAAATTTTCATGAGTAATGAGCTGATCAACCCTAGTTTGATCTTATATTGATATTTATTCATGATTTAGATTAGTTTGGTCGTGGGGATTAGACATTTTGGTTTGCCATCTTAGATTAGTTCGGTAAGTTGTACTGCATAACATTGCGGGGGGATTTTGGGGTATCTTCGTCCATAATCATGACTTTACCTGGTTAGGAAAGTTTTAGATAATTCCCTTATATTTTCGGAGAGTCCAAGTTCATTACATTTGGTTAAGAGAGTGAAAAGTTATGGCCTCAGGCATACTGCTGTCCAAAACTCCATCGCCAATGACAACAACTGTGTAGATTTCTTAATTACATGTATTATATGTTTGAATTAAATTATGTTCATAACTAGGTTTGGCTAGATAATTCTCTGTAGATTCGATAAATATTATGGTTTTCTATTTTAAATGCTGTAGAAAAATAGTTACAAAAAAGTAAAGTCTGTTGTTCTGTTAAATTCAAGTATAACCTTCGGGGTTGGAAACGGGGTCCTAGATGGCAAAATCAGAGGATTTGGATAACTAAGATAGTGTGGGGAATTTTGTGTGGATTCTGTAAAACATAAATTTTGATTTATTTGGGGGTCCAGTAGAAAACGTTATTAACGTTTGATCACGGGGACAACGGGTAGGTCATTCGGTGAAGTTGAGTTAAGTGCGTCGGGTTTGCGCATAGGTGCGATAACGTATTGTTTTATGATTGTGTGCTGTTGTGGCATGTTTTGAGTTGTATTATTGACGTTTGTCTAGAGAGTGTTGCTTTGAGTTCGGTGTCGCCTTTGCATCGCCCTGACTTTCGTGGCTAAAAGACAAGTGTATGGTAGAGCGGTAGACATCAATTTGTATTTAAATGCCATGATATGATGATGATTTAATGAGGTTGTGACATGATAAATTGATGACATGATAAAGTGAGGACATGATATGGTAATAATGACAATGGATTATGTTAATGAATAATTAAAAGATGTTGCATCATTTACATTCATCATGATAGGAGTTGCATGAGCCAGGTCGGTGAGAAACCATGTAACTATTCCGGTGATGTTGGTGAGAAAGTTACATGATTAGTCTGAAGTGCTCTAGATAAAATCCTGCAAAGGTAAGTACCCCGTCTTAAAGAAGCCGGGGAAGAGTGGTTCATCGATGGGTGATCACTCCACTATACCGGTATCAGCTGATTCAATTGCATATGAGCATGAGCATAATGGAACATTGTATACATGAGGTGATATGATTATTTGAGTAAAGGATGACAATGACATTGATAATGACCTTGATAATAATTAATTTGAATGATAAACGAAATGTTTATTATTTTATTATGTATTTACTGAGTTGTGGACTCACCTTTGCTTTGATTTTTAAATGACCGTTGATTACGACATGCATGGGATGGAGTAGCACACATGCTTCACATGCAAATTATCACACAAACATATTCATTTAGTTTACTTTCATTAAATATAGAGACATTATTATTTCTCTTTAGAACATTATATGGTTTGGATATTGCTTGGTTTAATGATTGGAACCTTACTTGCTTTATTACTAGTTTCTCATTATTTACTTGTTGCTATCCTATGTACCGAGAGCATGGTTTCGACGTTCCTTGGGTGCGGGTATCCCAAGAGTTTCTCAGGCGCGTGTGACCAGGTTGTGAACTTTTTTAACTTATGCATTTACTTTGCTTTAATTGATTCTCTTGTGACCCGTCGTTGATGGGATTTTATTCCATGCATACTTGCTGGAATTATTGCCAATTAAGGTTTAAATTGGTAGTTAGAGTAGTTTAGGGGACATTTCGGGCTCAGTGTTGGGCCAGGGTGTTACAAGTTCTTGGTCTCTTTGACTTACGGTCCTATCGGACACAATTAAGTGCTGACAGGGTCTTCTTCTTCTCCTCTTACTGAAGGATAGTAATTGTGCAACAATGAGTACGAAGGTAGTAAGCCACCACACAAAATATAATTATAATAGATGCAAGGCTGAACAAGGCAAGGCTTGAGGTTTGTTTATTTGTAGGAAGCCACATTTGAATTAGATTAACTAGAAGGCATGTGACCTAGCATTTTAACAAAACCAATTGTAGTGAAATGTAGTAATTATTGTATAATAGAAGCAAAGGTTCCATCCACCTTTTAAACCAGAGAATGGCTCCCTTCGCCATATGCTAAATCATTTTTTTTGGGTATTATGCACTAGGCTACCCCCACCCAGGATGAAAATTCAGGGTTACCTCCACCCGATAGTTTTATTCCACCCACAAATGGTTTTTATAAAATAGAGACTAACCAAGAAAGTTCACGCACATCGCCCATGACCGTAGGCACGGCTGTCCATACAGTTTTTACTCCGCAGAGGTTGTACAACGTTACCCACAAGAGACAATCATCTTGTAATGTCAACAACTATCATAGGCATGAGACTAAGAAATCATCACAAGGCCTTTACAACGCAATACCTCAATGCAGTTACGCCCGCTAAGGTTTCAACCACTACGGGGTTTCCTCCACCCAAGCTAGAGGCCCCCTCTTGCGTCGTATGAAAAATGTCTACCTCCAACGTAGTTCCCATATTCCACCGAATCGTGTAACCAACACTAAGACAATGTAAATTAGTTGGCCAGGGTGACACCATTATAGATGTGGTTGCACTGTTAGTGTCCAGGAGGTCATCACAAGATTCGGTCCTTAATTGACTCGGACCGATTACAGCAATACCAATTCTCTTGCTACCACCGCACCCATCCCACTTACCATCCGCTCAAGTCTAAAACAATGTTTGAGTTTCTGTTTGGAAAATATTTTCTAAGTTCAACATACCAGCCATTAACCTCCAATGGTTGCCCAAACCCAATTTTGATGTTTGAATGATGGCGGGGCAAATTAAGCCAACATATCAATATATCTAAGCAAGGCTAAGTGTGACACTCAAATACAGACTTAGTGACTAATTAGGTTTACCATTATTCCTAGGGTTACAAAGGCTAGTGTCCAAGATCAAGGAGTATAATTTAATAGCTCACTTAATATGAAGGCATTAACAACAAGCTAATGACAACATAATTGTAATAAAAGTATAGCATGCAATTTTACAATTTAAAACAACATAATTGCACTCAAAATGTAGGAGCAATATAATCAAAGTGATGACTTGCCCTGCTCAATGTTTTGATAATCTTGGTCTTGTTCTTACTCTTGCTCGAATTCTAATTATGCAAATTACGATCGAATGCAAGAACACCTAAAGCAACCAAATGAAACTAGATAAACTCAAAGGCAAACTAATAGATCCAAAAGAATTCAAACCAACTCAATAAGTCAAAAAATTCAAATATTTGGTACAATGGCATGGATTTGGTTTTTAGACAAATTTAAGATCAAGAGTGATTTGTTTTAGAGTTAGGATGAGAGAGATCAGACTCTCAAAATATTCACCAGTGGAGAAATTATGGAGAAGATTTGATTTTTAGGCCTATATGTTATTTACTTATTATACTAAGTTGCTCGGCCCATCAATTAGTGACTCAATGTCTAAACAATTAATCGTGCAAAAAAAACTAAGGATGGAAAGGTCCACTTGTAAGTGTCCATCTCATTCTCTTATTAAATTTTATTCCTAAGTTACTTATGGGTACACACTCCATAGCCATACTAGTGGTGTTAACTAAATATTAATTTTACTAGTCAATGTGTGGGCCCTATGGGTCAAAGACACATCGAAAATTCCTAGTTAAATTTCAACTAAATTAATTATTTGTGAGGCTCATTTGTCATGGGATCATTGCATTAAAATAATGAAATAAACTCCAAAATTCAGTGTTTTGGTGTTGTTAGGTAGGGTTTGAATTTAGAAAAAAAAATATTGAATTTATAGTTAAAACGAGAGAGAATGAGCTCTCCAAAGTTTCCACTAAGGGGAAATCCTCAAAATGAATAGAGGAGAGAGGGTGTCTCTCGCTGAAAGCTAGGGCCCATTGATTTTTTTTTTGAATTATAAATTCTTCTTGTGGTGACAATTGGGTCCATGGTATTTTAATTTCTTTTCCAATTTCTTTTCTAATTGAAAATGGCTACAGTGGCTGACAGGTGGGGCCACTAGGGTTTTTATTTTCTATTTAAATTATTTCCCTAAAGGAAATTCATGAGTCACTGATAGGTGGGGCCATGGTCCACAGTAACAGTCCATGGGCTGAGGGCCCACAAGTCAGCGGCATGGATCTACAGACTGATTCTAAATAGTATTTTTAAAGGGGTAGAGCTCGCATGTCATAGGCTTAGAATTTAAACTAGGTTCTAATTAATTATGTTGGGCACACATGTCATACTAACATCAGCCTGTAATCAATCTATTTACTAATTACATCATTAATCCTTAATGACATTGCTACAACTCTTTCTCCCCTAATTTCTACCGAAACAGGGGAGACACCATGGGCGCACTCAGCTGAGCTGAAGAATCTAGACCCGCCATTATGAGTTAATGGAGTATTTTGATGATTAATAACAAATCTATTTGTGAGACTAACACTTTTATTGATATACTTATTGTGTAGTCTTATTTGGATGAAAAGGTGAAAATCAAAGAGGTATTCACTCTTTGATATTCTTATATCTTATTGCATTCCTTGGATCCAAAATATAGGTTGAACCCCACTAAAAGTCTAACTTGAATATGTGCATATGTTTTTATCTACATATATTGGGGATCTCTACTTTGAAACATATCCTTTGAGTATATAAAACTTGTGTAGTTCATATATACTTATATTACTTTATATTCAATAATTTACAATTGTGTTGTGGGACTTATGTGTGTGCTAAGATGTTTTCAAGGCTTAGTCCTGGAGTTTGAATGATGACATGAAAAGGAAATAAGATGATAAAAGATCGACATGGCTCAAGACAAAGGAGTCATGCATTGCATTTCGAAAAGCTTCTGAAAGAATTTTAGTGAAAATCGGTATGCGTACTACTGATGTGCGGTAGTACCAGAGTTTTGTGGCGGAACTACCGCATCGCGGTAGTATTGCATTTACTTGGCGGAACAATCGCAACCCGGTGTAACCAAGAATTAGTAAGCGGTACGTTATTTCCAGTGAGTACCTGTTTTGGACCTCAATGGGAAGCGGTCATACCGCCCTTGTGATCGGAAGTACCGGTGAGCAGAACTACCACATGATAAACGGCGGTAGTACCACACCTAGCAGTAATGGCTTGTTTAGAAGCATTATTGCAGGTATATCTTGGTAATTAATGTTAATCATCGTGGGACTAACATTTTCTATGAGTTGGATAAGTAGGTTATGTTCCAAGGTGATGAAGACATCGGATGGCACCATGAGTTGATCGTCATCAAGTCAAGGTTCAAGAAAAGGATGCATCATGTGTTGATGTATATCAAGATCTCGAAGAGGAGATGATCATAAGTTGATCATCAAGTCAAAAGAAGACTCATCATGTGTTGATGGAGGTCAAGTAAAGGATGCATCATGGGTTGATGCATGTCAAGACGATGACCCGGAGTTGAGGTGAAGATGTGCGTCATCAAGCTTCAAGAAGATGCTCAAGGTAAAGATATGACTATCTAGGGCTAAGGATGTGTTCCTAGTCTTTTACCGGTTGTGGATATCATGGGGATATGCCCATGATCTTAGGATGATGAAACAATTGGCAATGTTGCTTTTTGGTTTGAAGTTTCAAGCATTTTCCACAAAGTTTCTGAATCTGTCAGGTCATTGGCGGTCAGACCGGCCAATCCGGCGGTCAGACCGGCCTTGTCTTCAATTGAATTTCTGGTTTAGTCCCAGGGGCGGTCAGACCGACCAGAACGACAGTCTAATCGATTTTTGTGCTGATTGTTGATGTTGGTTGTGGATTGATTTTGGGATAGGTCATATCCTTGTTTGTTAATGCATATGTGTTGCATATTGCATGTTTTGGCTAACGTGGGTCAAGTTGTGGAGAACTTGTTCCTAGATTCGTGTTTGCTTGTCTATTGTTGTGCAGGTGGCTTGGAGGTCAACGACGGTCAACGGCGAGGAGGATGAGGACTAAGCTTGGAGAGCTAAGGTCCAGAACAATCATGGATGTCGGGTGAGGTCGAGTGACTCAAGCATGGCGCAGAATGGATGAAGATGACCGAACGGGCAGTTCGGTGCGACTAGTTGGATCAAGCGGTGCGGGGGTCGGTGCAAGTGCCAAGGTAGTCCGGTGGGAACCGGATGGGAGAGACTTGCCAACACGATGAAAGCCGCTGGATCAACCCACACGTGGCGAAGCATGGATGTGTTTCGCACAGTTTGGACTCGGTCTTTCGAAAAGATCGAGAAGGGGTGTTTTGGTAATTTTACCAAATACCGCCTTGGTGACCTAATGCCAACCCGCGGCACAAGACGGAGCGTCAAGAAGTGGATTAGGTCAAGAAAAGTAAAGACGGCGCTTCAAAATGCGTGCGTGTGTGACCCGTTTGTATTGGGCCTTAACGGGACCCCATTAGGGTTAACTCTTCTAGAAGCTAAGCCTCTAGTATAAATAGAGAGGGGGCTGTTCTCAGCAGCCAACTAAGCACTTCATTTGTAAAGCCTAGTTTGTCTTAGGGCTTAGGAAGAAAGAGGAGAGGCTTAGGTTTCTAGGGAGATGTGTTGAGTTGTGTGCTCATGGATTGAGCTTTGTCCTCCTTGAGGGAGTGGCTATAACCAGCAACCAATCGTGAATCAATCTATGGATGATTGTTCAAAGATGAGTCTTCTTGTGTTTTCCCTTCTCTTTTGATGATTTTGGGTGCTTCCTTGATCCTGTGGTTTTTGATTTGTTTCATGCCCTATTTTACCTTACCGTGATGTGTGGGAATACATCTAGGATCATCTAGATCATTAATCTCCCATGAGTAAGGTTTGGATCAAGTTTTTCGTTTTTGCCCGGTTTTGAACCCTCCTTCGGTAAAACAGAAAAAGGTCAAAACTTTGATGTGGATCTACTCAATCTCTGCTTGGAATAGGTTCCTAATATCCTTAGGAAGGTGTTTTCCAAATTTGGTCAAGTTTGGCCGTGTAGATCAAAAGTTAGACCGATTTTCGTTTTGGTTTGGTACATCAATGATGGTTCAGTCGGGATCGGTCGATCGACTTTTACACGCCGGTCAGACCGCTCCCCGGTCAGACCGCTCATTACATGCCGGTCTGACCGCCTTGTTAGGGTTTGATGCTGTTGGTTCCTTGTTTTGGGGATTTTGGTTCAAGTTCAACACAAGTCTTCTGCTGTTGATCCTCATAGCTCTCATAGCTATTGGGGTGAATCTGGTGTTGAATCTGAACGAGGTGAAAATTAGGCAAGCTCCTATTCACCCCCCTCTAGTCACCTTTCCGGTCCTACAAGTGGTATCAGAGCCCGGTTAGCTCTTCTCATAGATCTTAACCGGTCTTTGGAGCCATAGCGACTGACAAGTATTCAACCAAACCACCTGTTTTCGATGGAGTTGATTTTGCTTACTGGAAGGCACGCATGCATGCCTACATCAAGGCTGAAGGGCACGCTATTTGGCTTAAGGTCAAAAATCCATATGTCGTGCCAGCCAATGACGATGTGATCACTCCAGATGTTGAGGCTAATAGCAAGGCTCGGAACTTTCTGATCCAAGGTCTTAGTCGATCTGAGTTTGAGCGCGTGGCTCATTTGAGGTTTGCTCACGAGATCTGGAGGACCCTTTGTGACTATCACGAGGGCTCTACTGCGATCAAGGAAGTGTGACAGAACCAGCTCAAGAAAGAATACTCAAAGATCGAGCAAAGGCCTGGATAGATGAGCTGTGGGGGAGGTTCTCCAAGATTCTTCATGATCTTCACGCTGTTGATCTTGTTTTCACTGAGTCTGAGAATGCACGCCAACTTTTGGGTGCTCTTGATGTGAAGGTTTGGGGGATGAAGATTACATCCATCAATGACAACACTGTCATGAGTGAGCTTACCATGGATAAGCTCTACTCGAGGTTGAAGACGCATGAGATTGACTTTATCTCGCGTCTCCCCAAGACAGAGTCGATGGCTTTGGTGGTCGACCCATCTAAGGGTAGCTCTTCTGATTCATTGGATTTTGGCTCATCTGGCTTTTCTTTGTCCGCTTTACATTCTTTGAGCGATGAGCAGCTAGAGAAGCTACCCGAGGATGATTTATCCCTCCTATCCACCAAATTCTTGAGAGTTTACAACAAAGTGAGGAACAGGAGGAGAGGTGGCCCTGTTACTTGTTTTGAGTGTGGTGAGCTGAACCACATTCGCTCCAAGTGTCCCAAGCTGAAGGGCAAGGTGGAGAAGGACTCTCGGAGGTGTCATCAAGCCAAAGACACGAAAGGCAAGAAGCCTAACTATCGCAAGTTCGTCAGCCAGGTCCTTGCTGCTCTTGAGAGTGTGAACATGAGCGATGTGGACTCGGAGACGGAGGATGACGACGATGACTCTCATGGCAAGAAGAAGGCCCAGGACTTCACTGGTATGTGCTTCATGGCTAGGGACAGCCATGACGTCGACTCCTCCAACGACGACGACCTTTTCAGCGATCCCGATGAGGTACGTCCTTCACTTGCTAATATGAAACGTGCTTTAGCTTTTGCTGAAAAAAGACTGAATAAGCAAGAAAGAACGATTAGGAAACAGGATTCCAAGATTGACGACTTGAACCTAGAAGTTGATAGGGTCAAATCCATAAATCCTGCTGATGATTGTGATTCTTGTTCTAGCTTGCTTAATGAACTAGCAAATATGAAATCTGCTCATTCCTCTATTGCTAATCAACTGAAAGATGCTTTTGATGAACTAGAAACTCTCAAGTCTAGTCACCTTGCATGAGTGCCATTGCTCTTGATGTATTCTTTGTAGATGCTATTCCTTTACCCTATTCAAATTGTGCTTTACTTGAATTAAAATTGAATAGCGCTATAGAAGAATTGCAGAAATTCGATCCTAGTCACATGTGTTCTCATTGTGAGGATAGTAGGATTAAAATGAAGGAGATGACTGAAATGGTTCTTTATTCTAAAACTACTTCATGTGAAAACTGTGTTAAACTCACAATTGAGAATGATGCTTTAAACAAGACACTAGAAGAAAAGGCTAAAATTAAACAATCCATGTCCATGACTGCTTCCAAGAAAGTTGTTGATTCTAATTCTTGTGATCCTTGCATTGAAATTGGGCATAATGTAGATAAGATACAAGAAGTTTTTAGAGTTAAGTTCAAAGAGCAGTTGGGTAGGATTAGAGATAACTATTGTGTGTCTTGTGAGGATTTGAAAGCCGAGGTAGCTCACTATAAGGAAAAGACTGATAGGGCTAGCAATTCAAATAAGTGTGCCTCATGTAAGGAGCTAGCCAAACAAAATGACTACCTTAACAACACTCTTGAGAGATTTACTGGTGGGAGGAAGAACCTCAACATGATTCTAGACAAATCTAAGGTGAGTGTGAACAATATTGGCCTAGGATTTAATTCTCTAGAGCATTCCAAGAATCATCCACCTAAGGTTGTTAGAGCTGTTGAGAGTGGCCTGTTTGAGGTAGAACACTCTAAGCCATCCAAGATAGTCTTCAAATTTGCTGGTTTTGCCCAAACCACTTCTAGCAAGATAGGTGCTTCTACTTCATCAGGTCAGACCCCTCAAAAGGTCAAGTACCATTGCACCTTCTGCAAAAAGAATGGCCACATTGTTGAGTTCTGCTTCCGTAGAGCCAAGATTGAGAGGAAGGAGAGGATAAGTGCTTTGAGAACCATTAGAGGAGTTTCTTCACCTGCTGTAGTCTCTAGGGCCAGACAACCTATTTTTCCTGCTAGACATAGGCCTAGGTTCGTAGATGACTTCTTTGACTCCTTTGGTGACTCTAGGCAGCGCTTTGGGTTAGGATATCGTGAGGAGAGACCACGGGTAGCATCTAGACAAGGGGAGTACCGACCTTTTGGTAGGTCGATTCGGAGACGTCTAGGCGTTTCTCGTGTGCATTCTAATGATTTTGCTCCTAACTATTTTACTACTGCTTCTACTGCTTTGCCCAAGCATCGTGTGACTCAGTACTGGATTCCCAAGTCTTTTATCACTAACCCCAGTACTGAGGCACATATGTTTCCTGTTCGTGCTTTGTAGGTCCGTCGTGCGAGGAAGGAGGACCTATGGCTTGTTGACTCCGGGTGTTCTCGATACATGACTGGAGATCCTAGATGGTTCTCCTCCCTCACACGTGCATCCGGCAATGAATTGATCACTTTTGGGGATGCTTCTACTAGGACCGTGACAGCTAAGGGCACAGTGCGCATCAACAATAAGTTCATGCTCAAGGACGTCGCTTTGGTAAGTAAGCTGAGGTATAATTTGCTATCTGTTTCTCAGCTGCTTGATGAGGGTCTAGAGGTGAGATTTAAGAGAGGTGAATGCAGGGTTATAGATTCCTCTGGTGAGCTTGTTTTTGAGATCTCTAGGTTTGAGAGGATCTTTTGTGCTGATTTCAGTTTCTCTTCTGCTTCTAGCCCTAGGTGTCTTGTAGCTTTTGACTCCCATGATCTAGTGCTGTGGCATCGTAGGCTTGGTCACATAAGCCGACCACTTGACTAGAGTCGATGTAAGGATTTGATTAGAGGTTTGCCTAGGTCAAGGTCATTAGAGACCTTGTGTGCACACCACAGAGACATGGTAAGATGGTTTCTGCTTCTCATCCACCTCTTACCTTAGTGATGACAGATGGACCTGGTCAGCTTTTACACTTAGACACTGTTGGTCCTTCTAGAGTTCAGTTAGCCGGTGGGAGATGGTATGTGCTTGTGATTGTGGATGATTTCTCCAGGTATTCATGTGTTTACTCTCTGGTTTCTAATGACGAGGCATTTGGCTTCTTTAGAGAGTTGGTCCTTAGACTTGCTGTTGAGCTTCCTGGAGCTTTGAGAGCCATTAGGAGTGACAATGGGACAGAATTCAAGAATTCTTCCTTTGCCACCTTCATTACGATAGGGGCTAGAGCACCAGTTTTCTTTACCTAGGGTTCCCCAGCAGAATGGTGTTGTAGAGAGGAAGAATAGGACCCTTGTAGAGATGGCCAAGACCATGCTAGATGAGCATTCCACACCTAGGAGGTTTTGGGCTGAGGCGATCTCTACTGCCTGTTATATTTCTAATAGGGTGTTCTTGAGATCTGTTATTAGTAAGACTTCTTATGAGCTCAGATTTGGTCATAAGTCCAAAGTTTCTCATTTCAAAATTTTTGGTTGCAAGTGCTTCATTCTTAAACATGGCAACCTTGATAAATTTGAATCTAGATGTTCTGATGGCATATTTCTTAGATATCCTGCTCATTCTCGTGGCTATCGTGTATTTAATTTTGACACTAACAAAGTTGTTGAGACTTGCGAAGTCACTTTTGATGAGGCTAGTCCTGGTACTAGACCCGATGATGCAGGTACACAGGTTTCTGAGAGCATCTTCGTTGGTGATGACTATGAGGATGAGGACCCAATCCATCCTCAAGTCCCTTTTGACTTCGTTGGAGAGGCTGCTTCTACTACACCAGCTTCAGATGAGCAGCCTCTTCCTACTTTCACCGACGATCAGAGTGACTTTATTCCTACCTCCACAGACCGTGAGGTAGAGGCCACTTCTGCACCAGGAGCACCTCTTCGTATTCAGCGACAACATCCACCTGAGCAGATTACTGGAGATCTACATGAGCGAGTCACTCGCTCCAGATTCATTTCTCTTGATTCTCATACACATTCTGCTTTTGTTGCTTCTTTTGAACCCCGAGATGTCACCCATGCTCTTTCTGATGCCTCTTGGGTCAATGCCATGCATGAAGAACTTAAATTTTTTGAAAGAAACAAAGTCTGGACTTTAGTTGAACCTCCACCTAATCATAATGTAATTGGAACAAAATGGGTTTTCAAAAATAAGCAAAGTGAAGATAGGTTGGTAATTCGCAATAAGGCTAGACTTGTAGCTCAAGGGTATTCCCAGGTAGAGGGCTTAGACTTTGAGGAGACCTTTGCTCCTGTAGCTAGGTTGGAAGCCATTCGCATTTTGCTAGCATTTGCGGCATCCAAGGGCTTCAAGCTTTTTCAAATGGATGTCAAAAGTGCTTTCCTGAATGGTTTCATAGAAGAAGAGGTCTTTGTCAAGCAACCTCCTGGTTTTGAAAATCCCAAATTCCCAAATCATGTTCTTAAACTCTCCAAAGCCTTGTATGGACTAAAGCAAGCCCCTAGAGCTTGGTATGATAGGTTTAAGAGTTTTCTACTTAGAAATGATTTCAAAATGGGATTGGTAGATAAAACCTTGTTTACTCTCAAGCATGGCAGTGACTTTCTGTTGGTTCAGATTTATATGGATGACATTATATTCGGTGGTTCCTCTCATGCTTTGGTGTCTAAATTTTCAGATTCTATGAGCAGGGAGTTCGAGATGAGCATGATGGGTGAATTGACCTTCTTCCTTGGTCTTCAAGTTAAGCAACTGAAAGAAGGCACCTTCATTCATCAAAGTAAGTATACAAAGGACCTTCTTCGGCGCTTCAACATGGGAAGCAGTAGGCCAATGTCTACTCCCATTGCCACGACCACCATCTTTGGACCACGATGAGGATGGAGAGCACATGGACGGAAGAGTACCGCATGACATGATCGGTTCCTCCTCTACCTCACAAATCGAGGCTAGACATACAATTTGCTGTGTGTTTGTGCGCTCGATTTCAGGCTTCCCCTCGAGCCTCTCATCGTCAAGCAGTGCGTCGCATATTCAGGTACCTCCAGGACACTATTGACTTTGAACTTTGTTATTCTTCTTCTTCTACTCTCTCTATTCGGGCTTTTTCTGATGCTGATTTTGCCGGGTGTAGAGTGGATAGGAAGAGTACTTCTGGCACTTGTCATTTCTTAGGCACATCTCTTATCTCTTGGTCATATAGGAAACAGTCCTCTGTTGCACGATCCTTCTTAGAGGCCGAGTATGTAGCTATGACTAGTAGTTGCTCTCGGGTTTTCGGATCTTGTCTACTCTGCGGGACTATGGGTTGTCTTTGGGTAGTGTTCCTCTTTTTGTGACAACACTTCGCCATTAACATTGCCAAAAACCGGTCTGACATTCTAGGACTAAGCACATTGACGTTAGATATCATTTCCTTAGAGACCATGTTGAGAAGGGTGATGTTGTGCTTCACTTTGTAGAGTCCGAGTAGCAGGTTGCGGATATTTTCACTAAAGCTCTTGATTCTTCTCGTTTTGCTTCTTTGCGGGGAGAGTTGGGGGGTATTAGTTCTCTTGGCCTGCTTTGAGGGGAAGTTTGCTCTTTTTGCATTCATTTGTGCCATAATGCATTTTAAAATTCAACAACTTGCATTGTAATATAAACTTGTGGAGCTTTGATTATTATCCATGTATGACTTGATTTCATGCTTTATACCCTGCCATGTCTTGTGCTAGCTTGCTAGATTTCTTTTATGGTTTTTTATGTATAGCTTAGATTTTGCCATGTTAGCTTTATTACCTGTGAGCAAACTGAATCATAATATGACTTGTTGGATCTTGTGACTAGTTTTGCTGTAGTGATCCTCTCATGATTCATGCCATGTCATATATGCTTAATTGAGTCTTGAACTTATTCTGAGTTTTAAATTGAGCTATGATAATTCTTAAGTCAAGCAAATGAAAAATGAGTTTTTCTGTGCGAAAAAACTGATCTCACCAATTCCCTCTTATGAGACAGCTTGCCATTGCACTAGGCATGAACTCAGGGGTAGTTTTGGATGACCTAGACCACTCTCTTAAGCTTTTGTTGCTTAGGATGGTCGTAGTGAGGCATGAGATCTAGCACAATGCTAAGAAAACAAATTGGCAATTGGTTGAAGCTTAGGAGGCAGTTGTGGATGGCTCCTAGTCCAGGACTTGCTTTACTAAGATAAAACCAATCATTTTTAGCAAAGTGCTCAAAGTGCTAAATTCTAAATGCTTGAACAAATTGATTCACAATTGATCTCAAAACTAACTCATTTTCTAGCTTCTGGCTCCATTTTTCTTATAGACATGGCTTGACTCATTTTTGGATAACTTTAGTTAAACTATGATCTTGAGTACCATGTCATGCTATCAATTCACTTAATCTCAGATTATTGCTACTTTGGCCTTAGCTTTGCTGTACATGTTTTGTCATGATTGAACATAGTTTCTTCACATAATATGGCTTGGTGTAATACTTGTACAGTCTTCTTGGATAATCTTCATGGCTCCTTTTGGCTAAAATTAAACAAATTTTTTTTGAAAAACTAAAAAAATTGAAAAATTGCAGCCATTCCATTTCATTCATGCTCTATCTTCTTCCATGCACCTTGATGAATTCATTGTCAAAGGGGGAGAAAGATTGGTGAAAATGTTGTTTAAAGATTGGTGAAAATGTTGTTTTTAGAGCTTTTTGGAGTCATAGGGAGAAATTGGTTTTTCTGGAATTTTGGTGATCGTAGTGAGTGGGAGCATCTCAATTGCATTCTTTTGGTCTTATTGCCTTTTCTGAATTTGAATTGCAATTCTTGAAGACTCACATTGATCAAAGGTCACATAGAACAATTGTTCTTTCATATGGACCTAAGTGAGATTTTTGGCTATTTTCTGGAAATTGAAGCTTTTGTGCTTTCTTTTGCCTTATCTCACTTGCTTATGCTATTCTGGAGCCAGCTTGGTCATTTCCATTGCTTTCTCTTGCTAATGGACCAAGTTGTGCCTTTGTGCGAAAACATCGAGTACTTTTCTTTTCAAACCCCAAAACTACATTTTCTGAGAGATTGCCAATGTGTTCATCAAGGGGGAGATTGTGGATATCATGGGGATATACCCATGATCTTAGGATGATGAAACAATTGGCAATGTTGCTTTTTGGTTGCAAGTTTCAAGCGTTTTCGACAAAGTTTCTGAATCTGTCAGGTCATTGGCGGTCAGACCGGCCAATCCGGCGGTCAAACCGGCCTTGTCTTCAATTGAATTTCGATTCGGTCGGGGGTGGTCGAGCCGCCGAAACAAAGATTCGACGGTTTTGTCTTGATTGTTGATGTTGGTTGTGGATTGATTTTGGGATAGGTCATATCCTTGTTTGTTAATGCATATGTGTTGCATATTGCATGTTTTGGCTAACGTGGGTCAAGTTGTTAAGAATTTGTTCCCGGATTCGTGTTTGCTTGTCTATTGCTATGCAGGTGGCTTGGAGGTCAACGACGGTCAACGGCGAGGAGGATGGGGACTAAGCTTGGAGAGCTAAGGTCCAGAACGATCATGGATGCCGGGTGAGGTCGAGTGACTCAAGCATGGCGCAGAATGGATGAAGATGACCGAACAGGTAGTTCGGTGCAACTGGTTGGATCAAGCGGTGCGGGGGTCGGTGCAAGTGCCAAGGTAGTCCGGTGGGAACCGGATGGGAGAGACTTGCCGACACGATAAAAGCCGCTGGATCAACCCACACGTGGCGAAGCATGGATGTGTTTCACGCAGTTTGGACTCGGTCTTTCGAAAAGATCGAGAAGGGGTGTTTTGGTAATTTTACCAAATACCGCCTTGGTGACCTAATGCCAACCCGCAGCGCAAGACGGAGTGTCAAGAAGTGGATTAGGTCAAGAAAAGTGAAGACGGCGCTTCAAAATGCGTGCGTGTGTGTCCCATTTGTATTGGGCCTTAACGGGACCCCATTAGGGTTAACTCTTCTAGAAGCTAAGCCTCTAGTATAAACAGAGAGGGGGCTGTTCTCAGCAGCCAACTAAGCACTTCATTTGTAAACCCTAGTTTGTCTTAGGGCTTAGGAAGAAAGAGGAGAGGCTTAGGGTTCTAGGGAGATGTGTTGAAATTGTGCTCATGGATTGAGCTTTGTCCTCCTTGAGGGAGTGGCTGTAACCAGCAACCAATCGTGAATCAATCTATGGATGATTGTTCAAAGATGAGTCTTCTTGTGTTTTCCCTTCTCTTTTGATGATTTTGGGTGCTTCCTTGATCCTGTGGTTTTTGATTTGTTTCGTGCCCTATTTTACCTTACTGTGATGTGTGGGAATACATCTAGGATCATCTAGATCATCAATCTCCCACGAGTAAGGTTTGGATCAAGTTTTTCGTTTTTGCTAGGTTTTGAACCCTCCTTCGGTAAAACAGAAAAAGGTCGAAACTTTGACGTGGATCTACTCAATCTCTGCTTGGAATAGGTTCCTAATATCCTTAGGAAGGTGTGTTCCAAATTTGGTCAAGTTTGGCCATGTAGATCAAAAGTTAGACCGATTTTCGTTTTGGTTTTGGGCTGTCAACAGTGGTTCTGGTCAGGATTGGTCAGATCAATTTTTACACGCCGGTCAAACCGCTCCCCGGTCAGACCGCTCATTACATGCCGGTCTGACCGCCCTGTTAGGGTTTGATGCTGTTGGTTCCTTGTTTTGGGGATTTTGGTTCAAGTTCAACACAAGTCTTCTGCTGTTGATCCTCATAGCTCTCATAGCTATTGGGGTGAATCTGGTGTTGAATCTGACCGAGGTGAAAATTAGGCAAGCTCCTATTCACCCCCCCTCTAGTCGCCTTTCTGGTCCTACACCGATCTTGGTGTTTGGTTGGAAGACCGGATTGCTTGTATAGGTTTGCTGTACTATTAAGAGGGGTCTTGTCTAGTACTTGAGTCTTATCAGGTGTTGATAGCTCAATCTCGCTTGCTCTAGCTCACCATGGCATGATGCTATTATTTGCAAATGTGTTTTTCAAATAGTCGAGGCTCATGCATTTAATCATTGTAGCATGTGACTATATTTTGCAAATGTGTTTTGCAAATGGTTGAAGTCCATGTACCTACTCGTTGTGGCATGATCTAAGTTTGCAAATATGTTTTGCAAATTATTGGGATTCATGCATTTTCCCTTGGCATGGTGTAAGATTGCTTGTTGCTATTTTGTTGGACTTAGACCATATGGTAGTGGCTCTTTAGAGTTGTGCTTTTTGAATTGATAAAATGTGTTTGAGATAAATCAAATAGGTGTGTTGTGTAGCCCTCTGAATAAGCTTTCTATAGAGTCCAAGATCACTCAATTCCGACATTGGAGTCAAAAGTTATGACCTTTCTACCGAGTGTTGTCTGTGTTGAAATTGGACTGCGTACTACCGCCCAAGAAGAGAGGTACTACTGTAGAACGGTAGTACCGGCCTTTGTACTGTGGTACTACCGCACTAAAGTCTTTAACGGCTAGTTTTTGAGTCGTTAATGCACCCGTGCAACCGATGAACAGTAGAAAACGGTAGTACCAGAGTTTGTACGGTAGTACTACCGCAAATCCTGATTTTTGGGGATTTCTGCTCCCAACAACTAGTTTTTGTGTGTGGGCTATAAATACCCACCTTGGCCGGTTGAGAGACAACTCTTGGCATCCCATTTCACTCACTTGAGCTAGTGTGAGCTTCTTCTCTCAATTGTGCTTGTGTTGCGCCTTATGAGCAAGGAGAGAGGTCTCTAGTTGCATGTCTTGCATCTAGAGGTGGATTTCGTATCCACTTGAGCTTGTGCATTCGTTGCACGTGGTGAGAGTCAAGCAAGGGGCTTAGCTTGTTACTCTTGGTGTTTGCTGACACCTAGACGACATGTAGGCATCGTGGACTGGTGATCTTCTCAAGAAGCTTGTGAGAAGGCCCGGCGTGTTGTGAACACCTACCTGGAGCGAGAAAGAGCCACCACTAGTGGAATTGAGATCTTTGGCTTAATTCATGGAGCCGGTCCAATTAGTTTGGGTTTACCTCAACGTGGATTAGGGGAGACCGGCAAGTCTCCGAACACCACGGTAAAACGTCCTTGTGTTATTGTGATTTGCTCTCTTGTGATTTACTTTGTGCAATTTACATTCCTAGAATTAAATTGCTTACATGTCTTTGTATGATTGCTATTATTATCATTAGTCTTATATTGTTAGTGCACTTAGTCAAGACTAGTTGATTTAGGTTTTAATTGAATAGAACCGAATTGATTTACAATTCCGCATAAAACTCGGTTTTAGCCAAAAGATTTTAAAAACCGCCTATTCACCCCCTTTAGTCGGTCTCCTCGATCTTACACGAGCTCGACGTCGGCAAACTGGGCCATGACAACGACCCGAGAGCCCCAAAATTGGTTCTCGCATCCTCGGCGACCTTAATGGTGGCAGCCATGAAGTGGGAGGCGGGCTACAACGGCGGCGGCGACCATAGCAATGGCTAAGCAGTGGCTATCTTCAAAAACTAAGCGCGGCACGAGTATCTACGGGATAAGGGAGACTCAGTGGTGTGGGCGATGGAGGCGGAGGAGAGCTGATGTGGGCTGGCGACAGTGACCCAGGGCGGCATGGCGAAGTCATCACGATGGCGACGCTTTGGAGAAGGGGAGCTCGAGTGAGTGATGGGGAGGGGTTGAAGAGGGTGTGGGGATGCTCCATGTGAGAGTTATCGAGGAGGGGCTCACCGGATGATGAATGACGGTGGTGGAGCCGAATTCGACCGGTTTTGGGGAAGACGATGGTGGCGGCACTTCTATGGAGGAAAGTAAACATTGAGTGAACAATGAGTGGACGCAGCAGCCATGAGTAGTGGCGTTGTCACCGGCGAGGAAGAAGACAAGGACGTCCTCCACGTTCTGGTTGTAGAGAGAGGAAAGGAAGGTGAGCACGGGAAGGAGGATGCCGAAATGAAGGCAATGACCGAGGCGGATATGGCTGGCGCTCATTGGAGTGGTCGCGCGAGCTAGGCGGTGCGCGGCAGTCGAGAACATAGGAACTCGGGTTCCTTGAGTTCTCCTCCCTTTGGTGCGGAAGAGGGACAGAGAAGGTGGGGAGAACGAAGAGGAGGAGATGGCGATCCAGGGGTGCATCTTGGCTGGGGCTTAAATGGGAGAAGCGCCACGTGGTTTCTCGCAAGAGCTCGGTAGTGAGACAAGCGAGCAGCGCAAGATGCTGTTGTGGCTAGCGATAAGGTAGCAGTGTAGGGCGTGGGCACTGGAACGGCGACTGACGCAGAGGAGAGCATGTCGTTAGGGTAGTGGCCGGGCGATGTAACATCCCAAATTTCCTGAGTTTTTGAAAATTTTGAAAACTTTAAAAACTAACCATTTGGTTTTATTAATTCGCTAAAGCTTAATCTGTAATTTAGAATTTTAAAAGAAGTTTAATTTGAATTAATTAAAACTTGAACTAATTCAAGTTGGTTTAGTTGAGTTTTGTTGGATTTTAAAGTTGGTTTTTCCTTTTTGCCTTATGTAAAAAATAATTATTTGCAAAAATTAAAAGCAATAGTTAAGCCGAAATTATTTTTATTAAGTTCTAAATAATTCAAGGGACTTCTGTGAATTTTCCTAGAAATTTTGGACGGCTTAAGCTATTTTCTAAAAATGCATTTGCTTTTCTGGTATTTTCTAAAATCGAAAAACCTTAGAAAATACCCCCCTTGGCTTTGGGCCGAATCTTCCTCGGCCCATTCTTTATTTTCCTCGCGTGGCCCGCTCATGAGCCAAGCCTTAGCCATGGGCCCTTCGCCATTTGTCCAATTTCGATCGGACGGCTCACAATCCATCAGGCCTCCCATTGTCTCCCTTCTCTCGCCGATGGGCCCGCCTTGTCACCAGACGCCCGGTCGTCGTCTTCAACCTTTCGCCGCGCCGCGCCGCTTCCTTGCCGCAACCTAGCGCCTATCCCTGTCCCGTCCCGTCGCGCGCCTTCGCCCGCCTCGCCACGTCTCAGGCGCTTCTTTTCCCTTCCATGCGGTCAAGCGGACCCTCGCTCGCCATTAAAGCCGGCGACACCACCTCCTCTTCCTCCTCCTCCGGGTCTCCCACGCGCCTATTTAAGCGAGCACCAGGACCGCCTCACACTCCTCTCTCTTTCCCCTCTTCTCCCCCTCTCTTCCTCGCCTAGCCTGCCGCAATTGAAGCTTTTTGTCGCGCCATCGAAGCTCCGCCGCGAACCCCGTCGCCGCCGTCAAGCCCCTCCGCCATGATCGACCTCACCCGCATCGCCAAGCCGAGCGCACCGGTCGCGCCTCCCCATCCGAGCCCACGAGCGCCGCCTCGTTCAATCGCCGCCGCCGCTCTTCGTCCTCGCCGCCAGCCACCGCTTCGTGCCGCGTCGCCAAGACCATGAGCACTATTTGCATACATTTCCCTGCGACTTGCTGAGTACATTCAAAGTACTCATGGCTTTGCGCCCTCTATTTAAATCAGCAGAGGAGGGTGAACCAGTGAACTCAGAGCGCTATGGAGAAGAATACTTTGAAGACTATGCGAATTAGGTCGCGTCCTTCACTCGATTGCCTGTGGGCATATTGGGTGACCTCCACCGGATGTATGGTTTCCGCGGCAAGCTCTCTTTTGTTGCTTAGCCCTGCGTGGCCAACTTTGTAAGACTTGACCATAAGGTCCTTTTGCTATTAAATATTAATTTGTCTGCTTCATCTATAGTTTAGGTGTACGGTTTTGAGTACACCAATGTTTAAATCAGTGTGCACTAATTCTTGATCCAGGAATAGTGCGATTATACCTGAAGGTCCTGGATCCGGAGATCCAGGGTCCCTACAAAGGTGGTATCAGAGCTGTGTCGACTGTAGGATGTAACCATAGTTAGCATAGTCGTTTAGTCAAGACTTCAAAATTTTATTTTCTAAAGCAAACCAACAATTAACCTGAATAGTATTCTCCTCTCATCTTACTCTATTCTTCCTCATCTTATGCTAACTCTCCTTATTCCATTCTCAAAGTCTGACTTCTTATCTTTTCTGAACTTTGTTTCGGAATGTAAAGTGACCCTCTTATCTCGATAATCTCAATAGAATCGAGATTTGCTTGAAGTCGCCCACCCATATAAGATAAATTAGTAGTGCAGTTACGCTTTTAATTTCAGTATCGTTTAGTCCGATAGATAGGATCTGTGGCTTGAGTTTTGTTGCCTCTTGTAGCTTTCCGGCTATTGTTCGTTGGGTTAAACCGACTTTCCCCAACTAGGTTGTCCCGACTTTCTCCCTTTTCTTACTTGTCTTTGTGCTTTTTCCTCTTTCCTATCATGCTTTCTTCATCTCGTCTATTAAACCTGAGGAGATCTGTGCAGATGGTTCAGACCCGCAACACCGCAAGTCAAGGTGAATCCATGGAGCCCAACGCACCACCTCCATCGCCACAATAGCGCACCAAGGCTTGGCTCGGTTTATGGCGGCTCGGACTCGCTTAATGAATGCCGAATGCGAATATGAATCGGATGACTAACCAACAGAATCGCATCAGCTGCGGCCTTAGTCAACATGATGTACCAAAGACAACCGGACCGTCGTTGCTTTGATGACAATGATGAACCAGAACCATCAGGCCGCTGCCATGCTACCGCCACCACCAGCGTTACAACCATCAAAGTTTGTAAGGTTCATGAGGACACATCCACCTATTTTTCCAACCCCTCTACACCACTAGATGCCGAAGATTGGCTACGCTCTATTGTGAGGAAACTCACCATTGCTCAATGTGATGATCGTGACAAAGTTCTTTATGCCACACAACAGCTAGAAGGCACCGCAGCAGCATGGTGGGAAAACTACTGTGCAGGACATGAGGACCCCCAAGATATTACCTGGGCTGAGTTTGTAGTAGTTTTTCGTCGCTCTTACGTCCCAGATAGCGTAATAAAGGTAAAGAAAAATAAATTGCCAAGGATCCAGCCACCAGAAGTATCCCATCTCCAGGACATGAGTCACGTTCTTCCTGAAAGTCACCATCTTGGGAAGTACGTTATCTGTTATAGATGTGGTGGATAAGGGCACTTTGCCTGTGGATGCCCTCAAAAGGGAAAGCCAAAACGAGATAATCTTTGTGCTAACTGCAAAAGCACGGGACACTATTATTCCAAGTGCCCCAAAAAGGAGCCTACCCAATATAAAGTCTGTAACTATTGCGGCAAGGAAGGGCACTTCGTCAAACAATGTTCCTTACATAAACAAGCATTCTTGGCACCACAAGCAACCTCAGCATTGAAATCAGATCAAAAGAGCCCCAGACGTCTCACCAAGCCGCAATGATTCATCAGCCTGTCATAAGAAGTCCAGTGAGCCATGACATTACAAGCGAAGCTCAAGCTGAGCAAAGGCAATTATGGGTCAGCCCATCGAACCAGTCTAAGGATTGTGCCCGTATCCATGGTGGAGAGATAGGGCATAGTGCCAGTAAGCACAAACTCAACTGCTCGAGCTGTGAAGGAAATCAACCACTTGAAGAGTGTCCAATGAACAAGCATGAGGAATTTCAAGCCGATCTTATCCAAGCCAAGGAAGACAGAACCGTGAGTACTCCCGCCAAGAGCAATCCCGAGGCACTCCATTTAGAAGCTACCTGCCACCAACCGGACAACCGTCACAAGAGGAAGATGGTGGATCAAGACCAACCTGATGCAAGGAACTCCAAGACTCGGGTGAATCAGCCTCAATACAACCCAGCACCAACCGCAGACCCACTCATCACTCCAGGACCAGCACTACTTTCATCAATGCAGATATCCCGCGACAACGATGGTGGCCAACCTCAGCAGAACAAAACAACCCAGGCAAGGATGCAATGTTTCAAATGTTAGGATATGGGACAGTTTGCCAATAAATGCCCGCGAAGACTATCAGCACTTCCTTCAAATAGCATTCCAGAAGCCACTCTGATTGCAACAATAACACCAGCAGCAGGTGGTAAAAACAACAGAAAATACATGTCACAACTGCGTAAATACAGAAGTTTAGGCTTGCCAATGCCTCAAGAAACAACCGTGAACCAGTCGGCCAGCTTGTTGCTCCCCAATACATCCATTGGAGTCCCGTCACAGAAGAACTCGTCTCTTGCCGCAGGAATCGAGTGTTTCAACTGCCACCAGATGGGCCACTATGCCAGCCCTTGTCCACTAAATAAGGCTTCATCAACCGAACATCCACAGAAGGCCCGAACAAATGCTCAACACCCAACCCGTTCTGTTCCTTCTGTCACCATCCAGATCCTTGCAACAGCACCTCGCTCCGCTGCCCCAGGATTTCGCATCTTCGACAACAGCACCAACCAGCAGTCAAAGAACATCAATCCTGCCGTCAGAGTTACCTGCTTCAACTGTCACCAATTGGGTCACTACGCCAACAATTGCCCACGACGTCCCCCACGAAAGCAAGCCCCGACGCCAATTCCATTCAACTTGAGAGCTACTCCGATCAGGACCCCTGTGCCAGGAGCAGGGCGTGGAGAACCTCAGACTCCAAGCCAAGTCATCCGGACTCCACCTCCTTCTGCAAGAGGGCAAGTGAATCAAGTCACCGCAGTACCAGCTCAATCAACTCAGAACTTCATTCTTGGTAGGTGCTAAGTCAGTACAGCTTCAATTCCAGTTTTATTTTGCTCAAAAGGAGAAGTTGCTTGGAAGGGTGAGCAAAGTCCGAATCCCCGAACCTATTCTCTAGTCAGCCCGAATCTCGGGGTTGAGATTCCCTTTAAGGGGTGTAGGTCTGTAACATCCCAAATTTCCTGAGTTTCTGAAATTTTTTGAAAACTTTAAAAACTAACAATTTGGTTTTATTAATTCGCTAAAGCTTAATCTGCAATTTAGAATTTTAAAAGAAGTTTAATTTGAATTAATTAAAACTTGAACTAATTCAAGTTGGTTTAGTTGAGTTTTGTTGGATTTTAAAGTTAGTTTTTCCTTTTGCCTTATGTTAAAAATAATTATTTGTAAAAATTAAAAGCAATAGTTAAGCTGAAAATATTTTTATTAAGTTCTAAATAATTCAAGGGACTTCTGTGAATTTTCTTAGAATTTTTGGACGGCTTAAGCTATTTTCTAAAAATGCTTTTGCTTTTCTGGTATTTTCTAAAAGCGAAAAACCTTAGAAAATCCCCCTGGCTTTAGGCCGAATCTTCCTCGGCCGTTCTTTTTTTCCTCAAGACGGCCATCCTCGTCGGCAAGATACTGTGTATGGCGCTTCCTTCACCCACCGTCCGATTTTGATCGGACGGCTCACAATCCACCACGCCTCCCCGCTGTCTCCCCTTCTCTCTTTGTAGGACCAGAAAGGCGACTAGAGGGCGAGGGGTGAATAGACGCTTTCTCTATTTTTCAGCACAATCAAACTCAACACTACTTTCACTCCAATAGCTATAAAAGCTATGAAGATCTGTATACATGCACAGCGGATGACCTGTGTTGAATCCGATCAAACCCCCGAAGGACAAGTCTAAAAACTCAAAGCTGCAAGATCTCAAATCTAATCACCACAAGGATTCTCCACTGTAAGCAGATTGCAAGTACAGCAAGAACAGAACTGGCTAACACAGAGGAAATCGCCCCAGGTTATAAAGCAAAAATAGCAATCTACTGCAGCTCCGATTTTTCTAGCTACCAAATGATTCTACAAGCCACCAACTACTGCCTCAAACAAACGAACAGGGCCAACAGTGATTCTATTTTTCTGGGCGCTACAAGCTGCTGCCTCAATCAAACAACAGAGCCCACAAGCAGTACAGAGTAACGGCAAAACGCTACAAGCTGCTGACCAGCAACAGGCCGCCGCATCATTGAGCAAACAAAGTACTGGATGCAGCCTGTAGGCCGTAGTTTCTACAGGCAGGGCAGGCTGCCACCGCCCAGGCTTCGTTGTTTCTGCCTGCTCATGATTTCACGGTGGACTCCAACACGCGCCGCCTACAGGGCTTTGGTTTCTCTACCAGCACAGCAATCAAAGATTTAGATGAACCAGTGAGCAGCAAAAGGCAGTAAATAGAAACCAAATAGTTTCGGTCAAAGAGCAATAAAATGAGTGCAGCCAAGTAAAAAGAGAACAACCAGTAGCAATCAATGCAAACTATTTCTTTTTCTATCTGCTAATCACGCTACGAGTGGCCGCCACATCTTCAGATTTTTTTCAGTGCAGTGAGGCTCAAGAAAACGCAAGAGGCAAAACAGGTTTACAAACACACACAGGAGCCGCCGCTCAAAAGCTCTGCTTATCTCCGCACAGGGAAGCAAGATTTCTTGGTCTGCACCGCCGCCCAGGAGCGCTCAGGAATTTCTTGTTTTCGGAAGACCACACAACGGAGCCGACAAGCATGCAGGAACGTTGCGGCCCAAGCAAATAAGAAAAACAAAATCCGATGCAAGAAGCAAACTGCAAGATCGACTGGCAGGGAATCAAAATAAAACCGAACCACACAACTCCTGCTTTTGCAAAATCAAATCAATCCACACTGTGCCGACATGCATGCACAAAGAAACCACCAGATCTGAATTCTACGGGCGCAGGGTTTCTGCGGGGCTCAAAATAGGCGCTAGATTTTCTTGAGCCAGAGGGCGCCGCCTCCTACAGCTTCTATTTTTTTTCTCAGTGGCTCACTCAAGCAGCCAAGGCAGGAATCGGCCGCCACTGATTTATCCGGGAGGAGCTGGCCACCTCCAAGAACTTCTGACTCAACAGGCACAGCAATAAAGAAATCCAAACAGCCAACCGAAAGTAAACACAGCAAGAAGAAAAACACATACGGCTGCTGCCAAAGGATTTTTACGGGAGAACACACATACGCATAAACCAAAACTGTGATCATCACATCTCTTGATTTCACGGGCACTACTTTTCTGCGTGGGGAGCAGGCGCCGCCACCCGGTTTTTCATCTGGGCAAACAGGCGATCAACTATTTTCCTGGGGGCGCCGCCACCAGATCCGAAATTTTGCGGGAAAAACAAAGCCGCCGCCCACTCTGTTTTTTTAGTGGCTGCCCTATTCTCTAGAAGTAGCAACCCCTAGAAGACCAACACTATTCCTTTTATAGGGCAGCCCTAACCCTAAAACCTTAATGGGCTTCCGTTAAGGCCCAACATCAACGGAACACACATGCACGCATCTCAAAGCGTCGTCTTCATCGTCGATTGATCTAAACCACTTCACCATGCGCCGACCCGCGCCACGGCTTAGTCAAAAGGTCATCAAGATGGTATTTGGTAAAATTACCAAAATACCCCTTCTCGATCCTTTCCAAAAGACCGAGTCCAATCCTGTTGAAGCAATCGCCTGCTTCGCCACGTGTAGGTTGATCAACGGCTCCATGTCGTCAAGTCTCTCCCGTCCGGATCCCACCGCACCATCGAGCACTTGAACGACTCGTAGCCGCTGATCCAACCAACAGCCGAACCGCCTTCGGTCATCCTTATCCATTCTGCGCTCCGCTTGAGTCACTTGACCTCACCCGGCATCCATGATCGTTCTGGACCTTAGCTCTCCAAGCTTAGTCCCGATCCTCCTCGCCATTAACCGTCATTGACCTGCAAGCCACCTGCACAACAATAGACAAGCAAACACGAATCCGGGAACAAGTTCTTCACAACTTGACCCACGTTAGTGAAAACATGCAACATGCAACACATATGCATTAACGAATATGGATATGACCTATCCCAAAATCAAATCACCACTAAAATCAACAATCAGCACAAAAGCCGGTCAGACCGCCGCTGACCTGACAGATCTGAAACTTTGTCGAAAACACGTGAAACTTCAAACCAAAAGCCACATTGCCAATTGTTTCAACATCCTAAGATCATGGGCATATCCCCATGATATCCACACTCTCTGGCCGGTGGGCCCGCCTTGTCAGCCGCACGCCCCGGTCGTCGTCTTCAACCTCTCGCCGTGCAGCGCCGCTTCCTCGCCGCAACCTAGCGCCTATCCCCGTCCTGTCCCGTCGCTTCTGGCGCGCCCGCTTCTTCCCCACGCGGTCAAGCCGACCCCTCGCTCGCCATTAAAGCCATGACACCACCTCCTCTTCCTCCTCCTCCGGTCTCCCCGCTCCTATTTAGCGAGCACCAGACCATCTCGCTCTCTCTCTCTTCCCTCTTCTCCCTCTCTTCTCTCCCTAGCTCCGCCAAGCATTTGAAGCTTTTCCACCGAGCCTCGCTTCGCACTTCGCCGCCGTTCAAGCCCTCCCGCCCGACCTCACCTCAAAGATCGCTAAGCCGAGGCGCACTGGTCTTGCGCCCCCATCCCCGAGCCCCATCGCTGCCTCGTTCAACTACCGCCACCGCTCTTCGTCTCGCCACCACCACTTCGTCAGATCGCTAAGACAGTGAGCACCACCAGCAGTGACTCCTCTAGCCATTGGTGGCCTCATCACGCAATATTTCATTGCTTCACGGGTGACCCTCGAACCAGCCACGGCCGGGGCTTCGGGTCGACATGGCAAGCCACGTGGGCGCCACCGTGGCGCCAACGTGACCACGTCGACCACACTTTGTCGACGTGTCACCAATCGGTGGATGGATTTTTTCGGGTTTTTCTTTAGAAAAATAATTCGGCTGGAAATTAAATCCTCGGGGCTGACATCAGCTGGCGCAATAAATTGATTTTCCTTTAGAAAATTAATTCCAAAAATCAGGAAAATCCCTTTTTCTTGATTTTATGCAATTCCCTATCTTCCTTTGGCCATAACTTCTTCATTCGAACTCCGATTCGAGTGATTCAAATTTCTAAATTCATCTAAATTCCTTGTCTTCCTACTAGTATTTATTTGGCATTTATTTGGAGTTGTTTTATTTATTTAGCTTTGTTCGCACGTATAGATTCCGGCGTTTTGAAAGACTTCGTGGACTCGACGACCGAAGCACCTCTACTCTTCAACGAAGGCAAGTCGTAGACCTTTGATCATATTGAACCCATCTTTATAAAAGTATGTTGTTTGATATAAACATGCATTGCTAATTTTATAATAAATGGTTTTGGGATTAGTTAATTACCTAATTGCCATTATGCCTCCTTGATAAATTGTGAACGACATGTATCCTTGAATGACATAAATCCTTAGACATCTTAGGATGGTTAATTTTAGTTGGACATTATTGTGCTACCAACATGGGTATCGTGTTTGCTTAGACGTGCTTTGGTAGACGTCGGTTTCGCCATGAATCATTTAATATTAAGTTTACCCCCAGCGCACCAGTTTGTGGCTTGTATAGTAGCGGCCAGTGTTGCTGATTAAAATGAAGTATGGTCCTGTGTGAGACCACGACATTTGTTGTCACCTTAACTAAAATTTGTGGTGCCAGAACTGGGGTGGTCGTCTGGCTGGGTTGAACCCAACAAAGATAGATTTGACTAAAGGAATTATGGTACCATGGCAAAGCCACTTTTGATAAAAGATGTTGTGTTTTGGCAAGGTTGAACGAAAATGATTTATGCTTGGACGAGTGGGTGGTGGTAAAAGGTGGGTGCTGTAACGCACACTTGGAATGTGAAAATGTCTCGTCTGAGCAACCAACTAAGGACTTAACCTTGAACCATTGATCTGGGCCTTAACCGTACAACCACATGTCTAGACTGGGATAGACCTGGCCAACTAATTAGCTATGCTTTGATTCGGTTCTGTTTTGGTTGGGAATGGCGCAAGAGGGGCCCGAATGGTAACCCCTTAGCGAAAGCGTAACCGAGTCAAAAAGAACTTTGTAAAGGCCTTGTCACGTACTCTAGATCGCTTACCTAAGGAAGTGGCGGTGGCATAGATATATGCCGAACAAACTAGAGAACTTCGTGTCTTGTGGGTCAAGCTGTACAACCTCTGCAGAGTGTAAAACTATTCAATAGCCGTGTCCCCTTGCTACTTACATCCGGTGATTTCACGCAAGGGGTAGATTTTTTATCGAAAATGTTGGAATGGGTTGTTCGAATCTAGTTTTGGTCGTGGTTGTTGGTTGGGAAGTGAACAGAGTGTTCACTAGTTGTTTCAAAGAAAATTGATTACTTATGTACTAATCTTTTAAATTGTGCCTTGCAATCTACTTACTGTATTTAAATGTCAAATATTGCTTTATGCAAAAATAGCCATAAAGCTATCCTTGTCAAACCTTGCATGAATACTATTTACATACATTTCCCTACGACTTGCTGAGTACATTCAAAGTACTCACGGCTTTGCGCCCTCTGTTTAAATCAGCAGAGGAGGGTGAACCAGTGAACTCAGAGCGCTATGGAGAAGAATACTTTGAAGACTATACGAATTAGGTCGCGTCCTTCACTCGATTGCCTGTGGGCATATTGGGTGACCTCCACCGGATGTTTGGTTTCCGCTGCAAGCTCTCTTTTGTTGCTTAGCCCTGCGTGGCCAACTTTGTAAGACTTGACCATAAGGTCCTTTTGCTATTAAATATTAATTTGTCTTCTTCATCTATAGTTTAGGTGTACGGTTTTGATTACACTAATGTTGCAACTGTGTGCACTAGCTACTGATCCAGGGAATAGTGCAGTTATACACAGAGGGTCCTGGATCCGGAGATCCGGGGTCCCTACAGGCGAGGACGACGTCGACACAAGCAACATGGCTATAGTGGTGGTGAGATGGGAGTCAAGGCAAACTGCGTGTGGAGGGAAGTGAAGGGCGCGGGAGAGAGAGGAAGGAGGATAAAGGCCAGCGTGTCACTGGGTCGAGGAAGGAAAAAAAGAAAAACGGGACGATCCAGGAAGAAAAGGAGAAAAATAAAAAGAAAAGGAATGGGTTGGGCCGGGATTGATTTTGGCGCAAACCGAATTTTGAGGTTTTTATATTCCCTTATTTTCCTTTTATTCTTAAATTCAAATTTCAATTTAAATTTCAGTTTGGGTGATTTGAATTCAGATGCTACTTTAATTTGTTTTCAAATTTTATGACCGTAACCTAAATTTGTATTTTGTTAATTGATTTCTTGAAATTCAAAACTCGATAAAGTTTCAAACAAAAATAAGGAAATTGGAATATCACCAAAATGTGTTAAATTGTTGTTTTTATATTTTCATGCATTTGATTTGGTTAAAAAAATCGAGATGTTACACGCTCTCATTAGCCATGTTATTAACTTTGATAATATATATACAACCTAACGCAAGCAACCAACCAACTGCTAACCTGAGGCAATCACAACCAACGTTAAAACAAATTGAGATAGTCTATTTTATCCAGCATCCATATCAAGATGGCAGCAAATGCGGTAAGGAAAATAATAGTCATATTATAAAACGAATACGGATCCGGATAGTATCCATTTTTTCAGTTAAGAATACGAACATGGTATGAAAATATGGTCAAATACGAATAATATCCGGATCCAACAATTTTATTTCCCTTATCATCTAGCCCACTAACATTTTTGCATGTGTTCTGTTACCATTTTGCTAGTGAGGGTTCGACATGTAATTCCATGTATTGGAACCGAGGTTCAAAATCTCGGAACTAGAGAAAAAACCGTTCGGTGGCCGGTAACGGTAACTAGAAAAAAAATCGGTCAAAATTCGAAAATGGAAATTGAATTGGCGAAGTTTTAAAATCGGTAACCGCCCAAAACCGGAAAAACTGCTACCAAAACCGGAAAAACCGCTACCAAAACTGAAAAAACAGAGAAAACCAGTTATGGGTAATTAGCAATTGGAATAATGCAAATATTAATTAGAAAGTGTTTAATGAAGTAACAATCCTGATATATAAGGAGCTTGATGTCTAGTTAAAAATTTGTAAGGAGCCTGACATTGTACATAAAAGAAATCCTCCTTACTAGTTTGACTATCTAGGGAAGTCCTCTCCTACAAGTGTTCTAAAGCATCTGAAATAATAAAAATATAAGTTAATGGTAATGAATGATAACTTGACTAGTATACTAAAAAGAATAATGGAGTAGCAATTCATACCAATATATTATCGAAAAACGCGATGATTGTGTAATGTACTCATTGTTATCAATTAGGAGAAGTTCTTCAGACTGCGCTAGATGCTACTACTCTTTTCTTTACAACATGTAGTGTTGTAAAAGAGTCAAGTCCAAGCATCCAAGGCGCTTTCTAGGATTCCATACTGCTCATGCTGCTCAAGGTCCTTTTCAAGATTCCAACTAGCATATACTAACTAGGCTTGATTGTCTAAAAAAATGTTAGGACTTGCTCATACAATAATTCAAGTATATTTAGCTCATACAATAGGTAATCTAATAAAATAAAGTTTAAACCAAGCTAGAAAGTGCATTATACAGTTATAAATTTAAATTTAAATTTGAAAAATTTTAGACGGTTTTTTCTTCCTGGTTCCCACCGGTTTTTCCAGTTACCGACGGTTTTTTTCCTTGATTGGAACTCTATTTGTAGATGTTTGAAGTTGAACTTTTTTTTTTTGTAAAACTTCACTGTGTTTTAGGATATTTAAATTAGTATTCGATTCACATTTAGGATATTTAAATTAGTATTCAATTCACATTCGTTACAACATTTGATCCATATCTGTATTTGATTCACATTTGTTACAACATTCAGTTAATATCTATATTCAAGCATATTCATATCCGCATTCGTTTAAGAAATACAAATACAAACGCAGTAATGCCACTATTCGATTTGTAATACATTCCTTTTCACCCCGAACTCGTCGCAAGTCGTAATGCTTCTGACCTCACAACTCGTAATGATCATCAAAAGTTGTAGGGTCAAATTATCCTCCAATCCAATAATTTTTTTGAGAAGTTTCTCGGTGTTGAAAAATTCGGAGGGGTTTGCACTTAACATGCCCCTGGGAAGAAATGTCATGAAAAGTACCAATCTATTGCTTAAACACCGATCTTAATGTCGATCTTAGCATTTTTACCTGATATAGTTGTTACAAAATTACTTGTTTATATTAAAGTACAAACCGTGTCAAATAACTCGTCTGGCTATTGATAGAAATGTAATGATTTGGTGGGACGAGCCCCAACACCTTGGTTCTAGCAAGTTCCAATAAATATAAAACGATCAAATCACATAGTTATTTCAATTAAATAGAGTTGGGTTCAACCAATCCCTGCAAAATATTAGGCAAAAGAACGTAAGCAAACCAGAGGAAAGCAAGCACTCCAAACATTTAATGAAAACTATAACTTTATGGCATGTGTTAACTCAGTCCTCAACTTACATGCTAATATCATCGAGGTGGTCATCAAAATCAACAACTTGCTGCCATTTCTTCGTAGTAACATGATCAGCCAAGACCACATTGGTAGATGGTTCTTTTAGAGTCAGCTGACTACTTCCATCTGATCCAGCCTGACGCCAGCTTTTTGATGAATCCCTGGTGTATAGCTGCATGTGCCAGATTCCATGTGTCATGAATCACGCAAGCTAGAGACACAAAATGGCATTCATGTTTACCATGATACTCAACCAGGTATATTAGTCCAAGAATCTTCTGATATTTTCATAGCCGACTTTATAACAAGTTTTGATTATTTCCCGTAAATGATTCAGGGCCTGGTTACATAATGCAAGATGCAATGTACAACAAAACATTCCAGCAAGTTTAGTCAAGGATCGTCCATCTCTAAATCTCCATTTGTGGGTCCTAGTTGACTATGACAGACTGATAAATATTCATGCCAGAAATCATACAAATGATCAACATACTTCCAACTAAAAATTATAAATCACGCCGTGCAGGAAAATTGATCTAGTATTAATCCATAGTGCAGTACACAAAATATGCAAATTGAGCAAAATATCAAGTCATTTGGCATTTACACACAAGGATAAATGAATTACAATTTACAATCCACTACTAAATGAGCCATTTGCTGGACAAAACACTTCGCTTTATTTGATGCTATAATTACAATGGATTTATCAGCTTCCAAAAAAGAACTCAGAGTATGTACTCCCACTTCTCATATACCACTTAAATAGTATGATGATACCTCTTTATCTACTTGAGCATACTCCAAAAATAATTATAAGATACCCCAAAGTAGGTCCATGAAAAATTTCATTAATATTGATATATACAAATTACTGATGGCCTATGAGATGGGAATACCTTAATATTGATGAAGGTAGAAGCCAAATCCAATATAATCCATGTTGCCCACTGCTACATAGTATCTACACCGTGGGCCCCACTCCTATCTCATCCTTTCTTGCCAACCCAACAAAGCACCATGAGCCACACATTACCGGGCATCGATCTCTCCCTCCCCATTTCCTAGTCTCTTCCACCACCTACTAGAACCAAGAAGTCAGCGGCTTAGAGCCCATCACGATGGTTGTCACGGCATACTTGGCGACCACGTCGCCTCAGAGACGCCATGGCGTCCAGGCGAGCGCCATAACATCCTCAAGGCGAGATAAGGCGAGCTAAAGGATGAGCAGTAGGTAGTAGGTAGTAGAACATCAGGAGAGAAACAACGAAAAAGAAGTAGAAGGAAGAGGAAGACAAATTAGGAGCAAGAGGAAGAAGAACCGAAGAAAAACAAGGAGAGGACAAATCAGGACTTCGAGACTTCAGGAGAACTCAGGAAAAACAAATCACCGGTAGGGAGGGAGTACCTGGCATTGGAGGGAGGGCAAATCGCCGGCAGCCGGTGCACTGAGGGGCGGCGATGGCTAGCCGGCTAGGGTTCCCTCTCGTGCAGCTTCACTTCACGAGGTGATGCCCTTTAGTTTGCGCATCCCCTGCCCCTTCAGGCCTTCACTTATTTTGTGGGCGGACGTGGCCAAGGTGCCCACCCAGACGGTCAACGTGGACGCCGCAGAGACGCCACCTCCTGGGTGCCTGCCTAGATTGCGAAGGCAAAGCGAGGCGAGCCTTTGCGGTGTCCCTTCCGCACCGCTAGGACACCAAGGTGACGCTGTGATAACCATGCCCATCACCAAGATCAAGAAGTCTCTTTCGAATCCAGCAAGAAGCAAGAAGAGATGAAGATGAAGGCAACGAAGACAGGAGGAGGCATTAGTGGAGGACCTGATCTCGGAGTTCTGGGAACCGTCGGTGCGCCAGCGGTGGGCGAATCGGAGACGGGGCAACGACGTGGGGCCTGAGGAGCAGCACCGGCGTGGGCGGCTAGGAGCTAGGAGGGAGGGAAGGGGAGCGACGGCGTGGGTAAGGGAGCGGCGAGCGTGGGGGTGGCGACTGGGTGGGAGGATTTGGAACTGAGAGGCGGCATGCGGGAATTTACATGGAGCACCCTGTTTCTGAGTGGAACTAGGGGTTAGGGTTCAGAGGTATCAAGCAAGTATTGGAGAAGTATCCAATAAGTAACGCGAATTACTTTCTTTTTTAAAAATAATAGTAAAATCACCAATACTTACAGGATACGTATCCGGCTATATCGGGGCCGTATCCGTATCCGATACTGATATGACGATTTTGGGAAGTATCCATGTAACGTAGTCCACATATCCCAAAAATCTGAACCCAACAAATTAATATGACCATATGAAATGACTTCACAACATTCCTGAATCTTATAACACATAAAAACTATCACTCCAAAATTACTTGTTAGGTCATGCGACAATTAAGTAGCACTTCTAACTGCTGATAGGTCTATAAAAGAAATATATTCTACTTTTGCTTCTATAATAGGCACTCGAGTCCCTTGCCTGTTGGTATCAAGGGAAGCATATGATATCTTGCAAGTTTGTTCAGCAGGTTTGCAAATTACATTATGAGGGAAATTAAAATCTATATGTGTTGCTCCTAGCGGTTATGTTCAACGAATATGTAATGTTCAAAACATAAACCTTCTTTGTTCTCAATTTCCTTCCACTTTGCTTGTAGCATGCTAATAGTGGGGAGACTTGCCGACTTAAGGAAATGACACAAGCGGCAGCTGTGTGGAGGCAATGGATTAGTTAAGCCTTTAATGTGATCAGGGATTGAAGATTTAAAAAACACACACTAAGCTAGCATTTAGGAAGCCCAAAACTTTGGAATCCATATGGCCATCTCCAATAACCACAAACAGCTCACTTATATTTCTCTTGCCCAAGTCACTGCCCCTGCTAGCCAGCTGTGGGCAAAACGGAAGAAAACTGACTAGGGAGAGAAAAGAATGCTCATGCTTGAGTGTTGCTCATTAGTCTATATCCATCAAGTGTAATACCAGTACATTAGAAAAAAACTATTCTTCATTAGAATAATTTAAATAATTACTCATATAACTTGCAAGATATCATACAAACTCTCTAGCAAGAAGTGAATGATCTGGTGGAAGTGTCACCAAAGGAAAAAAATTGCTTTCCGTAAAACACTATGACATTGATGCTGCAAGATCACTATTCCAGAACTACATAAAAGACATATACATGGAAGATGCTAGACTCAATAACAGAGCTTCATTGGAGACACAAAGAGCCAGAGACCATGCTCTTTCCAACTTTCAAATAGCAACACAAGCATAAATTCCTCTGCCCCAACACAAAGTCTACAATTTTGCTCGTACCACAGCTCCAATATAACTATCATCTTCAATGTCACAGGGTTGAGTAAAGACATGACAGAAATCACCAAATATTTTGCAAACGCAACAGTTTGGTGACAGCAGGAACCTTATATGATTAGTTTAAAGATCAAAATATAACAGGTTGACATGATACAAAAATTATCTGGGAACAATAAGGACATGATCCAAAGGAAATGAAAGAATATATGGAAGTCCATCCAAATCCAGTTTCTCACGTACAAACCTTCAACACAACATGTGATAATTCATTGTGATTATGCTCTTTTGTTCAAAATGATGGCCTGTTTAACATTGCTTGAATCAAGAATATCAATAAAACAAGCTTATTCTAGACTAAGGCCAATTGCCAATTGCTGAGTTTAGCCTTTACACAGAACGTGCTCTTTTGACAAGAAACTAAACAAGTAGATGGCATTTATTGGGCTACTACCTCCAGTAACAAAAATATGTCGTTTTGTGATACGTGTGGTCAAACTTTCGAACTTTGACTATCGGTATCTTTTTAAATATTTAGATTGGAAACATGAAAAATCATGTGTTTAGATTCGTCTCAAGAAGTACTTTCATAATATTATAATTTTATTCGCTTTTATAAATATATTATAATAGAAATTAGTGGTCAAAGTTGCATTTTAAAGACCATGTCCAAGACATGTTTTTGTGACGGGAGGCAGTATTATATAAGCTCTACCAACAATTTTTGTCCATTCCTTTCATTGACTGCCAATGGGCTACAAGCTTGACAAGCTAGTTACCAATAGAAGAAAAGAGGCAACATAATCCCAAAAACATAATGTTTTAAGTTGGAAATTACTTGTTACTCGTTTCGATTTTCCTCACCTGTGGTGAGCCACTCAAAAGTCTAATATATCGTCACAAGGGGAGCTTTCCAAATTCTTTTGGACCTTCCTGATCTAAACCACCGAAACTTAAAAGCCCTCGTCCACAGCGCTTGCTAGTCTTTTGTGAATCCTCGTCCACAGTAGATTTTGTCTTTGTTTATACGAGTAGATTGTGACTTGATCATGCATAAATGTCGAAGACTGCTAAATCCTCTCTACTAAAATTACTAACCCCTCGGCATCCATTGGAAAGCTATTAAGGCATTTGCACAAAGATTAGGACGATTACCTGAACGACCGGGTCGTGACTCTTCCCCTTGATCGCCTCCTCCAGCTTCTCGTTGTCCAGCTAATCAATCAACACAAAACCCAAGGAAGAACCCTAATTAACAACCAGATGGGATCTCCACTAACCTAGATGCGCAGATCGGGAGAAACAACACTCACCAGCAGCACGGCGGCGCGGGGGAAGTAGCGGAAGATGTGATCCCCGACGCGCTTAGCGACGGCGGGGAGGTCGGCGTCGTCGCGGCGTGCGTTGGCGTGGTAGTACCCGACGACAGCGAGGCCCTGTGCTGCGAAGTGGTCCTCGACAAGGGTGAGCGCGAGCTCGAGCGTGGGGAGCAGCGGGAGGTGGTGCGGATGGTGGGAAAGCGGCACCGCGTTGACGATGGAGACGACGGCGGGGGAGGCGGCCGAGTCGAGGAGGCGGCCGACGAGGAGGCCGTTGACGGCGGCGGCCGGGTGCTTGAGCGCGTGCAGCGCGAGCTTGATGTACGCCGCCTGCGCCACCTCGTACCGGCACTCCGCGCCCATCGCGATCTGCTCCGCTCCGCCGCCGCTTCCTGATTCCGATCGGAGAGGGCTTTCTTGGTTTGCTTCTCTTCTCTGCCGGAACGGGAGACCTGGTACGAGGGGATCAGAAATAGAGGTGCCCGGCCCGACGCGGCATGTGTGCTTGGGTCAGCATCGTGGCCTAGTGGGCCGACTCGGTACGGCCAGCTAGGCACGCCGTTTGACACGGCCGGACACGATTGGGCCGTTTAACAAACATTGTTAGACCTTCGTAGGCACGTCACGGTATTTTCAAAATTTTAAGTATTTTTAGTCGTTGGAGATATTTAAAAATAGGGAAAAAAAACCCGATTTTTTTCTATAAATAGGCATCATACCCATCTCGTTCAGCCATCATCCAATCTTCAATATCTTCTTTGAATTCTGTTGTGCAAATTTAGATCCCTTTTGTGATAATTTGGAAATTTGTGCCAATTATTTGAAATGCAGTTGCAGTAAAAAAAGGGGGTACAATACTGATTTTTGTATGTTTTTTATTGTTCTTATTTGTTATACTAATATGAAATAAATAATAGTGTAATTTTCGATTTGCAATTTTTGTAATAGAAAATTACGATAGTTTTGCTATTGGTGATTTCACTTACGCACGCAACACAAATGGGTTTCACTTATGCACGCATTTCAAAGCGTCGTCTTCATCTTCTCTTCACCAAAACCACTTCTCCTTGCGTCGTGGATTAACCAAAAGCCATCAAGGTGGTATTTTGGTGTAGTTATCAAAATACCCCTTCTCGATCTTTCTCCAAAGACCGAGTCCAATCTTCATTAACCAATCTCATACTTCGCCACGTGTAGGTTGATCAACGGCTCTTTTCATGTCGTCAAGTCTCTCCCATCTGGCTCCCACCGAAACCACTATGGCACTTGCACCGACCCCCGCGCCGCTTGATACAACTCGGCGCACCGAACTTCCCGTTCGGTCATCCTTGTCCATTTTGCACCATGCTTGAGTCCACTGACTTCACCCGGCATTCTCGATCGTTCTGAACCTCAGCTCTCCAAGCCTAGTCTCGATCATCCACGTTGTTGATCATTATTGACCTCCAAGCCTCCTGCACAACAATAGACCAAGAAATCGATTCCGAGAAGAAGTTCTTTATAACTTGACCCACGCTAGTCAAAACATACATTATGCAACACATATGCACTGAAACCCATGAACTTGACCTAACTTATAAACATCGCCGCCAAGATGGCCGGCGAACAAGTCAAAACCGGTCAAACCGTCACCCATGCCCAGTCTGACCGCCCCCTGGCCGGTCTGACCGCCACTTGGCCAGTCTGACCGCCCAGCCTAGGGACTTAGCCAAATTTCCTCAATGGAAATCTGAAACCTCTCTAGAAATTTTAAACGAATAAAATTTTTTACTCGAAACTACAAAAATTATGAGACCAAATGTATAAGAATCATCTCTCTTGCCTACACCCTCTATTTTTTGCCCGGCCTAAAATTCAACAATACCTTTATGGTCGGTCGATCACGCCCATTGGTCGGTCTCGACCGCCACCACTCGACCAAAACCTTGGCTTGGCGGGACTACGCTGGCCGGTTTGATCGCCATCGCTGACAGAATATGAATTTCAAAAAAACGAGTGTTTCGAAAAATCTTCAACGTCATTGCCAATTGTATCATCATCCTAAGATCATGAGCATATCCCCATGATATCCATACTAACCGAAAAAACAGAAAAAACATGTAGATATAGAACGAACTATCACATGCGGGTTTGTGGTATAAACCGTCTATGAAACCCTACTATCATAGACGGCTACCACCAACAACCGTCTATGATATGTAGGATATCACAAATGGTTTGTATATATAACCATCTGTGATAGCCAACGTATCACATAAGGTTTTTAGTAGAAGTCGTTTGTGATAGTAGGCCTTCACAGACGGTTTATACCATAAAACCGTCTATGTTGTGATTTATCACAGACGACTCATAAACCGTCTATGATAACCGTCTGTTATCACAGACATATAAATTCAGACGGTTCAGAAACCGTTAGTGATGACCCAATGTGTAGTACTGAACAAAATTGATACCAGTTATATGGAATGCAGGAATGTCACCATTGCTTCAGTGACATGTTTATTGGAGCATCTATTAGTTCCAAATGGTGTAGTAGTGCTTGTAAGACAATCAAGATGCATAATTTTTCAACCGAGAAGATAAATCTAGCTAGATCATATCTCAATTCTGATGCTCCATGCATGCAGAAAGGGAGAGAAATGTTCACATCAGTACCGTTATATTACATCATCAAATAAGGTTTCCAATCAAAACAAATTCTGATCCACGCCTCCTTCCCAACTATTTCCATAGTAGGCAACTTTGTCCTCACCTCTGCCAAAAAAGGTAACTTTTTCCTAAAGTACCCTTAGCACTGATGCCATCTCTGGGCGAGGCCAATACAAAGCCTCCAACGGCACAGCCTTGGGCATGGTCAGCCCTGACCCTTCAGCCATGTCAATCTCCTCCTCTCCAACCCTACTCCACTCAAAGCACTGCACGAGTGTGCCCAACGCAAGGCCGACCACCTTCATGGCGAGGCCCTCGCCAGGGCACCGCCTCCGCCCCAACCCGAAGGGCAACATCCACTTCCCCTCGCTCTTCCCACCTTCGAACCTCTCTGGCGAGAACTTTTCCGGCTCCTCCCACATGCTCCCGTCCCTGTGCATTGCGTGCACGTTGACAAGAAGCATTGTCCCTGCCGGGATGTCGTAGCCGGCGATGGAGCATTCGGCGGACGACTCGTGCGGGGCGAGGAGCGGGGCAATGGGGTGGAGACGGAGGGTCTCTGTGATGATGCACTTGAGGTAGGGGAGGTTGGGCAGGTCTTCCTCCTCCAGGAGGCTCCCCGTGCCAACGACCTCGTCAATCTCCGCTCTGGCCTTCGCCGTTGTGTCCGGATGGTTGAGCAGCAGCGCCATGCCCCACTCGATGGCGCTTGACGAGGTGTCTGTTCCAGTTTGCAGGATGGACTATTGTAGCAAAGATTAATTGCATCAGTGAGGAAAAGAATTTGTGATGTATATGTGTTGGTGACTAGCTGAACTGTAAGAAGAATGCAACGCATGTGCTCTTAGCCACAGACGCAACACAATGTACCTGTTTGTAAATTAAATTAAGACAATTGCGAGAAGCTGAGTAGAAGATTTATTGCACGAATTATGTATTGCACCCGTTCGATGTTTAGTTCACTACTACAAAAAGGCTAATACTGAGCGTCTCATCATAGACGGTTGACCAAAACCGTCTGTATTAAATACAATCACAGACGATTTTGATTTAACGACTGTTTGTGTTACTGGCTACGCTAAAAACCGTATATGAAGAAGAAATATCACAGACGATTCGTGTTGAAAACCGTCAGGAAGTATCCTGAGCAGTTCGAACTGCTCGTGATACTTCACAGACGGTTTTCAACACGAACCGTCTGTGACTTTCTGTCCTCGTCACAGACGGTTTGTATTAAAAACCGTTTGTGATAAGTATCTCTGATTTTATCATAGCTTGGAATCAGAGAGTCTGTAATAAGTATCTTCTGATTTTACCTGACTCTATGACTTGAAATGCCTAACTCTGTGATTTTACCATGCCTTGAAATGCCTAACATTCTGATTTTATCATGGCTTGAAATCACTAACTCTTTGATTTTACCATGCCTTGAAATCACTGGCTCTCTAATTTTACCATGACTTGAAATCACTAATTAACTCTATGATTTTACCATAACTTGAAATCACTAACACTCTGATTTTACCATAGCTTGAAATCACTAACTATATAATTTCAAGTCATGGTAAAATCATAGAGTGATTGCGTATCACAGACGGTTCCATAATAGAGCCGTCTGTGATATCCCTTTATTAGTAGACAGTACCGCTAGGGTTTGCGCCCTTACTCGACACTCTCTCTCGTTCACCTCCCCAGCACCCTTAGCCTCTTGCTCTCGCTCATTCGCCTCCCCACCCGAGTGCCCCTGACCTTGACGCCGCCGCCGCCCGAAGCCTCGTCCCCGACGGCTCCCCCAACTCGCGCCGACGCCGCCCAAATCCCCCTCCCTGATGCTTCCTCCTCCACGCCGCTCAGCCTCCTCCTCCCCCTTCCAGCCTTCCTCCCCCACCGCCATCTGAAGCCACCTCCCAAGGTACGTCTCCGCTCCTGTGTAATTAAGTGGCTTGGATCCATAGTGTAATGCGGGATGCGAGGTGTGAAGTCGGGGTATTGGCTCATTACACTGTGGTGATTGGGAGCAGGGCTTGTTAGATCATGTTGTCCCTTGGTTTGATGCAACACCGATAATTCTGATAACTGCGGCTATCAGCTTCTTTGTTCTCGCAATTAAGCAGCTAGCATCACAGACGGTTTCCACCAAGAACCGTCTGTGATATCACGGACGGTTTGAAAATAGAACCGTCTGTGATATTCTACATATCACAGACAGTTCTTGATAGTCATTCACAGATGGTTTCCACCAAGAATCGCGTGTTGTTCCTATCACGACGGCTCAAAAAACCGCTTGCAACCGCCGCTCATATCATAGATATACAAATTCAGACGGTTAAAAAACCGTATGTGGTGACGGTTTCGAACCATGTGATAAACTTTTGTGTAGTAGTGCCATATGATTCCATCCACTGACTGCGACACTCAATTCTGGAGTCTTTCTTGGTTTTTGTTTCTACATGCGCTCCAAACATGACCCTTATGGACTTCAGCCACAACCTCCCTCAAAATTGCTACAAGTGAATCTAATATTTGTGGCAGAGAAGACTGGCTGGAAGTTGTTGGTAAGGATGTGATTTAGGATGGGTGAACAACCAAGCTGCTTAGTCGGTGCGGAGTGCTGCATTACCATCCATTTATTTATTAAACAAACAGTAGGCGAATTACTTGTTAACCACGACCCTATATATCGAACTGAAATATTCTATCGTGATTCTGAACACATGACTAAATTAACACTGAGTATTCTTTTTTAGCATCAATGAATAGCTTAGCTTTTTTTACGAGGAAAATAGCTTAATTACTAGTTTACTCAGACGAAATGCAACTTATATACTTCGTAATTCGTCTGAATGGCTACTAATCAAGACTACAATCCCTAAATCTCACAATTTGCTAAACAGCACAGGCATGAGTATGAAGAAGCAGTAGCATTTCTCTTGGTGCCCCCCAAGGTACATTCCAGTCAGATCTTAATAAACAATAAGCAATCAAAGAAGCCAATCGAGCTATTAGTGGCTTATAGTGCTCACCAGACAGAGTGCTCTGATGACCTTGTCGCTATACGCCTCCGGCTCCGACGCCTGCATCTCCAGCAAGTCGCCGACCATCGTCCTCCCCTGCTCCCTCCCCTCCGCGGCGACCGCGCGGTGCTCGTCGATGAGCCGCTGCGCCCACGCGTTGCGCGTCCTCGACAGCCTCACCGCCCGACGCTTCGCTCCGCCGATGTCCACCAGCCCAAGCACCGGCACGAAGTCCTGCAAGTTGGACGCCCCGTGCATCGCGAAGTACTCGCGCACCATGTCTCGGAACCTCGCCGCCTCCTCGGACTCCGCCTCCGCGTCTCCCTCGCCGTAGTACCGCTTCCCGGCGATCATCCGCACCACGATGTTCAGCGCGAGCTCGAACGTCCGCGCCTTCACGTTGGCGTGCGCCGGCTTCGAGGCGTCGGCCCCGGCGCCAGCCAAGAAGAGGCGCCGCGCCATGTCCCGGACCTCGCCGGCGCGGACGGCGGCGGACCGGAGGAGGCTGTGCGTGGAGAACACATCGACGGTGGCGATGCGGCGGAGGTTGCGCCAGTTGGGGCCGTAGCTGGAGGACCCCAGCGTAGTGTAGCCATTGGATAGGTGGCGCGCGGATGGGAGCTGCGGGCGGTTTGCGAAGTTGACGTCGTGGGTGGTCAGGCACTCCTCGGCGACGGCGGGATCCGTGACGTGAACCACGAGGCGGGAGCCAAAGCGGAGGAGGAGCACTGGGCCGTGCGCCGCCGATAGCGCGGCCAGCGCGCGGTGGAGCGGCTTCTTGAAGAGGTGGAGGTGGCCGATGACGGGGAGGGACGGTGGGCTCGGCGGGAGGCGGCGTTGGCGCTTCCTGCTCTTGAGGCTGCAGAGGAAGATGAGAAGGAAGAGGGCCGTGGCCAGTGAGAGCAAAAGGAAGGAGAGCGTGGTGGTGTTCGCCATGGATGGATCTTGGAGCTTGGGGAGACAGGAAAGGGGGAGCAAATCAGTGAAGGGTGCTCGTGGACAGGTGTGTAACACAGCACGGTGTCTGTGATTTTTGAGTTATTAAAAAAAAGAGGGAAGTGCCGAGCTCGTGGATGACGAGGAGTTTTTCCTTTCTAAATTGGCACTTTAAACGGAATAGCAAAAATAGCTTAGTGTGATAGACTTAGGGGTGCAAGTGAGGTGGGCTGCAGACAGTCCGCAACCCACCTCGCACAGGCCATGATAGCCTGCACCCCAACCCGCACAGGCCGCTTTGTATTTTTTAAGCTTACGCGGATGCCGCTAGCTGTCCTCCACAAGCACTCGCTGCCTTCCTTCCCCCACTCCAACCCACATGGATTTCTCCGCCGCCGCCGGCTGCTGTCCTCCACAAGCACTCGCTGCCTTCCTTCCCCCACTCCAACCCACAAGGATATCTCCGCCACCGCCGGCCCGGTGGCTAGAGATTGCCGACAAGCTCCTCGCCGCGCGCGACCTGGTAGGCTGCAAGCGCCTCGCGGAGCGCGCGGATGTCGACCCCCTCCTCCTCGGCGCTGACGAGCTCCTTGCTGTCGTCGATATGGTCGGTGACGGACAGCAGCCAGACGACCTCCTTCTTCCACCGCTCTTTGGTGTCCGGCGCCATCGGCTCCAGCTTAAGGCTTTCGCCGTAGACGGACGCCGCTAGGTTCATGATGGCGTTCGACAGTGCAGCACGACGAGACACCCTTCCGGTGCAGACATGTCCTCTCGGCAGAGCCGCAAACTTGAAGGCGGTCCGTCGCAGCGGCGCGGAGCGAGGCGGCCGCCGACCACTCTTCTGTTAGGCGGGAAGTCTTTGCCAGACAGCCGTACTACCGGATCAAAGCTACTCGGGTTGTCCAGGCTCCCCATGAACACGCAGAGATGTCGTCAAGCCCACGTAGCAATGACGTAGTAGTTTAATTTACCTCTGTAGCCGGAGAGGCCCGCTGGCGTCGCGGCGCCACCACTGCTACGAACACGACCAAAGATCCTCGGTCGAGCATTGAATCCTACCACTGCAATTTCACTTCTTTTTTCTTGCACGTACGCACTGGAGCTGGATGGAAGAACCAGTAGCTCGCGATGTGGCTTCCGCTAGCTAATCCTGTGCAGATCGAATTCGAGGAGATGCCCCAAGATTCTTGCTGTAATTTCCTTCGAGAACCGGATACTGGCAAAGGGAGGACCACATCTGTCAACCGGAGATGACGATAGGCACGAGCGGAGGTTTCGCCATTCTGGACCCCCTCTTGTGCCGCTTATCAACCCATGACAGAACCGAATCAAAACATCGTTAATTAGTCGGCCAGGTCCACCCCATAAATAGACTTGTGGTTGTACGGTATGGCTCAGATCAATGGCGCACAAAGTTAAGTCCTTAGTGACTACTCAGGCGAGTCAACCACATCCCAAATTATCCCCTTTACTGCATGATCAATCGACTGAGTATGAAATCATTTTTTTTTTGGTTTAAACCCGTCCAAATGGCAACCTTTGCCATGACACAATTTTTTTTAATAATAGTGGTCACGCCACAGTTCCATATATCATTAAGTCAAATTTTCATGATTAACATGGTGAAGGAACCCATCGTTCAACTAAAGCATGACTAAGCAATATACGATACCCATGTTGGTAATAAAATATGACCAACTAAAATTAAACCAGTCTATGGTGTCCAAGGTTACATGTCAACATGTAATTCACAATTATTCAAGGAGGCATATTGTCAAATAGGCATTTAACTATTCCTAAAATCAATTGATATAAAATTAGCAATGCATGTTTATATAAAACAATATAATTTTGTAAACTGGGTACAAAATGATCAAAGGTCTACGACTTGCCTTCGTTGACGTTGGAGGTAAACGCTTCCTGTTGATCCAAACTTGTGTTAGCGACGTTAGACTCTACACGCGCGCAACAGACCAAATAAATAGCAGAAAATAAATAAAATCCAAAAATTACAAAATAAATACTGGAAGTAGAGAATGACTTCGGATGAGAACGAACGAATTTTCGGAAGGAAAGAAATGTGTATGTACAAAGCTCAGCATGAATTATCTAGCAGCCACACTATTCATGTTTCTTCTTCCTGCGAACAGAAGGCAAACTAATAGCTATGCAATGCTGCAGCCAACAAAACTTCAAGTAGCCGAATGAAACATCAAGCTCAAAGTGAAGGCTAGACATTAGTGCACTGCACAAAGAACCATCATGAGCTACTAAATGAAAGAGGCTGCTGTTCATCTTCGTTCTAAGTGAACAGAAGGCAAACCAACTAGCTGCAGCCGAATAGAAGCAATTCACAGCATACAACCGAATCAAGAACAGCAAGCAAAAGATGGCGAACGGCTGGCTAGCGATGATACGAAGAATAGCCCACCTAAAAGAAGATTATTTGGAATGGTTGAAGCAACTGTTGATGGATGAAGCTATCACAATGAAGGAAGCTCTTGATTTAATCTAGAAATTGGAGGAGTGCAAAGAATCAAAGAAGAGACAAGATGTTCTTATATAGTCGCAATCGGGAGCCGCATCGTCGGAAGGTGAAGATCTACGGCGACGATAATGTCGGTTCAATATGGAAACGTAAGAACGGCGGGTCGCACTTGATGGATCAAGAAATGAAAGCATGGCATGAAGGAGAGTTTAATAGGATTTAGTCTTAAACGGTTTGAATAGAAAGCTTTAAATGGGAGGAAATCGAGAGGAGAGGTAACCGCCATTAATGGTGGAAGAAGCTCAATGGTTCGGTTGCAAGTCGTGAGGCAAGAGAGAGAGGAAGGGAGGTGGCGCGGTGGAGTGAAATTTGGGCGGCTGAAACGATGATGGCGGAGGTGGTAGTCAAGGTGTGGTTCGCGATGGAGGTAGATGAAGCTTGGTTGCTAGCAAGAAAGAGAATGGGAAGAATGCTCTCGGGAGGAAGAAAACTATTTGGGAGAGAGAGAAGAAATAAGATATAAAAGGATGGGAAGGGGTGTGCTACTAATAGAAACCAAAAGGTCCTATTGGCAGTGCATGCAAGCAAAAGGCTTTGGGTTAAGCGTGCATGGCGAGGGGCAAACTAAGGATGGGTGACCGAAAAGGGAAGTTAGATTTTTTATTTTTTATTATATATATATATATTTTTAGAAAAGAAAAGAGAAAGGCAAAAATAAATAAATTGGACCAAGAGATTGGAACGAATATTTTTCTAGAGATTTGAATTTGAATTTGAATTTGAAATATAGATTGGAAATGGAGTTTTGGAATTTGAGATTTCCTTCCAGTATTACACAAAAATACAAATAAGATCCAAATAAAATCCAGATAATTTTAAATAATTAATTTGAAATTAAATTTTAAAGAAAGCAAATTTTGGGATGTTACAGGCTGTGGCGGGGTAAGCGAGCTAGCCTGCTAGAACTACTAACATAAGTGGTTTTTTTGCGGGCTGCTTTTGTGGGGCGGGCTGACGGCTTAACGGGCAAGCCCGCCCCACTTGTATCCCTAGATAGGCTACGTCCAGTGGCCGTTTGTCTCAGCTAATTCTGTGACTGTATCCATGCAAACCTAACAATATAGTACAATATGATCGTACTAAGCACGTTGAGATTGATAAGTTCTTTATCACGGAGAAGCTCAATGACATGATGCTGAAGTTGGAGTACGTCAAGTCTAGTGAACAGTTAGTTGATTGTTTCATTAAAGGGTGTCCTAACGAGGGTACTACAATATGTAACAAAATAGATATGATTGATATCTTCGGCCCATCTTGAGGGGGCGTTGGTGAGTTCGTATTAGAATATAATTTGGAAGTTATATTGGAGTCGAATTGTATCCTTGGACTTTAAATAAAAGGTGTGGGGATCCCGTAAAACTACACAGAATTATTCCCTTAATTTCTACACCATTATTGTCGTATCATCACGAGAGCCATGCCTTCATCACTAGTATCCCTAATTTAAGCCACAGTTGTCCCTAATCTCAGCACCACCAACATCACCAGGCACCTCAGCACAAATGTCCAAGCAACCTCATGCAGGTAAGGTTGGTGTCATTATATTATGCATGGGAGGGAACTTGATAGCCATTGCTACCACCAGGGGCGATTCTAGCAGGAGGCTTCATTAGGCTCCAGCCTACCTTCCGCAGGGAGGTTTCATCAGGCTCCAGCTTACCATCCGTCGGCGTCAGAACTGTAACACCCTGGCTATGAGAAAGCCAAAATGTTACCTAAAACTCTATCACAAAACAACAATACAATTTAATTTCAGCACTCTATCGACTATTGGCAGTTAAAGTTCACACACTCAAGAGAATGATTATAAGCTTTGAATTAAGTTCAGCAACATAACAAAACTCTAATTGCCCAATCATAATATTCCGTTCAAGAGAAATGCTACCATGATTATATCTAATGAACATAAAACATTAACTAGTTTAACCAAAACAATAAGATAGTCAATCTCAACCATCAGAACACCATTTGTTACAAATCCAAAATTCTCAACTAAAAGATAATAGCAAGTTCATTAATTAAAGGGTGAAACATGTGAAGTGAGTGGAGTAATTGTAGGACCGGAAAGGCGACTAGAGGGGGGGTAAATAGGAGCTCAAACAATTTTTGCAATCCCCAAAGAGCTGCAACAATAAATCGGAACCTCTGCTGCAAAATACTGAAATCGATACTACCGCCATTATGATCGCGGTACTACCGCATGGCCGTACAACCGCTGTTCATGGTGCGGTATGTCCGATTATCCTGATGAACTTGCCGACAGCAGAGAAAAGAAACCCAAACGGTTGATCAACTTGAGTTTTAACCAACCAAAACCAATCAAACTTGAAACATATCATCTAGAGAATAATAGGAGCCTATTCCAAACATCTATTCAACAGATCCACGTCAAAGACATGACCTTTTTCAAATTTGGTACAGTTCAGTTCAAGAATAGGTCAAGAACGCAAATCTGATCCTAGGCTTGCTTGTGGTCTATTGATGATCAAGATGACCTTAGATGGTCTCCCATAAGTCACAGCAAGCATAAGCAACAGAGAGAATCGAGGGAAAACCAGTGGATCATCAAAATCACAAAAACTCCCAAAACAGAAGGCAAAGAGCGAAAGAGACTCACTTTCACAAACATGATTGGATTGATCTGAACATATGGTTGATGTTTACAGCCTCTCCATCTTGGAGGACACAACTCAATACATGAGCATCAGATCAAACAATCCCTAAACCCTAGCTCTCCAAAAACCCTAAGAACCACTCTCGTGTTTCTCTACGTTCTATTCCTTACACAGCACACAACACACAAGTGCTTATATAGTGGAGGCTAAGCATCTAAGAATATTCTATTAGGGCACCCATTAAACCCTAACACATAATGGGTTAACTCACGCACGCATCTCAAAGCGTTGTCTTCGTCTTCGATTGACCTAAACCACTTCTCCAAGCGCCGACCTACGCCCGCGGTTTAGCCAACAAGTCACAAAGGCGGTATTTGGTGAAATTACCAAAATACCCCTTCTCGATCATTCTCTAGGGACCGAGTCCAATCCTGTCGAAGCAATCGCCTACTTCACCACGTGTAGGTAGATCAACGGCTCTCATCATGTCGGCAAGTCTCTCCCGTCCGGATCCCACCGGAACCTCCATGGCACTTGCACCGACCCCCACGCCGCTTGATCCAACCAAACAGATCGAATCGCCTGCTCGATCAACCTCGTCCATTCTGCATACTCGCTTGAGTCACTTGACCTCAACCGCATCCACGATCGCTCGACCTCACTCTCTAGGCTTAGTCCCAATCTTCCTTGTCGTTGACTGTCGTTGACCTGCAAGCCACCTGCACAGCAATAGACCAAGAAATTATTTCCGGGAACAAGTTCTTCACAACTTGACCCACATTAGCTGAAAACATGCAATATGCAACATATATGCAATGGCAAACAAGGATATGACATATCCCAAACTCAAACTTACAAGAGAATTAGCTTTTAGTCCACATGCGGTACTACCGCCAAATAAATCTCGGTACTACCGCTTCATGGTAGTACCGCTTTCAGCATTGCGGTCGCACCGCTTTCGAAGGATTCCCAAAAACTCCTAAAAACAAGCTCTCTGGAATTTCCATACCGCAAAAACCACGATCATACCGAAGTGCGGTATTACCGCCAAGCAAGTTGCGGTCATACCGCTCCACAAGGAAATCGAAGACCATTTTGCACTCGTTCTGGTTTTTTCCATACCGCTTAACAACCAACGATTGTCTGATTCTGTAGTACCGTGGCTTCGGTGCCTACTACGATACCAGAAAATTACCACGCTCTCACAAACACCTCCAGAGTAATCGCTCTACTTAAACCGTCGTTTCCACAATGCGGTATTACTGTGGTTAACACACCCACTTACCGATTATCCCGACACTTTGTCAAACTTTCAAAAACAGAATTCCAACAAACCTTCAACCAAATTGCCAATTGTTACATCACTTAGGATTATGAGCATATCCTCATGGTGTTCACAATCTCTCCCTTGATGAACACATTGGCAATAACCCAAAAATGAATGTTTTGAGGTTTGAAAGTAAAAGAAAACAAGTTTTACAAGAAAGGCTCAATTTGGTCCTTCAAAGAAGTAAAAGCAAGGAAAATGACCAAATTGGCTTCAGAATAGTTTCAAAGAAGTGAGATAAGGCGAGAAGCAAAGAGAGCTTCAAATTCGAAAAATCTCACTTAAGGTCCATAAGAAAGAACAAGTGTTCTATTTGACCTTCCAGAAAAAGCACAGAGAGCATCCAAAACAGCATTTTTGTCTAGTTTTCTCCCCCTTTGACAATGGATTCATCAAGATGCAAAGAAGAGAGAGCAAAAAAAAATTTCTTCAGTTTTTCAATTTTTTTTTGATTTTAGCAAAAGGAGCCATGAAGATTATCCAAGAAGACTGTACAAGTATTACACTAAGCCATATTATGTGAAGAAGCTATATTCAATCATGGCAAAACATGTACATCAAAGTTAAGGCCAAAATAGCAATAGTCTGAGATTAAGTGAATGGATAGCATGACATGATGCTCAAGATCACAGTTTAACTAAAGGTATCCAAAAATGAGTCAGGCCATGTCTATAAGCAAAATGGAGCCCAGAAACATCAATTTTGAGCATTAAGAGTACAATTTTGAATCAATGTATTCAAGCATTTAGAATTTAGCACTTTGAGCACTTTGCTGAAAATGATTGGTTTTATCTTAGTAAAGCAAGTCCTGGACTAGGAGCCATCCACAACTGCCTCCTAAGCTTCAACCAATTGCCAATTTGTTTTCTTAGCATTGTGCTAGATTTCAAGCCTCACTACGACCATCCCAAGCAACAAAAGCTTAAGAGAGTGGTCTAGGTCATCCAAAACTCCCCCTAAGTTCATGCCTAGTGCAATGGCAAGCCGTCTCATAAGAAAGAATTGGTGAGATCAGTTTTTTCGCACAAAAAAGCTCATTTTTCATTTGCTTGACTTAAGAATTATCATAGCTCAATTTAAAACTCAGAATAAGTTCAAGACTCAAATTAGCCTATATGACATGGCATGAATCATGAGAGGATCACTAAAGCAGAACTAGCCACAAGATCCAACATGTCATGTTTTGATTCAGTTTTCTCACAGATAATAGAGTTAGCATGGCAAAAGCTAAGCTACACATGAAAAGCCATGAAAGAAGTCTAGCAGACTAGCACAAAATATGGCAAGGTATAAAGCGGGAAAAACAAGTCATACAAGGATAATAATCAAAGCTCCAAGGATTTATATTATAATGCAAGTTGCTGGAATTGAAAATGCATTATGATACAAATGAATGCAAAAAGAGCAAACTCCCCCTCAAAACATGCCAAGAGGACTAATAACCCCCAACTCTCCCTACAAGAAGGCAAAACGAGAAGAATCAAGAGCTTAAGTGAAAATGTCAACAACCTGTTGCTCAGACTCAACAAAAAGAAGCACAACGTCACTTTTCTCAACATGATCTCTAAGGAAATGATATCTAATGTCAATGTGCTTGGTCCGTGAATGTTGCATTGGGTTTTTGGCAATGTTAATGACAGAAGTGTTGTCATAGAAAAGAGGAACACTACCCAAAGACAACCCATAGTCCCGCAGAGTAGATAAGATCCAGAGAACCTGAGAGCAACTACTGGCTGCAGCTACATACTCGGCCTCGGGAGTGGACTGTGCAACAGAGGACTGTTTTCTAGATGACCAAGAGATAAGAGATGTGCCTAAGAAATGACAAGTGCCAGAAGTACTCTTCCTATCCACTCTGCACCCGGCAAAATCAACATCAGAAAAAGCCCGAATAGAGAGAGCAGAAGAAGAAGAATACCAAAGTCCAAAGTCAAGAGTGTCCTGGAGGTACCTGAATATGCGACGCACTACTTGACGATGAGAGGCTTGAGGGGAAGCCTGAAATCGAGCGCACTAATACACAGCAAATTGTATGTCTGGCCTCGACGCTGTGAGGTAGAGGAGGGAGCCGATCATGCTGCGGTACTCCTTTTGGTCCACGGGCTCTCCATCCTCATCAGGGTCCAGCACAGTGGTCATGGCAATGGGAGTAGACATTGGCTTAATGCTTCCCATGTCGAAGCGGCGAAGAAGGTCCTTTGTGTACTTACTTTGATGAATGAAGGTGCCTTCTTTCAGTTGCTTGACTTGAAGACCAAGGAAGAAAATCAACTCGCCCATCATGCTCATCTCAAACTCCCCGCTCATAGAATCAAAATCTGACACCAAAGCATGAGAAGAACCACCAATATAATGTCATCCACATAAATCAACCAACAAAAAGTCAACGCCATGCTCGAAAGAGAACAAGGTTTTATCAACCAATCCCATTTTGAAATCATTTTTAAGCAGAAAACTCTTAAGCCTATCATACCAAGCTCTAGGGGCTTGCTTTAATCCATACAAGGCTTTGGAGAGTTTAAAAACATGGTTTGGGAACTTGGGATTTTCAAAACCAGGTGGTTGTTTGACAAAGACCTCTTCTTCTATGAAACCATTCAGGAAAGCACTTTTGACATCCATTTGAAATAGCTTGAAGCCCTTGGATGCCGCAAATGCTAGCAAAATGCGAATGGCTTCCAATCTAGCTATGGGAGCAAAGGTCTCCTCAAAGTCTTAGCCTTCTACCTGGGAAAAACCTTGAGCTACAAGCCTAGCCTTATTACGAACTACCAACCCATTTTCACTTTGCTTATTTTTGAAAACCCATTTTGTTCCAATTATATTATGATTGGGTGGAGGTTCAACTAAGGTCTAGACTTTGTTTCTTTCAAAATTTTCAAGTTCTTCATGCATGGCATTGACCCAAGAGGCATCAGAAAGAGCATGGGTGACATCTCGGGGTTCAAAAGAAGCAACAAAAGCAGAATGTGCGTGAGAATCAGAAGAAATGAACCTGGAGCGAGTGATTCGCTCATGTAGATCTCCAATAATATGCTCAGGTGGATGCTATCGCTGAATGCGAAGAGGTGCTCCTGGTGCAGAAGTGGCCTCTACCTCATGGGCTGTGGAAGTAGGAACAGAGCCACTCTGATCGTCGGTGAAGGTAGGAAGAGGCTGCTCATCTGAAGCTAGTGTAATAGAAGCAGGCTCTCCAACCTTGTTAAAAGAGACTTGAGGATGGATTGGGTCCTCATCCTCAGAGTCATCATCGACGAAGATGCTTTCAGAAACCTATGTACCTGCATCATCGGGTCTAGTACCAGGACTAGCCTCATCAAAAGTGACTTCGCAAGTCTCAACAATTTTGTCAGTGTCAAAATTAAATACACGATAGCCACGAGAATGAGCAGGATATCCAAGAAAAATGCCATCAGAACATCTAGATTCAAATTTATCAAGGTTGCCATGTTTAAGAATGAAGCACTTGCAATCAAAAATCTTGAAATGAGATACTTTGGGCTTATGACCAAATCTAAGCTCATAAAAAGTCTTGCTAATAACAGATCTCAAGAACACCCTATTAGAGATATAACAAGCAGTGGAGATCGCCTCAGCCCAAAACCTCCTAGGTGTGGAATGCTCATCTAGCATGGTCCTAGCCATCTCTACAAGGGTCATATTCTTCCTCTCTACAACACCATTCTGCTGGGGAACTCTAGGTGAAGAAAACTGGTGCTCTATCCCCCTATCAGTATAGAATGTGGCAAAGGAAGAATTCTTGAATTATGTCCCATTGTCACTCCTAATGGCTCTCAAAGCTCCAGGAAGATCAACAGCTAGCCTAAGGACCAATTCTCTAAAGAAGCCAAATGCCTCGTCCTTAGAAACCAGAAAATAAACCCATGAATACCTGGAGTAATCATCCACAATCACAAGCACATACCATTTTCCACCTGCAGACTGGACTCTAGAAGGGCCAACTGTGTCTAAGTGCAAGAGCTGACCAGGTCCATCAGTCATCACTAAAGTAAGAGGTGGATGAGAAGTAGAAACCATCTTACCATGTGTACAGGGTGTGCACACAAGGTCTCTAACAGCTTTCAGCCTAGGCAAACCTCTAATCAAATCCTTGCTACTGACTCTAGTCAAGTGGTCAAAGCCTATGTGTCCAAGCCTACGATGCAACAACACTAGATCATGGGAGTCAGAAACTACAAGACATCTAGGGCTAGAAGAAGAAGAGAAGCTGAAATCAGCACAGAAGATCCTCTCAAACCTAGAGATCTCAAAGACAAGCTCACCTGAGGAATCTAGAACTCTACACTCACCACTCTTGAATCTCACCTCTAGACCCTCATCAAGAAGCTGAGAAACAGATAGCAGATTATACCTCAGCTTACTTACCAAAGTGACATCCTTAAGCATGAACTTGTTGTTGACGCGCATTGTGCCCTTAGCTGTCATGGTCCCGGTAGAAGCATCCCCAAATGTGATCAATTCATTGTCGGATGCACGTGTGAGGGAGGAGAACCATCTAGAATCTCCAGTCATGTGTCAAGAACACCCGGAGTCAACAAGCCATATGTCCTCCTTCCTCGCACGACGGACCTACAAAGCACGAATAGGAAACATCTGTGCCTCGGTACTGAGGTTAGTGATAAAAGACTTGGGAATCCAGTACTGAGTCACACGATGCTTGGGCAAAGCAGTAGAAGCAGCAGTAAAATGGTTAGGGGCAAAATCATAAGAATGGACACGAGAACCACCTAGACCTCTCCGAATCGACCTACCAAAAGGTCGGTACTCCCCCTGTCTAGATGCTCCCTGTGGTCTTTCCTCACGATACCCTAACCCAAGACGCTGCCTAGAGCTACCAAAAGAGTCAAAGAAGTCCTCTACGAACCTAGGCCTATGTTTAGCAGGAAAGACAGGCTGCCTAGCTCTAGAGACTACAGCAGGTGAGGGAACTCCTCTAATGGTTCTCAAAGCACTCATCCTCTCCTTCCTCTCAATCTTGGCTCTACGGAAGCAGAACTCAATAATGTGGTCATCCTTCTTGCGGAAGGTGCAATGGTACTTGACCTTTTGAGGAGTCTGACCTGATGAAGTAGAAGCACCTATCTTGCTAGAAGGGGTTTGGGCAAAACCAGCAGATTTAAAGACTATCTTGGATGGTTTAGAGGGTTCTACCTCAAACAGGCCACTCTCAACAGTTCTAACAACTTTAGGTGGATGATTCTTGGAATGCTCTAGGGAATTAAATCCTAGGCCACTATTGTTCACACTCACCTTAGATTTGTCTAGAATCATGTTGAGGTTCTTCTTCCCACTAGTAAATCTCTCAAGAGTCCTATTAAGGTAGTCATTTTGTTTGGCTAACTCCTTACATGAGGCACACTTATTTGACTTGACAGCCCTATCAGACTTTTCCTTATAGTGAGCTACCTTGGCTTTCAAAGCCTCACATGACACACAATAGTTATCTCTAATCCTATCCAACTGCTCTTTGAACTTAACTCTAAAAGCTTCTTGTATCTTATCTACATTATGCCCAATTTCAATGCAAAGAGCACAAGAATTAGAGTCAACAACTTTCTTTGAAGCAGTCATGGACATGGATTGTTCAATTTTAGCTTTCTCCTCAAGAGTCTTGTTTAAGGCATCATTCTCAATTGTGAGTTTAATGCAGTTTTCACATGAAACAGTTTTAGAATAAAGAACCATTACAGTCATCTCCTTCATTTTAATCTTATTATTCTCACAATGAGAACAAGTGTGACTAGCATCAAATTTTTGCAATTCTTCTATAGCGCTATTCAATTTTAATTCAAGTAAAGCACAATTTGAACAGGGTAAAGGAATAGCATCTACAGCAGTCACATCAAGAGCAATGGCATTCATGCAAGCAGGACTAGACTTGAGATTAGCATTCATGCCAAGCAAGTTGCGGTCATACCACTCCACAAGAAAATCCAAGACCATTTTGCACTCGTTCTGGTTTTTCCATACCGCTTAACAACCAACGGTCGTACCGTTACGCGGTAGTACCGTGGCTTCCAAGCTGGTACTACGATACCAGAAAATTGCCACGCTCTCACAAACACCTTCGATAGCACTGCTCTACTTAAACCGTCGTTTCAAGAATGCGGTATTACATGTTAATACACCAGACTACCGATTATCCCGACACTTTCTCAAAACTTTACGAAAAACAAGAATTCCAACAAACCTTCAACCAAATTGCCAATTGTTACATTACTTAGGATCATGAGCATATCCTCATGGTGTTCACAGTAATCCATGTGACTAATCCCTCCCAAAGCATACCGTCTTCAGTGTTTACTTAAAACAAATAAACACTAGCAAGAGTGAGTCCACGACTCAGCAAATACAACAGAATAATATGAAAAACGCTAGAACAAGAATATGTCATTCACAATATTCGAATACAAGTAACATGACAGAAATCTTATGCAAGAATGAAAATGCACGCTCTTCTCTTCTGCTTATACCGGTATAGCCAGTGAACACCCGTCGGTGTTCACTCATGCCTGCATTATCCAAAATACGGGGATCCAAAGCCCGTGTGAAGAATCTTTCAAACGGGGATCCAATTTTCCCATATTGGAATGATGGGTCTGATATGCCCATATTGGAATGATGAGACTTCATTACCCACTCTCGTGGGTGAATCGTGAACGAATGAACGAATGAATGAACACATTGTAATGAAAAACATACTCTCAGAAGCATGGATTATCAACCATGAATGGAAACAAGAATTATTGGAATTACTTACAATTCATAGAGTTCAATCATAGCATAAGCATCAAACACGGTGAACAATTAAACGATCAAGACAATCCAAGTTGTACTTGCCTTTCGCATTGCGACGCGTTAGGAGGCAAGGAAGATGCCACTAATTACTCAAAATAAGAACGATATGGTAACATGACGCTACTTGTAACTGTAACATCCCAAACAATGGTGTGTGTTTAAAATGTAATAAAATGAGGATAAATTAAAACTTTTGATGCCTCATGATGTCATTTAAAATTTCCCAGGAATTTTTCCCTAGGGTTTCCTATTTTTTAAGATCAATGTTTCTATTGATTGAAGCATAATCTTTGAAAACCATTTAAGCAAATCTTGAGATCATCATCTGGAAATATTTTTCCTAAGTTCTAGATCATCCTAGTAACCTCTCTAAAAAATTTCATAATTTTTAGATTTTTTTTGCTATTTCTAAAGAGCTAGTCAACCCAGTTTGAACTTTGGTCAAACTCCTAGGGCAGCCTCTTGTGAATTTTCTAGAGAGCAATGCATTGCATGAAAATTCTTAGAAAAATTATACAAGGTTTTTTCTGATCCAGAAAGCTTTAATAAAAATTTTAGAATTTTTGGAGCTTCGGAGCTACCTATAAAAATTCCCTATCTTCTCAGCCTTTTAAATCAAAATCAGAAAGCACTATTCCTCGGACTCAGACCCGAGTCAGACTCCGACCCGAGCCGATTTGGCTCGACCTAACCAACTGACCACGTCGATTATGTGCCATCTGATCGTGCATCGATGGCCCTGATCACTTACTGCTTCGGTCAGGTTTAAAGATCTATCGCACGTTGTCGACCGTTAGATCTCGATCCAACGGCCCGCGCCGACCCCTTTCGCTCAAACTCTCATGCGCCGCTGTGTCACTGCATCGCGGGCCCCACCGGTCAGTCGCGTCATCAACCTCGCGCTGGCACTCGCCATAGGTTCCACTAGTTGTAACACTAATCAATTTTATTTCATCGACAAACATTCCTTTTAAATAGAACTCCCTCCAGGTGTTATAGGTCAAAACCAATCCACTGTCTTCTGTACTTCAAATAGGTTGGTTCCTAAAATCTCACCACTACCCAATACTTGTCCACCAACAATCAATCGCTATATTATACTTTATAAGACTTGGCAACACAAGTTGGTTAATTCCTTTCTCAAAAGGAAGAAACAAACCAAAAATAGGTTCCAACGCACAAGAAACGTTGCTCCTCGGAGTGAGCACGAGACCAAGAAGAATAGTCAAATAGCAATGATATCGGAAAGCAAAAGACGAGTCCACAGTTGAGGGCACATGTCTCACAAGAAGGAATATCAAACCTCCATAAATCATGATAAAACATTGCTATTGAAACTCAAGAAACTCTTAAGCTGTAACAACAGAAAAGTTGCAGATTATAATTCTTAACTCCAACCTCAAATACTTATGGTACAGATTTTCCGTTAACCAAGAAAGCAGTTTCCTTCGATTACATCATTGCTTGCCATCCCAGACAAGAAGTGCCTTTTAAACCAATTCACATTAATCACTTAAGAACCAAATAGAACTTCCCAAAAGACCACGAATGCAAAACTCCAAATATTTCTTTTAATCAATATTTCGAAAGGCAGTTAACTTACTTTCTCTCTAAAAGAATCATCACCACTCCAACGAGTCAGAAGCTTTTGTGGACTATCTTACTAACATCCAGGATAATTCACTCTTAACAAGATTCGTTATCACCAACTCTTCCTTTATAAAGCCCCAAAGGCTTACCAAAAGGTATATACTACTTTACCATCTCATCCTCGATTGAGAGTATACCAAATTCTTACAACCTCACTACACAACCACTTTATTTTAGAGGGAACCTACTACACCATTTAAAAGGTTATAACAAAAAAAACCCTTTCGTCGTAAACATGCTGTCGTCCGACTATTTCACAACCATGTCAGCGTAAGCCATCTATTAAATTACATGAGTTCAACATTTATTGATGCTCAACACCACACGTCAACATACAACGGTTGTACTTCAACCCTTGTTGCTATCAACCGGCCTTATCATGAAATCTATATGCTACCTACTTGCATTGCCAAATCAGATGAACAATTACAACCACCTATTCACATCGTTCTTTATAGAAGAGCTATCCAGAACTCTTCCCATAATATTCTACATCCACTAGTTTCTAGCCCTTCAATCTTTTGTAGGCAAATCCAACATTTAATCATGGTAAGAAACATGTAGTCCTACTAACTATATAGGTTCACCACGTATCTATAGAAAAGATAATTCCTGTTTAATATCCACTAAAGCAAAAATCCAAATCTCCTCAACTTTCCTTTTGCACACGCTTAATTTTTTCCATTAAGACCTAATAATCCAACAAGATTAGCAGACTAAACAATTTTAGTGGTCAAACCAGTTCGTCAAATTTCCACACTTCTTAATAACTCCTTTACCTTCAATTAGGTATAGCCATACCCTTAATCACAGCTCATCAAGAACTAATACAAGACACTTTCAAATTAATCAACTTTCCTTCCAGGGATCCTAGTTAAGATCGATCATGCACACACTGCAGACCCAACTTGATAATCCATATCATATCCATTAATTGCTTTGATTATAACCTCTCACTCGACTAAGGCAAAACATCGCTAAAGTGTTTAACATCTTCTTTCATAAAAGAGAACCATTAATCTTCAACACTCAAAATACCCAAGAGAGATACATTGAGTCAAAACCTCCACGTACTAAAGGACTTGCAAAAGGAAACTTTCATTAACCAAAAACATCACGCAAATAAGCCGGTCATGGTTTTCCAATGGGAAAGACAAAACTCCATTATAAAGGTCAAACTTGACAATCAACTAAGATCACCAGCCGCAAGAGTAACTCATCGGTTGGGAAAACATTGATTGCTTTACAGGGCAACTTAAACCAATGGGAACACAGCAACATTCCTCAAAGAATCCCATCAACTGGAATGGACTACTAATCCAAGAGAAGTTCATCAGCCACAACTAGACAATAGTTGACCAATTTCAAATTTCAAGGAAGATAACAACTCTCCTAAGGATATTCACTATCAACACCTGTACTAGGATATCTGAGGTAACCACTTCCCTATTCTCATTTGACCATTCACTCGCGCCGCCGTGCACTAGTTCGCCGGCGTTTCGCCGGGGAAAGTCACAGCCGCGGCGGCTCTGCGTGGTATGTCCCGATAGCTACTGTAGCGAATCATTAGGATTTAATTACTGTCTTAAGCGCGGGTTTCTGTGTAGATCTGGTAATGTTCCGCTGACAGGTGGGCCTTAGGCCGGTTAAGTGGTAGTTAAAGTGGAGTTCCACGCTTTCCCTTAAGGAAAACGTATTTCTATTACGCTTCAGAGTTAGAGTACATTTCGAGTTTTGAAAAACGTATTTCCGGGTGGGGTCTGGGTCAAATTTGACCAAGTCAGACTTTGACCGCGGCCCCACTGGTCTGTGAGTATGGCTAGATTAGGCGGGGTATAAAAAGTATTGTTATGTTTATATAATTTCCAAAATGCTTTATTTGTGAACTGAAAATTGGTTAAACTTCAAAATTGCATAAGTAATTCATTTTAGCTCCAAAATTGATGATTCAAATTTTGTTAGTTTCCTTTTCAATTGTACTTTAATATAAAAATGGATTGAATCATGTTACTCTTCCATAAAACACTTTTGGCAAAATTATTTTAGGTTTAGTATTATTGTTGCATTAAAAATTGCCTTAACTTCAAAAATGCATAAGTATTTCTCTGTAACTCCAAATTGAGTAAACTCAACTTTGTTGGAATCCTATGTTAGTGTAGTTTATTGTAAAATAGGTTTTGAACATGTTACTATCACTGAAAATCTGATTTTACTTATGTCATGTGCACTACTTTCATAACTTTGAAAAATCATAGAAAATTCATATTACCTCCAAATGAGGTGAATCAAAATCCATTGTTCATCTCATGTGGAGCTCTGCCTTCCATAAAAAATTCAAGTACACCATACCTCTGGAAATTTTCACCAAAATAATTAATTCAGATGAACAGTAACCGGTTGCAATTTATTTGAATTTTCTGGAAAGCTAACTTTCAAACTGCCATAACTTTCGCATAGAATATCCAAATAAATTGATTCTTGTTGCTAAATTCACCTAAAATTATTCTCTACCTTCTGTGAATGTTTCATGATTTTTGGATGAAGTTGAATTTTTGGGTCTTTTCGGTATTATTCGTTCTTATTGTGCTTTCGATCCTTTCGCTACGTTCCAACAAAATTATTGATTGCGTGAGTGACCCTCTGCAGCAAGAAAGTTATCCCCAGCAAGACAAGCAGTTTGATCATAAATGTCCCATTACTTTCAAGTCTAATACTTTGTTTTCAAATTGTATGTATGCATGCTTTTGTGTCAAAGTTTATTTTTCCTGATTAGAGGTAGTTATTCCTATTGCATGGTTGCCCTTAAATTGTTCATCCCCTGCCACTAAACATAAGGTATTAATCTCGCCGGTGAATTAGAGCCCGGTGGTTGAATTATGCTCTTTTATTGTCTTTACGATGTTATGTTTAGAAATGCTTAGCTACCGGTAGAATTGGGCGGTTATCGACTTAGTCGATAACTTTGATCACACAAAATTATTATTATCATTATACTTAGCACTTTGTGCTTTGTTACTTTGTAAAGTCAAAAACTGAAACTGAAAATAAAATGTTTTAGACTTGGGCACAATGGTTGATGGTGTGATCTTATGGTGTGATTGGAATGGTGCCCGGGTCAACAAGGACCGAACATCTTGTGTCACACTATCCAGGCATTTTTGCGTGCAACCACATGAGGGGGATATGGGACCTCTCTTGATCTAGTACTTTGGCGTGTGTTAGCTCCGGGTCGCAGGAGTTGGTGTTGTGTTGAAAGAGGATTTTTATCCCATGTGTGTGTTGGGCGTGACGGGATGGGTTTGGTATTAAGTCCAAGTTCCCTACCCCGAGGAGCAACGGTAAGTTCTCTCTCTGCCGTTGACTCCGTCACAACGTATGGGGGTTTCCATTCCCATACGGGCGACTCGTAGTTAATGCACAATATTGGAAACGTCTCGTAGGACTTAGCCGTGCCGGCATACCTAAGGAAGTGTGCTTCATTGCATGGCAAAAAGGCGGTCTGACATGTGGGTAAAGTTGTACACCCCTGTAGGGTTCAATCTATTCGAATAGCCTCGTCCTAGGTTATGGACACGCTTGGTTAGGTTTTGCAAGAGTTAGACTATAACATTTAATTAAAAATTGATGTGGTTGGTATGAATGGGGAATTCATGCTATTGTTGTGGTGGCTATTGGGTTAGCCACTTCCAGGATGTCTTGTTATTATTGTTACTTGATATCTCGCTGTTTTTATCAAATAAAAACAGATTGAAAAATTGCTTTAAATCTATTACATTATTGCAAATGAAAACTTGCTTTATGCTGAATTTGAGTCTAGAGCCTACTCCACTTAAATAAGCTTGCATGTAGCTATGTATAGGCCTTTTACCCTACACGTAAGTCTTGCGAGTACATTTTTGTACTCATTTGCTTTGCTTAACTAAATTGTTGCAGAGGAGGAAGCTGATCCCCAAGGGATCCACTTTTGTGAGATGTGCGGCGGGTTTGACGACTAGGTTGGTGGCCCGATTGGTTGCCTTGTGGGTTAAAGGCACACTAATTGGCTTTTTTTATCGCCATCTTATGGCTGTTTGCTTCTGCTGTTTATCTAACTCTTTAGTTGTTATTTGGCCGGTCGGCCCCTTTTGTAATAACTCTATTATGTATGTCTTTTGAATTACTTAGTTGTACTTTGGTTCTATGTGTTGAATAGAGTTGATGCATAATTTTTGTATGGGGTATGTGTACTGCAATTCTGGGAAGTGCATATACGCCGAGAGTCGAGATATTTGATTTGTAATGCTTGAATCATCTTTATGGTTAAGTATTACAAGTTAAATACCCCGGGTTCTCACAGTAACGCTCTACCACGCCTTCCTAAAACCCAAGGTTTAACTATTTGTTCTACTCAAATTAGACGACAACTAACATGAAACTACACTAGACAGAGGTCTTATAAATTACATAACTTTCTCTCTGTAAATAATAAAAAACGCATTCTCAGATCCTCTAGAAAGATAACAAAAGTATCTACAATAACCTGGTTGGCGAGATCCTCTAATTCTGTCAACATCTAAGTCTTATTTTCAGTTGAAAATCTAAAGTTATAATCTGACAGACAGATTAAACAGTAGTACAAGAAAATTCATATCTTTCAAATGGTTGAACCAAAATTCATGATCTTTAACAATCTGAAAAGTTTAAGTAATTTCCTACGAAAGTCATGTTGGGAGACTTCCCTGAATCAGCCATTAAGTCAACCTTAATTAACAAACAACATCACTGCCATAATTTGTCAGGATTTCTGGACAGCAGTAAAGAAACTAACGTATCTTTTCTAGACAGCAGTAAAGAAACTAACGTATCTCACAAACCACAACTCCGAATTAGGCGATATCAGAACCTATGGAAAGCTGAAGATAAACCCCACAAAGCTCTAGGAGACCCTAACCTCCAATTCAGACTTTAACTATATGAAAACTGACGAGCTAGCATGGGACAGATTACTGAATTTAATCGTAGCAGATCAACGATCCTCTAATCGATGGCAATTATGAATCTAACTTGATCCAAACAGCAGGGAGATGATCATTACCCTTGAAGATACGAGTGCCCGCTGAATTCTCTGCAAGGCGCTGCTCTCCTCTTCTTCTCCTCTCTCCCTCCACCTTTCTCCTTGGCTGACAGCAATGTGAGAGCACTACCAAGAGGGAGGGGAATAGCAATGGAGTGCAAGGAGGTGGGTATCTACTATAGCGATCTCAGAGCAATGGCGTGCTTCATGCAATCGTGCTCTGATGGTGGCTAGGGTTTCCCCCTCCTTTTATTGGTGGCTGGCCCCTCATGGGCCTCCTATGCCAAGGCCCGAGGCCCAGGTTACCGAAGAATTGCAGATTTTCTCTGCTCTAAAGTCTAATTTCTCTTTTGACTGCTTTCTTCATTAGAATAAATTGGAGTATTATAAGAACCTCCCCCCACCCTCCCACGCGTGGTGGCCCCAACCAACCTCCAGCCATTCGACGGCCATGGCCGAGGGTCCTCGAGGAAGCCGCATCCATTTTGTAGAAGAAGGATGAAAGCCCACAAGTCCCAACTCCACCTCTGCCAATCACATTCCCCATTCCAAAATCCAAATTTTCAATCGGGGGGATTTGAGGAGAGGAATGTGCACCCGAGGACTGAGGGAGCTCGGGTGGGGGAGCTGGCTGCGGTCTGCGGCGCCGTTGGTAGTCGGAGGAGGCGGGGGAGCCGGAGGAGGCCGAGCCAATAGCTGGAGGAACCGCCGAGGCCCGAGGACCAAGAAGGGAGCTTGCCCGGGGGCGGGGGAGCGGCCGGCGCTCGCCGGTAGCTAGCTCGAAGCTTGAAGGACTGGAGGAGCAAAGAAGGCACCGAGGTGAGGCGAGGGCTGCTGTCTGCTGAGGAGGGAGGCCAGGAGGCGGGAGCCGCTTTCGTCCCGTGGAGGAGAAGTGGAGGATGGGATCCAACGTTGGGTGTTGGCTATGTCTCTTGTCGTATAGTATTGCTCATATTCTAGAGTTTGGATTTGGAAAATGTGATTAGGCTTTCAATTAAATATAGGATGAGATGAACCAATTTTAGTATTATGTAGGGTGATATGGGAGTATATGGACTGGAGTTAATTTTTCAATATTTTTCCATTTTTTATTTGAGGTATGAGTACACATATATTTCGATTTTAGTGTGGAAAAGAGTTAGTTTGACTGTCTGTTTCTACCATTTCAGCTCCTACAAAAGTTGTTCTTGTGTCACTGGAATAGGATGTGATCATGATATGATAACACATAACTCTTTTCATATGTCCGCAACCCCACCATGCATGCATACCTTCACTAGTTTGTAGAACCAAAGAGCAAATCTGGTTTCTTATTGAAACCCAAAGTTATGTTACAGAGGACTACAGGGGACTCATTCTGTAATCTATCCTCAAACAAAGTATGATAAAACAGTACTGACAAGCTAAAAAAAAAGAGGGGCATTAGAGGAATTTTTTTTTAAATAATATTATTTTAAAAGATATTTACAAAAATAAATAGCCGCCCCAAAAAATTACAAAAATGACTCCCTTTCACCAGTTCAACTGGCGACAGGTAGCTATCGCCAGTTGAACTGGATAGGGACCCTCTTGCCCCCCTGTCGCCAGTCCAAGTACCCGTCGCGTTGAACTGGCGACAGGTACCCTAAACCCTAATCTAACTGGCCTGTTTGTGATTTTCATATATTTTGAACGGTACGAAATCTGTTGGACTCGCAATAATATTTTGTGATCGTCGTATGTTGTTCTAGTGCGGTGAATTTTTGAAGAATTTTGTGAGGACGATTGAGGTATCAATGATTCGTAAGTACGAAGGTAAGTGATAATGCGATGCGCCCGGGAATTCATACACTTCGTCATGTACATGCACCGCATATTATGTAAGGAAACAAATGTGAATTTGCCATTACTATCAAAACTACGACAAATCACACTGATATTACATAACATTCAGCAAAACGTCATAACACTTAATTTGTTTCAAATCAAAAAGACAATTCAGAACATTGGCAATAACTTCTCCGTACGACGTCCGGAGTGCCTATGTCTCTTTCTAGAGAATTTTGTGAGGACAATTGATCTATTAATGATTCGTAAGTAGAAAGGTAAGTTATATTGCGATGCACCAGAGAATTCACACATGGTGCGCAATATTGGAGAAATGGCGCAACGATAACAACACGACAGTTGATCCGACAAGAGGGGTTGTATGGCACGCAGGCTAACGAACTAAGGACGGTACACACATGCCTTTACGGAATTAGAAATACACGGGACATATGGATGAAGAGGGTTGGACTACTGCGTGGACTGAGGCCATTTGCCATTCCTTGCGAACTCGGTGTTGTACTCCTCACTGGCCACCTTGGCCTTGGCCACCATTTCCCACTTTTTCTCGCGCTCTCTCTCGCGAGCCTTGCACTCCCGGCGCCTGCACACCTCAAGATGGGCCTGCGTCTCCCGCCGGATAAGTTGGTTGTGCTCTTCGGTGCGGCGCTCCACCTCCCTCCTCTCGCGGTCCCTATTGGCATCCCACTCATCACAGTCAAGAGTCCACTGGTCGTGTGGGTGGATCTTGTCACATCCTCAAGTGAATACAGAGGATTACTATGCATCATATGAGCATGCATCATTGTTTTCAAACTTTTGCATTATATTTTGCATTTGGAAAATCTTGTGCAAGTCTTGAACCTACACTTAAAGAAGTAAGCTTAAAAAAAAAACCGAAACAAATGCTACTGAAGTTCCTCTGGAAATAATTTATTAAAATACTACATTAATTATCTTGAATTAATATAACTTTTCCAAATTTTTGGGGTTAGTTTCAAACCCTAGAAATTTCCAACTCAACCCCTTAACCATTTTCGGTTGTGGATTTAAACTGCTCAAAATATGACATGAATAGAGGGGTTTCAAATTTTATTTGGATACTGGGTCATCCCAGGAACACTTTTGATTTATTTCATATTTTTAGAAATTTTATTCCTATTTTTAAACCTCTGGTCAAAGTTGAGGAACTAGGTTTAAATCCCAGTCAAACCTAGACTCAACCTCAGCCCAAGTACTGTTCCTTGGGCTCGAACCAGACCGAGCCACTTGACTCAACTGAGTCAACTAGTTACACCCCGCTGCTCCAGCCGCTTTGGGTGTATTTGGACCGTCCGATTGAAAAGCGACCGTCTAGATTCAGTGGGCCGTTCGGACCATCCGAACGCGCCATAAATGTGGACCGTCCGATGAAAAATGAATGACCCAGATCAATTAGGCTGTTCGGACCGTCCGAACGTGCAACGATTGTGGACCGTCCAATGCAACATTAACTGTCTAGATTAAAAGGGCTGTTCAGACCGTCCGAAAGGCACAGCAAGTGTGGATCTGTAATACCCCAAACATTTATTGGAGAAAATATCATTCGAGAAAGCGACATTTATTCAATTTCAAACTCAACCAAATTCTAGATTCGAAATTAAGTTCCAAATTCAGAGTTTGGGGGAAACTTAGAGCTTGGGCCTCCAGCTTTAGTGTTAATATTCTGAACCTCAAATTAGAGAGAATAATATTCGAGAGAGGAGAATTAATTCAAATTCGATTGCTTCAAAGTTTAATGTAATACCCTGTATTCCGAGTAGAAAGAATTTAATCGGGGGAAGTTTAAAAGTGAAAATTCAGGAATTTTGGGGGATTAAAGGAATTGGGCCCCCGGCCTAGGCCTCCTCTGCCTTGTGCCCACCAGGCCCATTTGAGGGAGGTGCCCTTGGGCCCTCAGCCCAAGCCGCCCCACACCCCTTAAACCCTAGCCGCCCCCTTGTCCTCCCCTTTTTCCCCCTTCTAGCCACCTCCTCCCCTTGGGTGCCACCCCCATCTCCTCCCCTTGGTGCCGTGCCTCCCCCTAGGTGCTGCCCCTGCTGTGGTGCCGCGCCTTCTCGCCGTTGGAGCTCCCTGTTGCCGGCCATTACGAGGAGAAGAGGAGGTGGGCAGTAGTTTCGCAGGCCAAAAGGAGGGAAGGGAGGGTGAGAAGAAGGAGGATCATCTTCTTTGAGGCTTGATCATTGTCTTCCCACAGGTCTTCAAGGGTAACGAAGTGTTTTTCCCACTGTTTGTTGATGATTAGAGGCCAATTCGATTAATTGGGTTGGATCGCTTTGCTGCCGGTAGATGTTCACTTCTGTACAGTACCTTGCGGGGTCGATTTTGAGTTCTTAGAGGCTGAATTGGGGATGTCCATCTACTAGATATATCTATATAATGTTTTTATCTTTCCGTGGCCGCCAAGAAAACCTAATTCCAACATACGGATCAAAAGTTATGATAGTTTTATTCCTACTGTCCTGAATTCTGACGTGATTGATCTGTTAAGTTGTCTCCTAAATTATGATTATGTTAATGACAGATTCAGGGTTTTCACCCAACTAGGTTATTTTAGAATTTTTCATAACCTTTCCAGAATGACAAAGAACGCCCTAATCGGAGTTGTAGATCAAAAGTTATGATCTGTTATTTACTGCTCTCTGTTTCGTCTGGGCAGAATCTGTCTTCTGAGTTCAACTGCCTGTTAGCATTTTATTTTGGCCGAATTGGGTTATCTCACCAACTAGAATGTTGTAGATATGTTCGTTAAGTTTCTTTAGGAACTGGGCTTACCTCGTTCCGAGTCCCAGGTAAATAGTTATGGTTATTTCCGTTCTGCTGTCCAGATTCGATTCCGTGGTTGTGTTGCCTGTTTTCAGAATAGGGTTGATGGCTATTTCTTGGGTGTTTGGGAAGGTAGTGTAGAACGTTACTGGTAGTGTCCTGTACCATGTTATTCTTATTTCGAGTACTTACTTGTGTAGGCGGAGAGGCTTCGGGTTTAGGGGCATCTTCATTGCCTATTAACGCGTCGCAACGCGAAAGGCAAGTACTTTGATGTTATTATGATTGCTGGATAATTGATGTTCGTATTGTGCTTTTCTATGATCCATGAGAATGTTCAAAGTTTATGTTCCTTTCTTATGTGTTAATTCGAAGTGTAGACATGATGTCTTTCATAGTTCATATTTCAATACATGCATCCATTTTCATGTTCCTTCCACGGGAGTGGATTATAAGACCCATCAATTCCAGTATGAGCACGTAAGACCCACCATTCCAATGAGGGCAGATTTGGACAACCGTATGAAACGTTCATCATTCGGGATTTGGATCCCTACATTTTGTTAAATGCGGGCTTAGGTGGACACCGACGGGTGTGTCACCATCTATACTGGTATAAGCACGTGTGCAGTCCATTCCTCTCATTCAATCCATTCATTCATATATTCATTCGGTGTTAGGTTCATATTCTTTAAAGAAGTTGCCTTGTTCATAATTGTTGTATGTTCAATTATTCACTGTACTTGCTGAGTCTCGGACTCATTCTTGCTTTGTTTGTTTATTTTAGGTGATCGTTGATGATGGCTCTAATGGGAGGGAGTAGACACGTACTATTCGTTCACTTCACCATACTCCAATTTCAATAACAGAACTTGATTCTATCTCTCATTAGTTAATTGACGAGCTGTAATAAATAAAGTTAGCTGTGGTTGATAACCTCCTTTAAGTCATGGTTGATTAAGTACTGCTTGAGATCTTCGATCATTCCTTTGATATACTTGCTTGAATTTAGACTATATTCATGCTATGGTTCTTTTAAGTATTGATCTCTTTATGTCATTAGATGATATATTATTCAATTCTTCTGCATTATGGTTGTATGTTAGATTATTTAGGTGACATCTTGGCTTCTGAATAGCCAGGGAGTTACAGTTGGTATCAGAGCGGGCTTTAGGTCCGTGGTAATTAAGTTATTAAAATGACACACTGTGCACAGTAGGTGGGGTTGGGTAATTCATTGTTTCCGCATTTCTATTGTTATGTTTCATTCGTTGAGCAATTGTTGAATTGCTTCTGTACTATTTTTTTCTTGTTGTTAATCTATGATATGATGTGATATCTTATATCTATGAATTTATTCTACGATTATCATGAGATGATCCTATATATTCATAACTGATTACATTGGTTATGCGCATTGATAACGGATGTTAAGAAGTTGAGGACGTGGTTGTCACTCTGGGATTCACTAGGTTACAGCACTGTTCGTGGTAGGTGGTTAGGGGAGTAGTTACCCTGAGTACCATAGTTTCAGGTGTTGAGCGTGAGTTGCTTAATTTAGAAAGTTGTTCTCTTCCTTGATTTCTGAATTTAGCAAATTCTTGTCCGGTGTTGGTTGATGAATTTTTCTTAGGTTTGTGGTTCATGGTAGTTGATGAGTTTCAATGGGTCTTTAATGGTTCTCTGAAACAATTATTGTTTTTCGATTGTTGAGTTGCTTTAACTACTTGTGACCTTCATCAATTGGCAATATTGATATTTCCATGGTTGTTCCTTCTTTCTCATTCGAAAAGGGCGACTCATTTACTCGTTTGATAGTTTGGATAATGAGAGTTTTCCGTTGTAAGTTCGTTAACATGTGAAAGCTTTTGGCTTTATGTGTTTCTTTTGGATTACTTCGAGCGTTGAGGTTTAAAATCTCTCTTTTGCTGAATGAAGGTGTTAGAATCCTTTTGTGAGGTCTTAGCATGCTTAAAATGAGAAATTATAACTAAACGAATAAATTGTTATGATATGAGTTACCAAGTTGGGTTGTTAGCATGGTGCAAATCAATTATTCTTAACTACCATCCATGAAAGTGAAATTGATTAATTTGAGATGTCCTTGTATTTGATACCTGGTGTATGTTAAATAAAAGACTGTCCATATCCGTTCAGAACCTATGGATCTTACATAGGTGTTAGATTTACCTATTTCCTGATATGCTAAAATTGTTGAAACCTGTACAAAGGACCAGATGGATGCTGGTGTATCGATTCGTGAAACCTTGTTTATAGAAAATTATGTTAGTGAATCGTTAATCATGTTTTGAAATGATTTCTGAACAAAGGTGAAATGTTGAATCTATGTTTATAAATGGTTATGTGATCGCAAATGGAATTAGTACCGTATGTACACACATGATTAGTACAATCATCAATTGTTAATGAGCGCTAAAGATGGTGTTGAGCAACACCAACAGTTGAATAGATGAATTTCGTAAGTAGTCTTTGATAGTGTGCCTTGTGATATTGTTATTGCTTAGCATAATCTTGATATAGTAAATTTGTTCCAACCATGTGGTTTGTGTTTCCTTTGGGAAGTTTTAGGATGGAGTAATAAAGTTTGATGATTCTTGGTACTAGTGATTGTTGTCGTTGTTATTAAATCGTCAGAATGTGAGATTTATGTTAATACTTGTAGTAATTTGGTCGCCCGGTGATATCGCTTAAAGGAGAATATTTCAAGGTTAGCTTTCATGATATTTTAGAGCTCATGAATCATCTGGTAGCTGAAATTATTTTGAATAAATTGAGGTATTGGATTGACCTGTTGCTTCTTAAGAGGTTGGTGTGATTTAGTCTTAAAGGTTCTTTCTTTGGTTTGAGTTCGCAAAGTGAGGTTTCAATCAAAGAAAGCTTTTTGTTGATTTCTTCAAGAGGAAATTAATCCGTTTGTTTTCCGTGAAATCCCGTAAATGATAAAGTTTCAAGTTTTGTGGCTGGGATCATTTGCATCTCACGTTTCATGTGTAGTTGAACTGTTCCGAGCAAATAGGACGTGTTGAAGAATTTTATTGGTTCTTAATTAGTTCTTGTGGTTTGGACTAAAGAACTTATCTTGTTCATTGTGGCAAATTGTGGTTATTTGAATCGTTCCTAGACTTTCTACTCTTTCCGCTCAAGAGATGTCAAGTTTCAATTGCAATGTCTTTTTCTTATTGGCTATTTTTTTTGCTACTCCTTTTTGAGGGATGTGTGCCCTCAACTGTAAACTCAACTTTCGTTTTTCCAAGATCGTCGTTACCAGATTATTTCTTTTGGTTTTGTGCTCGCGGTGAGGAGCAACGTTTTCCTGTGTGACGAAACTTGTCCTTGTTCGCCTCTTTCTTTTGAGGAAGGAACAACAGTTTTATGTTGTAAAGTTTTACAAAGCGTAAATTGGCAACTGATTGGTGGTGGTTAAGTAATGGTAGTGATGAGATTTTGCTACCAAGCTATTGGAGGAGTAGTAGAAGATGAATTGGTTTTGACCTGTACCTCTTGGAGGAAAGTTGATTCAAATGGAATGTTTGGTTTCGAAGTAAATCTGAACAATATTACGACCGAGTAGAACCTATAGTATAGCGAAATTCTAGAACTTCAGTTCATGTTGAAAGGTTGGGGATTATCGAAGGTATGGAAACGTTGATCAATTTTATTGAGTAACGCAATTGGAAAATATTGTGATAATGTGTGGGTGATTCTTGATGATGTCAATGAGTGAATATGTTAGATTTGTGGGGATGTTAGAGATTTAATCCGATGATTTCACTATCTGTTATAAGAGAAATTCGTTGTAGAGGTCTTGGAGGTTAAATTTGGGCTTTGCATTTTTATGCTAGGTTTTTGGTCGCCCAAAGATTGTGTGTAGAGGAGATAGAAAACTGGAGTATTCTGAGCAGTGGAATGATTGTTGATAGAACCCTTCTGATGTAGTTCATGAGTGGGCGTATTGAGGATTCTGAGTTGTTATTTTGGAAAATTGGAGGTAATGTGATTGCGTGGGACCTATTTTTTTGTGAAGCTTTGGATGCTTTCTATCAAATTAATTTCGTCAGTAGGATGAGTTGCCTAGAGTATTCGGTGGATTCAATAGAGTCTCTCCACCATGGTGTGGATGATGTATTTCAGTTTGAGCATAATTTGAGGATGTTTAATTAAGAGGTATAAGCTCGTGGGGTAAGCGATGAATTTGAATTCCAAGGTTCGAGAGAGGTTTATTTCCTAAAATAGAGACTGAGAAAAAGGATGTTTCCTCGGGTGGTGAAGCGTTTTCTTGTTTGAATTTTGTGTTGTTGACTGGTGTCTTCCGCACTTTGAGTTGGCGCTTTGTTGGCATGTTTGATTCTTTCCAATTCAGACAAACCAAAAGAAGTATTTGGTTTGGGCATTTGAGTGATTTCTCCTTTGGCTTTCATGGTATTCAATCGTAAACTGCCTATTTAGAAAGTGGGATTGTTTTTGTGATGAATTATTAAATTTGGGGTTTTACCCTTTTGGTGGAGAGTTAGTATTGCGTGAATACGACGAGAACTCTCTATTTCCAGTTGGATTCTCTTTGTGAATCAGTGGTTTAAGAACCAGTTTTGTTGTGCATTCTTGTTTAAAGGAGGTGACCCTTGTTAGATGAAGAGTTTGATTTTGAGCATCAACCTTCGCTACACGAGCGCGTGCGGGACAGGGGCGTGGGCATATGGCGCATGGCGCGTGTGGTCCCGAAGTGGACATACAGCATGGCATATGTGCCGCAAGACCGACGGGCCTGACGGACGTGTACCGAGGGGTGGTTCTGGGCATTTGCTGTGTGTTTTCGTACCAAAGGGGAGTTTGGTCCAAGTACGTTGGTTCGTTTTCAACAGTTGTAGGAATTAGGAAGTTGGCGTATCGCTTTGACCGTCTCAGGTCCATACGCGATGTACGCAACGTCTGGTGTGTTCTAGTGCTAGGTGAGTAGCTGAGCGATTCAAAGCTTGAGATTTCGTTAAAGACGTTGACCATTGAGTAGGGTCTTATCTTCGATTCTCTTCCGATGAGTGTACTTGGGAATGCCGGATTGAGTGCTAGGATGGACGTCGTTTTGCGTCGTTGTGTTGTGGGCTCATCAGTCCGAGAGAGAGGCTACTTAGAAAATTGAAGTCTCGCATGCGCGAACAGTATTCGGATTTGTTTGCATCGGGTGCATGTTTGTCGTTGTTTCACTCCAGTTGTAGTTTTCTTTAGGGAAGGTTGGTGAGTAGATTCGGGGTCGAATCCTGTTAATGGGGGTAGAATGTAATACCCCAAACATTTATTGGAGAAAATATCATTCGAGAAAGCGAAATTTATTCAATTTCAAACTCAACCAAATTCTAGATTCGAAATTAAGTTCCAAATTCAGAGTTTGGGGGAAACTTAGAGCTTGGGCCTCTGGCTTTAGTGTTAATATTCTGAACCTCAAATTAGAGAGAATAATATTCGGGAGAGGAGAATTAATTCAAATTCGATTGCTTCAAAGTTTAATGTAATACCCTGTATTCCGAGTAGAAAGAATTTAATCAGGGGAAGTTTAAAAGTGAAAATTCAGGAATTTTGGGGGATTAAAGGAATTGGGCCCCCGGCCTAGGCCTCCTCTGCCTTGTGGCCACCAGGCCCATTTGAGGGAGGTGCCCTTGGGCCCTCAGCCCAAGCCGCCCCACACCCCTTAAACCCTAGCCGCCCCGTTGTCCTCCCCTTTTCCCCCCTTCTAGCCGCCTCCTCCCCTTGGGTGCCACCCCCATCTCCTCCCCTTGGTGCCGCGCCTCCCCCTAGGTGCTGCCCCTACTGTGGTGCCGTGCCTTCTCGTCGTCGGAGCTCCCCGTTGCCGGCCATTACGAGGAGAAGAGGAGGAGGGCAGCAGTTTTGCAGGCCAAAAGGAGGGAAGGTAGGGTGAGAAGAAGGAGGATCATCTTCTTCGAGGCTTGATCATCGTCTTCCCGCGGGTCTCAAGGGTAACGAAGTGTTTTCTCCGCTATTTGTTGATGATTAGAGGCGAATTCGATTAATTGGGTTGGATCGCTTTGCTGCCGGTAGATGTTCACTTCTGTACAGTACCTTGCAGGGTCGATTTTGAGTTCTTAGAGGCTGAATTGGGGATGTCCATCTCCTAGAGATATCTAGATAATATTTTTATCTTTCTGTGGCCGCTAAGAACACCTAATTCCGACATACGGATCAAAAGTTATGATAGTTTTATTCCTACTGTGCTGAATTCTGACGTGATTGATCTGTTAAGTTGTCTCCTAAATTATGATTATGTTAATGACAGATTCAGGGTTTTTACACAACTAGGTTATTTTAGAATTTTTCATAACCTTTCCAGAATGATAAAGAACGCCCTAATCGGAGTTTTAGATCAAAAGTTATGATCTATTCTTTACTGCTGTCCGTTTTGCCTGGGCAGAATCTGTCTTCTGAGTTCAACTGCCTGTTAGCAATTTATTTTGGCCGAATTGGGTTATCTCACCAACTAGAATGTTGTAAATATATTCGTTAAGTTTCTTTAGGAACTAGGCTCACCTCGTTCCGAGTCCCAGGTAAATAGTTATGGTTATTTCCGTTCTGCTGTCCAGATTCGATTCCGTGGTTGTGTTGCCTGTTTTCAGAATACGGTTGATGGCTATTTCTTGGGTGTTTGGGAAGGTAGTGTAGAACGTTACTGGTAGTGTCCTGTACCATTTTATTCTTATTTCGTGTACTTACTTATGTAGGCGGAGAGGCTTCGGGTTTAGGGGCATCTTCATTGCCTACTAATGCGTCGCAACGCGAAAGGCAAGTACTTTGATGTTATTATGATTGCTGGATGCTTGATGTTCGTATTGTGCTTTTCTATGATCCATGAGAATGTTCAAAGTTTGTGTTCCTTTCTTATGTGTTAATTCGAAGTGTAGACATGATGTCTTTCATAGTTCATATTTTAATACAAGCATCCATTTTCATGTTCCTTCCACGGGAGTGGATTATAAGACCCATCAATTCCAGTATGGGCATGTAAGACCCACCATTCCAATGTGGGTAGATTTGGACACCCGTATGAAACGTTCTTCATACGGGATTTGGATCCCCGTATTTTGTTAAATGCGGGCTTAGGTGGACACCGACGGGTGTGTCACCAGCTATACCGGTATAAGCACATGTGCAGTCCATTCCTCTCATTCAATCCATTCATTGCATTCATTCATATATTCATTCGGTGTTATGTTCATATTCTTTAAAGAAGTTGCCTTGTTCATAATTGTTGTATGTTCAATTATTCACTGTACTTGCTGACTCTTGGACTCATTCTTGCTTTGTTTGTTTATTTTAGGTGATCGTTGATGATGGCTCTAGTGGGAGGGAGTAGACACGCACTGTTCGTTCACTTCACCATACTCCAATTTCAATAACAGAACTTGATTCTATCTCTCATTAGTTAATTGATGAGCTGTAATAAATAAAGTTAGCTGTGGTTGATAACCTCCTTTAAGTCATGGTTGATTAAGTACTGCTTGAGATCTTCGATCATTTCTTTGATATACTTTCTTGAATTTAGACTATATTCATGCTATGGTTCTTTTATGTATTGATCTCTTTATGTCATTAGATGATATATTATTCAATTCTTCCGCATTATGGTTGTATGTTAGATTATTTAGGTGACATCTTGGCTTCTGAATAGCCAGGGTGTTACAGGATCGTTGGATCTTAATCCAACATCTACACACATAGTCCGAACATTACACAAGCACGTGCGTGAGTGAGCCACTGACGAGGCAGGCCCACTTGTCAGTTCTTTCTCCCTCCTCGCGCTAGCGCTCTCGTAGGGCTTCAATGCCACGTGGCCGCAAGCTCCTGCCTGCTCCGTCACCGCTGTGACCGTACCACCCATGAAAACTAATCTTGGAGCTCTGTCGTTTAACGCCGCCTCCACTCTGTCAATTTTCGAGCTTAAGTAACCTTCAAACCCTTGTTTTTTACTCACTTTTCCTCTCGGTGGCTGAGGAAAAGGACGCTCATTTTCATTCTCTACTCCGGTAAGCTCCAACCGGGTGGTACCCTTCGATTCTATGATCAACCCCGTGTCTATTTTTGCTAATGCGAGCCTTTCTCCTTGCTTGTAGCTCACTGTCCATCTTCGAGCTCTGTGAAACCCTAGAGCGCGCTCCCGTGGACACCACCATGTCAACTTCACTCCCAGTGAGTATTATCTTAAATCTTTCGCGTCATCTCGTGTCTTTTAGCATGAGATTGAAAACCCCTAAGTTAATTTGGGCCATGCACGACAGGATCGAGTTGATTTGGAGCTTGGACCATTTTCGGCCGTAAAAGCAACTTTTCATCTCCCACTTGTTTCGGTAAGCCATTGTCCGATTCCTTGCACCTATATCATGCTCTTAAGGTCCTTAAGCTATCCTGAGCATTCACTTTACTCCGTTTTGCTCAGATCATCCTCTCATCATTGGGCCGTGCCGCCGCCGCCATCTTCTCCGGCACCGACACTGCTTCAACTCACTCAAAGCTTCTCCAAGCTTCCTCGTTGCTCAGGTAGCTCACTAATAGTCACTAGGACCTGGCACCCGCTTATCTAAACCGCCGTGGAGCTTTATTTGCTGCATGCATTTGGCCATAGCTCTCTCGCCGCCCATCTCTGGCTAGCCGCCGGTGAAGGCCACCTTAGGTGCGGTAATCACTCCCACTAGGTGCGCGACACTATTGCGCACATATCCATGCCCTTAGCTCACGCCACCGTGGCACGTAGCGCCGGCGAGCCATCGATGAATCACGCGGGACAAACTCCCCGTTGTCGTACATGGACGAGCACTGTAGCATGATGATTAGCCACTTACATGCAGGCCCCTTTGTACAGAAATCCAACGTGTTAAGTGGAACCCGCAACAGCTAACTTCTGGACCCAAGCCACTTAAGCCCCACACCGCATCCCATGTGTTTTGATCGTTTGATTGTAAAATCAACGGTCCAGATTAAGTGGGCCGTTCGGACCGTTCGAACGCGCCACGAATATAGACCATCCGATGCGAAATAAACGATCCAGATCAATTGGGCCGTTCGAACCGTCCGAACGCGCCATGATTGTGGATCGTTGGATCTTATGAACGATCCAGATTAAGTGGGCCGTTTGGACCGTTTGAACGCACCATGATTGTGGATCGTTGGATCTTATGAACGATCCAGATTAAGTGGGCCGTTCGGACCGTCCGAACGTGCCATGATTTTGGATCGTTGGATCTTAATCTAACGGCCCACGAGCATGGTCCGAACGTCCCACTCGCACAGCACCGCTTTATTTCACTGTTGAGGCGGGCCCGCTGGTCAGCGTCGGTGACCAGCACCGCCCACGGTGAGAAAAGTAGTAAAAGGCTTAGGAAATTCTTAATCCTTTGTTTAACACACCGAAAAATATGAGTAACTTCTAAAATCCATAACTAATTCGTCTTAACTCCAAAATGGTTGAAACCAGTTTTGATAAATTTCATTTCTAATAAACTTTATTACAAAATTGGTTTCAAACATGTCTCTGTAGCCAAAATTATTATTTTGGAGAATGATCCTTAAACCTATTATTTTTACAATAGAAAAAGACTGATAACTTTGAAAATGCATAACTAATTCTTGAGAACTCCAAATGAGTTAAACCCCACTGTTTTGGACTTATAAAAATATTCCCTATTTATATGTATAATCCTTGTATCCCCCCATTGCTCTACAATTTTTACCAAATAATTAAATTACATGAACTAAGGCTTTTTGGAATCTGATTTTCAAAATGCGATAACTTTCACATAATAACTCCAAATGGAATAATTCTTTCACCAATTTTTGTATAAAATCATGCACTAGCTACTGGTGGAAAATCATGCATTTTTGAGCAATTTGATTTTTGAGGTTTTTCTCGGTGTTTATCGATATCGTTATTTCTCTAGATTCTAGATAAATCGATATTGACTCTTACGCTTCTGATAGTGAGCAGCTGAACTTCCAGCAAGACAAGCATCATTTGAACTTTCTTTTGCATCATATTTGATCCCAGTTTTGTTAAGTTAGTGCAATGATAATTGCTTGCATGCTTATTTTGCTATGTCGCTATTTTTTGTGATGAGTAGTTAGCTATATCCTATTCATTGAGGTTAATCTTGAATTACTCCAGTACCACATGCTTAAGATAGGATTGTATGATTATATTGTTGGGATTTGCTTAGCCATGCAAGTCTAGAAACAGTAGTTTGATTGTCGGGAATAACCCGACAATTATGGGAAACACTCATTTTCTTATATACATTTTTATTCCAGATCTTCGTATCTTTTTTATGAAATAAATTTTATCATTTTAAATAAGATTTGGGGTCTGGACAAGTGCTTGCTTGTAATGGTGCCTTCGTGCACGAGACTTGGGTATGTGGTTTGTCTTGTCCGGACCATTAAGGACCGAACTTTGGTAACATCGTTGATTCAAGTACACTCGTGCTACCACATACGGGATATGAGTACTGTACGATCAAGTAGGGGGAAGGTTGTATTGGGTGAAGTCTCATGGTGGTGTAAGGACATAGAGACCGTGAAATCCTATATTCCTTAGGAGCTAATGTAATTTTCTATAGTGTGCAATTGAGCACCAATTTTATCATTTACATTGCATCGGTACTTCCAATACAACTTGTGAGTCCCCTAGCAAGTGCTATCCGTCGCTTGTACTAGGTACGAAAACATCTCACGTGGGGGACCTAACTCAATAGAATTTTCTTGCCACAAACGACCGTATCTCGATTCTCCTCGACCGGCATACCAAAGGAAGTGTGCTATTATTCCAGAGGCTTACGGGCTAATCGAATCATGTGGGTAAAGTAGTACACCTCTACAGAGTGTAAACTATTCGAATAGCCGTGTCCACGGTTATGGACAACCGCTTGAGTTCGGGAGTTACTATTGTTAGACTTTGTATTTAAATTGTGGGTACTGTTGGTTCGGCATGAATGGGATGTTCATGCATTCTGTTGTATCAAAGTGGGAAGCCACTTTGTTGTTTGTTTGTTTCATTTGTTGTTTAAGTTATTTCTTATTCACATGCTTTACTTCTACTTCAAATCTGTCTTTAAAATGGCATTTGATAAACTAGTATGTGTAGGTTGAAAATTGTTGCGTCTTTCACAAAACTAAACCAATATGAGCCATCCTTTGGAAAAACCTCTAGCATAACTAATTTTTATTTGTGTAAGACTTGCGAGTACATTTGTACTCAATCCGGATGCTGCAATTTTAGGTAAGGAAGACGTTGAGCCCGATGAGCTCGTTGGTGTCGATTTAGGCGATACTGACGAGTAGTGTTATCATTTAACTCCCAGCCGGTTGCCGATGGGTTATGGGGCATACCATGCTGGACTTTTGGTTTATTTATATTGCTTCCGCTGTCACTTATGATCTCTTTTGAATTTGGCCGACCGAGCCACTTGTAATAGTGGTAAACTTGAACTATTATATTGTATGTCTTTTGAACTATGAATGTATGAATGTTGTATGGATGTGATCAATGCTATATGTGAGTTTGGAGCATGTTGGTTGCTGATTTTGGGAGCCAACACGGTCTCATGCTCGCTATCCATGGATTCCCATTTAACTCTCTAAGTGTAGTGCTTGGACTGTTGGAGAACCGAATATCATGTAGTGCTCGCAGAGGTGCAGTGCGCATGATCGTCGGGGCTTTAGTTTCATCTAGCTTTTCGCTTGGATGGAGTTAAGTTGGAATCCATTCACACGAGAGACCCAGAGATATCTCCATAAGGTCAGGAAGGACTCGGTCTTACAGAAGTACCCCGGGGGACCCCACAAATCTCTAGGTCGATCCGCTTGCGGTAGCCACATAACGGATCCAGGGACTACGGGTAGACGGGAGAGATTGTTAGTGCGGACATTCAAAGAGAAATGGTAGCAGAACATACTGCTACCTGTCCTTACCGATTGCCGATAGCGGCTCGTGTCCCAACGGCGGTCAGGATAGTCACAGGAGTAGTTCGTGTAACCCCAGTAACTCATGCCCAGGCTGAGTCGGTGCTTGTACTTGAAGAAGTTGCATCTGTGCCTGCACCAACAGAGGGGCGACGTCTCCTCCTTGGGCGGGTGTTGCAGCGAACGCTCGGTTGGGATGTTCTGATAGGGGTTGCTGCTACGGAGGACGACATCATTGCAGGGAGGTGGCCTCCTGGCACGCTCCCTTTGTTTCTCCTGGGTCGCATACTCCCTTTGAATTTTCACGGATCTCCTCCCAGTGCTTGTCCATCTGAGCGAGATTGTGTTGAAGTCTGGATACAGGAGAACCCAGTGTGGAAGGGGTAGTACTTATATGCCGAGCTGATGCTGCGTACGTGGCTGAATTATAATTCGGCTGAGTGAAATTCGCGTCCGGGAGGCAGCGGCCCTGACTCATCGGGTCATGTCGCTGCACAAAGCAGACTCTTCGGGTCACGTCACTGTGCAAAGCTGACTCATCGGGTCACATCCCTGCGCAAAGCTAACTCGTCGGGTCACGTCGCTATGCAAAGCAAACTCGTCGGGTCACGTCCCTGTGCAAAGCAGACTCATCGGGTCACATCTCTGTGCAAAGCTGACTCGTCGGGTCATGTCACTCCGCAAAGATGACTCGTCGGGTCACGTCGCTCGGCAAAGCTGACTCGTCAGGTCACATCGCTGCGTAAAACTGACTCATTGGGTCACATCGCTAAGCAAAGCTAAATCATCGAGTCACGTTGCTCTGCAAAGCTGACTCGTCGGGTCACGTCCCTGCACAAAGCTGACTCGTCGGGTCACGTCGCTCTCCAAAGCTGACTCGTTGGGTTACGTCGCTACGCAAAACCGACTCGTCGGATCACGTCCCTGTGCAAAGTTGACTTGTCGGGTCACACCGGATGAGGTCGTTGTGCGCACCGCTCCAAGCCTCAACCCAAAAGAACATCTTGTCCAACCAGGACATCGTGCCACGTACTCCCTTCCTATTGTACCTATGGACGACAAGACAATTATTTGGTCGGCACGTAACGCACATTGTACGAAAAAAGTAAAACGTGAACTTACGCGTGGACGTGTCTTTGGCACCCGTCCCCCAATGGGCCGGACCTCTCGCCATGCATCGAATCGGCGCGATGACCCATTGCCTAGTACTCCTCCACAAAGACATCATGCACCAAGGCCCTCTGCGTGTACTAGTACACGTAGTCTCGCGTGCACAGGCTTGACAGTCCTTCGAGCGCGCACGCATTCACCCTCTTCTGAGTGTACGGTGTCCAGATGACGCGGTCATCGGTCAGCTGATCGAACATCGCAACGTACTCCGGGTAGGACCCCTGCAAAGTGATCGTCGTGTAGGTGACCTATGCAATAGAACATCGGAAACTTAGCACGCGAAATTGTGATTACAATACAAAAAATAATAAATGATCATGAAACTAACCGATCGGCGGTACCGCACCGTGCCCATGGTCGACCGGTCCACGTCGTCATCCTGGGCATACAAGCTGACCGCGTATGCTCCCAAGTCCAGCTATGGTCGTCCGACAGGGAAGCGCTTGAAGGACCACAGTTGCAGAAGTAGTGGGCATCCATAGAGGATGGAGCTGTCCTGGGTACGGTGGCACGCGTCGCACAGTACGCGGTACGTTGCGCACAGCATGGCTAGACCCCAGGCGTAGGGCTGGATCTCGTCCATCGGCATGTCCACCAGCTCATGTGTGTACCGGACGTAGTGCTTATCGATGTTATTGCTGTGGGACCCTAGGAATATGACCCACCCAAACAGCCACAGTAGGTAGGCCTCGAAGTGACTCTTAACAATGACGTCCCCTGCGTTCTCCGCCATACGTTCAGGCTACAAGAAGACATGTATACATCAGTATGGTTCACATACGAATTGATGCGAGAGGACAATAGTTACGAAGGCTTATGTAGAACTGGTAGATCCACCTCAACGTCGACCCATGCGAGCTGCTGAACTCCGTGTACCCTGTAACATCCCGGTTTTTCAGAGCCTTTTTGAAATTTTCAAAATAAAAAGAACCATTTGGTTTTGACGAGAGTTCTAAAGCTTAAGTTGAGATTTTGGAATTGAAGGTGTTTAAATTGACTAAATTAAACTTCAACTAACCCGAAAGTTGGTTTGTTCTGAGTTCTTGGAGTTCTCTGGGGTTGAATCCTCTTTCTCCGTTCATTTCATGTTCCTCTCGGCACAGCCCCTTCTTCTCTAGACCTCCCTTACGTTTGGACCTCTCCCTTGGTCTAGATTCCCTTTCGTTTGGACCTCCCTCTCCGCCCAAGATCTCCTAGGTGGTCCTTGGTGACCACCCCTTGGGTCACGACCTCCCTTGGGCCAAGACCACCCTCTCAGTCCTTTTGCAAAGACCACCCTCTCAGTCTTTTTGCAAAGACCACCCTCTTGTCCTTTAGTCGCGACCTCCCCTTGGTCAAGTGCACCCCTTGGTCACGTGCGCCCTTTGGGTCATGACCTCTCCTTTGTTTTGACCACCCTTTTCAGTGTTGACCAGCCCCACCTGTCAACACGGCTCACCTTCTCCTTCCTCCAGCCCTGTCACTGCTAACGCAGTTGTCCTTGCGCATTAAATGTCGTTCCGTCGCATTAAATGCTGTTGCCTTAGTAGTACCCCGTTCCTTCTTTTGTCTTCTCCTTCACCTGCCCCATCTCCTCCTTCACCTGCCGGCCGTGCTCTATCCTATCGCACACCTGCCCTTGACCTTGATCGTGTGCGCCTCCGAGACTTTCAGTGAGTCTCTCTGGCTTCCCTGGCTATATAAGCCTGAGTAGCCCTCTTTCATCACCTTTTTCGCACTCAACTCTCTTGCTCTCGCCCAGTTCCTCCGTGCTTCGAGTGCTGTCGCCAAGAAGTCTGTTGGAGCCTACGCCTAGGGGTGAAAACGGATCGGATAGTTTCCGACCGATCCGGACGGAAACTGATTCGGATTATCTCGGATCGGATTTTTCTCGGATAATTTTCGGATCGGAAACGGATTCGAATTTTTTTTGTCGAAAACGGAAACAAATACGGTAGACATGCTATCCGGCGGATACGGATTATCCAGATAAGATGAAGTCTGGATATCTAGATTTTAGCCCAAAAGAGAAAATGGGGTTTTAATTAATTTTCGAAATTTAGGAAATGCAACAAATCAAATAGCCTTTTAGAAAATAGCAAATAGAGTTAAAAAATTCTAGAAAAAAATCACAGAAGTACCTTGAATTATTTTGAACTTAATAATATTAATTCCAACTTAAAGTTGGTTTTTATTTTTTCACATAAATTATTTTTAATTTCTAAAAAATAGCAAAAACCTTTTTAAAATCCAGAGAATTCAAGAAATTAATTAAAATTTCCTTTTTCACTTTAAATCCAATAAAATCCCAGAAAACTCAATAAATTTTATTTTTGACATTAAAAACTAGGAAATTAAATAATTGACTTTATTTTATTATTTTTCTTTTTAACCAAGAAAACTCTTTTAAATCTCGGAAAATCCAATAAAATATTAACTTAATTAATTTTATCTTTGGTAACATACTTTGGGATGTTATAGTGATTTGCGTATAGATTAACCATCCAGCCTGATCAATATTAGTGTGAACTAAGTTTTATATATGTATGTGATGAACTAAGTGTGAATGCGTGATGACTTGTAACTTTGTGAGTTATGACTTATGAGCTAAATATGGTAAACTAAGTGCCAATATTATGTGTGGTTACTGAAAATATGAACAATTCATGAATGTTTGCATCAAATAAACTAGTTATATGTTTTCGTTAATTTCTGGCATACAATTTAAGGGGTTTTCATATTTCGAAAAATACCCATGACCATATTCGTTTCGATTCGTATTCGCTCCGTATTCATATTCGATATTATTCATATCTGTATTCATATCCGGGGTATTCGTATTCGTATCCAGATCCGAGAAAAAAAAATATGAAAACAAATATGATGAAGCCATTATCCGCCCGTATCCGATCCGTTTTCACCCCTACCCACGCCACCTTCAGCCACCTCGCCGCCAAGGGAGTTCGCTGGAGCACGCGTGCCATCGTCGCCACCGCCGTTCACCATCTCTCTCCCTCCTCCTTTAGTCTTTTTCTCAGCCTTGGTGAGTTTCTTCATGCCCTGTTCTCGTCCCTTGTTCCTACGATCACGTTGCGTAGCCATATTTCTTCCTACGACTACGTGGCGTAATTGTATCCTTTTTGTAGTCCTCGTACGACCACGTTGAGTAGTCGTATCCTCTTTAGGATCTCCTCAGGACCTCCTCTTTAGGGCCTCCTCAGGACCTTCTGTACCCTTTTTGTCGTTTCCTCAGGACCTCCTGTACCTTTTTGTCATTTCCTTGGGACCTCCTCAGGACCTCCTCTTCAGGACCTCCTGTACCTTTTTGTTACTTCTTCAGGACCTCCTCAGGACCTCTTCAGGACATCCTCAAGACCTCTTGTACCCTTTTTGTCATTTCTTCAGGACCTCCTCTTCAGGACCTCCTATACCCTTTTTGTCGTTTCTTCAGGACCTCCTGTACCCTTTTTATCATTTCCTTAGGACCTCCTCTTTGGACCTCCTGTACTTTTTTTGTCGCTTCCTTAGGACCTCCTTCTCAAGACCTCCTCAGGACCTCTTGTATCTTTTTGTCATTTCCTCAGGACTTTTTCCTTAGGACTTCCCTCGACCTCCCTCTCCGTTAGACCTCCTCCCTAGGGCCCGTTTTGATTTCAGTTCCTTGCTGTTGGTTCTAGTTTGGTTGTTTTGGAGTTCATTTGGATTTTATTTGGTCTTTATTTGATTTGCTTCATTTTCCCGTGCAGACTTCGACGACTCCGAGGAGCCCGAGTACTTCGAAGAAGAAGACCCTCAAGCTTGCGAGCAAGGCAAGTTACACCCTTGATCATATTGTACCCAATATCTCAAATTATTTAAATTCTGTTTCAAATTATTATTGCATGCTTATTTAAATTCAAGTAATTTAAATCCCTGCTTTAACTTCATAGTTATTCCTAATCCCTTTGTACATTCGAACTTGATTATTGACTTGACCTCCCCTTGTCACCACAGTAAAGCGCCAGTTGGTACATTAGTATGAACTGGCGTGTTTCAATACTCTATGCTTAGTCAAGCTTAGCCCAAAAATCTTGATTTGAGAATTTTACTACCAAAAGACCAATGTTGTCAAAATGTTGTAACCACGACATTGAGTTGTTGTGGAAGTTTGCAAATATTTTTGAAAAGTAAAGCAGTAGGAAAATTGGTTTGACTTGGGCGAATTGGTTATATGGACGGTGCATGCTGATGCACGGGCTCAACCTTGTCAGGGTTGAGGCCTAGGGAGTGTTGGAAGTCGCCCAAGTCAATTAAGGACCGGTCTTCGAGCCGCAACTTGCTAGCCTCATCGTGCAACATGTCCTGGGTATGGGCAGGACCTGGTTAACTAATTTACAATGTTCCATCGTGGTCATTCCATCCAGTTGTGTGGGTGTCTTGATGACCTACTTTTATTTATTCCTACTTGGCACAAGAGGGGGCCATAAACCCGGCGGGCTGCTGCCCAACTTGGGGCGAAACCTTAGCGAGGGGGGACTACGGTGGAATGGCGCATTGTAAAGGCCTTGTCACGTGCACTAGACCACTTATCTACGGTAGTGAGTAGTGGTATCGATGGATGCCAAACAAAGTAGAGAAGTCGTGGCGTGTGGGTAAAGCTGTACACCTCTGCAGAGTGTAAAACTATTCGAATAGCCGTGTCCACGGTCATGGACTTGCTAGCAAAGCCATTCCAAGTTAGATTTTGGTTTTGTTTTCAAAATGCTTATTTAAACTAGTTTTGGATGTCTATCCAAATGGGAATTCGGGCTGGTAGCTTTGTGATAGGAGGGTATCCTTCACCACTTGTTGATGAATATTATCCAATTATAAAAATTGATTTAGAAAATGAATTTTAGTTATTGTATAACTGCTTTAGAACTTAATACATGTATTTGAAAAGAAACTTGGCTTCATGCAAAGACAACCCTATAAGACCTCCTTTGAGATATCCTTGTATGCATGCATTCCAATCTGTTACTTGATGGGTGTGACTTGCGAGCACGGTTATTGTGCTCATTCTTGCTTGATTCATATTGAGCAGGAGAGGAGGTCTACGAGGAGCCTGAAGACCAGGACGTCTAGGCTGCGCCCTCCAGTCGATTGCCTGTGGCGAATCGAGTGGTCTACTGTTGTCTTTTGCTTCCGTTGTAATTTTACTTGTCGGCTGCATGCCCCTTTTTTGTAATCAACTCTGTTGTTATTTTAATAAAGATGCGTTGATGGATGTTACCACTTTTGTTCACTGTATGAGCTAGCTGTTGGTCCTTTGGACTAGCTCGGTTGTGCACAGAGGGTTCGGGACCTCTCGGGTCTGACCGTGTGGTCGTGCCTTTGGGTGATCCCGGGTCCGGTCGTGACTTTGGGACCTCCCAGTGCAGGCGTCCACAGACCTCCTTGAGGTGCTCTGGATCGCCCTGACCTCCCTGAGGTTCGGGTTGTGACAAGAAGTGGTATCAGAGCCATCTCGACTGCAGGTCGTAACCTAGTAGAATGGCAATTTCAAAACCTTTTTATATAACAAGAAAAACAATTTGTTCCCTCCTTATTTGGGTCATCTTTCTATTCTTACCTCCTTAGTATTCTATCTTACCTTACTCTCTCTCCTCACCATTTTACAAGGTCAAATGGATCCTCTTCCCTTGGGATTTCTATAGGTGGTCTCTCGAGTAGCCTCGATGTTCAAGACCTCAGGACCCCCGAAGACCTCTAGCGTCGAGTAGAATGTGTATAGTTATTAAAGTATTTTGAGAAGCCCTTTGTGTTGGTTGTTTTGCTTGGGTGGGTTGTTTCGCCCTGTCCCCCCCTTAGGTTCTCCTCTTCTTTTTTAAGTTTGTGGAGTTCCGACAGATGGTTACTACTCGCGGTAGTGGCAACGCCGGCAGTCAGAACAGAGAGGCTGTGCAAGAGAACCTAGTTCTGCCGCCACCACCTCCCCCAGCTGAAGGACCTGACTGGAACCAGATGATGGCTAATCAAGCTTAGTTGATCAATTTGCTCGTGCAATACATCAACAACACCCAGACCTTGCAAGCAGCAGCAGCAGCTCAACCTCAAGTTGTTGCTCCACCTCCTCCAAGGACCAACATATCAGAGTTTATGAGGTTGCGTCCACCGACCTTCTCCAGCAGCAGTGAGCCAATGGAGGCTGATGATTGGCTCAGAGCAGTCAGAAGGAATTTGGACATGATCCAATGCACTAATTGTGAGAGGGTCTTGTTTGCCTCGCACCAGTTAAATGGACTAGCATCGGAGTGGTGGGATAACTTCACCCAGTCCCACACGGATGCTCAGACCATCACTTGGGACGAGTTCGTGCAGGCTTTTCACCATGCACACATTCCTCTGGGCATGATGTCCCTGAAAAAAAAAGAATTTCACACCTTACGCTAAGGCAACCGCTCAGTCAATGAGTACTTGCACAAGTTCAACCAATTAGCCCGCTATGCACCGGAAGACGTGGCAACTGATGAAGCCAAGCAAGAGCATTTCTTGGAAGGGCTCAATGATGACCTCGCAGTGCTCCTCATTGCCCAAGATTACACCGACTTCCAGCAGCTAGTTAGCCAGGCTATTCGTCAAGAGGGCAAGCACATAGAAATGGAGAATAGCAAGAGGAAGAAGGCAGCTCAGAAATTCAACCCTGGGGGATTTCCCAAGCCCCGGACCTCTCAGCCGCCGCATCTCAGCGTAGGACCTCCCAGACCTCTTCATCCAAGGCACCGACGCTAGCTCAGCGCCTAGTCAGCTCAAGCTTTCTCCATCTCCTCTGGAGGTCATCTTCCGAAGAAGGCACCTCCCACGACCTCCTCTGCAGGAGTCACTTGCTTCTATTGCAATGAAGTGGGGCACTACACCAAAAAAGTGCCCAAAGAACCAGCAATCAGCAATCAGCAACCCCAACCCGATCAAATCAGGCAGTTCCAACACCTGGCAGCACCTCAACTGTGAAGCCACCAGTGCAATACATGAGAGGACGTGTGAACCACGTCACACCAGAGGAAGCTCAGACTGCACCGGAAGTGGTCCTTGGTACGTTCCTTGTCAATTCAGTACCAACATCAGTTTTATTTGATTCTAGAGCTTCGTGTTCTTTTGTTTCAAGCAAGTTTATGGGAAAATATGGGTTATCTATCTCTCCCTTAGTTAACCCTATGTTAATCCATTCTCCTAGCTCGGAGATGAGGACTAGTTCCCTTTGCCCAAACCTCATCTTGGAAATCTCGAGAGTACCCTTCCTAGCAGACTTAATAGTCTTGCACTCCCAAGGTTTGGATGTGATTCTTGGAATGGATTGTCTAGCCAAGAATCAAGGCCAGATAGACTGTGCAAGTAGGTCTATCACCCTCACCAATGATCAAGGGATCCAAGTGGAATTCAGACCCGAGACCTCCCTTAGAGGACGTCCTATCTTGACCAGTCTGGAGGAAGTAAAGCCAGGGGACCTCCAGGTGGTCCTGGAGACCTCCCGGGTGGTCCTGGAAGACCTCCCGGTGGTCAATGAATACCCGGATGTGTTCCTTGAGGAGTTACTCGGAATGCCACCAAATAGGGATATCCTGTTCCTAATCGACCTTGTCCCAGGGACTGCTCCAATTTCAAAGAGACCCTACAGGATGCCAGCAAATGAGTTAGCAGAATTGAAGAAGCAAATCGAGGAATTGCAAGACAAAGGTTGTATTCAACCAAGCTCATCACCTTGGGGAGCTCCAGTACTGTTTGTCAGGAAGAAGGATAAAAGTTTGAGGATGTGTGTGGACTACAGATCTCTCAATGAAGTCACAATCAAGAACAAGTATCCTTTGGCCATGATTGTATGCTTGCATGGAGTACCCAAAAGGATAGTATCCGACAGAGGTTCTCAGTTCACCACTAGATTTTGGAAGAGCTTGCATGAAGCCTTGGGGACCAGATTCAACTTCAGCACAGCCTATCACCCCCAAACCGATGGACAAACAGAAAGGGTGAATCAGATTCTTGAAGACATGCTTCGAGCTTGTGCTTTAGACATTGGGAAGAGTTGGGATCAGCACCTCCCTTATGCAGAGTTCTCTTACAATAACAGCTTCCAAGCCAGCTTGCAAATGTCTCCCTTTGAAGCTCTGTATGGCAGACCGTGTAGAACCCCTCTCCTTTGGGACCAAGTTGGAGAACATCAGTTCTTTGGACCCGATTTGATAAAGGATGCTGAAAGTAAAGTGAGGCTGATAAGAGAGCGATTGAGAGTAGCTCAATCCCAGCAGAAGAGCTATGCTGCCAATCATCGCAGAGACCTGTCCTTTGAGATAGGGGATTTTGTCTATCTCAGGGTAACTCCACTCAGAGGAGTAAGAAGATTCCAAATTAGAGGAAAGCTCGCACCAAGATTTATTGGGCCATACAAGATTGTGGAAAGGAAAGGTGAAGTTGCCTATCAGCTCGAGCTCCTGGCGTCCTTGGCAGTAGTGCACGACGTTTTCTAGGTCTCGCAGTTGAAGAAGTGTCTTCGAGTCCCAACAGAGCAGACACCACTGGAGACCATCGACCTTCAAGAAGACCTCACCTATGTGGAGCAGCCAATCAAGATCCTTGACGTCGCAGAGCGTGTTACCAAGAGCAGGGTCATTCGTTCATGCAAGGTCCAGTGGAGTAACCACACAGAGGAAGAATCCACCTGGGAGCGAGAAGAAGATATGAAGGCGGAGTATCCCCACCTCTTTGCTAGCCAAATATGAATCTCGGGGTCGAGATTCCCTTAAGGGGGATAGGTTTGTAACATCTGGGTTTTTCAGAGTCTTTTTGAAATTTTTAAAATAAAAAGAACCATTTGGTTTTGATGAGAGTTCTAAAGCTTAACTTGAGATTTTGGAATTAAAGGTGTTTAAAATGACTAAATTAAACTTCAACTAACCCGAAAGTTGGTTTGTTCTGAGTTCTTGGAGTTCTCTGGGGTTGAATCCCCTTTCTCCGTTTGTTTCGTGTTCCTCTTGGCCCAGCCCCTTCTTCTCTAGACCTCCCTTGCATTTGGACCTCTCCCTTGGTCCAGATTCCCTTTCATTTGGACCTCCCTCTCCACCCAAGACCTCCTGGGTGGTCCTTGGCGAGCACCCCTTGGGTCACGACCACCTCTTGGGTCATGACCACCCCTTGGGTCACGACCACCCTCTCGGTCTTTTTGCAAAGATCACCCTCTTGTCCTTTAGTCGCGACCTCCCCTTGGTCACGTGCACCCCTTGGTCACGTGCGCCCTTTGGGTCATGACCTCCCCTTTGTTTTAACCACCCTTTTCAAGGTTGACCGGCCCCCACCGCCAAGACGGCTCACCTTTCTCCGGCCCTCCAAATTTTGTCATTCTTGATGTAGTTGTCCTTGCATATTAAATGCCGTTGCGTCGCATTAAATGATGTCTCCTCAGTAGTACCCTGTTCCTTCTTTTGTCTTCTCTTTCACCTGCCCCATCTCCTCCTTCACCTGTCGGCCGTGCTCTGTCCTGTCGCACACCTGCCCTTGACCTTGATCGTGTGCGCCTCTGATACTTTCAATGACTCTCTCTCTGGCTTCCCTGGCTATATAAGTCTGAGCAGCCCTCTTTCATCACCTTTTTCGCACTCAACTCTCTTGCTCTCGTCTAGTTCCTTCGTGCTTCAAGTGCTGTCGCCAAGAAGTCCGTTGGAGCCTACACCACCTTCAGCCACGTCGCCGCCAAAGGAGTTCGTCGGAGCACCTGCACCGTCGTCGTCGCCGCCGTTCACTGTCTCTCTCCCTCCTCCTTTAGTCTTTTTCTCGGCCTTGGTGAGTTTCTTCGTGCCCTATTCTCGTCCCTTGTTCCTACGATCACGTTGCGTAGCTGTATTTCTTCCTACAACTACGTGGCGTAATCGTATCCTTTTTGTAGTCCTCGTACGACCACGTTGAGTAGTCGTATCCTCTTCAGGACCTTCTCAGGACCTCCTCATCAGGACCTCTTGTACCTTTTTGTCGTTTCCTCAGGACCTCCTGTACCTTTTTGTCGTTTCTTCAGGACCTCCTCTTCAGGACCTCCTGTACCATTTTTGTTGTTTCTTCAGGACCTCCTCTTCAGGACCTCCTCAGGACCTCCTGTACCCTTTTTGTCTTTTCTTCGGGACCTCCTCTTCAGGACCTCCTGTACCCTTTTTTATCATTTCCTCAGGACCTCCTGTACTCTTTTTGTCGCTCTCTTAGGACCTCCTGTATCTTTCTGTCGTTTCCTCAGGACTTCTTCCTTAGGACCTCCCTCGACCTCCCTCTCTGTTAGACCTCCTCCCTAGGGCCCGTTTTGATTTCAATTCCTTGCTATTGGTTCTAGTTCGATTGTTTTGGAGTTCATTTGGATTTTATTTGGTCTTTATTTGATTTGCTTCGTTTTCCCGTGTAGACTTCAATGACTCTGGGGAGCCCGAGTACTTCGAAGAAGAAGACCCTCAAGCTTGCGAGCAAGGCAAGTTACACCCTTGATCATATTGAACCCAGTATCTCAAATTATTTAAGTTCTGTTTCAAATTATTATTGCATGCTTATTTGAATTAAAGTAATTTAAATCTCTGCTTTAACTTCATAGTTATTCCTAATCCCTTTGTACATCCTAATTTGATTATTGATTTGACCTCCCCATGTCACCATAGTAAAGCGCCAGTTGGTACATTTGTTTGAACTGGCATGTTTCAAAACTCTATGCTTAGTCAAGCTTAGCCCAAAAAATCTTGATTTGGGAATTTTACTGCCAAACGACCAATGTTGTCAAAATGTTGTAATCATGACATTGAGTTGTCGTGGAAGGTTGCAAATGTTTTTGAAAAGTAAAGCAGCAGAAAAATTGGTTTGGATTTGAGCGAATTGGTTGTATGGACGGTGCATGTTGATGCACGGGCTCAAACTTGTTAGGGTTGAGGCCCAGGGAGTGTTGGAAGTCGCCCAAGTCAATTAAGGACCGGTCTTCGAGCCGCAACTTGCTAGCCCCATCGTGCAACCACATGTCCTGAGTATGGGTAGGACCTGGCTAACTAATTTGCAACGTTCCATCGTGGCCGTTCCATCTGGTTGTGTGGGTTTCTTGATGACCTACTTTTATTTATTCTCACCTGGTGCAAGAGGGGGCCATAAACCCGATGGGCTGCTGCCCAACGGGGGGCGAAACCTTAGTGAGGGGGGACTGCAGTGGAATGACGTATTGTAAAGGCCTTGTCACGTGCTCTAGACCACTTACCTACGGTAGTGAGTGGTGGTATCGATGGATGCCAAACAAACTAGAGAAGTCATGGCGTGTGGGTAAAGCTGTACACCTCTGCAGAGTGTAAAACTATTCGAATAGCCGTGTCCACGGTCATGGACATGCTAGCAAAGCCACTCCAAGTTAGATTTTGGTTTTGTTTTCAAAATGCTATTTGAACTGGTTTTGGATGTCTATCCAAATGGGAATTCGGGCTGGTAGCCTTGTGATAGGAGGGTATCCTTCACCACTTGTTGATGAATGTTATCCAACTATAAAAATTGATTTAGAAAATGAATTTTAGTTATTGTACATCTGCTTTGGAACTTAATACATGTATTTGAAAAGAAACTTGGCTTTATGCAAAGACAACCATATAAAACCTCCTTTGAGATATCCTTGTACGCATGCATTCCAATCTGTTACCTGACGGGTGTGACTTGCGAGCACGGTTGTTGTGCTCATTCTTGCTTGATTCATATTGAGCAGGAGAGGAGGTCTACGAGGAGCCCGAAGACCAGGACATCTAGGCTGCGCCCTCCAGTCGATTGCCTGTGGCGAATCGAGTGGTCTACTGCTGTCTTTTGCTTCTGCTGTAATTTTATTTGTCTGCTGCATGCCCTTTTTTGTAATCAACTATGTTGTTATTTTAGTAAAGATGCGTTGATGGATGTTACCACTTTTGTTCACCGTGTGAGCTAGCTGTTGATCCTTGGGACTAGCTCGATTGTGCACAGAGGGTTCGGGACCTCCCGGGTCCGATCGTGTGGTCGTGCCTTTGGGTGATCCCAGGCCCGGTCGTGACTTTGGGACCTCCCAGAGGTCCGGGCTATCATAGGACCTCCCTTCGGGGGTGCTCCTAGGACTGCCCGTGACCTCCCTGAGGTTCGAGTCGTGACATACCCGCTGCCCGGCGACAGCACATCGTGAAACCTCGCTAGGAGGTCCGTGCGCCACGTGGCCAGGATGTCGTACGCCGTGATAGGGAAGCCAGTGCAAGGCAACCCTGTCAGGAAGGAGACGTCCTAAAGGGTCGGCGCCATCTTCCCGCACGGAAGGTGGAACGTGTGTCTTTCTGGCCTCCAACGGTCAACCAGCACCATCAGCAAGGCCTAGTTGTATGGAAAACGCCTAGACGTACGACCAGGACCGCGGTCCTGGTCGTCCTCCGACGTTGCCTCCACCATCCTCACTAGTGGAAGGAGGTCTGCCGCTCTCAACCTGCATCGAAATGATTAAGAACAAACGTGACTGCGCGCAAAGTAGTCAGACCGCGATTGAGTGCATGAAGGTCAGAACTACACGTACCTCGGAACCCAGTTTGGGTGCAGCCTCCATGCCCTGATGGGCGTGCGCAGCCGCAATGTGCCAAGCTCAATCGACGCCTCGCCCTTCGGGGGGAGCATGGTACTGAGGCGACTACGGTGATGCGCGTCAATCACCGGGTCAAGCAACTCGTAGAGGCCTACGTTCGTCATACCTGGAAATGTAGCAATAAACAAAGTTCATAATTTATTCATGCATCTTTACGTAGCCTATGTAGCAACTACGGATTTTCTTTACAATTTTAATATGTGTCATGCCATTTTCCTAGTTTAAATGGTATTTTTGGCACTAACAAAATAATTACCGCGCACTAACAAAATAATAGCCGCGCACAAATAGGAAGGTAAATAATTACTCTACTTAGCTACTCTATACATTTTTTTACAGATATATAATAGGCGTCTTCCTATTTCTATAGATTTATCCTAAATCGTTCGAGTGCTGCAACATTCGTAACATATGCACGGCGAACTAGATAATTTGACTATTTCTGTAATTATTCTCATTGCTCTTCCAACCCTACTCAGCTACTCTGGATTTTTTATAATTTTAAAATATGTCATGGAATTTTTCTAGTTTAAAAGAGAATTCCTGCATTAATAATATAATTACCGTACACAAATGAGGAGCTAAATAAAGCTGGGATTATTCTGATTACAGTATTGCGCTCTGACTACCTGCTACACAACTCAAAATATGTACTACACAATTTGACTACATTTATATAATCTACTCAATTATATGCCGCTATTTTTGTTTGCTAACCGACAAAGTTTTGATCTAATGTACAAAGTTTAAAAAAAATATACCTGCAAGATGATCGATCGGATTCGATGCTCCGATAGTCTCTCCTCCGCGACGAACTGACAGAGTTTCGCTACCTTTCTTCTCTCCCTCCCCTTCATTCTCTTGTTTTTTTTTCTAGAATTAAAATGAATTATGGACTGATTTTTGGGGGTTTTATAGATGGATACCTATCGCCAGTTCAACTGACGACATGTTCCTGTCGCTAGTTCAACTGGCAACAGGAGCACTGTTCAACTTTATGTCGCCAGTTTAACTGGCAAGAGGTAGTTGGACCGGCGACAGGGGTCAATAGGGGCCCTGTCGCCAGTTGAACTGTCGACAAGGATATATTTTTGTAATTTTTTAGGGCGACTATTTATTTTTATAATTATTTTTTAAAAAAATATTATTTTTTTTAAAAAAAGTTGGCATTAGAGAAGAACATCATCTTCCAATTTGTCTTCTTCAGCTCCCATCGGCTTCTTCCTTCAGCCAACTGCGGTTGAATATTCATTTAATTACATTTTGCTATTTTAAATGTTCATGATCATTTAAGTATAATTTACTATTATGTCATTAATTTTGCTAATTTTGATGTACAAGTTGTTACCAACTGATAGCATATTTATATGTTTTGGAGATGCGCTTTCATTAGTGAGGTACCTTAATTGTATTTCTTTTTTTTTTTGCTCTGCTTTGCTTTAATTCATGTATGAATTTGATTGCACAAAAATACAAAATTATGCTCAGCTCAAATTAGATTAGTCATTCGAGGTTTTCATCTCACCCTTTATTTTTATCCTGGTTTCGCCGCTGGCTACCGCTGTGGTGCGTCAACCCCAAATTGCCTCCCTGTTGGACTAACTTCGCCGATTGGAATGGCTGCTGTTGTTCGTGATACCGGCCACAAGTTCTCAACTTCGACAGAGGTCACTGAAGCTTCGCCATCAGATCAATCACTTTGGCCAGCACCTCTTTACGAACACAAAGAATCTAGCCATGCCAGCGATGGCGTTTTGTTGGTGAGGTGGATCTTGTCATTGACGTTGACCTTCTGCGTGACCGCAAGTGACGCAGTATCACAAGTAGCGGCGGCAGCGACATCGTGGGCAGCAAGAGCGGCAACACACTCAGAAAAAGCAGTAGCTTGGCCATTAGGCACCGCAACATAGGTCGCGTCACATGTCATCGGTGAGTCGTGGGGCTGAGCTGAGAAAAGCCGCGGTGGAATTCAAGGGAGGGGAGAGTGAAGTAGAGAGAGCGTGACTAGGTACCACATAGGATCCTCAAGCTGACACGTCAACTAAATTTGTTAGTTTTTTTACAGGGAAAAGAGAAAATAAATTACAATTTTTTTTATTTTAGAGGATGCAAAAACACCGAAATGTTTGTTTTATCCAGCTTAAAAAAATGAACGTGTATTGTTTTATCTTTGGGCTGACTTTATATAGCGGCGGCATATCAGGTGTACATGACCAATTGTGTGGACATATGAACAAAAGAGATCCGAACGCTCCATCGTGGAATCAACAGCGCTGGGCGAGCGCGTGCGCACGTGGCAGCAAGAGCGAGCGACTCTTTTGCGTTTACCCCCTGCCTGAATGAGCGACCGCGCGCCAGTCCATTCCCCGATCTCCGATCCCCTACCCCCAATCCCCGGTCTTGCGATTCGGGGGCGGCGGCGCGACGCAGGGCGACTCGGACTTGAGGCGACTCGGGAGGAGGGACGAATGGGGTGAAAATCAGTCAGCGGTGCGGTGGACGGCAGCGGCACGACGCAGTGGGGGCACAACGCAATGGAGAGGAACCTACACCATGAGCTCTCCACCATCATCAGCTCACCAGGCAAGCCGAGATCTGATGGTAATTTAGCCAGCCACCATCATCACCGGCCTGGGCTGCCTAACAGCCTGGCCGCTCCACATCTTTCGATTTTGTTGCTCGTGAGGTTCAATCAGCTGCCCCCGCACTCAATCCCGTAGTCTGCTCGAGCATACCACACGGTCCACTGCCTCCCTTGATGATCTCAGTTTCATTGCCACCCTTGCTGATTAACTTGACCGATAGTTCATGACAGAAGATAGATTTCCAACAGTGATCAACGCGACTTCCTGAGGTTAAGGCAAACTGCTCTGAGCTAGACGGGGTAATGCAAATAATAGACGCATAGTAATAATGGTCAAGCTTCCATTTATATGTACTGAAACTTGAAAGATGCATGAATTAGAGAATGTAAGTATGGGGAATGAGCCACACGGAAGTGGCATTCCATTGATTCAATATATATAGAATGCAATGTATCACATGTACAGATAGGTTTCCAACTGTACTCTACATGATGGAAACGCTATCAAAGAATATCAAATCAATATAATACATTGCAATGCATGGTACACATAGTACATGTTAACACTCCCCTGCGGTCACATCGGCAGCTTGTGAACATTGAGACTGGCACGAAAATCAAAGAAAAGTGATGACGGTAGTCCCTCGGTGAATATGTCAACAAACTGTGATGTCGAAGGAACATGTAGCATGTCCCATGGCAACACGACCGCGGATGAAATGAAGATTGTCACATAACACGATCCTAGCCATTCGATGAGATTGGCGCAAGTCCTCAAGAAGTTGCTGAAGCTAACTGGACCGAGAGATGGTACTTTGTCATTTAGACGACCCAGAAACCAAATTCTCGCCAAGGAATAAGCATTGGAGTTCATCCCTCATATCATGGTCAGGGCGAGGGTATCGTCGGAGAGAGAGGATGGCCAACATCACTCAAGATGTCCATTAGGGTCTTGAGCTTGAGGAAACAATTCGTCGCGAACATATCACCTTGAACCAAACCGCCGAACTTGGCCCAAAGGTCGCGAAACAAGTTCTTGATGGTCCTCCATGCTACTAGCCATGCTCCACCCCCTAGGGGTCATCGGGAATACTTAGCGTGCCCTAGGGAATATGGACATGTATATAGGCTAGACATATAGCTATACCCATGGCAATATATAAAAATACCCCTTTTTCCATCAATGTAAGACAGAAGCAAGAAGGAAAATGCCCCTTCTTGTTCCCCTATGTATATATGACCCCAATGGCATGTAAGAAAGGGGGGCTCATTCTCTCATTCACTCACTTCTCTCTCAATACAACTAATACATTTGGCTCCTCTCACTCGGTCCTCTCATGATAAAAGGTATTCGCTACCCACTATGACGTCGTCCATGGGGATTGGACGAATAGCTATTGCACTAAAGGAGGAGCTGAAGCCCACCTATGCAAGAACCGTCGTGTGGCCCACCTCGCACGTCGCCTCAGAGCCCCCGCGCGGCCCACCGTGCACCTCACATTGGAGCATCCGCGCGGCCCACCGAGAGCTTCGCCTCTAAGCCGAAGCCCACCGCGTGGCTCGCCTCTGAGTGGAGGCCCACCTACGGGAGCTTCGCCTCCGATCCAAAGTCCACCGCGTGGCTCACGTCTGAGCGGAGGCCAACCTACGGGAGCTTCACCTTCGAGCCGAAGCCCACCACGCGCCTCACCTCCGACCAGCCCACTCACGCCTCAGCACCCCTATGCGGCCAACCTTCGCACCGTGTGGCGCAAGGGCCACCGCACCGCCAGCTTCGTGAGGCCCATTCGCATTGCGTGCGCGCGAGGCACATCACGACACTAGCCTTCTCGAGCCCCCATTGTGTGCCGCCTTCGCACACAACACTGCCAGCCCCTAGGGTTGCGGCCACGCCCGTCAGCTTTGCCTCTGATGACGACTACACATGGGCACCTCTGCTCGCTCCGCCGGCTCTGTGCCCACGCGACCTCATGGTCGCCGTCGCCGTAGAACCCCCCTCACCGGGCTCCCCCCTCGTGGACGCCCTCGCCCAAGGCTGCGTGGCGCCTCGGTCCCCCTCGTCGGCTCAGCGTAGCTGCCTCGTCTCGAAGCCAAAGCCCCCTCGGCGCCCACGAGCCCCCCTTTGGAAAGCTCCGGCCCCTTGCTCGAGGCTCCCTCGCCTGCACCGCCACCTTAGTGCGGTCGCAAGGGCTCCAGGACCACTCACTGCCGCTTTGGCCCCCCACGCTCGCGCCCGAGCTCCGACGCCACGACGGCCACCTCGTCGCCATCGATCCGACCGTCGCCTCGGCTCTGCCGACCTCCCCTCGTGCCGGCTCCACACATCCGCCGTGGGAGGAACGACCACCGCCAATTTGGCTGACCTTCCCCTTGCACCGGCTCCGCTCGTCTGGCGAGGGAGGTGCGGCCGCCACCGACTCGGACAACCCCCCCCTCGCACCGGCTCCGTTGACCTCCACGATCGCCCTCTCGTGGTAGGTAAGCACCATAAACACTAGCACGTCTTTCATGGACTGATTCAATTAACCATTACAAATAAATATCCTAGAGCAAGCCATCTAAAAGCCTCTCCAAATCCAGTTAACTATTCTTGAAAATAGTGTATTAATAGTGAAGCTCTTGTCTCTTACTATGTCGCTTTGCGAAGTGGTCGTCCGTGTATCAGTAAAATCATTCCATGACTACATCCTCACTCAAACTTAATTTCCTGTTCAATAGAAATAACACAAGCACATCATTGCACACCTTTGTGCTCCAAGGAAAACGACGCCTAATAGACTACGGTCTCGGCGAACACCTCGTATGCTCCAGCCTCGATGTATAAAGCCCACACGGGTGGCATACGTAAGCTCACCATCGTGGCACCCAAGACACCGCGCATGGCTCTAACACCCCAGTGCACATTGCCGCCTCAAGCGGGTGCGAAGTGTATAAACAAGACACCGCGCATGGCTAAAGCGCCCTGGTGCACACTAACTCACTCACGTGAGTGTGAAGTGTATAAATAAGACACCACGTATGGTCACTTACGTGAGTATGAAGTGTATAAACAAGACACCATGCATGACTCAAATGCCCTGGTGCACCCTAACACACCCACGTGGGTGTTAATTGTATAAACAACATATCACACGCTTTCGTGTAGTCCCTAATCGCTTTGAAGGTTGTGCCTCGACGACTAGTGAGTCTCTCGCCTCGATGGCCTCGCCTCGACAGGGAGACCTCACACATCGCGCTCCATTGTGCCATCCCTAATCGCTTCGAAGGATGTGCCTCGGTGACTAGGGAGTCTCCCACCTCGAAGGCCTAGCACATCGCGCCCCATCGCGTCATCCCTAATCGCTTCGAAGCTCATGCCTCGGCGACTAGGAAGTCTCCTACCTCGAAGGCCTCGCCTCAGTAGCGAGACCTCGCACATCGTGCTCCATTGTGCCATCCCTAATTTCTTTGATGGTCGTGTCTTAGCGACTAGGGAGTTTCCCGCCTCGAAGGCCGTGCCTCGGAAGGGAGACCTCGCACATCGCACTCCATCGCACCATCCCTAATCGCTTTGAAAGCCGTGCCTTGGTGACTAGGGAGTCCCTCGTCTCAAGGGCCTCGCCTCGATAGGAAGCCCTCGCATATCGCGCTCCATCGCGCAATCCCAATCGCTTCGAAGCCTTGAATGCCTCGCTTGGGCTAGGAGACCACGCAAATCGCTAACTTTGGGCTCCTCCGTGAGCCCTATCAAAAAAAGAATGTGGGACGGCGGCTGGCTTTGCGTCCCCCTCCCTAGCTTTGGGCTCCCCCACGAGCCCTATCAAAAAAGGACAGGGGACAGCGCTTGGCTTCGCCTCATCCTCGCTGCTTGGGGCTCCTGTTGGGGCCCGGATTTCTACATTCGAAACCCGCTATGTATTCTGAACTAGTCACATGATTAGTAGCTAGCTCACACAGTCATAACATCGATGAAATACCATCCATTCAATGAATAAATAAGAAGGTAATAAATTACTATTAAATAGTAATAACTGGACCTTATGGTCAAAGTTTACTTAACTTGCCATGCAGAGCTTAAGAAACAAATGAAACTCTTACAGCGGAAATAAAATAACTTATGGTGGCCATTCAACATGCCCACAGGCAATCAAGTGGGGAGCACATCCTGGTTCGCAAAATCTTCAAAGTACTCCTCCTTGTAGAACTCTTGATTAATTTGTCCTTCTTTAATTGAGCAACAATATTTAAAGCCGTGAGTACATAAAGTACTCCGCGAGTCGTAGGGAACAATATGTAATTAATATTCATTCAAGGCCTGAACAAAGGAATAGCCATATAGTTCTTTTGTAGAAATCAAGTGTTGACAATAAATAGATTGTAAAGCATAATTGAAAAGATATATAAATAAACATTTGCATTGAAATAACAAGTGAACCTCTCATTCACTTCCCAACCAAACCACCAAGTGAACATCCCATTCACCTTCCATCCATACCATCATCCACACATTTTATGAAAACTCTATACATCGTGTGAAATCCCCAGGCATTATCTATAACCGGGGACACAGCTGTTCGAACAATTTTTAATACTTGCAGAGGTTGTACAACTAGACCCACAAGAGATAATTAACTTGTAATGCTAGCCATGACACGCTTCCTTGTCCGTGCGACTAAGTGATTACCACAAGGCCTTTACAATCTTCCGTCTTAACCCAGTCCTGCCCGTTAAGGTTTCAACACCGAATGACATCACACCCAGATGAGGCCCCCTCTTGTGCCATGTGAGTATACTAAAGGGATACAAGTAGGCTACACTAGTTGGCAATTCAAAAATTCTACCACGTAAACCAGGAAGCCATGCAAGTAAGAGATCACAAATAGTTACCACCAGACGCGCAATGCAACGGAAGAAAAGTTAGAGCAGCCTGATCCAACGTTGAACACATCGATGTAGTGGTTGTAGTCGATTGTCCAGTGTCCTCGACACCGATTGTCCAGCATCCTCGGCACCAATCGTCTCCTCTAGCAGCCTTTGGCGTTTCTTGTGAAGACCGCGGATCATCCTTGAGTGCAACAGCAACCGCAGCAGCGCCTCTACGGTATCCACACGTCCAGGGATGGAACACCGTATGTCGGTGTGCTAACACCAGTGCGCACGACAGAGTCTTCGAGAAGATGGCGGCTAGGGTTTCGGTGGAGCAACTCACGTCCTCTCCTAATAGCCTCATGCATCCCCTTATATAGAGCCCATGTCAAATCCTATTCGAACTCGTTTGTTCCAACCCGTTAAGTGCGTGACCCGGTAGGTTCATGCGTAATCAATTGTGATTCAGAAACTCTTTTTCGATCACAAGTCGTTGGCGGTTCCTAGCAGGATATAACGATTCCTGAATACACATAAATTATATTGGACAAACCTTAATGTAATATGATCTACAAGTAGGTCCTTATCACTTACGACCAGCTCGTATCTCTATATGACCAATTCATATTTAGTCATGACTAGTTCGTAACTCCTTACAACCAGTTTATGACGACTTAGTGATTATGTTCGACCAGTCTACGATTAGTTCGTATCTTCATACGACCAGTCCGTATCTGTTCGAATTGAATGACCTACTTGTGTATTCTCCCTTTGCCTCAACACATCTGGTTGAACATCAGGTGAGAAATTGTCATCCATGGACTGTTCAATACTTTCTTGATCAAGTGACAGATAACTTAATATGGTCGACTCTTTAACCACTAGTGGTATGGCCATGCACTTTCTTTATCCGACCACATCGAGGGGCCAGAGATATCTCTCCTGTTATGTTAGGAGGGGCAAATCCCATATCCGACCAGTCACATTCCTTCGCATGTTTCATAGCATACCCAAAAGCTACCTTTATAACTACCCAATTACGGAGTAGCGTTTGGCAACCCCTAAGTGTACTATTACACATGTGTAGGAAACCATGCTAATCTCAGGTGTAAGGATTACACATCATCATTGCTTGAGACCAACTGATGACACATAAAATCATAACAGTCTCGATAGTGTCTCAAGGTGGGTCAATCCAACACCATGTTCTCTAACATGTGTTCGCATTATTGATTCAATATCCCTATATCCATGACCAGTGAAATATAGTCATCAATCAATACATGTGTTGGTCGATAAGTTACTAGTATTCCGACCAATGACATTCGACCAGAGATACATTTAGAATGACATCATATAAGTTGAAGAGCTTTACCAACAAGTCACATACTTGTTAATCTTTATAACTGATAATTCATTCAAAGAACATAATAACATTTATTCAATAACTCATAAACATAGACGTGATATAATCATATCTATGATTACTTCTAGGGCATATCACCAACATATACATCCATCCCGGAACCCACACCACCACTTGGCAGTTCTAAAGCTAAGACATTGCAAATTAATCAGCCACGTTCATCCCATACTGTACATGTGGTTGTACGATGTGGCCCAGCTCAATGGAGCACAAGATTAAGTCCTTAGTATTCACCCAAACGAGACTACCTCATTCTAATGTGCGAACGACACCCTCTTTACAACACGATCACTCGCCTGAGCATGAAACCATTTTGTTTAACCAAAACCAATGACAATCCCTGCCATAACACACAAGTTTTATAATAGTGGCATTGCACCACACCTTTTACAATAGTGGCATTGCACCACAATTCTATATTTCATTAAGTTAAATTAAGAGCATTGATCATGTGAACATGAGCCCATCGTATAACTAAGCACGACTAAGCATATCTATGACAACCCATGTTGGTAGTACAAATATATCCAACTGATAATAACTCTCCTATGGTGACAATGGATACATGGCATTCAAGTTCATCAAGGTGGCATAATGACAACTAGGTGATTAACTATTCCCAGAAACAGTTGATCATATGAAAGTAGCATGCAATTTGATATAAAAAACAAATATTTTTGAAACACATAGGTTCAATATGATCAAAGGATTATGACTTGTCTTGGTCTTCAAATCCTGCTCCTGCTCCGTGGAAACGTTGTCTAAACGAGACAGAGAAAACGAACGAAACACAAATAAATAAATAAATAAATAATCCAAAATTAACAAAACTAGCACGGGAAGAAACAACTTGGTTTTATATGAATTTAGAAACTTGAACGGGCTGAATAGGAGTTCGGGCGAAGGAGAACAGACTTTCAGAAATTTAATTCAAGTAAAAAGAGAGAGAAAACACTATTTCGGAATTATTGGAATTTCCTTCCTAAAGGAAATTCTGGATTATTGCGTTAGCATGACGTCAGCAAGCGAATTAATTTTCAGCCAGAATTAATTTTCTAAAAGAAAAGAAATTCGGTCACTAACAGGTGGGGTCATGGTCTATAAACCAAGTCCACAGAAAAGGCTTACAGTCCATGGCGAACTGGGTCTACATAACAGAAACTGACATGCGGAGTGGGGTGCACATGACATTGACTCAGTTCACGGTGAACCAATTCCACACACCGATTTGATCTAGGGCTGGCTCGAGTGACACACGGGCATCACGTGGCAGCCACGCGGGTGGCTAGGGATGGGGGACGATGCTCAGCTTTGCCTCCTCGTCGCTAGCTTTGGGCTCACTCGTGAGCCCTATCAACAAAGGATAGGGGACAACGTGCGACTTCGTCTCCCCCTTGCTAGCTTCGGGCTCCCCCACGAGCCCCATCAAAAAATGATGGGGAACGACACTCTGCTTTGCCTCTCCTCGCTAGCTTTGGGATCCCCACGAGCACTATCAAAAAAGGATGGTGGATAGTGCTCGGCTTCACCTCCCATCGTTAGCTTTGGGCTCCCCCACGAGCCCTATCAACAAAGGATGGGGGACAGCCCTCAACTTCACCTCCCCCTTGCTAGCTTTGAGCTCCTCCACGAGCCCCATCAAAAAACTATGAGGGACGATGCTCGGCTTCGCCTCCCCCTTGCTAGCTTTGGGCTCCCCTCGAGCCTTATCAAAAAAGGATGAGGGACGGTGCTCGACTTCGCCTCCCACTCATGAGCTTTGGGTTCCCCCATGGGTCCTTTCAAAAAAGGATTAGGGAGGGCGCTCGGCTTTGCCTCCAGCTCACTAGCTTTAGTCTCCTCGTGAGCCCTTTCAAAAAAGGATGGGGGACGGGGCTCAAATCTTTGACACCTCATGCAAAGCGCAAGCGCCCGCCTCGGGCCTACGCTGTGCTCCCCCATCGCACATTATTTTTTGAAGATGGGGGATGATGCTCAATCTTCGCCTCCTCCCGTAGATAGCATTAGCCCTTCATGCCACTTTAGGTTGTGTGCACAAACCCCTAAATGTGGTTGATGGGGGGACGGTACCAGGCCCCCATAACAAGACCAACAAAAACAACGACACCAAAGCAATGATCAATTATAACAAGTGATAATGCCGGGCCTGTGTTGACGACTTCATCCGCACGAGCATCGCTCTGACGCGCCACCTGTCTTGAATGTGAGAACCCTAAGACTTAAATTAATCTAAACAACAACAAACAATAATAAGCAGTAAATTATAGACTAATTGAGAACACGTGGCAAATCATTAACATACAACATTTCGTTATTAAGAGTTTACAACAGGAATATAAATAAAAACATAACACCGTTACAAGCTCAGAGTCAATTACAAGCGTGCATTACAAGCGGAAGTAAAACATAAATACAAACTCTGAATTAAGTACAAGAGCTTTTTACATCAAAGAATAAATAAGAATTACAACTTTGAGTACATTACAAAAATAAAGTCTTGCATGCTTGGTAGCCTTAAGCCTTTTCCTTCCCTTTGCCTGTGCATCGACAGCAAGTAGAGCATGTTCCTCGCCAACCCAAAGCCCTGCCACTCTTTCATCCATTTGTTAGCAAAATCCAAAAGACCGAAAGCAAACCCAAAACCAATAAAGTGCGGTAGAGGAGAAGAAAGATTGCCGTCATAAAGTATGAAGCTCACCGAGGTTCCAGACTGTCCGGAGCCAGTCGGCATCTTCTTGCTAGGGTGGGTTTCATCACTCGGTATTTAGAAAAAAAAACCCAGCACCTACTTTTTTTGACTTACCGTAGCCGTAGAAAATCCGAAGAATAGTGCTCTATGGACCAATGGTCCGTTCCTTCTACCCAGCAAAACAGCCCACACTAAGAGAGATGAGGATAGGGCAAGGGCAAACCAGGAAAGAAACAGCAGCTAGCCCGAGCTGAAGCCCCACAAAGCCCCAAATAAAGACCCCATCTTTTGCTCACAGCAATTGCCCACCTTTCTCTCTTCCAGAAACTAGCCACAAACCGCATGAAGCACCACTGCTAACCAGCAGCCACCAAGAGCAAGCCCAACCCCCACTGCCACCACAAGGCAAGAGCAAACCAGCAGAAGCAACCAGCTCCATCAAGCACCCACAACCCTCACACAAGGAAGTCAAGGAAGAAAGCAGGAGGCAAGGAGGAGTTGGGAAGATAAAGGTCGACCAAGACTACCAGTGGATCGACCACGATAACCTTTGGACTGACCAAACCATTCCCCAACCAATAGAACGTCAGGTAAGCCCACATATTAGCCATTCCCCACATCATTCCTCTTAGCATCACACACAACACTCGCACTGCACACAGCCACACCCGACAAGGCAAGGTGACCAAGAGAAAGGCACCCATGCCTAAGTCGGCGTAGTTACCACACTGCCGGTGAAAAGCCACAAAAGGCCACCGTATGCCATCGAAAGCGGGGATGAGCTCCCCAGCGCAAAACCCCCACCCCAAGTACCGACACGACCACCATAGCTAGCTAGAAATTTGCAAAGTATGAACAAGGGGAAAGAGAAATTATCTGGATTAAGGATTGGAGTCAAAGCCGAAGCCAACCATGCCAACCAAAGCTCACCTTGCCAAGAGCCGTTCCATCAAGCCAACATCACCACCATGCCCACCGAATCTCAAGACATCATCACCACCGATACCATGCCCACCGAGGCCAAAGACCAAGACATCATCACCATCACCATCAACAATGCCCACCCAGCCACTACTGAAGCTAAAGGACCGAATCATTCCCCCTCAAGCCATACCACAGCCGAACCCCACCATGCACATGAGAACCAAGTCCTTACCATCACCATTACCAAAGCCCACCCGCCCGCCACCGAACCATCCCCTCATACCACCATCGACACCCCCAAAAACCCACCAAAAATATCACAAAGGCCACAAACCAAGCAAGGGCCAAATCAGCATAAGGGGGAAAAGCTAAATAAGGGTTAGGAGTAGAGTGGAACCATCGGGGTAGCCAAGCAAGTAGCAATCGTGTAGATCTGGAATGGGGAATGGCGAAGGAGCGACTGGGAACCCACCAACCGACAACAGAAAGGGCGGTGAAGAACCATCCAAGAAGACGACTAGCGTAGTCATGGGAAACCACCAGGAAGGCACCAACGCACCAGGTGACACAGATCCAGAGAGGGAGCTGGAGGAGGAGAGCCGTAAGGAGGTTAGCAACCACTGGGCAGCGGCGGATCTAAGCAGGGGAGGAGGTGAAGAGCCAAGAGAGGCAAGGGTGTGGGGGCGTGTTGTGTGGGTGGGTGTGCTATGTTGTGGGTGTTGTGTGTGTTAGTGTTAGGTGTGTGTGTGTGTGTGTGTGTGTGTGCGCGCGCGCGCTGAGTAAGTTTAGTGCAATGTGTGTTAGTGTTAGGTGTGTGTGGGTGTGGGTGTGGGTGTGTGTGTGTGCGCGCGCGTGCGCACTGAGTAGGTTTAGTGGTAGAGTGTGTTAGTGTGTGTGTTTGGTGTGAGTGTGTGGTTTGTGCTTTTTAGTGTTGAGTGCAGGCCATGATTAGTGTGGTGTTCGTGAGCGCCTTTTCACTAGAGTTAGGATAGTCTCAAGTGGGGAAAATTCAGGGACCGAGATAGCAACAACCTAGCCTTTATGTTCGAGCCAACCCAAGCTAGGGGCGAGCATTTGCGAATTTAGCAACCTTAGGTTCTAGAGCTAACAGGCGGTAAGACAATAACAAATAGGAGGTGCTAACCTAGCGGGATCCGAAAGCTTTAATTAAATTAAAATCTGCTAAATAAAGGAACAGCAAGTTAGTGTAAGCATAATACCACCCAAACAACTAAGTATTTTTGGTCATACGCGTCTGCTGAATAATTGCAAAAGGCGAACCAGCTCAAGCAGGAATAGCTGATCCAGAATCCATTAACGCCGAGCTTTACTATGAATACGAAGGCAAGCTTATTCTCTTGATCACCAACATAGTTATTGTCGGACCCGGGAGTAACACCCCCAAATCCCCTATGTATATCTGAACTAGTCCTATGATCAGTAGCTAGTTCACAGAATAAACAAATATGGTAACATCCATAAATCGCACAATTTTATTAATGAATATCAGATTTTATTACAAGAAAGGATTACGAGCCAACAATAAAGAACACAGCGGAAGACGAAGAAGACATAGTAGAGCCCAGCTAATCTGCCACATGCAATCGATTGGGTAGTGGCCTAGTCATCGATATCTACACCGGTAGCGAAGTTCTTCCCTCTGAAATTTATTTGCATTAAGTAAGGGTGAGCACAAACAACCGTGCTCCCCAAGTTACACCCAATAACAGATTATAATGCATGCAAGGATATATCAAAAGAAGGCTTATTGGTCGAATTTGAATAAAGCAATGTTTTCTTTAAATATTTATACTAAGTTCCAAAGCAGTTATTCTATAACTAAAATTCATTTTATAAATTCTCAAGTTTTATAGTAGGATAACCTCATTTGAAATATGGTGATGGATACCTGTCAAACCTAGGAGCGAAGGATCCCAGATTCTTTGTGCTTCATATACTAGTCCAGGAACAACTAGTGTACACAGTCAACAAAAGTGGATAGCATAACCATAAAACGTCATTTATTGATAATAAACAAGGTCTCTTACAAAAGGGGCATAAAGCCAACAAGCAAAATATTGCGGAAGTAAAGTGGTAAAGTAGACCAAACGATTTGCCACAGGCAATCGTCTCGAGTGTTGGAAATATGCCCTAGAGGCAATCATAGAGATGATTATATTTCATTATGTTCATGACATTAGATAATATGTTATCTTGTTCCCAGAATAATATCGATAATATTTACTATCAAGTATGTGACTTGATTGTGAAACTCTATATTTATATGATGATTATTCTTAAATGTTCCCTGGTCGGAAACATATGAGGACACATATGGATAGACTAGCATATGTATTGGTTGATGACTATGTTTCACGAGTCATAGATATGGAGATATCATACCAATAATATGGACACATGTTAGAGAACATGGTGTTGGAAAAGACCCACCTTGAGACACTGTTGAGATTGTTATGATTTCGTGTGTCATCAGTTGGTCTCAAGCAATGATGATGTATAATCCTTAGACCTGAGATCAACATGGTTTCCTACATATGTAATAGCACTCTTAGGGGTTGCCAAATGCTACACCGTAACTGGGTAGTTATAAAGGTAGCTTTCGGGTGTGCTATGAAACATGGGGAGGAATGTGACTGGTCGGACATGGGATTTGCCCTTCCTAACATAACAGGAGAGATGTCTCTAGACCCCTCGTTGTGGTTGAATAAAGAAAGTGCATGGCCATGCCACTAGTGGTCGAAGTGTCGACCACATAAAGTTATTCGACACTTGATCGAGAAAGTATTGCACAGTCCATGGATGACTTAATCTCACCTGGAGTTCAACCAGATGTTGTGAGGCAAAGGGATAATACACAATCAGGTCATGGAGAGAACATGATCACCAACTGGTCGTAAGGAGTTACGAGCTGACCTGGTCATAGATCATATTGCATTAAGGTTCGTCCGATATATTCTACGTGTGTTCGGGAATCGTTATGTACTGCTAGGTACCGCTAACGACTTGTGGTCAGAAAGGGTTTCCGAATCACAACCGATCACACATGAACCTATAGGGTCACACACTTAAAGGGCTGGGATTTGATTTGGATGGTGATCCGAATTCTGGTAGGCTACGAGTTGGATGCCTATATATTGAGGGGCGGTGGCATGGGGTGCGAAGAAGGAGAAGCTTTTGAAGAACATCCCGAAACCCTAATAGCCACGCCTTCCTCATCCACGCTGCCGGCGCTGGCACTCCAGCACGTGGTGTACCTGCCCCGTACGTGTGGATACCTTGGAGGTGTTGTTGCAAAGCATCAACACTAAGACGATCCGCAACTCATGACGACCTCTTGGAGGAGAAGACGCGCGGCAAGAACGACCACGACTGCATCAAATCGCTACATTGACTCTACTTCCGCTACGAGTCAGCACGTCTAGTGGTAATCTTGTGATCTCTTACTAGCGGAGGTTCCTTGGTAACGCAGTAATTTTTTGTTTTGTGCTGTCATAGCCTTCCCGCGATCCCTTCATCGAGGTAGTCTAGTCGTCCAAGTTCTCATTCTCCTCGTAGTACTCTTCTCCTGATCAACAATTTATTAAGCAAGGTGAGTACAAATGAATGTACTACGCAAGTTACACCCAATTTAACAGAATTATAATGCATGCAAGGATTCAACAAAGGGAGGCTTATATGGCTCAATTTGCACAAAGCGACATTTTTCAATTAAATATTCATACTAAGTTCTAAAGCAGTTTATTCTATACTAAAATTTATTTCCTAAATCTTAAGTTTTATAGTCAGATAACATTCATCAACAAGTAGTGAAGGATACCTTCCTATCACATGGTTACCCGCCCAGATCCCCATTTGGATAGAAATCCAAAATTATTTAATAAAGTCTTTTGAAATCAAAACCAAAATCTAACTTGGAGTGGCTTTGCTAGCATGCCCTTGACCGTGGACACGGCTATTTGAATAGTTTTACACTCTACAGAGGTGGTACAACTTTACCCACAAGAGATAATTGACTTACAATGTCTGTCTGACACACTACCAAAGGTGTGCGACTAAGTCATTATCACGAAGCCTTTACAATGCATCATCCCACAATAGTCCCACCTCGCTAAGGTTTCACCCCCTTTGGATAGAGACCCGCCGGGTTTAGGCCCCCTCTTGCGCCAGGTGGGAATACATAAAAGTAGGTCATAAAAGACACCCACGCAACCGGATAGCACAACCACGGTGAAATGGTACAAATTATTTAGCTAGGTCCCGTTCACACAGGACATGTGGTAGTACGATGGGACTTAGCAAGATGTGGCTCGAAGACCGGTCTTTAATTGACTTGGGCGACTTTCCATAAAACCCATGGGCATCGGTCATAGAAATGACTTGATCCTGTGCATCGACGTGCACCATCCAAACATCCATTTCGCCCAAGTCCAAACCAATTTTCTTTTTATTTAACAAGTCAAATATTTTATAAATTTCTATGGTGAAGACAATACCATAGTATTGTTTAAATCATAGTCGAACTTGTGGCTAAATTCCCCAAAGTAAATATTTTGGTCTAAGCTTTGGCTAAGCATAGCGTTTTTTAATATGTTCTAGCTCATACTAATGCATCAACTAGATTTTAACTAAGGTGTCGAGGAATGGTTGATTTAATAACAAAGTTTGGCTATACAAAGGAATATGGGATAACTATAAAGCTTGAAAAAGGGATTTAAATTACTTGAATTTAAATAAGCATGCAATAATAATTTAAAACGGAATTTAAATAATTTAAAATAATGGGATTCAATATGTTCAATGATGTAACTTGCTTTGCTCAAATGCTTGAGGATATACTTCTTCGCAATATTCGAGTTCCCTAGAGTCGTCGAAATCTATACGCGAAAAGGAACCAAATTTAAATAATACTCAAATAAATTCAAATGAACTCCAAATTGAATAATTTTAGTGTAGATAGGTAGATCTTGATTTTAGATGAATTTAGAAATTTGAATCGCTCGAATCGGAGTTTGGACGGAGGAGAATGGGCTTCCGGAAGTTTGAAAAAACATAAAATGATGAAAAAAAGGAATTTTTGGATTTATTTTTTTAAAAGGAAAAACAACTTATTGCATCATGATGACGTCAGCACCAGAAAAGGATTTCCGGCCGATTTAATTTTCCAAAGGAAAATTAGAAAATGCCACGTGGGCGCCACGTGGCTGCCACGCGGGCCAACAAGCCGAGGTGGCTTGTGACGTGGCCCACCACGTCACGGCCACGTTGGCACCGGAGATAGCGGTCGTGCGGGCGCGTAGCTTGTCGGCGCTACACGCCATGGCGAGGCTCGGCCGGGGTGCCAAAAGGAGGAGGGGGATGCAAGGAACCTAGGGCTCTTGGTCTCCTTGATAGGGCAAGAGGGGCTCGCCAGTGGTGACGAAGAAGGCGGCGGTGAAGAAGGGGCCCTAGTGGCGACGGCGGTCCAATGGGGCTCCAGTGGCGAGGAAACGCGCACGAGGTAGAGCCCGAGCGTGCGATGCCGGCGGTGGAGGTGGAGGTGGCGAAGAGTCGACGGTGGCGAAGGAATCGGTGGTTGAAGGAAGCTCGGGCGGCGAGGAAGAACTTAGTCAGCAAGCAGGCGAAGATGGGAAGTGGGGGAAAAGGAAGAGGGGCGCCAGGTGCATGCTTTTATAGGCGGCGGGGAGGAGGAGAGAGGCGGGAGCTGCATAGGCGCACGAGCGAAGCTTGGCCAGAGCAGGGCATGGGCGCTGCGCTTGGTGGGATGGGGGCAAGTGGAGGGGAAGAAAAAGAGGGGAGCAGTGGTGGCGAAAAACGTGGCATTCAATGCGCATTGAAACGGGCGGCGAAGGTGAGCGAAGACGACGCGACGGGGGAGACGAGCTAACGCCGACGCAGCATGGGGCGCTAATGGGAAGAAGGAGGGGGATGGGGAAGACAACACCGATGGTGGGCCCTACCTGGTAGCGACGCGGAGGGATGTGGAGTTTGGGAGCCGTCCGATTTCGATCGGACGGTCCATGAAGAAAGCGCGGTCTTGTTGAGACGCTAGCGAATTAGCGCGCCCAGCGTCGAAGAGGAGCGGCAGCAGCAGTAAAGGCTGGGTGGCCTTGGCCTTCGAGTGGGCCGTCTTGAGCGAACTGGGAAGGAATAGGAGTGGTAAGCGAATTGACGAAGGCTAATAGGGGATTTTCAAATGCATTTTTGAATGAATAAATACAAGAAAATCAAAAGGCTTTTTAGAAAATAGTTAATTAGGTCCAAAAATTTCAGAAAAATACACAAAAATTCCTTGAATTATTTGGAACTTAACAATATTATTTATAACTTAACTTTAGCTTTTAATTTTGAAATTTAATTACTTTTGGCTTTCGGGCAAAAAGGAAAAACCCTTTTAAAATTTGAGAAAATCCAAGAAAATACTTAAAATACTATTTTTGACTTTAAATCCAACAAAGCCCAAGAAAATTCAAATAAACCAATTTTTATTAACTCATTTTAAATTATTTTTATTTTCTAAAATTTCAAGCTTAAGCTTTATTAATCCAATAAACCAAATGGTTAATTTTAATTTGAAATTTTACAAAAAGCTCTGAAATCGGGATGTTACAATACCCTCCTATCACACGGCTAACAGCCCACTTTCCCAATTAGATAAACTATCTAAAATCATTTATCAAAATATTTTCAAATCAAAACCAAAATCTAACTTTGAGTGGCTTTGCTAGCATGTCCATGACCGTGGAGACGGCTATTTGAATAGTGTGGATACCATGGGGATATGCCTGAGATCTTAGGATGATGTTACAATTGGCAATGTCGTTGACGGTTTGTCGAATCACGTGTTTTCGGCAAAGCTCCAGGTCTGTCAGGCCTCTGGCGGTCTGATCGGCCATTGTGGCGGTTAGACCAACCATGCCTGTGTGGTTTTTCTGAAATGGTCATTGGCGGTCGGGCCAGGCGAGTGGCGGTCGAGCCGTCTAGTGGAGCGATCGAGCGGCTTTACTGGCGGTCGACCGACCATTGTAATGTCTTTGGATTTTGGAGCTGAGCCAAAAATAGAAGGTGTAGGCAAGTGAGAGGGTTCTTCTACACTTGGTCTCACAATTTTTGGAGCTTCCAGGCAAAAGTTCTATTGGTTTGAAAATTACAGTAGGTTTCGGATTTCCATGATGGAAATTTGGCTAAGTCCTAGCTAAGCGGTCGGTAGCCAATGTGGCGGTTAGGCCGGCGAGGCGGTCGAGGCCCAGCCATGGTGGCGATCGACCGATTTTCACTGTCTCGTTGTCGCCGTGGCGGCGATGTTTGGAAGTTAGGTCAAGTTCACGGGTTTCATGGCATATGTGTTGCATGATGCATGTTTTGACTAACGTGGGTCAAGTTGTGAAGAACTTGTTTCCAGAATCGATTTCTTTGTCTATTGTTGTGCAGGTTGCTTGGAGGTCAATGACGGTCAACGGCGAGGATGATCGGGACTAAGCTTGGAGAGCTGAGGTCTAGAACGATCGGGGATGCCGGGTGGAGTCAATGGAGTCAAGCATTGCGCAAGAGGGACAAAGGTAACCAAATGGGCAGTTCGGTGCGACGGGTTTGATCAAGCGGCGCAGGGGTCAGTGCAAGTGCCATGGTGGTTTCGGTGGGAGCCGGATGGGAGAGACTTGCCGACATGAAGAGCATTTGGATCAACCTACGTGGCGAAGCATGGAGGTGCTTCACGAAGATGGGACTCGATCTTTGCAAAAGATCGAGAAGAATATTTGGTAATTTCACCAAATACGCTTTGGTGACCTTTGCCAACTCACGGCGCAAAGATGGCGCAAGGTGAAGCGGATTAGGTCAAGAGATGAAGACGGCGCTTTAAAACGCGTGCGTATGTGATCCGTTTGTGTGTGGGCCTTAACGGGAGCCCATTATGGTTACTCTTCTAGAAGGTCTAAGCCTCCACTATAAATAGAGGAGGGAGGTGGCTGCACCCCCTTAACCCTTTTCATTGTTTTGAAACCCTAATTTGTTTAGGGAGAGGCTTAGTGGAGGTTAGGGTTCTAGAGAGTTGGATTGGATTTAGTGCTCATGTATTGAGTCTTTGTCCTCCATTGGTGGAGTGGCTGTAAACCAATACCCATCATATCAATCCAAAGTGATTTCTCTCAAGATGAATCTATTCTCTCTTTTTCTCTCTATTTGGTGATTTGGTGCCTCTCTTTGATTCTCGAGTTTTTGCTTGGTTTCTTGGCTTGATCTAACTTGCTGTGACTTGTGGGAATTCTTCTAGGATCATCTTGATCATCAATTACCCACGAGCAAGTCTCTAGATCATATTTTGATTCTTACTCAGTTTTTGACCTAACTTTGCTCAAACTGCAAAAGATAGGAACCTTAGCTTGGATTTCTGCGATCCTTGATTGGAATAGGTTCACAATATCTTTGAGAAGGTGTGTGTCAAGTTTCATGGAGTTTGGACGCATAGATCAAAAGTTAGATCGATTTGAGTTTCGGTTTTCGGGCTGTTCATACTATTCTGGACAAAATCGGTCAGACCGATTTTAGAACGCCGGTCAGACCGCTCACATAATGTAGGTCAGACCGCTCGAAGAACCGATCAGACCGCCGTACAAAAACCGGTCTAACCGCTCAGCCTCTGATTTGATTTTCCTTTGATCTATTGCTTTGGGGTTCTTAGTGTGGATTCAATACAAGTCTTCCGCTGTACTTATAGAGTGATCTTCATAGCTTTCGTAGCTACTAGAGTAAAATTGGTGTTGAATCCATCCTTTGTGAAAAAGTGAGCGTGCTCCTATTCACCCCCCTCTAGTCGCCTTTCGGTCCAACAAGTGGTATAGGGCCCGATTAGTTCAATCTTGATCTTAACCGGTCATTGAACTTGGCGATGGATAAGTACTCGACCAAGCCGCATGTCTTCGATGGGCTCGACTATGCCTATTGGAAGAATCGCATGCGAGTCTTCCTTGAGCGAAGGACAAGCTATATGGGAGGTTGTTCGAGCCCCTTCGTTTTGCCGAAGTTGCTCTGGGGTTTGTGACCCTCTTGGCTAACAATAACAAGGCAAATAACCTTCTATATGCTGGGCTTGGTAGGCAAGAGCACGATAGGATTTGCAACCTTACGACCGCACATGAGATTTGGCACACCCTCAAAACTTACCATGAGGGATCGTCCCAAATCAAGCAAGTGCGTCAGAATGTCTACAAGCGAGAGTACAACAAATTCGATATGCGTCCTGGCGAGAGCATCGATGACGTCTTTACCCGTTTCAACAAGGTTATCAATCAGATGAGAGCTGTTGACATTGAGTTCTCTCAATCTGAGAATGCCACCCACCTCTTGGCTGCAATCAACACTAAGGAGTGGGAGATAAAGGCAACTGCCATAGAGGAGAACGTCGATCTCTCTAATCTCACTTTGGAGCTACTTTATAGCAAGCTAAAAACTCATGAGATCAAGAGAGGCAGTAATCCTAAGAAGGATAACATGGCTTTGGTGGCTGATCCTCTCAAAGGACTCTGATGGTTCTTGAGTCTTCTTACGGTTTTTCTCTTGCGTGTTTATCGCTATTCAAGAAGAAGAGTTTGAGAGTTTTCTGAGGCTGATTTAGCTCTTTTAGCCAAGAAAGTCCTGCGGGCATATAACAATGTCGAAAGCGAGAAAGAGAGGTGGCCTGTGACATGCTATGAGTGTGGAGAGTTATATCACATCAGACCAAGCCCCCAAGTTTGAAAGGTAAGGGCAACCACAAGAATGAGAAGCCTACCTGGAAGAAGCCTAAAGGGGGCAAGCCCAAGTATGATGCTGCCAAGCTCATGAAGGCTTCTCACCGAGTCCTTGCCACTTTTGGAGATCAATCTATGAGCGATGTGGACTCCGGGAGCGAGGAGGACAAGGAGGAGGAGATTCCTCAAGACAAGAAGGGGAAGGCCAAGGATTTCACCGGCATGTGCTTCATGGCCGACTCCGTCCACGCCGATGACAACGATGAGGTACCTCTCTCCTATGATATTCTTTCTGCTAGATGCGATAACATGTATGAGCAATTGCTTAGTCAGGATAAGGCTTTAGAGTTCACCATGGCTAGGAATAAGGATCTAGAGTCACAAGTTGAGAGTTTAAAATTAGAGCTTGTGAATGCTAAGAGTCTAGATGTTGATGAATGTTCATCCTGCCATGCTTTGCACTCCGAACTGTCTAAACTGCAATCTACTTATGATATTGCTTTGCATCAACTTGAAAATGCTAGGACTGAGCTAATTGATGTCAAATCTGCTCCCTGTGAAAAATGCTTAGAGTCTAGCAAGTTGGATGCTTCTGGTAATGTGAAATCTAGTTTTTTCTCTTTCTGCTTAGAACGCGAACATGAAGTTAAGGATATTCTAGAAGCAGTTAGAGCTAAATATGCCAAGCTTAAGGACACAATTGAGTCTACACCTTGTGCCTCTTGTGCCGCCTATAAGTTTGAAGTTGCTCATCTTAAGGAGAAACATGCTAGAGCCATTAAGGGCAAGACTTGTGAATCATGTGCTAATGTTGGAAAAGAGAATGCATATCTCAAGGATACTTTAGAAAGATTCTCTAATGGTGAAAAACAGTTAAACATGATTCTAGATAAATCTAAAACTCCTTTTAAGAAGCAAGGTTTAGGATACAACTCTGCCCATGACATGTCCAAGCCTAATGTCATTCAGGTCTTGGAAAAAGGCTTAGTTGAATTCCAAACCCAACCTGCAAAAACTGTCTTTAAATCTGCAGGGTTTGTCCAACCTTTTCTTGAGGCAAAAGGTGCTTCTCCCAATGGTACAAAATACCATTGCACCTATTGCAAGAAGAGTGGACATTTGGTTGAGTTCTGTTGGCGTGGGTTGAAGAGCGCTAAGAAAAATATTGCTAGAATGTCATCTAATCAACCTAGAGCTTTTATGAGACATGGTCATGTACAAAAGAAGAACCCGGTCTAGGATTTGCTGCACATGCTCATCACCATGTTCCTAGGCAGGATGCATCTCATGTTCTTGTTACCATTGCTCATAATAGAACGCTAATAAAGTCAAGGACAGACATCTGCTTTGCATACTACTTTCATGAGATGAGTGTCTCGATCTTGGGTTCCCAAGTCGCTTTTAACTAACTTGATGTTGAGACACATCGTTCTTTTGCTCCTTGATTTTCGGGATTGCCGCGGAAGGGAAGAACACATGGTTAAATCGACTCGGGTGTTCACGCCATATGACCGGAGACTCAAGATGGTTCACCTCCTTCACGCGGTCAGCAGGTGATGACTTCATCACCTTTGGAGATGATACACAAGGCGCATTGAAGGAACTGGGTGATCGGGGTGAGCGACAAGTTCATTCTCAAGGCGTTAACGCTTGTGTCACGTTAAGGTACAATCTCCTTTACGTCTCCTGACTTCTCGATGATGGCTATGAGACTCGTTTTAAGAAGAATGCCTATCGTGTGCTTGATTCTTTTGGTGAGCTCGTTTTGGGATTTCTAGAGTTGGTAGAATTTTTGGGTGATTTTTACGAATCTCTTCTTTGGATCCCTTAAGTGTTAATTGCTTCTTCTTCGATGTCGGCTTTGGCACCGCGTTTGGGGCACATTAGTTTTGATCATCGTCTGAGTTAGCGACCTTGATCTCATGAGAGGTTTGCCTAAACTTAAAAGCGTCAAGGATCTTTGTATGTGCGCCAGTAGGCATGGCAAGTAAGTTATCGCTTCACACCGGTCATTGACTATGGTCATGGCTGACGGACCGGGACAGTTACTTCATATGGATACTGTTGGTCCTCCTAGGGTTCGGTCAGTCGATGGCAAATGGTACATTCTTGTCATAGTCGATGATTTTTCGAGATACTCTTGGGTGCTCTTTCTTGCTTCGATGGATGAGGCTTTTGATCATTATCATGACCTCGTTCTTCGTTTGGCTTCTGAACTTCCTGGTGCCTTGAGAGCGATCCGCAGTGACAATGGCACGGAGTTCAAGAATGCTTCTTTTGCCTCTTTTGTCTTTGGCGCGGTATTGAGCATCGAGTTCTCTTCTCCACGTCCCTCAACAAAATGGCGTTGTAGAAAGGAAGAACGAGGACTCTAGTCGAGATGGCTAGAACGATGCTAGATGAGTATAGCACAGAGGAGGTTTTGGGCGAAGCTATTGCTACAGCTTGCCATATTTCAAACCGTGTCTTCTTGAGACCGTCTTTGGGCAAGACTTCATATGAGCTTCGTTTTGGTAGAAAACCCTCTGTCTCTCACTTTCGAGTCTTTGGATCGAAGTGTTTTATTCTCAAGACAGGGAACCTAGATAAATTTGAATCAAGAACTTGTGATGGTTTATTTCTGGGTTATCCTACTCATTCGAGGGGTTTTCTGGTTTTTAATGTTGCAACTAACATTATCCAGGAGACATGCAATGTCACTTTTGATGAGACTAGCCAGAGCTAGATCCGATGTTTGGTGACTTCTGGTGTGAGAGAGCATTTTTGTTGAAGAAGATGAGGATGAACTTGACCTTGCTTCTCCACCATTCTTGATGTTCTTGTCCAAGCCGCCCAAGCTCTGAGCCCGACATCGCTTCACCTCCAATTGAGGCTCTGCTGCAACTTCTTCATCGCCGAGATACTGCGGAGGTTGAGGAGACGCTATCTCCTCCAGGCGCTCCTTTGCGCATTCAAAAGCAACATCCTCCGGATCAAATGATTGTAATCTCTATGAGCGAGTCACTCGCTCCAGGTATCATGATCCGAGTCTTTTCTCTCACTCTGCATTTGTAGCTTCTTTTGAGCCCAAATATATATCACATGCTTTATCTGATGCTAGTTGGGTCAATGCCATGCATGAGGAGTTAGAGAATTTTGAAAAAAAAATAAAGTTTGGAACCTTGTAGAATCTCCTAGTGGACATAATGTTATAGGAACCCATTGGGTGTTCAAAAATAAACAAAATGAGGATGGTTCTGTGGTTAGAAACAAGGCTGGGTTGGTAGCTCAGGGTTTTAGGCAGGTTGAGGGGTTAGATTTTGATGAAACCTTCACTCCTGTTGCTAGATTAGAAGCCATTCGGATTCTGCTTGCTTTTGCTGCTTCTAAAAGCTTTCGATTATTTCAAATGGATGTCAAGAGTGCCTTTTTGAATGGTTTTATAGAGGAGGAAGTTTATGTTAGACAACCCCCTGGCTTTGAGAATCCCAAGCATCCTGATCATGTTTACAAGTTATCCAAAGCCTTGTATGGTCTTAAGCAAGCCCCTAGAGCATGGTATGATAGGCTTAAGACCTCCTTGCTTAAGAATGATTTTGAAATGGGAAAAGTAGATAAGACTCTTTTCATTCTTAGGCATGGTAATGACTTCTGCTTGTTGATTTATGTAGATGATATTATCTTTGGTGGTTCCTCTCATGCTCTTGTTTCTAGTTTTTACGAGACCATGTCTAGGAATTGAGATGAGTATGATGGGAGAACTCAATTACTTTCGGGGCTACAAATCAAGCAATGCAAGGAAGGATCTTCATCCATCAAGCGAAGTACACCAAGGATTTACTCAAGCGTTTTGAGATGGGTGGCGCAAGTGATCGCCACTCCCATGGCGACTTCGATTGCTGGATCCAGATGAGGAAGGAGAAGCCGTGGATCAGCGCGAGTACCGCAAACATGATCGGTTCCCTCTCATGCTGTTGCCTCAAGACCGGACATCCACTTGGATGCGCCTCTGCGAGTTTTCAGCGTCACCGAGAACTTCACATCGCCAAGCCGTTAAGCGCATTTTCGGTATTACACTCTACCCTTCAATATGGCATTTGGTATTCTTGTTCATCTTATTTGTCCATCAGGGTTTTGATTCGATTTTGCGGTGTAGGCTAGATAGAAAAAGCACATCGGCACATGTCATTTCTTAGGCACTTCTCTTGTCTCTTGGTCATCTAGGAAGCGGTCTTACATTACACAATCCTTCTTTGAAGTTTGAATATGTAGTCTACTTGCTAGTTCTTTGTAGTCGATTTTGTGGATGGTCTCCACTCTTAAAGATTTTGGGTTAACTTTTGCTAGTGTTCCTCTCTTACGTGACAACACTTCGCTATTAACATTGCTAAAAACCGAAAGCAATATTCTAGGACCAAGCACATAGACATTAGCTATCACTTCCTTAGAGATCACGTTGAGAAGGGTGATATTGTCTTTGCATTTTGTGGAGTCCGAGGCTCGGTTAGCGATATCCTCACCAAGCCTTTAGACCCAACAAGGTTTGCCACCTTGAGAAGTGAGTTAGGGGTAATTTATCCATATGGGTTGGTTTGAGGGGGAGTTGGATCTTTTCTGATCTTTTCTTGTTCTTTTGGTCTTTTATTGATCTTCTTTTGAACTTGTTGATCTTTTTGATCTTGTTAGGCTTTTTAGGCTTTATGAGCTTTTCTTGCATCTCATTGTATCATATTGCATTCATATGAAAAATCCAAAAAGATGCATTGTAATATAAGCTTTTCACTTATCTTTTAAAATTGATGAAGCTTTGCTTATTACCCTTTGGAGCGTTAGTGTTTCAATTCTTGCTCAATGCCATGTCTAGTTCTTTGACTTACTAGAATTATCATGCTTTCACATGTGTAGCTAAGTCTTTGTTGTATGAGCTAGAACTTGAAAAACAACTTGAACTAAGAAATTAGCAATTTGTGAATTGTTTAGCGATTCTTAAGTAGTGCTCCTTTTGTGACATTGGCCTGTCAAAATTGCTTTGTTAGCTCTTGAATCTAGTTTTGATCATTACTTGAGCTTCTTGTGTTCTTGAGAATCTAAAAGCGCTCTTGTGAAAAATGAAAAATCAATCTTCAAGATTGTCTTATGCTTAAATTGTGTCAAACTACTCTTACGAGGCGCATGTCAAAGACATGAACTTGGAGATAGTTTGATGATCGATTAATCTCATGGGGAATTTGCTTGTCTGGCCGACATGAACCTCAAGATTTGTCATACTGGTAGAAGCTTAGGAAGAGTTTATGGATGGCTTCTAGTCCGGGATCTTCTTCACTAAGATATACCTTTAATCAACTTTTGGTCGAAGCTTAGGATGAGTTTGTGGATGGCTCCTAGTCTAGGATCTTGTCACTAAGTTAGACCATTAGTCAACTTCAATATTCATTGCAAATGAAAAACAGTTGAAAAATGGGCATTTGAGAAAATTGAGCAAAACGATTCATTTCAGGACCTATTTTTCTCTTAATGTGGTCATTGTTAGCTTTTAGATCTCACATTGACATTTTGACATGGCCAGTATCATTTTAGGATCCCTGTTGATGAACTTGCTAGATTTGAAGCTTTGCTTAAAATGCTAAAATTCATTGCTTTATATTGAGCCTTCTTGCTTAGCTTTGTTATATATGTCTTATCATGATCTTGCTAGTATTTAGGGCTTGATATGTTGTTTGTGCAACTTTAGAAATGCTAACTTGTTCTTTTGGGTAATCTCCAAAGCTTCTTGTAATTTAAAAAAAATGAAAATGAAAAATGAAGCTCTCAATTGCATTTCATGTATGCTCCATCTTATGCTTTTTCCTCATTCTGCTTTTGTCATCTCTGGACGAGAGGAAGGCGTGATTCCTTGATGACTCCATTGTCAAAGGGGGAGAAGATATTTCAAAAATGTGTAAAGGGGAGAAGTTGTTTGAAAAAGGGGAGTTATGAAAAAGGGGGAGCTACTTGGAGAAAAATTGAAAATCTGAGGATCATAGTGAGGAGGAGTTTCTTATTTGCATTCTTATGGTTTTATTGTCATTTCTGAACTTGAATTGCAATTATTGATCCTCACAATGATCAAAGGTCATATCGAACAATTGTTCTTTCATATGGACCTTAAGTGAGAATTTGACTCCTTTCTGGAATTTGAAGCTTTCGTGCTTTCTTTTGCCGTGTCTTACTTGGTGATACTATTCTGAAGCCAACTTGGCCATTTCCTTTGCTTTTTCTTGTATTTGGACCAAGTTGTGCCTTTGAACGAAAACGACGTGTTTTTACTTTTCAAACCTCTAAAATTGCATTTGTGGAAAATTGCCAATGTGTTCATCAAGGGGAGATTGTGGATATCATGGGGATATGCACGAGATCTTAGGATGATGTTACAATTGGCAATGTCATTGAACGGTTTGTCGAATCCGTGTTTTCGCAAAGCTCCAGTCTGTCGAGCCTCTGGCGGTCTGACCAAGCCATTGTGGCGATCGACCGGCCATGCCCGTGTGGTTTTTCTGAAATGGTCATTGGCGGTCGACCGGCAGTGGCGGTCGAGCCGGCCGCTGAAGCGATCTGACCGCTTTGCTGAGCGGTCGAGCCGGCCGTTGTAATGTCTTTGGATTTTGGAGTGGGCCAAAATAGAAGGTGTAGGCAAGTGAGAGGGTTCTTCGCACTTGGTCTCACAATTTTGGAGCTTCGAGCAAAATTTCTATTGGTTTGAAAATTCCAGTGGGTTTGGTTCCATGATGGAAATTTGGCTAAGTCCTGGGCGGTCGGGCCAAACCAGCAGTGGCGGTCGGGGCGGCCGGTGAAGGATCTAGACCCGCCATTATATGTTAATGGAGTTTTGGTGATTAATGACAAATCTAAATTGCAAGACTAATATTTCCATTGTTATATATAATGCTTAGTCTCATTTGGATATAAAGGTGAAAATCAAAGAGGTATGCTTTCGACATCATAATTCTTATATCTTGTGGCATTCCTCGGATCCAAAATATTAGTTAAACTCCACCAAAAGGTTAATTTGAATATGTGCATATGATCCCATTACACATTTGTGTATGCACACATTTAGGGGGAGTTCATTCTATATTTTGTGGTTTCATTAGTAATGATCCATATTATTCTCTTTCCACATAATCAAGGATCCTTACTTTGAAACATGTCCCTGAATATATTTAACTTGTGTAGTTAATATATTCATATGAGCATATGAGACTTGTGTAGCTCATATATGCTCATATAACCTTGAGTATATACAACTTTGTGCGGTTCAGTATACACTCATGTTGAGTATATATATAACTTGTGTAGTTCGTATATACTCACATCAATTTCTATTCAATTATTTGCTATTGAAGTGATTATCATCAATTACCAATTTGGAAAAGATTGTGGTATCTTGTCCCAACCATTATGAGTTAATGGTATGGTGTGGTAAATAATGATAATCATATTGTTGGAACTAACATTTTCTATGACTTGGATGAAATAGGTTATGTTCCATGAGGTTGACAATTTGAGATGACATCATGTGTTGATGGTCATCAAGTCAAGAGCTTGGTGTAAAGGATGTATCATGTGTTGATGCGCATCAAGTTCAAGATGAAGGAAATCATCGTGTGTTGATGATGTTCATGAAGAAGATATGATCTTGTGTTGATCAAGTCAAGAGAAGCTTCATTATGTGTTGATAAAGGGCAAGCAAAGGATGTCATCATGTGTTAATGAGCATCAAGTCAAGAACCCGGAGTTGAAGCAAGGATGTGCGTCATCAAGCTTCAAGAAGATGCTAAAGGCAAAGGTATGGCTAGCTAGGGCTAAGGATGTGTTCCTAGTCTTTTACCGGTCTCGGTGTTTGGTTGGGAGACCGGATTGCTAGTATAGGTCGCCGTACTATTAAGAGGGGTCTTTGACTAGTAGCTTGAGTTAGTCATGTGTTGATGGCTCATTGTGTTTGCTCTAGCTCACCTTAACATGCTGCCAATATTTGCAAATGTGTTTTGCAAATAGGTGTGGCTCATGGATATTCCTTGTAGCATGTGACTTAGTTTGCGAATGTGTTTTGCAAATGGTTTAAGTCCATGTACCTTATTCCTTGTGGCATTGATTCAAAAAGTTGGCAAATGTGTTTTGCAACTTGTTGAGAATCATGCCTTGAACTTCTGTTTGCATCACGTATCAATTTGGCAAATGTGTTTTGCAAAATTGAGTTGAAACGAATGCAAACTTTGCTTTCTGTTGAAAATCGGTAGTACCGGCATGTGTTGCGCGGAACTACCTCTTTGCGGTATGACCGGTGGTTCCTTGGTGGAACTACCGCATCTGTTGAGCATGTGTTGCTCTGAGGTGGTGTGGTAGTTCCGGCGTTGATATTGCGGAACTACCATGGAGCGGTAGTACCGTGTGTGTGGCGATACTACGAGGTCGTTCGAACACCGCGTGTAAGCGATAGATCTTGATCTAATGGTCCAGATTAGCGTGGCGTTCGGACCATCGAGCGGCTATTGAATCAGCGGTTAAAACCCGTGGTCGAGCGGCCCATTTGATCCCGACCATCCACGTGTCAAGATCATGTGTTGGTGCGTGCGCGCGAGTGGAAGCGATATCTGGTATTGTGTGCGCGGTACTACCGCACGTCGGTAGGTCCGGCGCCTTGGGATGGTATGGAAATTCCAGTAGCGTTGCATTTTGGTCTTGGCTCGCTCTGGAATAGCGCCGTAGTACCGGCGCTTTGTGCGCGGTATGACCGGATCGCGGAACTACTGTTCATGTGTTGACGGCACGTAAATTCCAGTACCAGTGTAATATGGTCCTTAGCCGATTTCGTGAGCATGTGTTGCTCTCTCTGGCTAAGCGGTAGTACCGCAATGTGTTGGGCGGAACTACCGGTGAGCGGAACTACCGCATATGTGTTGGCGGTAGTACCGGAGCTCTTTGCAACGGCTAGTTTATAGCCGATTCTTGTGTGTCTTGATACTGAGCCGTTGAGCAGCAGTAGTACCGATTGTCCCGTTTTTTCTGGGACTTTGCTTCCAATGGCTAGTTTAGTTGTGTGGGCTATAAATACCCACCTTGGCCATGTGTGGAAGGTTGCTGGTTGGGTGAAAAACATATCTAAGTGTTGTGGCTGTGTGCTAGACACTCTTTGAACTAAGAGCAAGCCTTCTCTACTCTTGTGTGCATGTGTTGCACTTAGTGAGTTTAGAGAGCAAACCATAAGTGCATGTGTTGCCTTAGGTTGTGGATTTCGTATCCATAGAGCTTTGACACTTGATTGGTTCAAGTGAGGGTTGGAGACTTGTTACTCTTGGTGTTTGCCGACACCTAGGCAGCGTAGTGGCGTCGTTCTTGCGGTGAGCTTCTCAAAGAAGATTACGAGAAGACAGGCGGTTTGTGAGTGGTGTGGTGCTCGCCATCTCCGGAGTGGAGGAAAGAGCAACCTTAGTGGAGCGAGGTGTTGGTTCGGTTTGGAACCGGTCCAAGTGGTTGGACTTACCTCGGAGGAAGGCTTAATTTGTGGAGCCGGCCCAATTGGTTTGGGTTTCCCTCAACGTGGATTAGGGAAGACCGGCAAGTCTCCGATCACCACGGGAAAAACATCGCCGTGTCATTGTGGCTTGATCTCTTGTGTCTCACTATTGCATTTATATTCATTGTGTTTGAATGCTTGCTTTACATTGTGCAATTTATATACCTTGTAGTAAATTGCTTATTCATTGTGTATGATTGCATTAGTTCTTTGTGCTATTCACCATTGCTAGAATTGAAATGCTCAAGTCATATGCTCAATAGTTATATTCTTCAATAGACTTGAATTGTTGGTGCACTTAGTTGAACCTAGTTAATTTAGGCCTTAATTGTGCAAAACCGTATTTGTATTAGCTTCTGCATTAGAAATCGGCTTTAGCCAAAGAAGTTTTTAAAACGCCTATTCACCCCCCTCTAGTCGGCCTCCTCGATCTTACACCAGGGGGCGGTCAGACCGGCCATGGTGGCGGTCTGACCGGTTTTCACTTGTCTCGTCGTCCTTCGTGGCGGTGATGTTTGGAAGTTAGGTCAAGTTCATGGGTTTCATGGCATATGTGTTGCATGATGCATGTTTTGACTAACGTGGGTCAAGTTGTGAAGAACTTGTTCCCAGAATCGATTTCTTTGTCTATTGTTGTGCAGGCTGCTTGGAGGTCAATGACGGTCAACGACGAGGATGATCGAAACTAAGCTTGGAGAGCTGAGGTCCAGAACGATCGGGGATGCCGGGTGGAGTCAATGGAGTCAAGCATTGCGCAAGAGGGACAAAAGGTAACGAGCAGGCGATTCGGTCTGACGGCGGAGTTCGATCAAGCGGCGCGAAGTCGATCAAAGTGCCATGGTGGTTTCGGTGGGAGCGGATGGGAGAGACTTGCCGACATGAAGAGAGCCGGATCAACCTACGTGGTGAAGCATGGAGGTGCTTCACGAAGATGGGACTCAGTCTTTGCAAAAAGATCGAGAAGGGGTATTTTGGTAATTTTACAAAATACCACTTTGGTGACCTTTTGCCAACTCACGGCGCAAAGATGGCGCAAGGTGAAGCGGATTAGATCAAGAGATGAAGACGGCGCTTTAAAACGCGTGCGTATGTGACTCGTTTGTGTGTGGGCCTTAACGGGAGCCCATTATGGTTACTCTTCTAGAAGGTCTAAGCCTCCACTATAAATAGAGGAGGGAGGTGGCTGCACCCCGTTAACCCTTTTCATTGTTTTGAAACCCTAATTTGTTTAGGGAGAGGATTAGTGGAGGTTAGGGTTCTAGAGAGTTGGATTGGATTTAGTGCTCATGTATTGAGTCTTTGTCCTCTATTGGTGGAGTGGCTGTAAACCAATACCCATCAAATCAATCCAAAGAGATTTCTCTCAAGATGAATCTATTCTCTCTTTTTCTCTCTATTTTGTAATTTGGTGCCTCTCTTTGATTCTCGAGTTTTTTCTTGGTTTCTTGGCTTGATCTAACTTGCTGTGACTTGTGGGAATTCTTCTAGGATCATCTTGATCATCAATTACCTACGAGCGAGTCTCTAGATCATATTTTGATTCTTACTCGGTTTTTGACCTAACTTTGCTCAAACTGCAAAAGATAGGAACCTTGGCTTGGATTTCTGCGATCCTTGATTGGAATAGGTTCACAATATCTTTGAGAAGGTGTGTGTCAAGTTTCATGGAGTTTGGCTGCATAGATCAAAAGTTAGATCGATTTGAGTTTCCGTTTTCGGGCTGTTCGTACTGTTCTGGACAAAATCGGTCAGACCGATTTTAGAACGCCGGTCAGACCGCTCACATAACGTCGGTCAGACCGCTCTAAGAACCGGTCAGACCGCTCGAAGAACCGGTCAGACCACCGTTCAAAAACCGGTCTGACCGCTCAGCCTCTGATTTGATTTTCCTTTGATCTATTGCTTTGGGGTTCTTAGTATGGATTCAATACAAGTCTTCCGCTGTACTTATAGAGTGATCTTCATAGCTTTCATAGCTACTGGAGTAAAATTGGTGTTGAATCCATCTTTTGTGAAAAAGTGAGTGTGCTCCTATTCACCCCTCCTCTAGTCGCCTTTCGGTCCAACAAATAGTTTTACACTTTGCAAAGATTGTACAACTTTACCCACAAGAGATAATCCACTTTTAATGTCCGCTTCACATACTTCCAATGGTGTGCGACTAAGTGATTATCACAAGGTCTTTACAATGCGCCATTCCAAAGTAGTTATGCCCACTAAGGTTTCACTTCCTTTGGACTAACCATCCACCAAAATCCCCCTCTTGCGCCGCTAAGGTTTTACTTCCATTGGGCTAACCACCCGCCGGGAGCCCCCTCTTGCGCCAAGTGGGAATACTATCTAACCGACACCCACATATCAAAATGGCACAACTAACAATGGAACGTTGCAAATTATTTAGCCTAGCCTGTCCCATTACAGACTTGTGGTAGTATGGTGGAGCTTTGCAAGATGCGGCTCGATGACCGGTCCTTAACTGACTTGGGTAACTTCTAAAATAAACCCTGGCCCCAACCATTCCCGAATTGAGCCCGTGCATAAACATGCACCCACCAACTATCCATTTCACCCAAGTCCAAACCAATTTTTATTTTGTTTTTCAAACCATTTGTAAATTCCTATGGCACACCGATGCCATAAACACATTTTAAAACCATATTTGATTTTTCGCTAAAAGCTCCCCAAATCAAATACTTTTGGGTCTAAGCATGACTGAGCATAATTTTTCCAAATGATCCTAGTTCATACTATCGTATCAACTAGGTTTTATCTAGGGTGACAATATGTTTGATTCAATATTAATATTGGCCTTACAAAGGATTTAGACATAACTATAAATTTAAAATAGGAATTTAAATAACTGGACATAAATAAGCATGCAATAATAATTTAAACATAATTTAAATAATTTGAAATACTGAGATTCAAATATGATCAAAGGATGTAACTTGCCTTACTCAATTAGTTGTTGTTCTTAAACGGCGTTGAAATCCGGTTCTTTGAAGTCATCGAAATCTATACGAGTTAACGAACCAAATTCAAATAGCATTAAAATAAAATCTAAAAATTATGAAATAAATACTGTAAGGAAGATAATGAATTTAGATTTATTTAGGAATTTGAATTGACGAATCGGAGTTCGTATGAGGGAGAACGAATTTTTGGAAGTTTTGATGTCACATGTAATGATAGAATTGCGAAAATTACTGTTCTAGAATTTGTGGTTTCGGATGCTATACAGAGAAGATCAAATGAGTGTGTATGTGTGTATGACATGAAGGTACTCTTGCAAGAGAGAATTAACAGAGAGAAAGAAAGAAAGCTAGCATCAATGACATGTGGCGCCATGTGGTCATAGACACAAGGAACAACTCACAACAAGCAATAGAGAATAAAATCACAGAAGCTACATAGCACATCCAGGAGCTTCACGACCATGGCGGTGGCGTCGGAGAGGGAAGGGAGAAGCGGTCAGCGAATGGGCGAAATGGAACCCCGGCGACAAGGCAGAGATGATGACGGGAACAGATTTTTGGAAAAACTCACTGAGGAAGCGGGGAACGCGACGTACGCATTTCAGCGTCATGGCTCGACATGGCCGATGGTGATTCATTTGTCTTTGGGTGATGGGAATGGAAGCATGACGTAGAACGCGTCGAGGCGAACTCAATAGCACTGACGGTGCGGCCGGGGGACGTCGGATGGCGACGGAACGCGACGGAGAAGACCTTTGGTGGCTGGCGGGTTGACGTCACTGTTCCGGGCAAACGGAGAGGAGTTAGCGGGTGGGGTTTGAGGCAAAACGAAGAGGGGAATGCGGGGAACACAATCCTCACCTTGGTTGTGGTGGAACGCGCACGGTCGGTCGACGGCGAGGAGAGAAGCTGCAACGCGGCGTGGGCTCACGGTGGTGGCGATGCTCCAGCGACGAGAGGGTGAGCATGGCGTAGAACATCACGAGATGAAGCTAGGGGTGTGGTTGATGGTGGCGGGGCTTCCCTACAGAATTTTTAATTGCCGTCGGAGTGGCGTTCGGTCGACGGGACAAAATTCTCGATTGTGGAGAGGAGAAAGGGAGGGAGGACTTGAGATTTTCAGGGATGGATGAGGGAGACGAGGGGCACACGGTGCTCTCCTATATAGGGGTGGAGGTGGACCGTGGAGGGAGATCAATGCGCGTGTGTCACGACTGAACATGACGCATTCCCGGAGTTTGGGTGCGTGAAAATAGGGATTAAGGCTGGGAATGGAGGAGTCATGATGAGGGGAGATGAATGCCTATAATTTTGTGAGAAAAAATGGAAGGAATGATGGGGATTTGAGGAGCTCCCGAAGGCGTTCATGGCATTTGTGTGCTACGCACGGTTTTGGACGTGGTTCTGGACACAGCCAAAGCAAGAAGAAAGGAGGAGAGAGAAAGGAAGGAAAGAAAAGGAAGGAAGGAAAGAAAGGAAAGGAAAGAGGAAAAAGGAAAGAAGGGAAAGAAAGAAAAGAAGAAAAGGAAAGAAAATGTTTTTGGCCAGAATTTGAAATGCAATTTTAATATTTTCATTTCGGAGAAAATTCAAATTTGAATTTTGAAACTCGGCTGAGATTTGAATTTGAGATGAATTCAAAACAAGAATTTGAATCTAGAATTGGCCACAAAGATATTTAATTTTACAAAAAGGATTTGAATTAAGACTCAGAATTTGGATTTGATTTGGTGTTAATTTGAGATTCGGAATTTTGTTTTTCGAATTTCAGAAAAAGCTGTAAATCAAATAGACTTTTAGAAAATAGCAAATAGAATTAAAAAATTCTAGAAAAATTCGCAAAGATTCCTTGAAATGTTTTGAACTTAATAAAAATAATTCCAACTTAAATTTGGCTTTCATTTTTGTACAAAAATTATTCTTATTTTTAGGAAAAACCTTTTTAAATTTCAAAAATTCAAGAAATTAATTTTAAAAAAATTTCACTTTAAATCCAATAAAATTCTAGAGAACTCAATAAATTTTATTTTTGACTTTAAAATCAACAAATTATATAATTGAATTGAATTTATTTATATTATTATTTTTGACCAAGAAAACACTTTTTAACTTACGAAAATCTAGAAAATTCTTTGACAGCCAGAAAATCCAGTAAAATAATAACTTTATTAATTTTTATTTTTGGTAACAGAATTTTGGAATGTTACAAACTACCCTCCTTAAAAGGAATCTTGTCCCCGAGATTCGGAGAGGCTAGAAAGAAAGAAGACGGACAAAGGATAAGTGAATTGAGAGATAGTGAGAGTCTATCTTCAAGCTGGCTTTATGTCCAAGGGTCTTAAGTTGTTCGAAATTTTGAAGTATCGATTCGTCCTTCAAGCCCATTGTGAATCAAAAGGTTAGGTTGTCCAATAGATTGTTAGGGAAGAAGCAAAAGCAAAGGATGAGAAAGAAAGCTATGTGGAGAGAAGTCTACCCACTTAAGTAAACGTTGAACATAAGATCAAAAAGATTTATGTACGACGTACCAAAAGAAAATATACCATACAAGTTAAGGAACAATACAATGTTATACTCGATCGATACTCGTAAGCTGGTGAAACGACTCAATACACAGAATGAGTCTTGGCAGACTTAAACTATATGGCTTGGCTGACAAAATGATCTTCGGTGAGTCTTGTCCGTCATCCTTTGATGGTGGAGACGATGATACTTTCTCGATGACTCCATGTGTTGTAGTCTTGAACGTAATGGTAAGAAAGTTGTTGACTACCTATAGAAACTTACAGGGGAAAGAGGATCCATTTAGCATTATAAAATGGTGAAGAGAGAATTAGGTAAGGAAGGATTGCTATGAAGAAGCTAAGGATAGATAGATGACCAAGATGAGGAGAGAACAATTTATTTTTCTTCTTATAAAATAAGTTATGAACTTTTTCAATTAACGATCATTCTAACTAGGTCATGACCTACAGTCGATATGACTCTGATACCACTGCTGTCGGACCCGGGAGTAACACCCCCAAATCCTCTATGTATATCTGAACTAGTCTCATGATCAATAGCTAGTTCACACAGTAAACAAATATGGCAACATCCACAAATTGCACAACTTTATTAATGAATATCAGAGTTTATTACAAGAAAGGCTTATGAGCCAACAATAAAGAACACAACGGAAAACGAAGAAGATGTAGTAGAGCCCAGCTAATCTGCCACAGGCAATCGACTAGGGTAGCGGCCTAGTCGTCGAGATCCACACCGGTAGTGAAGTTATTCTCCTCTAAAATTTATTTGCATTAAGCAAGGGTGAGCACAAACAACCGTGCTCCGCAAGTTACACCCAATAACAGATTATAATGCATGCAAGGATATATCAAAGGAAGGCTTATTGGTTGAATTTGCATAAAGCAATGTTTTCTTTAAATATTTATACTAATTTCCAAAGCAGTTATTCTATAACTAAAATTTATTTTATAAATTCTCAAGGTTTATAGTAGGATAACCTCCATATGAAATATGGAGATGGATACCCTTCTATGACACGGCTAACCGCCCACTTTCCCAATTTGATAAACCATCCAAAATCATTTATCAAAATCTTTTGAAATCAAAACCAAAATCTAACTTTGAGTGGTTTTGCTAGCATGTCCGTGACTGTGGACACAGCTATTCGAATAGTTTTACACTCTGCAAAGGTTGTACAACTTTACCCACAAGAGATAATCTACTTTTAATGTCCACTTTACACACTTCCAATGGTGTGCGACTATGTGATTACCACGAGGCCTTTACAATGCGTCATTCCAAAGTAGTTATTCCAGCTAAGGTTTCACTTCCTTTGGACTAACCATCCGAAAGAATCCCCCTTTTGCGCCGCTAAGGTTTCACTTCCATGGGGCTAATCACCCGCCGAGAGCCCTATGTTGTGCCAAGTGAGAATACTGTCTATCCGACACCCACACATCAAAATAGCACAACTAACAATGGAACGTTGCAAATTATTTAGCCTAGCCTATCCCATTACAGACTTGTGATAGTACGGTGAAGCTTTGTAAGATGCGGCTTGAAGACCGATCCTTAACTGACTTGGACGACTTCCAAAATAACCCCTGGGTCTCAACCATTCCCGAATTGAGCCCGTGCATAAATCGGCACCCACCAACTATCCATTTCGCCCAAGTCCAAACCAATTTTCATTTTGTTTTTCAAACCATTTGTAAATTCCTATGGCACACCAATGCCATAAACACATTTTAAAACCATATTTGATTTTTTGCTAAAAACTCCCCAAATCAAATACTTTTGGGTCTAAGTATGACTAAGCATAACTTTTTCAAATTATCCTAGTTCATACTATCATATCAACTAGGTTTTATCTAGGGTGACAATATATTTGATTCAATACCAACATTGGTCTTACAAAGGATTTCAGCATAACTACAAATTTAAAACAGGAATTTAAATAACTGGATATAAATAAGCATGTAGTAATAATTTAAATAGAATTTAAATAATTTGAAATACCAAAATTCAAATATGATCAAAGGATATAATTTGCCTTGCTCAATTAGTTGTTGTTCTTAAACGGCGTTGAAATCCGGTTCTCCGAAGTCGTCGAAATATATACGCGTAAACGGGCCAAATTCAAATATCATTAAAATAAAATCCAAAAATTATGAAATAAATATTGGAAGGAAGATAATGATTTTTTATGAATTTAGGAATTTGAATCGATGAAATCAGAGTTCGTATGAGGGAGAACGAGTTTCTGAAAGTTTTGATGTCATATGGAATGATAGAATTGCAAAAATTACTGTTCCAGAATTTGTGGTTTCGGATGCTATACAAAGAAGATCAAATGAGTGTGTATGTGTGTATGTGTGTATGACATGAAGGTCCACTTGTAAGAGAGAATTAACAGAGAGAAAGAAAGAAAGCTAGCATCAATGACACGTGGGGCCATGTGGTCATAGACACAAGGAACAACTCACAACAAGCAACAGAGAACAAAATCATAGAAGCTACAGAGCACGTCCAGGAACTTCACGACCAAGGCGGCGGCGCCGGAGAGGGAAGGGATAGGCGGCCGATGAACAGGAAAAATGGAACCCCAACGACGAGGTGGAGATGATGACGTAAGCGGATTTAGGGAAAACTCACCGAGGAAGCGGGGAACACGACGTACGCATTTCAACGCCATGGCTCGACATGGCCGATGGTGATTCATTGGTCTTTGGGTGATGGGGATGGAAGCATGACGTAGAACGCGTCGAGGCGAACTCAACATCACAGACGGTTCGGCCGGGGGGACGTCGGATGGTGGCGGAACATGACGGAGAAGACCTTCGGCGGGCGGCGGGTTGACGTCGTCGTTCTGAGCAAACGAAGATGAGTTAGCAGGTGGGGTTTGAGGCGAAATGAAGAGGGGAACGCGGGAAACACAATACTCACCTTGGTTATGGTGGAATGCACATGGTCGGCCGGCGGCGAGGAGAGAAGCGGCGATGCGGCGCGGGCTCACGGTGGCGGCGATGCTCTGGCGACGAGAGGGTGAGCACAGCGTAGAACGTCGCGAGACAAGCTAGGGGTGTGGTTGATGGTGGCGGGGCTTCACTGTAGAATTTTTAATCGCCGTCGGAGTGGTGTTCGGTCGATGGGACAAAAATATCGATTGTGGAGAGGAGAAAGGGAGGGAGGACTTGAGATTTTTGGGGATGGATGAGGGAGACGAGGGGCACACAGTGTTCTCTTATATAGGGGTGGAGGTGGACCGTGGAGGGAGATCAATGCGCGTGTCATGGCTGGACATGGCGTGTTCCCGGAGTTTGGGTGCGTGAAAATGGGTATTGAGGCCGGGAATGTAGGAGTCATGATGAGGGGAGATGAATGCCTGTAATTTCGTGAGAAAAAAATGGAAGGAATGATGGGGATTTGAGGAGCTCTTGAAGGTGTTCATGGCGTCTATGTTCTGCACACGGTTCTGGACGTGGTTCTGGACATAGCCAAAGCAAGAAGAAAGGAGGACAGAGAAAGAAAGGAAAGAAAAGAGGAAAAATAAAAAAAGGGAAAGAAAGAAAAGAAGAAAAAGGAAAGAAAAGATTTTTTGCTAGAATTTGAAATGCAATTTTAATATTTTTCTTTTTGGAGAAAATTCAAATTCAAATTTTGAAATTCGGCTGAGATTTGAATTGAAGATGAATTCAAAACGAGAATTTGAATCCAGAATTAGTCACAAAGATATTTTATTTTAGAACAAGAATTTGAATTGAGACTCAGAACTTGGATTTTATTTTGTTTTAATTTGAGATTCGGAATTTTGATTTTCAATTTTAAAAAAACAATAAATCAAATAGACTTTTAGAAAATAGCAAATAGAATTAAAAATTCTGAAAAAGTCATAAAAATCCTTGAATTGTTTTTAAATTAATAAAAATAATTCCAACTTAAAGTTGGCTTTTATTTTTGTATAGAAATTATTCTTATTTTTAGGAAAAACCTTTTTAAATACCGTAAAACTAAAGAAATTAATTAAAATTTTCCTTTTCACTTTAAATCCAAGAAAATTCCAGAAAAGTCAATAAATTTTATTTTATAATTTAAAAATCAAGAAATTAAATAATTGGTTTTATTGTATTTATATTATTATTTTTAACCAAGGAAACTCTTTTAACTTACAAAAAATCGAGAAAATTCTTTGTGACGGAAAATCTAATAAAATAAGAACTTTATTAATTTTTATTTTTGGTAACAGAACTTTGGGATGTTACAGTTATATTAAATGTAAAAGTTACCTTTCTGTATCATTATATATATGTGCATCAAAACTATCTCTCAAAAATCAAATCGGATAAAAGAGATAAAGAGAAAAGAGATGAGAAATGAGCAGTACAGCTGAGATGAGCAACTGTATTGTAAGAGAAATATTAGCATGGTAAAGGGGACCCTTGGCAGGAAAGAGAGGGAATAGGTGGGACCCTTTACATATGGATAATATATAAGGACCACCAAAACTCTCACTCGGATAAGGGGCTGTATTTAAGTACCAACCATTTTCCCGTCTTCGGCGGGCAGAAAATGCTACATTGTTACATTGTTATACTCTCCACAATGGGTAAGTAATATAATGAGTGAGTGATGGAGGAACTCCGGACCGGTAGCGCAAGTCCGGAAGTGAGGGATCCAAGGCGCACATAGTAGCGTAGGTGGAATGTTGGGTGAAAGGATAACCGGCCCATCCAACACTATTGGAACTCGGTAGAGGACTGGGTGAGCGTCCCAAGACACCGACGGAAAATAGAGGGTGGAGACTTAATCACATAACATGAAAAACGTTCCATACTTTGAACTTGAAACCACATCAAAGGAAATGCGGGAGACCTAGCGTAAAGAGAACTCAGAGTAGCTATGGGTAAAGTGGTACAAGCCTACGCAGTGCTAAATAAAACCATGAATTCGTGCCTGTCTCCAGGATTGGAGGCTATGATGACTGCTAGGGGTTTATCTTTTCACCGAGTGATAAGTAGTCTTTTTATAATTAAAACTTGCCACCTAAATCTTGGAAAATTATTTTCCAGAGAAAGAGATGTGCTAGAAAATGTGATAATCAACAGAGAAGAGTCATACAGTGCATCCTTGCTAATAAATTCTTGCTGAGCACATTAGTACTCATTCTTGCTATTACTTCCTTTGTTAGATCCTAGTCCAACTGGGTATTATCCCAAGTGGGATAAAGGATACACAGGTGCCGAGGAGACCGCAGAAGGCGAGGGCACTTACTACGAGGACTAGGGTGAGGTGGACACCTTATTCGACGAGTGGAACGAGTAGACGTCCGATGGAGCAAGGCAGGCAAGCAAGGGGGTTTGTCCTGTTTTGCAGTTGTAATTAAATACTTGTATTAAAGACCATAGCCTTGCGTGACTACCTGTTGTAATAAAGTACAGTTTCTATCTTATTGTTCTGCTGTGTTAACTTTGGTAAGGCTTATAATTCGTTGGAGCGGTGTCCTACCGGACAGACGAATAATAATCTGTATGCTTAAGTGTGATTACTCTTCAGGTTAATGACACAGGGCGCCACATTGAAGGCCATACCTCGACGAGGCGGCCCCGTGTTGACAACTTTGCCCACATGAGCCTTGCTTTGACGCACCACCTGCCTCGAAGGCCATGCCTCGGCGAGGCAGCCTCGCTTCGACGGCTTCGCCTGCATAGGCCTGCCTCTAACGCGCCACCCGCCTCGAAGGCCATGCCTCGGCGAGACGACCCTACGTCGACGACTTCGCCCGCATAGGCCTCGCTCTGACGTGCCGCCCGTCTCCAAGGCCATGCCTCGGTGAGGCGGCCCCGTTCTCCCCAGCGGACCTCGCACTAACATGTCATCTTCCTTGAAGGCCACGCCTCAGTGAGGCGTCCCTGTGTCGACCACTTTGCCCACACGGGCCTCACTCCGACGCGTCGTCTGCCTTGATGGCCATGCGTCGGCGACTTTGCCCACATGGTCCTCGCTCCGACGCACCACCCATCTAGAAGGCTATGCCTCTGTGAGGTAGACCTACGTGAACAACTTCGCCAACACGGGCCTTGCTCCAACACATCGCCCGTCTCAAAAGGCCATGCCTTGGTGGGACGGCGCCACGTCGATGATTTCGCCCCCACGGGCCTCGCTCGGACGCGCCACCCGCTTCGAAGGCCATGCCTTGGCGGGGCAGTCCTGTGTCGATGACTTCGCCCCCACGGGCCTCACTCCGACGTGCCACCCACCTAGATGGTTGTTCTGGGATAGGGCTACCATTGAGGCATCACTGGTGAAGAAGGCGTAGAGTATTCTGACTCCTGAGGGGCCAGGGCGAAAGCCTATTGCATTCGCTTGCCCCTTAGGGCCTCGAAACTTAATGACGAGGGAGTATTGTTGTAGCCATGCCCCACCCCCTAGAGGTTGTTGGGAATACCTAGCGTGCCCTAGGGAATGTGGACATGTACATATGCTAGGCATATAGCTATACCCACGAAAATGTACCAAAATGGCCATTTTCCCATCAATGTAAGGCATGGGCAAGATGGGAAATGTACATTCTTGCTCCCCTATATATATAGCCCCAAGGGCATGTAAGAGGGAGGGGGGGCTCATTCTCTCATTCACTCACTACTCTCTTAATACAACTAATACATTTGGCTCGTCTCACTCGATCCTCTCATGACAAAGAGTATTTGCTACCCACTGTCTAATTTTGTAGCTACGACACCGTTGTAGCTGTGGTGTTGGAGGATATGACAAAGTCCAGTGTCTCCGTAGAGATAGAATCGTAGATCTATCAGAGGACCATATAGTCGAGGCGCTTCCACTCGGGGTCGGCAGGCTTGCAGGTGGAAGAACCCGCGCCGGTGAGGTGGTGTTTGAGGGCAAATTTGTCCACGGCCACCTCAAAGAAGGTGCGCCACTTGGCTTATTTGGACTTCGAGAGGTCAAGGGTGATGGGATCAGCATCTTGATATTGGTGACGTTGATGGCCTCCACCCATAGCTGGACGTTAGAGTTGGTATGTGAGCACCCAGATTTATTAAGCTCATAATACTTAGTCATCCAATTGACCCTAGTATTATCAACCAAATAAACCCAGTCTCGAGAGATGTATACTCCCCAGAATGCAGTATACATACCTCACAACAAAAGAATGTATCAATTCCATACAACACATAGTACATAAGCAACAAACCAGAAGTTAATATAAATAAGGGATAGGTTATTACAAAAGAGGGGCCTTCTGGCCAAATAACAACAAGAAGAAGTAAGATAACAATGAAGCAAAAGTGCCATAAAGATGGCTAAAACACAAAGCCAATCGGTGTGCCTTAACCCTAGGCATCTCGACCGGACCGCCAAGCTAGTCTCAAGAAGCCGCAACACGTAAGCGCAAAAGAGAGGCTCTAGGAGCTCCCCTTCTTCCTCTGCAACAAAAGCCACAAAATGCCACAACCACGGCGATGAGTACATAAAGTACTCCGCAAGACTTACGTGTGAGATAACAGAACTATAAATAGCTACATGCAAGCTTTGTTTAAGTGGATGAGGCTTTGGACTCATTTTAGCATAAAGCAAGTTTCATTTGCAATAACATAATAGATTGAAGGCAATTTGGCAAAGCATTTTAATTGTTGAAATAACAATGAGATAATAACATAGTAACAACAACAAGATCAACACGAAGTGACTAACCCAAGTCACCACAACAATAGCATGAACATCCATTCATACCAACCCATCAAGTTTTAATTAAATGGTTGAGACTAGTCTTGAACGACCTTACCAAGCATGTCCATAACCTAGGGCGAGGCTATTCAATAGTTTTAACCTGCAGGGTGTACCAATGTACCCACACGTCGAGACCGCCTTTCCTTTAAGCACACTACCTTTGGTATGCTTGCACGACTAAGTCCTCTGAGACATTTCCAATGGACGATGCTAATTACGAGCCGCTTCCCACGGGGACAAGGACACATTAGACAGCCCTAACCGTGCCGCCAATGCTCCTTCCCACACCACACACACACATTTTATTTTTAAACACCCACCGACCAGCTCATAATTAACCCCTTCCAAAGTACTTAGTCAAGAGAGGTCCCATATCCCCTCGTGTGGTTAGCATAAAAGCGCTTGGCTTAGTGACCCAAGTACTCGGTCCTTAGGGACCCGGCATACCACCACATTCCAAAACCGCACCATCCATCCAATATGCCCAAGTCTAAATCAATCTTTTATTTTCAGTTTTTGATTTTACAATTAATCAAAGCACAAGTGCTGGACATATAGGAGTAATAATCAGTTTTGAGTGATCAAGACCATCGACTAAGTCGATGATCGCCCATTACTACCGTTACTAAGCATGTCTAAGCAAGAGAAAACGCAACTACTAAGTGATAAGAGCTCATCCAACGAGCTCAAACCACAGCAAATAACCTAGGCTCATTGGTAGTAGAGGATAAACAATTCCTACAGATTATGCAACTATAGGATTGCTAGCGACATTTAACACAAAGTAGCATGCATACATAGAAGTAAAACAATATATTAAGCTTTAAAGTAATGGGACAATGATGGAAATGATCAAACTGCTTGCCTGGTGGCTGTTGCTCAAGTTGTGGCAGAGGGTCACTCTCGGGATTACCACAAATGTCGAAACCTAACGGAAAAGCGATAAAGAACCGATAAGAACGACGAAAGTAAACAAGGACAGCACAGAAAACGAACTCCAATTACTCTGAATTTTCTACAGCAGCAAGATGATGATTTTTAGGAAATTTTGCAACAAGAACCAATTGATTTGGATTCTCAATGCAAAAGATATGATGAAATCAATTCTGCTCAGCCTAAAAATACCAAACTGCACTATTCACTAATTTAATTATGAGGCAACATTTTCTAGAACAGTGGTGCCACTGAAATTTTTACAGCAAAACTAGCACCTCATGAGATGAATAACACAATTGAGTTCATCTCATTTGGAGCTATTATGCACTTTCTACCATTTTTCAAAAACAAGAACTTGAACAAAATTATAATGCACAAGTCCTCATTTTCCTAACAGCAACATGCTCAAAACCAATTTTCACAGTGAGTTCACTAATAGAGGAAACCAACAAAGTTGGATTCACTCAAAAATAATCTACAGAGCATGGGTTATGTATTTTACAAGTTAAGCATTAATTTGAGTGTATATTTAAAGTGAGTTTTAAAATCTAATGGCAAAACTGTGCTCTTGAAGCTGAACTCAACTTACAATCATTTTTGGATTAAAGTCAAGTTCAAGACAGAGCTAACACAATTTGAATGACCTCATTTGGATTTAAAACGAAAAAAGATATAAAATTCTAAAGTTTATACCTTATTTCAGTTTATACTTAAGAGTTCACTGGAATTCCTAAAACCCGGAAGGACATGGGAGGACGTGAGCCACAGATCTTAGATCTAACGGCTCAGACCTCCCAGGTGAACAGCACACACGTGCTCAAGAGGTCCAGAGGTCATGGACCTCCTAGCAGCGCGCATGTGCGAGGTGAGGGGAGGTCGTGGCCGTAGATGGGGAATCCAACGGACCACAACGATGGGGGGGAGGTCCTCAACGGTTGAGATCTTCCAAAAGAAGATCTAAACTACCAAGATCTCCCCGAGGAAGATCTACATCGTCAGGACCTCACAAGGGAGGTCCTGGACGGTCTAGATGTTCCAAGGGAGGACTTTGATGGTCCAAATCGTCCGAGGGAGGACCTTGACGGTCAAGATCTACCCGGGGATGTCATGAACGGCTGAGATGACCTCGGGGAGGTCCTAAGGGGAGGTCCTAACGTCACAGACCTCCAGGGAGGTCTGGACGGCCACGATCGCAAGGGGAGGTCTTGGACGTTCCAGATCTCCTCAGAGGAGGTCATGGACGTCCCAGAGCTCACGACCACGTGCTTGCGCGCACGCACGTGTTTGGACAAGAGATAAATGCGCGCGGGACAACGAGGAGGTCCGCGCGCGGGAGGTCTTAAATGCGCGCAAGGGGAGGATTAAATGCAGAAAGACATGCCAATGATTTCAATGATTTGAGCACATGATGAGCGTGCTTGCGCGGATTTTTGTCCTAAAACGACAACAACGCGCCCGATTTGTCCGACAAAGACCGGGTTTGAAGAAATGGTCTCGCCGGCGATGCAGACCTCGCGGCGACATCAATGGTACCGTTGGGTCCGCAATAACCATGCGCACAATGGACCTCCTCTCAACGGCGGCGACGCTTAAACGCCGCGAGCCGAGAGGACAACGAAGGCACCACACGGCAAAATCCAAAATGCAAAAGGAAGCTCATAGCGACATTCAAGCGTGTGCTCAAACAAAAAGCTCATAACAGCATACATGCGGGTGCCCAGTAGCTAAAGACTATCGAGAGTACCGGAGGTCCTAAGGTCTTTGAGGAGGTCGAGGAAGGGAGGACCGGTGCCGGGAGGAAGGGTGCTCCCGACCAACGCTTCACTCAAAGCTCCACTTTGTCCCCCTCGCAAATGCCCAACAAATCAAGTTAGGACTTGGTCCCGGAGGGTAGGGCACAAATGGAAGCAAGGGAAAAGGAGGAAAACTCCAGGACCCTTGTCCACCGAGGAGCTTCAAGCTTCTCAACAATGGCGCCAAGAGAGCCGAGGAGAGGAAAGCTCAAATGACACGGTGCAAGCTTAGAGCTTAGAAGTGTGCCAAAGAAGCTAAGGAGGAACCCAATGGGGTTTTATACTTGGGAGAAGCAGTACACAAGTGGGGTTAAGCTCATGGTGAGCTTAGCCCATGGCTCGGTTCATGGGGTTGGACAAGACACGAGGTTGACATGGTGACAGGCTAGGCAGACTGGAGAGGCGGAAAGCTGACCTGCATTTAATGCGGGTCAGCAAAGAGTTGTTAAAGGTACACAGTGGACAGCCTTCGCATTAACTCCCTGCTCAGGAACACGCATGCGTGACCAAGGAAGGAGAAGAACAGGGGAGGTCATGTTGACCGTTGGATAAGCCCACGGGGAGGTCCTGGCCCTCCGATGTGGTTTTTGAACCGTTACGCCTAAATGATCGGGAGGAGGTCCCACCACACGATCAAGGATGGGAGGTCATGGCCTCACGATTTCCTTAATGTGTATGCGCGTGGGAAAATGGGACTAGGAGGTCCAAAGCGTTGGATCTCAATCCAACAGTCGTGCGGACCTCTGTGAGGTCTTAATCGCATACCTAACTTGAACTCGAGGGGAGGTCATGGCCTTTGGATTTAAATCCAAGGCGCACAACCAAAGGGAGGTCTTAGCGCTGCTGCCTTGCAAGCAAGAAAGAGGTTATGGCCATCAGATTAAGATCTAATGGCAACGACCTCACGTGCGCGGGGAGGTCTAATGCGCACAAGACAAGGAAGAGGTCGTGACCGTGGATTTTAAATCCAACGGTGCACAACATGAGATGGGGGAGGTTGTGAGCGCTGGATATTTTGAGGGGGGAGGTCGTGGACTGTTGGATCTGACCCAACGGCTACGACCTCGTTTAGGTGGGAGGTTTGCTTAGTTTAACAGTGAGGGGAGGTCATGGCCATGGATCTTGGATCCAAGGGCTACGACCTCAACAAGGTGGGATGTCTAGTGGTTGGACGGCCCGTGGAGGTTTTTGAGATTTAACACACAGGGGAGGTCATGACCGTGGATTTTTGATCCAACGGCTATGACCTGATGAGGTGAGGAGGTCCTGGCGGTATTGACCGCGGAGGAGGTCGTGGTGGTTGGATGTAAATCCAACGGCTGCGACCTGCTCAAGGTGGAAAAGAGGTCTGCTGGGGTGCAGACACGGTTGGGCTGGACCAGCTTTGCACAGCGGCTAGCCCAAGGAACAGTGTAGGCTTTTAAATTTAGTTTTTTAACAGCTGAAACTTAGCAGAATTATTTGTGATAGCAAATGAACTCCAAAATTCACGAAATTTTAACTGGAGCTTGCTGACAATGAGATTAACCTTGCATAAAATTTCCAGAGGTTATTATGCAATGTATTTTTCTCAGAAAATTCATGAAGGTTGTTCAAGGATTTGTTTTACCTCCACAATTTATCAAACAAGTGTTATAACCCGGGATATCTTTCAGAGGGGTCCCACATCAGTTTTGGGACCAAGGAGAATATTTTCCAAATGTTTGGCACAAGATTTAAGATAATTGGAAAAGGAGTTTGACTTTTGGTCAACAAGAGCTTTGTGTTTTTGGATTACACAACTCTTGGACAAGAATTACATGAGTGTTTAGGGGTTTTCAAGGTGTGAGAAAAAGTTTTAATTTCTACACCTTAATTATATTTGAACAAACCCTAATTATACAGTTGGGATGTTACATGGTAGCGACTGCGGCTACCATACTTATCAATTTCATTCCGGTACCGGCCGGAATGGCCGGAACATGCCATACCGGCATACTGTACCCTCAATCTCATACCGGCCTCAATACCCGTCAATACCGGCTATTCCGCCATTTCGGTCATTCCGGTACCGGTTAAAAAAAATCAAAATTGAAGTGACCACTTCTTTGAATCAGCTCGGAAGACCGAGTCCAATACTACTCATTCGGTAAGTGAAATTATGCTAGACTAGTATGCTAAACTATGGTAAAATATATGAAATTTATGCACTCATGTTGTATTATTTAACTACGTACGACCTTTGTATTTATGAAGTAATTGAACTATGTGTCATTTTTATTATATGATTATGTATTTGAAGTGAGATTCCAAGTAAAATTATGTGTGCATATAATTACATATATAATTACATATATATATATATATATATATATATATATATATATATATATATATTATATTAAAATCCGAACGGTACAATTGGAATGGACCGGTATTGATGTATTTCATACCAAGAGGCAAACCGGAATGGCCTCCGAAATAGAATTGATAACTATAGTGGCTACTGCTGTTGTGCGGACTTCATCGCCCTTGGTGATGCTTGGGGTGGAGGGAGGACAGAGCACAGAGGAAGGAGGTGATGCCGACTTAGGGGAAAGAGAAGGGTGTGGTTCATAATTAGACGTGCTTTGATACCATGTAAGTTTGGAGAATGAGAGCCACGCAGAGATGGCATTCTATTGATTCAATACATATATGGTACAGTGTATCACATACCAACTATACAAACTACACGATGGAAACACTGTCAGATAATATCAAATCAAGATAATACATTAACATGCATGGTACACACACTATACATGCTAAGAGAGAAGAAAATTTCCTTAATCTTTCTAAACGGGTCTTAACCTTTGACAACATAGTTGGTTGATCATTTTTTTCTACCTACGTGTTTGTGTGTGTCATGTCACCTGTCAACACTTCTCACAAGACGACGGGAGCATCATTGATCCCCAAAAAATTGTTCTGTTAGGTAAAGCAGTGTCTCCTTTCGTCGCTAATCAAGTGCAAAGCTGAGAGGATGGTTTGGCTGGACTTTCTACCTTTTGGGACTCAAGATCCGGTGTTTAGGGCTTGTGTCGATTTGTGCACTATTTGGTTATTAGGCATAAACCCGGTGTTAAGTATACACACAATCAGTTCGTTCATGCAAAATTTCGCTTGGCTAGTATGGCAAAGTGCCAAAACTCGCATGAGAGCTCCGTAAGCTATCTTCACGCGCTGAGCCCAGTTCAGGACCAGCGGATGCGCAATGTCTTGCCCACTGCCCTGCAAGTCCGCAACCCAAAGATCAGACGTCTGGTTGGCCGTGTTATGCACGGGTCAGACGACCCATGGTTGTCAATACTTGAAAAATAACCAATATTCACCTCTGAACTCTAATAATGTCTTTGAAGCTTCAACATGCATGGAGTTCAAGATACGGTGGAGAGACCAGGAAGCAAAATATTGAGTCGACATCAATAATCTGTCGTTCTCTCTGCATGACTTATTGACTTTGAAAGTTTAACGACTCGAGTCACGTCAATAACTCCCCTTTTCTTGACAGGCGAGACTTATTGACTTGGAAAGTTTGAACGACTCGCGTCACGTCAATAACTCCCCTTTTCTTGACAGACTACTCAAAGCTAATCATCGATAGCTTTGTAGACAAGTCCAGAATTGTTTATATCTGTATCACTCTTAGGGTATCTTCAATAGCGTATTTATTATCGTCTCTTAGCTATATTATATCAAAAAAATCCTATGTAGAAGAGAGAGGGGGATGAGAGAGAGCAGATGTCGTCTCTTCCTAAAGAGATTGTCGTGTACGCGAAACAAGACATGATACATTAATCTACTCTAGTTGACATGTATACCCGTTTCAAAGCAAAATTATAAAATATAAATGTTAGAGAGTGTGCTAAAGACTATCTATTGGAGATGTTGTCTCTAAAAATGATGTAGTATATGTTAGAGATAATATTATCTCTAATTATTGGAGACGCCCTTAGTCTCATAGTGCTAGAGCTTCAGGAGTTAAGTCAACTGTAGTGTCTGGAGCAATGCTTTCACAAGATTATCGGTTGATGGTGAAGCCGTGGTCCAAGTAAACTGTCGCTAACCATTCAACTAAACATTTTTGCAAATTCATAACCTCCACTTCCCTGTAATTGACCTGGGGCTGCAAAAAATAGCAGATTACCACAACGAGTATTGAGTTTAGCACCACCAATTCACCCAAAAGCTTTAAAATCACTCACCACTCTTCTCTTAGAACTGAAGTCAACCGCAACCGTAGGATATACATAGAAGGCAGCTACTTACTTGTAATGCGGATCATTGTCTTCGGTCCTACGCGGTTACTCTCTGTGGCCATATATTCACCCAGGAGACTGGAAATAAATGTTCAGTCAACATGTCAACAATGCCGCTGGTGAAGTCGTTGTCCAAGCATAAATAACAATTCAAGTTAGCTTCCATGTGCCTAGTACGTATCCAGGGTAGATAAAGAAACATCACAGCAAGCAAGGAGCAGAACATTGAAGTGCACATCGTGCTTTCAAACCTGCAGCCTACAGTCATAGTTCCTGCACAGGAGAAGTCATAACCTTTTTCTTTCAGATGAGTTGCTACTTCTCATGGCGATGCTTGTTCCTGGTCCTATGCGTATTACACTCCATGTTTTGGATTTCTTTTGGCAGCTTCATGGAGGAGAGGACGGCCATAATGCGTATCAGGACTTCGTTGATGAGAGCAAACTCCGAGGTGCCCAATTCGTGGGGACGGGGTGATGACTGCTGCTCGTGGGAAAGGATCAGATGCAACAATAGCACACGACGAATATCGCATCTCGATCTTTTCGATATCTACCAATCAATCCCTGGAAGCTACTCTGTCTCTGAATCTGTATGCTGGAATCTGAGCTTGACGATCTTTTCTTCATTTCACGAGCTTCAGCTACTCGATCTTTCTAGGAATGGTGCTTGTCCACAAAATTTTGAGGGTATGTAACTCCCGTTCCATGCATGTGACTATTTTCTCTCTGCCAATACTTTGATAAAAAAGCAGCTTATTCAAAACAGAAAACTCCTCAGGTCTTCAAGGATTGAGTAAGCTCCAGTATCTCAACCTCAGTGACAACAGTTTGATGGGGAGTATCCCGGGATCTCTCAGCAATCTGGTTTCTCTGGAAGTCATAAATCTTGATGGAAACAACATAAGTGGTGCACTTCAGGATACAGGTACTGAAACGAATACAGCTTATTTCTTTTTTGTTTGTGCTATTTGTATTTACTATAAACAGCATGTATATATACATGGCAGCTTTCAGAAATCTCGTGAACCTGCGGGAATTGCATTTGGGATCCAATCAATTGAGTGGCAACCTCCCAGTATCCTTATTTGCACTTCCACGTCTTGAATACTTGGACCTTTCAAAAAACCTCTTCCTAGGGCATATACCCATAAACTCGTATTGGAATTGTTCATCATTGCTTCAGGCTCTCAAGCTATCTGAAAACAACCTAAGCGGTAAATTTGATTTCTTCTGGCTGAGAAACTGCACCGAGCTACAAAACATAGACCTGTCCGGCAATGCTAATTTGGTTGTTCAGGTGAATTTCCCTGGATGGGTACCTCCATTTCAATTGGAAAGACTAATGCTCTCTGGCTGTAACCTTGATAAGAGCATCATTGAAGGACCACATTTCCTACGCACACAGCATCATCTACAAATTCTTGATTTGTCCGATAATAACTTGCCGGGAATCATACCTCATTGGTTGTTTACAAATAATGAGGCACTTGTTTACCTGGACCTCGCAAATAACTTGCTAGTTGGATCATTAGATCAGATATGGCAACACCAATCTAATCTCGAACTGGTGAACATATCTATGAACCATGTCGAAGGACAGCTGCCAGCCAACATCAGTTCAGTGTTTCCCAAACTGAGTATTCTTGATGTTTCTCATAATGTTATATCTGGAGTTATACCACCATCACTGTGTAGCATTGGCGGTATGGAATTTATGGACCTATCAAATAACAATTTTACAGGAGAAGTGCCAGCTTGCTTGTTCACAGACTGTTCCACATTGAATATACTGGCACTCTCTAAAAACAATCTTGGTGGTCCGATACTTGGTGGAGCTAGTAACTTGCCTTTCCTGTCGGCAATATACCTTGACACCAACAAATTTGAAGGGACACTCCCTAGAAATCTGTCGGGTAATGTACAAATCATGGATCTACATGATAACAAGATATCCGGAGAACTTGACACTTCATTTTGGAATCTTTACATACTGCAAGCTTTGAACCTTGCTAGCAATAGTTTAACTGGTCAAATTCGTCCAGAAATTTGTAAATTAACAACTGTTCGCATGTTAGATCTATCAGACAACAGCTTTGCAGGGCCTGTACCGATCTGCGGCACTACATGTTGGAATTAACCTTGTTGTCTAGGTGTTTTTTCATTATATTTATTTCTAATTGCATGATGTTGTTTTTAGTAGCCGGCTAAGTTCTAGCTAGTTGTATGCATAAACATGGCGAGAGGCATGATCGGCAAGAGAGACACTAAGCGAGATAGAGAGAGTGCAGTGGCAAGCGGCGACTGCAACCATTAGTCGAGTACTTGCATGCACTAGAATTAGTCAAGGGATTAGTGGTCACGTGAAGCTGCATGCACGCGAGTAGTGTGGAGTACCAACACCAAGTCACAAGCGAGATGGAAGTGGAGCGAGATCGGATCATGGCTTGACCGGTGTTGCATGCACAAGTGCGTCGTCCGTGCAAGGTGGAGTAGTGGTTAGTGGGTGTGTTAGCTGTGTTGGTCCGCTACTTAAGCCCTTGTAATCACCGTTGTTATCGGCCAAGAGAGAACAAAAGAAAAAGGCACAAGTGTGGTGCCGCAAGACTCTGCGTGTTCTTGTCCAGTGTGTACGTGTGAGTTCTTCCACCTCTTTCAATCCCAACAATTGGTATCAGAGCCATGGCTTCCCGCACTCCGTCGCGCTCGCCGGGTCGCCATGGTGGCTCAGCCTCGCTGGTACGCCGTGGGCGGAGCCGACGCGCGTAATACCGCGAGGTGGTGCAAAGCGGCGTCGTCTACCGTGCCGGCCGCACCATTGTCTACCGCCGCTGACGGCGAAACTACCGAGTGGGCGTTGATCATGAAGGTGAACATGGAGGCCCAAGGCGTGTGGGACGCCGTCGAGGGAGCCGGGAGCTTCAGCGAGGATAGGACGGCGCTTGCGGCAATTCTGCGAGCCGTGCCGCCGGAGATGCACTCCACGCTTGCCGTGAAGGCGACGGCAAAGGAGGCATGGGACGCCATCAAGTCCATGCGTGTGGGCGATGCGCGTGTCCGTGAGGCCAAGGTGCAGACTCTACTCAAGGAGTTTGATGCCGTTCGCATGAGGAGCTGCGAGACCATCGACGAGCTCGCCATGCGCATGAACGGGCTCGCCAACAAGATGCGCACCCTCGGCGAGACCTTCGAGGAGGTGAAGGTCGTGAAGAAGCTTCTTCGCATCGTGCCATCCAAGTACACCCAAGTAGCTATTGCCATTGAGCAGCTTCTTGACATTAAAACCATGTCCATGGAGGAGCTTGTGGGAAGGCTCAAAACGGCGGAGGACAGGAGTGACTTGGACGAGGGCGCCAACAACTACGACCAGGGCGGTGGAGATCGCTTGCTCCTCACAGAGGGTGAGTGGCTTGCTCGCCACCGCAGCGGCGCAGGAAGGAAGAAGGGCAACTTTGACATACGCAAGGTTCGCTGCTACAATTGCCAAGAGTACGGGCATTACTCCAGGGACTGCACCGAGCCAAGGAAGGAGCGGGCACTTCTCATGATGCGACCGACGACGAGCCAAGCCTTGCTCAAGTTTTCGCCATGAAGTTCTCAATAAAGCACAACAAGGTTAAGGGGTGATTGTTGGAATTAACCTTGTTGTCTAGGTGTTTTTTCATTATATTTATTTCTAATTGCATGATGTTGTTTTTAGTAGCCGGCTAAGTTCTAGCTAGTTGTATGCATAAACATGGCAGAGGCATGATCGGCAAGAGAGCACAAAGACTAAGCGAGATAGAGAGAGTGCAAAGCTAAGCGCCGACCGCAGCCATTAGTCGAGTACTTGCATGCACTAGAATTAGTCAAGGGATTAGTGGTCACGTGAAGTCGCATGCACGCGAGTAGTGTGGAGTACCAACACCAAGTCACAAGCGAGATGGAAGTGGAGCGAGATCGGATCATGGCTTGACCGGTGTTGCATGCACAAGTGCGTGCGTCCGTGCAAGGTGGAGTAGTGGTTAGTGGGTGTGTTAGCTGTGTTGGTGCAGCTACTTAAGCCCTTGTAATCACCGTTGTTATCACCAAGAGAGAACAAAAGAGAAAAGGCACAAGTGTGGTGCCGCAAGACTCTGCGTGTTCTTGTCCGGTGTGTACGTGTGAGTTCTTCCACCTCTTTCAATCCCAACACTACATTACCACTCTCTTTTACGAACATGTCCGAAATTTCTGGTGGCTCCCGAATGCCTTTTCAATAGCTCCTACATTACAGACTTTGGATCTCGGCTACAATCAGTTCACAGGCAACCTTGCATGGACACAATATCTTTCTGAAATCTGTCTACTTTTGTTAGGCAGGAATAAGTTCGAGGGGCAGATCTATTCAAACCTGTGTCATCTCCAGTACGTGACTATAATTGACTTCTCGCAGAACAGACTTTCGGGTTCCATACCACCATGTATTGGTGACATTCCGTTTGAAGATCGTGGAGACTACCTATCTCTTTGGCCCTCAAGCGACGTTGGTTCCTATGAAGACGCGTTTGATGGTATGAACTTTACTGATTTAAGTTTCACATATGACATTCACCTATTTATGGTAGTGTCCACGTTTGAAGAACGTGGACACTACCTATTTTTTTGGTCCTCAATCATACCCTCCTACTGTATGATTTAGGTTTCACATATGACATTCACTATGACCTGCAAGGCTTTAGCTTCGCTACAAAGGGGAATGTCTACACATACGGGCGCAATTTCTTCAATATGATGTCTGGCATCGACTTATCTGCAAACATGCTGTCAGGTGAGATTCCACCGGAGCTAGGAAATTTGAGTCATATCAAGTCCCTCAATTTGTCTGACAATTTATTTACGGGCCCAATTCCTGCAACCTTGGCAAACATGGGCGAGATTGAAAGCTTGGACCTATCCCGCAATAGGCTGAATGGCCCAATACCATGGCAGTTAACTCGGTTATCATCATTAGAGGTGTTCTCTGTGGCATACAACAACCTGTCAGGATGTGTACCAGACGCAGGTCAGTTTGGCTCATTTGATATGGACAGTTACAAAGGGAACAACAACCTTCACATGGCATCACCGGGAAGTAGATCATGCACTTCCAGTTCCGGTCCTGTGACATCGAGCGATAGGGTGGGAGAGGTGTCCAATGACTCGGACCCTATCCTCGCCGTGGTCAGTGTTGTCTCATTCGTATTAACATTTTGGGCCACTGTCGCATTCTCATTTTGCCATTCCTTTGGACAACGTGTAATACTCAAACTGTAATCCGTCGAAAGAAACAGATGAGCTGGTGAACAGTTATTTGTAAAGGGAAAAAGGCACAGAGCCTACTGAATTTTCATTCCGACTATGCTTGTAAATTCTGTTCTTGGTACTGTTTTTCTTTACATAATGCCCAAGTTCCGAATTTTCGAAAAGGGTAGTGCTCTGCAGTATTGCGTTGTACTTGACTAGGACTAGGAGCATAGGAGTGAAGAAAGCTACCAGTAAATCGATCAGTAATGCATGCTGCATGCATGACCAGATGACCTTATGCTCTTCTGACAGAAAGGTTAAGTCAGAAATGCCGCTAGTCTATCTTTTTTTAAAAGTAAAGTTCTGGATTTTTCATTGATTCAAAAGTTCATTAAATATCATAGAACAGTTTTAGAGAATCAAATTAAAACTTTGAGCATGACAACACAACAGGACACACATCAAAGTTTTAGAGTAGATTGCAACTTATGCAACAATCATGGATCCATTTCGATCCTAGACGAAGTCGATTGTGTTAGAAGCAGGCGAACAGGCACGATAGACACCTAAGACCAGGTCAACACAACAGGTCGGGTTGATCCACCAAGCAACCACCATCGTGAACAAAGCTAATGAGTATCAACCAGTAGGAACGCTAGTTGATACGTGAGTAGTCCGATCTTTTATGGTATCACACATGAAAACTCCCAAACCTACCTGATTTGATCGAATTGCAAGAAATAAGACTCACGGCACAATCTGAGAACGACGATGCTCTCAACTTGCGCAAGAATAATCTTGCTCTCTCTCTAGATAAATTTCACAAACCAATCTCAACTCACGAACACACACACCTTGCGCCACAAACCCACCATGGGATTTTCTGTACTTTTTTTCTCAAAACGAAAATAACAAGTCTAAGGGATACCATGCCTGACCTTTGTAAGGCCATCACGCACGCTACTCTACTTGGGGTCGATCTGATGAACCCTCCTAAAAACTCACAACGCACACGACTAGGACTCTAGTCTAACTCAAACCTACATCTAAAAATAATACAACCGGCCAGACTTGGCTCCGCCGAAAACAACAGGCACGCAGACGACGATACAAACCGACCCATGGGGTTCAGCCAAAAATAACGAGCACACGGGCCCATAACGTTTAAAAATAGGACTCCCGTCAAAAACCAGGACGCTGACTCGGATTAGCTTTTAAAGCACACCACTCACACTTCCTAATGCCTATTCCAAGAGCCTCTCTGTCCCTAAATTCAAATTATATGTCAACCAGATGATTGCCCGTGCGTTACAACAGATTAAAAAAAAAATCATATTACTCTATTACGTCTTGGTCTACACCATGCCATCATAAATGTCAGGGCGCTCGGCAGAGCAACACACCTCCATCGTCGTGCTCGGCCTACACTATGGCCACACTGGGGTGCTTCGCTACAGCCCGCATCATGCCTCTACCACATGCTCAGCTGACGTCGTGCATTTGTTTCCGCTCAAGCCCGTCTGCTATGACCTGTGTCGCACCTACGACGCCTTTGTGCCCATCACGCGTGTTGCCCTCGGCCCCGCCACCATACTTGGTCGAGCTTCGATACGGCCTATGTCGCGTCTTCTCTGCTGTGCACCCCGTCCATCTCGCCCTCGATCGGCTCCACTACCCCCACCATATATCTTACGCGTCAAACACATAGACAAAAATATGTTGTATATTTTAGTTCGTACTGTTACTCGTTTCACTCCAAAACATAAGTAACAGCTTTGATCAGAATTCTCACAAACTACATTGAATGGGCAATAAAATTAACGCGCTCAATCAAAACCCACAGGATTCCTATTACAATTAGTATAATCCTGATTAAAATTGGAAAGAAAACCCAAGTTTTCAGCTATACCAAATCGTCAGGTAGCTTATCGATTTTGTCATCCTCCACAAACTTCACCAAACCACCTGCAGTTCAGTGAACCTACACGTGATTTCATATCTTAACAGTTAACTCTTATAAATACACAAAAGCATGGTTCAATTATTGACGTAAGTACAATTTAGAACTTACAGCCAAGCAATTGATTAGGGATTTTTTTAATAAAAAAATGCAAAGAAAAAAGACAGGTAAAATGGAACAACTATGAAAGAAACAAAATTAAAGACTTAACATGACAGGATAAGATTAGATGACTAACCTGGAAGCCTAGGTGGGGGTGTCAGGCATTTTCTAGAATAGCTGGAAAGCGTGTGTTCTTCCTCCCTTTGCTTTGGAACATGTGCTTCTTTACTGTATGCTGCATGAGGAAGAAGGGTGTAGGGAACGGCGGCCACGAGAAGTTAGGCCTTGTGCGCATGCCACTGTTTGACGACCTCAACTCCAGGCCCTCCAGATATGATGACGACCTAGTGGATGTTGACGGCAGTGAAAAACTTTTCGTTCGGAAATTTTTAGGGGGGGGGGGGGGACCGGTAAGGCCGGTTTTCGCGAAAATCGGAAATTTCGGCCAAAATTTCCAATTTTTTTTTGAAATTTTGGGATTTTTAAATTAAAAAAAATCAAATTCGAACAAAATTCAAGCAAATTCGAATTTTTTTGGACAAAATTCATCAAAACCAAAAATTTCGGGGCTCATTTGAATCTTACCGGCCCCCGCCGGTAACACCGGTTACCGGCGGTGACCGGCGAAAATCGGCCGAAATTTTTTTCCATGGTTGACGGACGACACTGCAGTGGTTCTGTGCATCGGCCTGCCAGCCGCAGCGGCTATAGCAGCACGGAAGCCGATCTATTCCCCGGGCTCTTGGTTATTTGCTGGGTATTGAGGTGCAAAAAGAGGACTGATCCATCGGTGGCTGGATCCAAGAAGAGGGAGTTTTGGACGACGTAAATTGGGATCATGAAAGGAGAGGGCTGTCATGGCAAGCAGACGGCTAGGGAGAATAGAGTATTGAGGACATGCGTTAGTGGCTTGTTGGTTGGATCGGAGAAGGGGGTTGGGTTGTTGAACGTAGGGTCTTGATTACCGGTTTTATTTTTTTATTGGGGCCACCGGTCGTACTGAAATGGCTGAAAATAAGAAAATTTCGGCTAAATTTAGCCGTAATTTTTAAATCAAAATTTGAATTTTTTGAAGTTAAAATAAAAAAATACAAAATTCAAGCAAATTTAAAGAAAATTCAACTTTTTGGGCCGGTTTTGACAAGTTTGGACTTTTCCCAGGTACCCGATAGAACCGAAATTGCCCAAAATCGGTTGAAAATCGGCTAGTAATCAAAACCTTGGTTGAACGAACCGTCGCCGCCGCTGCGTAAGGAGAAGCAAAGAGAAGAGAAGCAAAGCATTGCGTGCGAATGGGTTGCGAACGGAAGAGGGCCACATGTTGGTGCTCCAATTTTTTCAGAGGGTGGAGTATCACTCAGCACTCACGAACTCATTCGTAGTAGATATATATAAGACTCCTCGGTGCAGATTATTTTCTTTAAAAAACTTATCCAAATAGCTGGTCTTCAATTCGGATCTTACTTTTCCCTTTTTCTTCTCTCACGGGCCACGCTTTCCTATCTTCCAGCACGCCAATTTCTCCCTACGCCTTTCCTTTCTTATTTTGTGGAGTCCGACTCCAACGTGCATGCATTCCCTCCGTTCTCTTTCTTTTCTTCCTTGCGCTGCCTTTCTTTTTTGGCCCACGCGCAGCATGCATGCACACCCGTGGCTGTATGCAATGGACAACATGCACGGCCTTCCTTCCTTTGTTCCTTCTTGCACAAATGCATCCATAGCTCTGAACTCTTTTTTTTATTTAATCATTTTTTAGAAAATATTTTAAAGATAACCTCTAACTAACTTTATTTTCAATCTAACCTCATTGGTCACGTCACAACGCGTGGCGTGGCAAAAGTACGTTGTCACGTCACGGATCTCGATGTGGCAAACAAGTGGTGTCACGGCACTCCTCTTGGCGTAACAGGAATTAGCCCAAAAACGGACGCGTGTTGGCTTAGAGGGCTATCGTAGCAGATTTGGTCATGCCGTGGTCGGTGGCGTGACAACACAGTTTGGTCATGGCACGGGTCATGGCGTGACCAAAGAGGTTAGAATTGGAAATAAAGTCAGTGAGAGGTTATCTTTAAATTTTTTTAAAAAATGGATTAAAAAATAAAAAAACTCCATAGCTCTTGACTAGTTTTCGCGTTCTTTTTGCACAGCCCGGGAGCCATGTACTTTGGTACTTCTCTCCCATGGCCGGCCTCCCTCACTTCCCTCTCGACCATCACTTTCTCCTTATTATCTTTATGCAAAACACATAGGGATGAGAAAGGGTAGGTTTGGTTCGACCCTAGACCGACCCTTAATACCCAGGAGTCCGGTTTAGGGTAATGAATCAGGGCTTCTTGCGTTCCTCCCTTGGCCCAAATGACCCTTTGGGTCGCGTGGGTCGGCCCGTGCTACTATTGACTGCTGGAGCATGCTGCTGTATCATGGTAATAGATACGTGCTTTTGCTGCTAGCCGACCAAATCAATCATGCATCGAGTAGACGATTTAAAACATGTACACTACCAATCAAACAAAATTAACATCCATTCTCTAAAAAAGTAACAACCGAACAATTAATTCCTACGTCCTTTAAAAATCCTACAAGACACACCAAGCAGTAAATAAGTTTGACACGTTGACACAGTAAAACAAGTTTGTTTCTTTTGTTCACACATTAGCATGTATCTGAGCTGCAATGCTAGCATTTGTTCATCAGAAATTCAGAATCCTGATTATGTATCATCTGATCGAGGAAGCACAAGACAAGATATCAGTGGAATCAAAGCAACACCAACCCCCAAGGGAGAGGAGATTTGGAATAAAGCCAACAGTTGGTGGTGGATTATAGTCTTATTGATATGGTTGATGAATGCATCTATAAACCTTCAAAAGCATACGAGGACAAAACATTAATACAACGAGCCAGTGACACGAACGAATTTACAAATTATGGAATAAAAGTGAACTAAGAGTTGTTTCACTACCAGAATCTGCTATTTTCCCGAGTGCCCGAAACACTCGGGAAAGCTCCAAAAACACTCGGAAAATTAATTTATGAAGGTCGGCCGTCGGGAAAAACCACTCGGGATAGTTTAGTCGGGGAAAAACTGGTTTCCCGAGTGTTTTGAGATTTACACTCGGGAAAAGTTATCTCGGGAAAAATAACTTTCCCGAGTGTAATCTCGAACACTCGGGAAACATAAAACACTCAAGAGATATAACTTTCCCGAGTGTTCAAATTTACACTCGGGAAAGTAGGGAAATTGTCCCGAGTGTTTGTCAACAAAGACACTCGGGAAATCTAGCCACGTGGTAAACCAACACACATGCAGATTCGTGATTTTCCCGAGTGTTTGTCAACAAGAACACTCGGGAAATACCTGAACAGTATATGCACCAAAATTTGTACATACAATGCATTTCATTTTGAACCAGACTCAGGCTGACATAAAACTCGGCAATCAAACAGAGTATACATTCCACAGCAAGAAAAATACCACCAATTAGGCACAAATCAATACATATATAAATTCGACAACAATATTAATATAATGTTCGAGTTCACAGTACAACATTCACATATATTGATCGTGTTAATCCTGTACGAGTTGCCTTTTTGCACATGATGACTAGACCCATTTTCTCATCTTGCCTAACACTAACATACTTAAATTCTTCACTCAGAGAGAACGATCGACCTGACTCAATATCACACATTGTAGGCTTCTGTACTCATTGTAAGTTGAAATAGTCCCGTAACTAATATAGTAATAACTAGCAATCCTTCCTAGGTCAAGAACACGAAGTATCCTATTTTTCTGTCATACTTTATCAAATTGTTCCTATCCAACAGATTTGCGACAAAATGTACTGCAGCTGACACAAAAGTACGAGAATCGGCGATTAACAACAGCAGAGAGAGTCAAACAAACTATGCAAGATCAAGAGAGCATCTAGAGAACCATATTAACAATACAAAGATAAAATAACGCCGACTAGATTGCTCTGATATTTCTCGAAGATTTTGTGCCAGTATCAAGATGCAAATTGAATACTTTCAATTAAACCAATATGGAACTCATTCAACAAAAGCCAAATAGCAGTGAGTTTATTTTTACAAAAAAACAAAAAAAAACCTACATTCAACAAAAGCCTAATACTACCCCCTCCTTCATTTTTACATAACTCTTAAATTTATACAAATCTCAAGCAAATGTTTCACACAATAAAACTAGAACATGTCTAGACTACAACATAATTTGTGTATCTATAAAAAATGTTTTTAAAAATGCACAATTCTTCTTAAATTTATACAAATCTCAAGCAAATGTTTCACACAATAAAACTAGAACATGTCTAGACTACAACATAATTTGTGTATCTATAAAAAAAGTTTTAAAAAAATGCACAATTCTTTCCTGCCTACCCATACCACATTATTAGTACTTCTAGAAAATACCTTACCAATACAAGTGCTACATTTTGGTATGAATGTATGATGCTATACAAAACTGTCAAGAAATGGAACAGACATTCTCACCAACAAGGACGTTTGTTTCATGTAGCCATTCAAATGCAAAGAAAATGACTTTTGGGCTACTTCAATTTCTTGTAATGGCCCAAGGATGCCATTGCCCTAGTAAGCGACATGTCACTGGAAGCACAGTATTTTCCAAACATAGCATTTCAATACTGGACATCTCTCACTTTTTTTTGGGAATAAATTGTATCTCAAATACATGGCAAGAATCATGATGGTAGGCCTGTGCATATGAGTGCATTCAAGTTCTAAATCAGATTAAGAACAAAATGTTCATGTTTATGCTGTGCGATGCGTGCCAATGCTGATGTAATCCAGATAGCATTGTAGACATTGATTAAACACACAGACAATGATATATAGCTGGCTTCCTAGAAGTTCAATCACATCTCAGTTTATATATATGCATGGACACAAGTATATCCCTCTCTCAGAACCATTTAGATTGGAAACAAACAATCAAACAGAGCATAGGAGCCAAATAAGCATTAATTGTGCTATCTACTACTCCAAAGAGAAAGATAAGATATTGCAGGAAGCAAAAACTGCAATACCCATTCTGGTAATTATGGAGTTACAGGTATGATAAGAACATTTTAATTAGAACGAGCAACTTTAATCTCATATTACTGTGCATAAACTTTTAAAACAAAATCATAGCAATGCCTTTCTTTGCTATCGAGAGTTTGTTCTAATCTATGTGATGATAATGTATCTGAACTTATTCATCTATGCTTGATGAAGGAGGAAAATGGTGCAAACAAATGCAACAGACACAAGACAAAGAACTTGGCCCTTCAGATTTGTTGATCAATTCAGGCTAGTTTTGTCATTCTCATCACCATGACCTAAGGTTCCACAAGAACCTCTGCCCCATGTGTAAACCTGAAAATTTCACACTTTTACTTCATGCAGGGAGCAATTGACAATCACAAGATATAACCGAAAGTTCTTCAAACAATATTACTCATATATCCCAATGCATCGAGAGCTACAACATGCTCATCTCTAGCGTAAACATGAACTACATGAATGTTCCTCCTCTTAAATGGTTGAATGGGCAGTTGCAAATGGTTAAATTACTAACCTTGGAAGAAATCCACCTATAGCCATGCAAAGAAGACCAACCTAAAATCCACCTATGGCCATGCGAAGCACCAACCTAAAATGGAGCAATGCATATCTTAGTTCCCAAGATTAGACTAAACATAAATGTTGCTCCCCTACTGCTTTTCCGAAAAGGAATTTGATGGAAGAGCCAATGGATCAGGATTTTATATGATCTTTATACCATGATCATAGGATCCTTCAGGATCATGATCCTACTCATATACAATATAAAGTATCGAATATGCAGCTAACTAATGTTAATTTTAGTTTTTAAGTTTGTTAGCTCAATTGACTTCCTTTTATCTCGTTAAATGTTGTTTTAAGTTAAACAAATGTTATCCGTATTATATTGGATGTATAAAACGAGTAACATTTATAATATTGAAATAGATAAGTTCAATTGGACTAAAATTGAATTAAGCTTGTATAGATAGTTCCATTAAAAATTAAGTCAAAAAACATCAAAAATATTATTTCAGACAGAAACATCTCAATATATACTTGACGCTATATGTAGAATATATGTAATTTTTGAATTCTGGTAGGGTCATGATCCTACAATCCTATCCAGTCAAATGACGAAAGATCCTAACTAGGATCCATATCCTGACAACTTTCAACACAGCCTCCTCAATCCTATCCATCCAACACTCAATGGCTATAATTAACACCAACAATCACGGCATACTCAGTAGTAAGACACAGTGAAAGGGAGAGAAATGCTGTGAATTAGAGAGGTTGTTCTTACCCTTGGGGAGGTGAACAGAGGGGGAGATTGATACGGCCATAACTACAACAAAAGCATTTGTTTGCATCCCTAAATTGCAAACTAATGTTAGAACTCAAATTGACGCCATTGGTGTTGTTTTGCAACAAGAAGTAAAGCAAAACGTTGTGAAGGCCGATAGGGTGGATGGGGATCTTTGGCCAATGAGAGGAGCGTTCTCTTGGGATAAAACCTAAGCGGCGTGTGTGCAGTCAAGAAAGACATGTGGTGGTATGGCAGCAAGAGTTGCATTGGCGTCAAAAGAAGCATCAAGTGTATGGAACAAGTTCGCGTAAGAAGCTAAGAGAAGGAAAGCCCACAACACAAGGGAAACCAAGAGGGAGACTTGGCCATGCATGGAGAGGACGCTAGGAACATGGCATGTGGGTTGGTTCAGTTTGGATCCAATTCAGATAGCCAATTGGTGATTAATATTTTTATTCCAAAACTAGAGTAGTTTAAATTCTAATTAAAGAAAGTATTTTTTTGGTTCGGTTTACTGTTCACGTGAATAGTAATCGGGATCGGAGTACTGTAGCAATTCGGTTACTATTCATCCAAGTCTTCTGCTTGCGTGGGAGGCTATATAAACCCCCCATGGCAGCACCATATAGGTGGACAAGTTATGATTTAGATAATAAAAATCGAAAAGCCGTTTTGGCGCATATCGTGTGTTCTTAAGTCGTGATAAGAGTTGGAGAGATTGAGGGAGAAAGATTGAGAGCGAGATCAAGATATCTATCTCTTGCTTGAAGTACTATTCACGAAGGCTACTACTTGCAATTCAATCTATTAGATTGGTTTGTGAGTGTATTGATTTTCTTACAATTCAATTCACCGAATTGGTTTGTGATATTGCTACTGATCTTCGAGTGTACCGTGAAAGATTGGGCCAACAATCAAGATTCATCTAATCAACTAGGTGGATCCTTATCAGAGATGCTACGAGTATATGTCCAGGTACTTTCTTACAAGTTACAACTACCAAGGCTCATAGAGCAAAAAATAAAAATAAAATGAGACGAAAGGAAAACAAACAAGTACTCAGAAATAATAATTAAAGTAAAGCTTAGAGAAGGATGTACCGTTTCAACATCAACAAGATCCATCTCTGTCAACTTTTGCAAATGCCTACTTGTCTCTGGATCAAATATGCTTCCCAGAAAGTTGTATACTCGAGCAAAGTCTGGCATGGCTGCAAATTTCACCAGAATAGGCACAAAATAAGGTCAGAATATGACTAAAGAAAAAGGCATGGATAACACTAATACTTGTAGGACCGAAATGGCGACAGAGGGGGGGTGAATGTCGCTCTCTTTAAAATTGCCCCCGAGAAAACGTACACTCAAAAACAGCCAAACCAAAACCTCACCCGCATCAGTGCTTTCTCATGCCTCGACACACACGCCAAGACAGGAACACATGCTGCGAAGAATCCACAATACTCCGACGGACAATCAAACACCAAACACAGATCGAGATGGCAAACACTACCGATTCCTCCAGTATGCCGCCAGGACGTAACGCCACCGCCAAGCAATACTCAAAAAGCTAGAAGAACAAGGAAAACACTAGTCTTTGCGAATGGAACCGCCTTTCAAGGGCAATTAAAGCGCCGATTTTGGTCAAAGATCGCCGAAAGGACAAGGTCTTAAGTCGAGAAGAAAACAGCAATTGAAGAGATCGATCATTGGAAATTAAAACCGAAGAAAAGCAAGAACTGCATCCGCTGAAAATAGACAAAAACTGCTGCCGATTCTGCTTTGCTACGGACGGCTCAACAGGCACAGCGGGCAGAACAGGCCACAAAACCAAGAGAGACCACAGCCTAAGTAAAAAAGTAGTCTAAAACATCAACTCGTTGGAAATAAAAGCTAAAAACTCATGCCATCATTAATGACAGCCATAGCAATAAAATAATGCTAACACAGCCAACTACCACCATCTTGGATCAACTCAATGCAAAAGAACGATGGCCATTAAAACATACAAGGTGCGTGACCGCCGAGGCACTTGATTTTCGGGAGCTCACACGTGCTCTACAGGAACAGGCAAGACAGTAAAAATCTCAAATAAGCACACTGCAGCCACGGTATCTATTTGATAGTAGCGCACGATTCTTCCGATTTTCTACAAGTTTATTGACCCGAAGAAATCAAGATTTCAAGCACACACACACGCAAGAGGCAGCAAGAAACGGCAGATCAAAAAACACTCGCATCAAGAGACACAGCATGGGCTGCTACCACCCTCAAAGAACCAAGCCGACAAAGAAGAATAAGCAGAGCTCCACACGCCACGAGGAAAGATTTAACAAAGACTTAAACCCAATCAAGAACTGCTCATATGCAAGCAAGAAAGCAGCCAAGATAAACAAACACCATCTCATATTGATCTAAAGGAAGAGAGATACATGATTGATACAAGAGGAATGATTAGAAACTTTCATCTCATCCTCTCCCACTTCTCCATTTCAGCACACACACGCACTAGCTCAACTCATAGCCTCACAACACAGCTTTGAACACAAGAACACACGCATGAGCTCTAACCTTCTCAATACACAGCTTGAACGCCTACAACCTGCAGCTTCTTGCACACACACCTTTTTCTTGAATAGAGAAGGCTCATGTCCTCAATTAGCAAATCAAGAAGTGTCAGCACCTTTCCACTCACAAGCCTCACACCCATATGAGGCAAAGGTCATGGTCAACATGACCAGATTTGGAGGAAAACCAGCCCATCCTCTCATTGCTTGAGTCAAATCTCCAATTTGCCCTCAGCGACTTCCTGAAGCTTCGCATCCGAGATCTTGACCGTTTGGACCTCGACTCCTCCACGAGTCTAGTCCCGTCCGCTCGTCATCGCCTGTCGTATCCGTCACGGGCGATTCAGTTCCTCGTCTCCCGACTCGCAACCACTTCAGCAGCCTCGATCATCTTTGGCAACTCTGACCGTCTGGACCTCAACACCTCCTGTGTCTAGTCCCGGTCCACCTCGCCTCACCATGACCTAGCTCCGAAGTCCTGCAGTCACACAGACAAGCAAACCATCACATAGCACCGCATCTAAACAAAGATAATCGGTAAAAGGCACAAGTAAAGGTACTCTACCCTCGAATACCCGAAACAAACTCAAACTCACTAAACCGACCGTCAATTACTCATCACAAACATGGGGACACCTCCACATGGTCTCTCAATCTCCCCCTTGATGAGTATATTGACAAACCCCGAAAAAACATAAGTTGAGTTTGTTTGAAAGTCATACATGGTCCAAGAGAAGAAATTGATGCTAATGACCATGTAGACGCAAGGAGTAAAAGAAAGAGCAAGTTTTCCTCAAACGCTCCCAAAACTCCCAAAAGAGACTTTTTCTCCAATATTCTCCCCCTTTTGTCAATAAAGTCATCAAGATACAAAAGAGAGAATATAGCATGGTGTGGTTGAATGTTAAGCAATGCTAAGCAATTAGAGCCATGAAGATTATCCAAAATGACTATTTGAGAATCACACCAAGCCATAGCGTATATGAAAACTATCAATATCATTACAAGATATGGATAATCAAGCCAAGCCACGTAAGTAACAATATGAAGATTAGATGAATTTCTTAGCATGTCAAGCCACTCAAGAGTATAGTCTAGCTAGAGGTATCCAAAGATGATGCAAACCATGTCAATAACCTAAGTGGAACCAAGAAGCTAGAATTGAGTCAATTTAGAGTGCTATTAGTTCAAGAATGAATCATTTGCACAAGTACTTGGTTCTTTTGGTAGTTAAGCAAATTTAGCCCAGATCACATATTTTCATTTGAAATTGATAACTGGTGATGTGCTAGATCTCAAGCCTTATGCGACCATTCCAAGCGAGAAGCTTAAGGAGATGATCTAGGTCATCCAAAACTCCCCCTGAGTTCATGCCTAGTGCAATGGCAAGCAGTCTCATGAGAAAGAATTGGTGAGATCAGTTCTTTCACACATAAAAGAGATCTTTTGCTTTTCTTAAAATAATTGAACGCACTCATGTTTCATCACGACACTAGCATAGCTCAAACTAAAGCTCAATTAAAGATTCAAGACTCAACTTAGCCTATTTGACATGGCATGAATCATAAGAGGATAACTAAAGATAGACTAGCCTCAAGAGCTAACATGACATGTCTTAGTTCAAGTTGTGCAATTTTAATTAACTTAACAATGGCAAAGGCTTGACGACACATATGAAGCAATGATAAATCTAGCGATTAAGCATAATCATGGCAAGATGTAATGCATTGAAGCATGTCATATATGGATAATAGTCAAGGCTCCATGTAGTTATATTACAATGCACAATGTTTGAAAAGCAAGAAAATCCACTCCCCTCAACATGTAAAGCACCTTTTAGTTCAAGTTGAGTTATATCTATATTAAACTCCAGAAGCTCCCAAATGAACTCTCCCTGAACCAAAGCTATAAAACGAGAAGCTGGCAAAGAAATCAGACAAGGCAGTCCTTAAAGCATAGACAAGATATAGAGGATATCATGGCTCAGACTGACTCTCATCTACCCCATATGACACTAGGACTATCAACTGTCCAACTAACACACACTAAGGAGCAAACACGTTCCCTGTCTACCCAAGGGTGGCCCAACCCTTGCTAGAACCTATAAGAAGTGAGTAAGCTCAACCTAGTGAGAAGAGACAGCTAATAAGCAACATCCTAGAGCATAAGATGAGAGGAAGAAGTCTAAGCAACTAGACGAGAGAAACACTCTAATCTATGCTAGGAGGACTAACCCAAAATGCATCCCAAATGCAATGCAACAGTAAGGAGCAAGAGCATAATATACAAGATAAACAGTAAAGCACAAAGCTCCCCCTCACTACAGGCCATAAGGACAAACCACCCCAAGCTCTCCCCGCAAGGCTGAAAACCTAGAGCTATCCAAAGGCTTGGTAAAGATATCACCAATGGCGGTCACTCTCCTGGCTGGAGCACTATATCACCCTTCTCCACATGGTCTCTAAGGAAGTGATATCGGATATCAATATGCTTGGTCCGAGAGTGCTGCACTGGGTTCTTAGCAATGTTAATAGCAGAAGTGTTATCACAAAAGAGTGGAACACTTTCTATAACTAACCCAAAATCCCGCAGGGTCGAAGCCATCCAAAGTATCTGGCTGCAGCAACTGGCGGCAGCAACATACTCGGCCTCTGCGGTGGACTGTGCAACACCGGACTGCTTCCTAGAGGACCAAGAAACGAGAGAAGTGCCAATGAATTGGCAGGTGCCAGAAGTGCTCTTCCTATCTATCCTACAGCCAGCAAAGTCTGCGTCCGAGTAGGCTCTGAGGAAAAGACAGGATGAGGAAGAGTACCAGATACCATAGTCAATGGTAGCTCGAAGGTACCAAGAATCGCTTCACCGCTTTGGCGGTGAGATCTGTGAGGAGAAGCTCGAATCGAGCACACAGACACACGAGAAGTGTATGTCGGTCTCGAGCGATGAGGTACAAGAGGGAGCCAATCATCTTTGCGATACTCCTTCGATCAAGCGGCTCGCCGTCCTCATCTGGTCGAGTGAAGCTGATGAAGCCATCGGTGTGGACACCGGCTTACCATCACTCATATCAAAGCATCTCAGGAGGTCACAAGTGTACTTGCCCTGATGCAAGAAAGTACCCTCCCGAGTCTGCTTGATCTGGAAGCCAAGGAAGAAACTCAACTCGCCCATCATGCTCATCTCAAACTCTGAGCTCATAACATCGGAGAACCGAGAAACAAGAGTATGAGATGAGCCACCAAAGATGATATCATCCACATAAATCGACGGCCAGTAGAAAGTCATTACCATGCTGCTTGAATGAACAAGGTCTTGTCTACCTTACCCATCTCAAAACCATGACTCAACAGATAGGACTTAAGCCTCTCATACCAAGCTCTAGGGGCCTGCTTAAGTCCATATAAAGCTTTAGAAAGCTTGAAGACATGATATGGGTATTTGGGGTTCTCGAAACCTGGAGGCTGTCTAACATAGACCTCTTCCTCAATAAACCCATTGAGGAAGGCACTCTTGACATCCATCTGGTAAAGCTTGAAACCCTTAGAAGCTGCGAAGGCAAGCAGGATTCTAATGGCCTCATGTCTAGCAACAGGGGCAAAGGTCTCCTCAAAATCCAGACCCTCAACCTGGGAGAACCCCTGAGCTACCAGTCTAGCCTTGTTTCGAATGACTACCCCTTCCTCACTCTGCTTGTTTTTGAACACCCACTTAGTCCCAATAACATTGTGACCTCGAGGGGGCTCGACAAGCGACCAGACCTTGTTTCTCTCAAAGTTTTCCAACTCCTCATGCATGGCATTGACCCAAGACTCATCAGAAAGAGCATGATCAACATCCTTGGGCTCGAAGGAGGCAATGAAAGCAGAATGGAGAGAGAAAAGAAGTGCAGATTTTGAGCGTGTGACACGCTCAAAAGATCTCAATGATCTGCTCTGAAGGATGCCTTCTCTGGATATGTCGGGGAGGTCCTGGATGAGAAGAAGAAGTGGCCTCTACCTCGTGTGCAGACGAGGCAGGGACAGAGCCACTAGCTCCGGAGGAAACGGAAGGCAAGGGCTGATCACCTTGAGGTGCCGTGGAAGAAGGCATCTCAAGGGGAGGAAGAGGAGCTGGATCAGGTAAACAACCATCGTCTCCCTCGTCCTCATCATCCACAAAGATGGTCTCGGACTGCTCTAAAGAACCTGAGATATCTGGCCTAGTCCCCGGACTGGCCTCGTCAAAGGTCACCTCACAGGTTTCTACCATTTTGCTAGACTCGCAGTTCCAGCCAAACCCTATAAGCCCGCGAAGAAGTCGAGTAGCCTAGAAAGATACCATCACAGGAACGTGACTCGAACTTGTCTAGGTTCCCAGACTTCAGAATAAAGCACTTGCAACCAAACACACGAAAATGAGAGACATTGGGCTTTAGCAGTATCTCGACTCATAAGAAGTCTTGGTGCAAGTGTGCCCTAAGAAATACTCGATTTGAGACATGGCACGCGTAGCTATAGCCTCAACCCAAAACTTCCGCGGTGTAGAGTACTCATCAAGCATCGTCTGGCCATCTCAACCAAGGTGCGGTTCTTCCTCTCCTAGCGCCATTTTGTTGAGGGACGTATGGAGAAGAGAACTCGGTGCTCTACACTGTCTCACCACGAAACTCTCAAAGTAGGAATTCTTGAACTCCGTGCCATTGTCATCATGGATCGCTCGTAAGGCACCCGGGAGCTCAACAGAAGCCTACTGAAAGAGACCTCGAAAATGTGTAAATGTCTCATCCTTCGAGGCTAAGAAAAACACCCAAGAATACCTCGAGAAGTCATCGACCACAACAAGAACATACCACTTCCCTCCTGCCGATCAAGACTCAGCCGGTCCAAGCTGTGTCCATGTGGAGCAATGTCTTGCATCGGTCATAATGCTCGTGTGGGAGGATGAGAAGCGGCAACCATCTTGCTTGCGTCTTGGCATGGAGTGCAAACAAGATCTTTGACCATCTTGAGTTTGGCGGACCACGAATGAGATCATGGCGCTAACTCGGGTCAAATGGTCAAATCAATATGACCAAGTCTCCTATGCGTAAAAGAGATCGCGGGACTCGAAGCAACCAAACACGGAGAGGATCACGGAAGAATCGGAAAAATCAGCACGAAAGATCCTCCCATAACGAGAAATCCATAAACCGGACTACTAGAAGAATCAAGAATTTTGCAATTATTTTTCTTAAAGCTCACCTCGAAACCGTCATCGATGGTGAAACCGAAAGCAAATTGTCTGCAGACTTACTAACCAAGGCAACATCCTTAAGAATAAAAAGAAGCATTAATCGCACAGACCTTTGGCGATGATGCGCCCAGACGAAGCGTCTCGAAGGTGATCGTCTCATCACCGGAGCGCGGCTAGGAGGAGAACCAGCGGAGTCTCCGGTCATATGACGAGAACAACCGAGTCTACAAGCCAAACCTTCTCCTTCCCTACCCGGCGAACTGAGTCAAGCAGAGTAAAGTCTCGATCTTGGGATAAATCAACAATGATTTTGGCACCCAATCTTGAGTAACACGTCGGCGCGATGAAGTAGTCAAGCCCGATGACCTCTATCTACCCTCGCTCTCTGTCACTCACAGCGAGAAGGTCTAAGAGCAGACCGAAGGCATTCTTTGAGTCCGATCGCTCTGAAGGAGCGAGTCGAGCACTCGCAACAGATCGAACACGCCATGAGTAGCTATCTCGATGGGGAAAACGAGATCTACCCTCGGGGACGGCGGAAGTCACGATCGAAAGCGGCTTGAGGACGAAAACCGAAAACTTCGGAAAAACCAAGTCCTCGATCTTTGCACAAACCCATCGGAAGAAACAAGCCTAGACCTCGTGTTGGTCTTAGGTGCACTCAAGGTCAGGGCCGACCACGAATGCGCCTAAGAGACTCAACATAGTCTCTGTGATCTTGGCGCGCTGAAGCATCGATCGTGTGTGTCCATCCTTCGGCGAAGGTGCGGTGATACTTCACCTTCGAGAGGTAGAAGCGACATGTGAAATTACCTTCTTGTCGAAATCCTCGGACATAGCCCGCCGACTTGAAATGGACTTTCTCGGTCCTGGCTCGATCTCGATCACACACAGTGCTATAGGTGCGAGCACGGCGGTGGATGCTTCCTCATGTCCTCAAAGAAGTCATATCCTAGACCACGATTAAATCTGCAGATCTTAGATTGGTCTAGAATAAGATTGAGCTTCTTCTTGCCTCCTACAAATCTCTCGAGAGTGTTCATAAAGTCTTGACACTCCCGAAAGAGAGAGGTGCAAGAAGAGCGGGGGAAGAAGAGATGCAGAAGGTAAGGGAGCAAAAGAAGAACCAAGAGAGAGGGAAGAATGGCTTGTGCACGCACACCGACTCAAGGGACAGATCCATCGCTAGCCGGTTGGTTCACGTCGCTAAGCGTCTCAACCTTACCACGGGCTTCTCCCCTTCTCCACAATCATATTACAAGCACAATGTGGCTTCTCTAGAAGGTCCTTAGTTAGCTTCACACATTTCTCATCCAAAGCAATCAAGTCGATTTTAGTTTGTTACACTTAATGCATGGTGAGCTAACGGGGTCCTTAGAAGCAAACTTAGCCAACTTCCTTTCATGATCAATCATATCTTGAAACTGTTTGGAAGACGACTTCAAGTTCATGATTAACTTAGGGCAGTTCAAGCATGAAACAATCGGCTCAAGTAAAGAAGCTTGTAGTTGACAATTTTATGATCTGCCTGTTTTAAGTTCATCTTCAAGTTATTGCAATTTTCACAAGACTCAGGCGGATCAAGGAGCATGGCATAAGATCCTCTAGCAGCAATGTCCTTACCCTCACATGAGGTGGGAGAAGTAGTCTCATCAGTAATAAGTAGGGTAACAGCCATCCTACTCAACTCTAACTCAGCAAGCAAACTAACATTCTCCACCTTAACACTATCAAGTTTGGAGGACACACTATCATGTGAGGTCCTTAACTTCTCCATATCAACCAAACAAAGCGAGCATGTATCACAATCATCACTAGAAGGCGGATGTAAGAGCAATAATCTCTAGTGACAGTCTATCTATTTCCTTCTCTAACTCAAAGACACCTAGCCTTAGCTTTAGCATGAAAACCTCCTAGCTTAAGAAAAGCATGATTGAGCTGTTCAGTGGTGGGATCTACCTCGTCCGAAGTCGGATCTGTTCATTGTCATTGAGTTCGCCCTCGAGGGCCATGAAGCACATGCCGGGAGAAGTCGTCGCCGCCATCCTTGGGCTCTTGGTCACCCGTCCGTCATCGTCGCTCCATCCCTCCACCTCGCCGAGGTCGAGGTCGTCGAGGCGGTGAGGCCGCGATGGAAGAGCTTCTTGGCTTTGCCGGTTGCGGAACTTCTTCTTCTTTGGGCGTCTGCCGGAGGCTTCTTGTTGCAGTTCTTGTCGGTGTAGTCGTTCTTGCCCGAACCGCCGTAGTCATTCTTGCCCTTCTCAAGCTTGGGGCAGTTTGCCCGAATGTGGTTGGGGCCACCACACTCGAAGCAAATCACAGGTCCTCCCCTCTTTCTGTCCCTCCTCCTCTTGTAAGCATGGGAAAACTTCCGAGCTAGGAGGGCCAGCTGCTCATCCTCGAGCTGCTCTAACTGATCATCAGTTACGTCACAGAGAGCAGCAAGGGAGAAACCACAAGAAGAATCAGAAGAAAGCCCGGAAGAAGAAACGGGATCGGTGACCAAGGCCATCGACTGTGACTTCGACCGACGAGAGACAACGTCAATCTCGTGAGTCTTGAGGCGCGAGTCTGGAGCGTCAAGAGTCAGGGTCGAGAGGTCTGTCGTGTCTTTGATGGTGGTCACTTTCATCTCCCACACGCCGCAGATCGAGTCTTTGTAAGTATCGACGAGCGTTGTCCGAAGTCGGGTATGTGAGACCGACCGCTCGGAGGTTGCTCAAGATCTTGTGAAAACGCGAAGCACTCATCTAGGGACTCACCGGCAAGCATCTCAAATTTGTTGTATTCTCGTTTGAATCGGTCTGTCGAACCGTCTTGATCTGGGTGGTGCCCTCATGGTATCGTCGAGGTCACCCGGATATCGTAGGCGGACGGCAGGTGAGATCTTGATCAAACTTCGCTCGACTCAAACCACGGATGATGATGTTCCTTGCCTTTGCATTCGCCTCAACATCGGCCATGTTCCCGCATTGATGTTCTCATCGGCAGAACAATGAATCGTGCTTTGACCTTCCGCTAGATGGCATACCCACCTGGATGTATGGCTCCATTCGGCTCTTCGGAAGGGTGTCGATGCCATCGAAAACAGGCGGCTTGGTCGAGTACTTGTCCATCGCCATGGCTCTTGAGACCGGTTAAGATCTATTGAAAAGAGCTAACCGCTCGATACCAATTGTAGGACGAAATGGCGGCAGAGGGGGGGTGAATGTCGCTCTCTTTAAAATTGCCCCCGAGAAAACGTACACTCAAAAACAGCCAAACCAAAACCTCACCCGCATCAGTGCTTTCTCATGCCTCGACACACACGCGCACAGGGAACACATGCTGCAGTAATCCACAATACTCCGATCGGACAATCAAACACCAAGAACAGACCGAGATGGCAAACACTACCGATTCCTCCAGGGCGCCGCCAGGGACAGAACGCCACTGCCAAGCAATACTCAAAAAGCTAGAAGAACAAGGGAAAACACTAGTGCTGCAGAACTGGAACCGGCCTTTCTGCGGGGCAATTAAGGCGCCGATTTTTGGTCAAAGACTGGCCGAGCGGACAAGGTCTTAAGTCAGAGAAGAAAACAGCAATTGAAGAGATCGATCGCTGGAAATTAAAACCGAAGAAAAGCAAGAACTGCATCCGCTGAAAATAGACAAAAACTGCTGCCGATTCTGCTTTGCTACGGACGGCTCAACAGGCGCAGCGGGCAGAACAGGCCACAAAACCAAGAGAGACCACAGCCTAAGTAAAAAAGTAGTCTAAAACATCAACTCGTTGGAAATAAAAGCTAAAAACTCATGCCATCATTAATGACAGCCATAGCAATAAAATAATGCTAACACAGCCAACTACCACCATCTTGGATCAACTCAATGCAAAAGAACGATGGCCATTAAAACATACAAGGTGCGTGACCGCCGAGGCACTTGATTTTCGGGAGCTCACACGCGCTCTACAGGAACAGGCAAGACAGTAAAAATCTCAAATAAGCACTGCTACAGACCCACGGTATCTATTTGATAGTAGCGCCGCGATTCTTCCGATTTTCTACAAGCCGGCAGACCCAAAGAAATCAAGATTTCAAGCACACACACACGCAAGAGGCAAAGAAGAGCGGCAGATCAAAAACACTCGCATCAAGAGACCTGAAGATGGGCTGCTACCACCCTCAAAGAACCAAGCCGACAAAGAAGAATAAACGAGCTCCACACGCACGAGGAAATGCATTTAACAAAGACTTAAACCCAATCAAGAATCGCTCATATGCAAGCAAGAAAGCGGCCAAGATAAACAAACACCATCTCATATTGATCTAAAGGAAGAGAGATACATGATTGATACAAGAGGAATGATTAGAAACTTTCATCTCATCCTCTCCCACTTCTCCATTTCAGCACACACACGCACTAGCTCAACTCATAGCCTCACAACACAGCTTTGAACACAAGAACACACGCATGAGCTCTAACCTTCTCAATACACAGCTTGAACGCCTACAACCTGCAGCTTCTTGCACACACACCTTTTTCTTGAATAGAGAAGGCTCATGTCCTCAATTAGCAAATCAAGAAGTGTCAGCACCTTTCCACTCACAAGCCTCACACCCATATGAGGCAAAGGTCATGGTCAACATGACCAGGATTTGGAGGGAAAACCAGCCCATCCTCTCATTGCTTGAGTCAAATATCCAATTTGCCCTCAGCGACTTCCTAAGCTTCCGCATCCAGATCTTGACCGTCTGGACCTCGACTCCTCCACGAGTCTAGTCGATCCGCTAAATCATCGCCTGTCGTATCCGTCACGGGCGATTCAGTTCCTCGTCTCCCGACTCATAACCACTTCAAAGCAGACCTCGATCATCTTTGGCAACTCGACCGTCTGGACCTCAACACCTCCTGTGTCTAGTCCCGGTCCACCTCGCCTCACCATGACCTAGCTCAAGTCCTGCGATCCTACGCATAAGCAAACCATCACATAGCACCGCACGAAACAGCATAATCAGTAAAGGCACAAGTAAAGGTACTCTACCCTCGAATACCCGAAACAAACTCAAACTCACTAAACCGACCGTCAATTACTCATCACAAACATGGGGACACCTCCACATGGTCTCTCAATACTGCGATTAATATTAATGCCACCAAAGGGAGATATGAAAACTAACAGCGTAGCATTCCATTTTTACTATTGTAATAGGGTCATAGCAGCACTTATCAGCTAGACATTAAGAGCATTATGGTAACTCACAGAATTTGAAGGACATGACAAAGGTAGCCAATTGCAACAAGTATCCAACAGAGTTAAAAGAAAGTACCTGCAACAATGTTAACATTCTGTGATTCACTAATTAGATCTGGATCCGTTGATGATCCTACAACAATGTTAACATTAAGTGGGGGTCAAGGCTCCAAAGAAATCAGCATCAGGAGCAGCAATGTTAACATTATGTGATTCACTAGAGCAAGAAGTAGGGGAGTACCTGCAACAATGTTAACATTCTGTGATTCACTAATTAGATCTGGATCCGCTGATGATCCTGCAACAATGTTAACATTAAGTGGGGGTCAAGGCTCCAAAGAAATCAGCATCAGGAGCAACAATGTTAACATTTTGTGATTCACTAGAGCAAGAAGTAGGGATCAAGGCTCAAGAACTAGCAAGAACATATTTGCCAAACATTAAGATAACTGTAACAATAGTTCTTATGATTTTGGTTCTATCATTTGCATAGCTACTTCAATACCACCTAAAAGCAATGCTTCAACGCACAGCACTCACTAGTAACACTAAAAATACATAAGAAAAGAAATGTATATTGCAACAATTTTACACAGATATGAAACAGACATACATGGTATAATAGGGAAAGAAAAAGAATGACCAACCTCTCCACATATTGACTCAAAGAACAATTTCACATCTGCCTGAGAGACCTTTACCAAATGCATCAAATAAAATAGAAACACAAGTGTAAAGAATATATAGATGCAGAGTATAATGGTATGGTAGCAAACCTTCTTGTCGATGTTTGTGCAGTAAATAGTCCTTGCACACATCTCGCCCTGGACCTTCTTGTCGACGTTTGTGCAGATAAACAATGAACAGCAGAAGCTAACATAAATATGGAATTTAACAAGCTCCACAAGTTAGGTTTAGAAGCATTACCAAATACAAAAGGTCACAAATACCAAGTGAAAAATAAATAAGTCTTTGAATGTCGATTAGGCAAATCACAAACCTCAAAGCTTCACAAAGCACGTCACAACCAAGCAAGGCCACCAATAGAGAGGGGGGAACCAAATCCGGGCGTAGGGGAACCAAGCAGGCGGGCGATCTTGCCGCCCGAAAGCAGCGGCAGGAGGACCTGAGGCGGCCAAACCGCCGGGAAGAGCACACCGGCCGAGCCGCAGATGGAGGTGTAGGCCACCGTGGGGCGGGCGGAGCGCACGACGGGAGGAGACCGCAGTGAGCTGGGCTATCTTAGAGCAATGGCGAGAGCACACGCGAGGAAATAGGCGCGGGCCGACCAAGGGAGAGGCGCGAGAGCTGGAGTCTGCAGGCGAGGCCGAGGCCGCGAGCGACATCGGAGGCAGGAGGAGGACCGGCCGGGAGTGGTGGAGGGCATCGCGTCTTGGTGGGGGGCAGATCCGGGAGGAGGTGGGGGCCGGGGAGCAGGAGGGAGGAGGACGGGACTCGGGGAGGCGGCTGCTTGGATTGGGGGATATCGAGCGGGGAGGTAGGTTAGAAGCCAAAAGAGGCGTGTTGGGGAAAAGGGCGTGGCGGGGAAAAAAAGGTCCCGAGTGTTTTTGTTTGAATGCACTCGGGATTATATTTTATTTTCGTTTTTATGTGTCTCTCGTCTTGATTTCCCGAGTGTTATTAGAAACACTCGGGAAATAAATTTCTACCGAGTGTTTAATTTCCGTCCCAAGTGTCCTATGAAACACTCGGGAAGATCCCGAGTGTTTCTGTCCAAACACTTGGGAAAAATAAAGGCACTCGGGAAATAAATGATTTCTGTAGTGTTTAACTACCGAAAGCCATGTATAGTTAAGGGAGAATCCTAGAACATGTAAAAAATGTGGCAAACTGCAGTATAACATTGGAACAAAAAACTAAGAAAATTAATTGACATAAAAAATGCATAAGCAATAGCTATAGCTTCATTAACCATCTTTTGCAACAAAAAGTTGGGATTTGGTAAGCCGATCCATTGGCTAAGCACCAAATGACCCTGTGGTCCATTGGTTCTTATGGGTCAACCATTCCATTCGCTCAACTTGCAGCTGCGTGTACACATCCGCTTCACTGACTGGCCATGGTGTAAAGAGCAGAGACTTATTCCACAGTTGTGCCTCCTTTCTTCTTTCCTACGTACACCGCTCACTTTTAGCCGAAGAGAAGATAACTACGAAACCCAAAACACTTCACCGCTTGAGTAGACGACCAATAAAAAATTAACAACAACCTGCAAGCACTAATTTCTTTGTGCAGCTACTATTTCCTTACAATTTGGCACCAGGAACACCGAAAGGAAGCACCTTTAAATAATTCTAGCTTATGTCGTACCAACACTAACAAGCAAGAAGCAGATATGGTAGAAGCAGCCCGCGCCATGGCCTGGTGGAGGCCGAGCACATCCCTGTTGGAAAAATCCCGTTGGAAAAATCCTACATGGATCTCTCTCTCTCTCTCTCTCTCTCTCCAGGTATGCATCACGCACATACGCACGGCAGGAGAACAATTGACCTCTGGATGAACACACGCGAGGAGATACACTACTACAGAACAGACCTTTGGTCGAACTGCCAAATGGGCAATAGTCTCGGAGAAAATTACGTCCGGGACCAAAAAGATCTTTAGTCCCGGTTGGTAACACCAACCGACTAAAATCCCCGCCCAACTCTCGTGGCGAGCTTTTGCGGGAGGACATTTAGTCGGTTGGTGTTACCAACCGGGACTAAATGTCAACCTTAGTCCCGTTGGTACTACAATCCGGGACTAAATCTTTAGTCCCGGATTGTAGTACTAACCTGGACTAAAGGTTGGCATTTAGTCCCGGTTGGTAACACCAACCGGGACTAAATGTCCCTTCTATTTAAACTCTGTTTGGCGTTAAATCACAGAGCGGGGAACGCCGTAAATCATGCATGGGACACGCCACCACGCTGTCACCACCGCCGAGCCGTTCATTCACTCAACCGTATTCACCGGCGTGTTCATGTAAGCTCCTCATGCTAACCCTGCCGTCCATTATGAAAAATATGAAATGTGAAATTTGAATAATTTTTATATGTTATAAAATTGCCAATTAATTCATAAATGGAACTTTCATGATTTTTGTAGGCCACAATAAATTTCCAAAAATCATGAAATTTGTTTTTCCACTAAGTTACACTGTGAACAGTCCATATAAAAATTTTAAGACTATTTGGACAAAGTTGAATTTATACCTATTTTATGCTTATTTATTTAATTATTATTCCATGAATTTTGTAGGCTAAATTAATGATCCAAAAATTCTGAAAATTGTTTTGCCATCTAATTAGGCTATGAACTATCTGTACAAAAATTTTGGGATCAATCTGAAGACTTTTATTTTTCACCTTATTTAATAATTATTTAAATAAATGAAAAATGACTTTTACATGTGTTAGTTAGGTTAAGCTTTGAGGGTGTTTGATGAGATAAGTCTTATCTTATCAGATCCAACCTCTTGGGTAAAAATAATAAATATTAATTTTGTTTTAATAAATAAGTTTAATATTTAATTATTAAGTAATTAGTTAATCTCTTAATTAGCTTAATCACTTAGTTATTGTTTGCCTTTTGGATTGATTGTTGACCTAGGGTCATTCACCCTTAATGACTTTGGGCAATTTAGTTAATTATTAATTATCATTTAACTTGATGTCCCTTCTCCTTAAGCTTACTGTTTTTGCTGTTAAATCACAGAGCTGAACGCCGTCGTCATGCCGACACTCCATACGCTTAGGGCAAGGCGAAGCTCCTAGTGCAAACGTCAAATAGTGTTGATTCTTTGAAAATTCAAAATAAATTCATCTTAATTTCAAAATTCTAAAAATTTTGGGTAGCCTCTCTATCATGTGTACTATCTGGGAAAAATTTGAAACTTGAAATTTAATTATGTGATATGTCATATAATGCGAGCGATGACACACCATTGGATGTACAATGCCGATCGCCGCTCAAAGAGTTCATTGATGGCGTGCATTATTTCTTAAGAGTGGCCGAGGCAAACAAGCGGGATGGTTTCATGTCTTTGTCCATGTGCCCTGTAAGAATTTGAAGGAATATTACGGCTCAAGGAGTCTTCACTCACACTTGTTGAAGTCGGGTTTCATGCCAAACTATATTTGTTGGACCAAGCACGGAGAAACCAGGTTATAATGGAAGAAGGTGAAGAAGAACAATTGGACCCTAACGACATTATTGCTCAATACGGTGACTTCGATGATCTTGCAATGGGCGAAGTCAAGAAGAGGCAAAGCGTAAGACACACTCGCCAAGATGATGCTCTTGGTGATGTCATTCGTGATGCACAAAGAGATTGCGAAAGTGAAAAGGAGAAGGCTAAGTTTGACCGCATGCTAGAGGATCACAAGAAATTACTATACCCGTCCGTAGAAGATGGGCAAAAAAGTTGGGTACAACACCGAGTTGCTACAATGGAAGGCATGAATGGTGTATCCGACAAGGCATTTGGGCAATTATCAAGATCCAAAAAAGATGCTTCCGGCCTAACGAATTGCCCGCCACTACGCATGAAGCAAAACAGTCGTCGCCCTTTGGGATTAGAAATCCGGAAGATACATGCATGTCCTAATGATCGCATCTGTCAGATCGTGGCAAGGACTACGAGAATTTGGATGAATGCCCGTATGCAAAGCGTCATGTATAAGATCGGCGAGATGACCTGGCGATGTTGAGGGCGAAGAACGTCCCAGAAGAAAATCCTCGCCAAGGTTATGTGGTATGCTCCTATAATACCACGCTGAAACGTCTGTTCATAAACAAGGACCATGCAAAGTTGTCGCGATGGCACAAAGAAGACCGTAAGGTAGACAACATGTTGAGACACCTGGCGATGGGTCCCAAATGGAGAGCAATAGATGAGAATTCCGGAGTTTGCAGATGACGCAAGAAACCTAAGGTTAAGCTTTAAATGCGGATGGTATGAATCCTTTTGGGGACGAGCACTAGTCATAGCACTTGGCACATTACTCTATGTATCTACAACCTTCCTCCATGGTTATGCATGAAGCGGAAGTTCATTATGATGCGGTGCTCATCCAAGGCCCGAGGCAACCCGCAACGACATCGATGTCTACCGAGGCCATTAGTTGAGGAACTCCTGCTTTTATGGAGCAAACCAGTGTGCGTGTGTGGGATGAGTACAAACAGAACACTTCGACCATGAGCATTGTTGTTCGTAACAATCAATGATTGGCCCGCTCTAAGTAATCTTTCGGAGACGGACAAACAAGGGATACAATGCATGCACACAATGTTTTGATGACATTGACAAGATATATTTGAAAAAAATGTCGAAAGGTCGTGTACCTTGGCCATCGCTGTTTTCTTCCTATGAATCACCAACTAAGAAAGAAAGGCAAGCATTTTAACGGTAAGGCGAACACGAACCAAGCCTCGCATACCCGAACCGGGAGGATGTACTTGATATGGTCAAGGATGTGCAAGTAGTCTTTGGAAAGGGACAAGGCAAATAACACTGTTCGAAGATGCTAAGGGACACGCACCCATGTGGAAGAAGAAGTCCATATTTTGGGAGCTACCCTATTGGCAAGTCCTAGAGGTCCGCAACGCGATCGACGTGATGCACCGACAAAGAATCTTTGTGTGAACTCGCTAGGATTCATGGATGTGTATGGAAAGTCTAAGGATTCACTCGCACGACAGACTTGCGGCGCATGAAAGAACGAGACAACTCGCATCCAGAGAAGATGAGACGATGGGCGCCATTACTTAAGACACTGCTAGCTTCACTCTTAGCAAAGAAGAGAAGGAAAGCATGTTTGAATGCCTAAACAAAGATCAAGGTCCCATCTGGATTCTCCTCCAATATAAAGCGTATAATAAATGTGCCGAGAAGAAATTCCTACACTTAAAGTCCCATGATCGCCACGTGCTTATGACGCAATTGCTTCCGGTTGCTTTAAGAGGAATTCTACCTCCACATGTACGTCGCCACCGTGAAGCTATGTGCATTCCTCAATGCAATTTCTCGAAGGCAATCAATCCAATGGAACTAGCTACTCTCTGAGAATGATGTGGTTCAATGTCTTGTCGACTTTGAGTTGGTGTTCCTCCATCCTTCTTTAATATCATGACACACCTCCTAGTTCACCCGGTCAAGGAGATTAATATTCTCGGTCTGTGTTCCTACACAACATGTTCCCCTTTGAGAGGTTCATGGGAGTCTGAAGAAATATGTTCACCAACGTGCTCGGCGAAGGAAGCATCGCCAAGGGCTACGGGACGAGAGGAGGTCATTGAGTTCTGTGTTGACTTCATTCCCGACCTTGACCCGATTGGTGTTCTGAATCGCGACACGAGGGAGACTTAGTGGAAAGGAACACTAGGGAAGAAAACATATATCGATGCACGGGGACGATTATTTCAATAAAGCGCACTACACGCTTCTTCAAAACTCCTCCGTGGTGGAGCCGTATGTCGAGGTACACAAGGAGTTCCTACGATCCCGTTTCGAGGAAGAATGAAGCTTGGATTAGGCGTCATCACATGGAAACTTTCAGCGGTTGGTTGCGAAAAGAATGTCGGGTGATGACAATATTGATGAGCAAGCTGTATTTGTTGGCTAGGCAACCATCGTGGCACATCCTCACGCACAAAGTGCGAGATAAATGGAAATACATTTTACACGTAGCCCAAGATAAAAGGAGCACTAACCAAAACAAGTGGTGTCGCGAGATGCCACAGACCCAAATGGAAAGAGGCAAACATATTATGGCGCATAGAGGAGATTTGGGAACTAGACTACGCACCTAATTTTAAAGTCCCTTTGTTCCAAAGCCAATGGGTGAAGATGACCGAGGCGGGTAACGATCGACAAGGAGTATGGAATGACAACAAGGACCTCAACAATATTGGGTACAAAGGCGAACCATTAGTCCTTCTCTGCTGATGTGAATCGGTGTTCTATGTGAAAGACATGTCTACAAAACCCAAGAGAGGGAAAAAGCGACGACAAATCAACCAATGAGCCAAAACGCCACATAGTTCTTTCAGGGAAAAGAAACATCGTGGGAATTGAGGACAAGTCGACAAGTCGAGAAGATTATGAAAGGGATGACCGAATCCCGCCCTCAAGCAGACCAAAGACCCAAGCATCTGCTAAATGCCGAGGACACTCCATGGTTACGGCATGATCATAACCAAGGGTCATCGTCAAGAAGAAGTTCACCACTGCGTGCCCGCTTGATATATAGTGATGTTTAATAAATAGTGTGTATTAGAGATTTTATGTAATAATTGTAACTTCAGATGTTTCTATCATATTTTTCTTGTTTTTATCGTTTCAAATGAAATTCCTATTCGATAAAAGGACACATGTACCTCTGTGAAGCATGTCTTCTCCACCGTGTAAAAATGACTTGAAATTTTTTAGCAAGTATTTATGCCTTCAAATGAAATTCCCGACTTGTGGTTTGAGCCCTTCATTTTGTTTATAGTTGGCTCTTCACTTCCTAGCTTGTGGTCACTATAAAAGTCGTTTGAAATGTCAATAAGATAAAAGGAAATGCAACTATTATTTTTAAAAAATTATGCCTAGTATTTAATTTACTATGCATTTAACAAGAATTAGCATATTTATACAAATAAACTTAATACAAAACCCAAACTGTGGAAAACTGTATGGAATCGAATAGTGGGGACCTTTAGTCCCGGTCCAGACATCTTGGGACTAAAGGTCACACACCCGGGACTAAAGGTTCTCTGGAAAATATGTCCCACAAAAACCTTTAGTCCCGGGCCGTGGCACCACCCGGACTAAAGGTCCAAATTTTAGTCCCGTCCAGATTCGCTTGGGACTAAAGGTCACACACCCGGGACTAAAGGTCCAGCCTTTAGTCCCGGTCCAGATCTGCCTTGGGACTAAAGGTCCACCTTTAGTCCCGGTCCGACACACCCGGGACTAAGGTCTTTAGTCCCTGTTAGTATCCACCCGACTAAAGGTCCCCTCAAGATTTAAGCAACAAAGGGCTTCTTCCTTCTTCCACCCCTTCCGTCTCCCTCGTCTCCTCTCTCTGGCTTAATTTGTCGGCTCCGGCCGTCGCGCCCGGCCTCCTCCTTCCTCCCGTGGCGCCCCACTCCGCCACCACCTCCACTCAGCTCCTCCCTCCGCCGCTCGGCTCGCCGGCTCCTCCTCCGCCCGCTCCAGCTCTTGGCTCCTCCTCCTTCACCGGATCCGCCACAGCTCACCCGGCAGCGAACACTTCCTACCTACGAGCCCGACTCCTCCACGCCGTGAGCTCCTCATCTCTTATCGCATTTGCGGGAGCGAAAAAGGAGATCGAGAGAGAAAAAATCTGAGTTCACAGAGAGAGGCAAACGAGATTAGCTAGCCGCCATCTTGTTGTCGGTGCCTCGGTGGCAATGTGGTATAGACGGCGACCAAAGACTAACCCGTGGCGAGCCCTCTTTTGTGACCGCCATCGAGCCGAAATCATTTTGCAGGGTGGCGAATTGAATGTATATGTTGTTTTTCTTTTGTCAATGCATGTCACGAACCGCACGCCACTTGATGCGAAATCATAACCCGATCACTAGGGGTGGAAAAAAAGCCCGAAACTTCGCGAGCGGCCTTGGCTCGTTAAGGGCTTCGGCTCGACTCGGCTCGAACTTCGGTCCTTAACGAGCCGAAATGAGCCAAAAAAAACTCGTTTTGTTAACGAGCCGAGCCGAAGCTCGCGAGTAACTCGGTTAACTCGTTAAGCTCGCTTCGATTCACTTCTAAGATTAAGCTCTAGTGGGCGGTTTGCCACCTTTATGAGCGGTATTCTCTTGACATTCTAGATTGTCTTGGAAGCCGATGGTTATCAACCATATCGATATCTCCAGAGAAAGGGTTGAGATCATTGATAAAAATAGTACTCAAAATGGAAATGGTTATGTATGGATCTGCATGCATGTTGCATGATTTGTGATATGGACTGCATGGATATGATTTATGAATGCTATAAATGTTTATCGATGATTGTGATTTGTGAACTTGTGATGATGATTTGTGATATGGACCTTTGCATGGATGTTCATGGCATCTATAATCATTTATTTTTGGGTTTAGTTCAAAGAACACTTGCTCTCATGAATTGCCATGCATGTGTTTGGTTGAATAAGGCATGTTTGGGTGGTCAATGATTGTTCTTTACATCTGCTTTCTGAAAATTTCATGAAATTTTAAGATGTTCACCATGTTTATCGCTAACGAGCCTAACGAGCCTAACGAGTCGAGTTCGAGTTTTTAACGAGCCGAGCCGAGCTCGGTTTTGCTCGTTATCTTAACGAGCCGAGCCGAGCCGAGCTCGTTTTCTTAACGATCCTTAACGAGTCGAGCCGAGCCGAGCCGAGTCAGCTCGTTATCCACCCCTACCGATCACGAACCGTTCTAACGTCCTACACATATATTTGCAGAAATGGCCGACCCGAATGACAACATGGACGATGCCATGATGGATATTATCAACAATGACGCCTTACAAGGTGCCCAATTCGAAGGTGATGACAACAATCAAGAAGTAGATGACGAGAGTCAGTACTTTGCCGATTATGAAGATGAGCAAGACAATGCTGGCGAGGTCTATCTACAATCTCTTATGTATACATGAAATTCAGAATAATTTCATTTGTCGTATAAATATATTTATTTAAATCTTTGTGTTTCTACATTCGTAGCCCTCTGGATCGACGACAACAACGGGGAAGAGTAGAAATGTACGAGGCAGAAGAAGCCGTTGGAGGGTCGGTTCATTCTCTCGAATTCGAGGAGGATCTGAGCAAAGTACTTGGACCACATACACGTAAATTTGTCACCCTTCGTGGGTACCTTGTAAGGGACGGGATCCCGATCAATGCTCGTGAATGGAAGCAAAAGAAAGTTGCTCCTCATATTAGTTTTGTCTCGATCGTGACAAGGCACTAGTTTGGCAAGATGTCCTTCAACATTTCGCGCCGTCTGTAAGATGAAGCTTTGAAGGAGAGAGTTAGGAACTGGCTATGAAGAAGATGGCCACACAATTCCAAAGTTGGAAGAAGAAATTGTACAACACATTTATCGAGAAGAACTCGACGCTTGATTTCAACACTAAGGCCTACGTCAAGTTGAGGCCGTTTTGGGATGAGTTTATGCAGTTCAAGACATCGGAAGAGGGTGAGGCACGGTGAGAAGGAACCAACAGAATGCCCGACAAAAGCAATACCACCATCACTTGGGATCGGTGGCTCTGAGTGCCATTCCTAAGTGGGAAAGAATGGAGCAGGAGATTCTTGCCAAGGATCGAACGAGAATCAATCAACTGCTTTGCGCGCAAGTATTGGTTTTTCGGTCATGGGGAAGCACGACCTAGAGACCGGAAAGATAGTGTATGGCGAAAACTCCAAAGAGCACAAAAGATTTGCTTATGCTCGAGGCTTGGTGAGAGTGGCGGTGGCACCGAACGAGATAAGGATGAGTGACATATACCTGGAGAGTATGAACACGGTGGGCGAACAAGAGGCTATGGGGAGGTGTCGGGAGCATGCCTTCCCTAAAGACAAAGCCACCTATAGAAGCCGCCAGAGAAAGAAGTACGAGGAGGCAGAGCGGATCTGCAGGATGGAGAAATGGTTCTTGAGTCACGGAAGTGGCTCGTGAAGCGAGAGAGCGAGAAAAAGCACTTGAAGCCAAAATGAATGAGGAAATCAAAAGGCAAGTGCAGATAGCGAGAAGTTCCATCCAAAGGCAAAGCGCATCGAGCCGGAGTCAACATCACCCCTAATCGGTTGAAAAGGGCTGCGCTTCCACGGAGGTGCCGTGATTCAAGATGACGCAGGTGCGCTTCCGTGGATGACATCACCGATCCTCTCACGACATGTGAGCCGCACATTCGAGAGGGAATGCCACGGTCATGGTGGCTATCGGTGTTGTATCTCGTACGACCCTCGAAGACACCAAGATGCCATGGGGCATTAATACCTCTGGATATGCTAGCGTCTCGGTGGATAGAGTTGTGAAAGGTAATAGCAATGTGCCTCTTGACATTGAAGGAGGTGATGGGAGAAGACTTTAGGAGAAGCGGAGAAGACATTCATATGTTGGCGCAAGCGCTATATCATTATTCCTAGGGCGTCACCTCCTCCTCCTCAACAACCTAACCCTAGGTGCGGATGAAAGTGAGCGAAACATTTTTTCACTAATTATGTATTGGCTTAAATAACGGTTTACTCATACCACGTTGTTTTCACGCAGAACCTCCCCAACCTAAGTCCAATTATCCATTCACCACACAGTCACAAAGTTGCGGGCGATGACAATGAAGTGGAAGACACGCCGCATCCCCACCGCCCCATCGCCTCCACGGCGGGCTCCAACGCCGACACCGCCGCCCCATCGCTTCCACGGCGGGCTCCAACGCCGCCATCGCCCCATCGCCTCCACGGCGGGCTCCAACGCCGCCACCGCCGCCCCATCGCCTCCACGGCGGGCTCCAACGCCGCCACCGGCCCCATCGTCAAAGAAGAGGCGCACCCCACAACGCAAGGCGTCGGCCCCACCCGCCAAAGAAGAAAGCCTCGGGAGAACACCACTATTTCTAAGACGATTTAAACTTTCCTATGAGAAGACTGCCGAGGAAATAGATGCTTCAGTGAAAACAGATGTGGATAGTTTCTTCGCGAAAGTCAAGGCTAAAAGTGAAGCGAAGCGAAACCCTGAGAAGCCGTACTTCTTCGTACGTCCAGAAGTTCTAAGGCAAAGGGTGGACGCTCACCAGAAAAAGTTACGTCATGCTCGTAAGGATTCGCCACTATCGGACTATGACCGCACTCTCACCAAGTCAATTGAGGAGGCGAAGAAGAAAGAGAAGAGAGCACGGAAGGGTGTTGCACAGCTCGGGGAACAATCACAACAATCGGTGCCCCGCTAGTTATTGGGAATGAATATGTTCAAACACGAACGTGCTAGAACAGATATCCGGAAATGTGCATTTGGATCAACTTGATGAATTTTTCATGAAACCGGTCTAAGCATTTCCCAAATGCTCGGCGAGCACACATCAAAAGTGCTCCGGAAGTTGATCATTGGAAGAAGGAATATGTATATGGCAAGAGTCTATACAACCCCGAGAAGCTCATGGAACTTAGACGCAAAATGTACTTGTTAAACAAGTGGTACATGGCGGCGTGTCGCAGAAAAGCGGATGACTATATTTGCGTCAAAATTAGAAACCATCATTACTTAGTGGCGATGACATTATAATGGTTCGATTTAATGAGTTACACCAGCTATGCCACATGAACGCTCTAGACAAATCTCTCATCACCGCTTTTGTGCATGCGTGATTCTTTCTTTTAATAATCTCACTCTAGCATATGTATATGTATAAGTAATTATCCTCACACTAGCTAGCATGTCTATACATATGCAGAGACATGATGAGAGACCTCACACGTAGAAAGGACAAGAACATTGGTTTTGTTGATCCATATATCGTATTCAAGGACCCAAACACTCCCTACGATCAATGGAGACCTCAAGCGGAGAGGAATTTCCGGAGGTTCTTGATCAACCAAAAGAACAAAAGATTTATACTCTTCCCTACAACTTTGGGTGAGTGTTGTTATCGTGTGCACATTTTACTTTACTTACTCAATCCAACATAAAGATATATATGTTGACTCTATAAACAAATGCGACTTTCCTTTGATCTTGATTGTCTTCGATCTCTCAAGACGGTCATTTGCTAATCTATGACTCGTTGAGAAAACCGCAGAAGATTACCAAGATATGATAGACATTATCCGGGGTAACCGATCTTTAAATATTTATTCCTGCTCTTTAACTCTGCAATAGTTAATTAACGATCAATTATTAGGCGGGGTTTGGGCTTGGTTCGTTCACTACACCGTCCGGATCTGAAAGCGCCACTTCGATCCACACCGATCGGATGTAAGTTGTACTAGCTCCCATCTTTACCTTATCATGCTTGACTCACGCGGGATGACGAGAGTAATCTTTTATATCGCATGCAGTGGGTTCTACTGGCGACCACCGTGCAACAATTTGTGTGGATACTACGTTTGCGAGTTCCTCATGGTGTATGCAAAAGAACCCATCTACAGATGCGTAGTACGTAACAAGTATATATAATAAATCCATTTTATTTATTTGTTGCTATTAAATAAATCTTATGTATATTAATACTTCTTTCGTTTAATGCAAATTGAAGGAGATATGGTTGAAGGAACAGTGTTGGATATGGACCGCCTCAAAGGAATTCAAGAGACAATCGCAGATTTCTTAATGAGCATGTCCTCAAGCCCGCACCGAGTTCTACTTTAACCCAGATGAACAATTGAAGCCAAACCAGATTTAACATTTGTATGACATTTAAGTGGAGGACAACATTTGTGTTGTAAATACCAAGGATGCATGAATAATGTTGTAAATTTTATGTGCATATATATATATATATATTATACATATATATAGCTCCATAATATATATAGTTTCATACTTTATTTGTGTGTAATAATGTTCCAAACTAAATTATATGTGGGCGTATACATATATTAGCAAATAAGAATACGCATTTGAAAACCTAATGTAATTGTAAAACCAAAATCAATAATGAATTGAAATGGAAACAAAAAGAAAAAAACATCTTTAGTCCCGTTGGTAATACCAACCGATTAAAAGGGCCAGCCCGTGGCTCAGCCAATGACCTTTTAGTCCCGGTTGGTATTACCAACCGACTAGGCTCGGCCTTTAGTCCCGGGCCTGGGACCCGGGACTAAAGGTGAGACATTTAGTCCCGATTTTCTAATCCCGGCTCTATAACCGGGACTAGAGGCCCTTTAGGTCCGGGACCAAAGGTCTGTTCTGTAGTAGTGATAGAAGTGTTTTTCTTGACGTTGCAAAACGCTCATGTCTCTTCTCTTTTGCTGCTCAACTGCCACAGTGTTTCTCTCTTGCTTCTGTTATTCTCACCACAATAATCAACACACGGATACAAACTCTACTAAGTACTTCACCAAAAACTAACTAGGAGCTAACAACCCGGCTCCACGCACGCACCCCACGCCCGGCCTGCTAACATGCAAGACCGACCGGTTCTTGCGCCATAAACTCACTGTGCACTGGATTACCTTTGACTTAGTGCATGACATCAAAACAAACTAAGCACTTGGTCTGCAAGCAGGACTGAATCCTATGCCATTACCACAATGTGCACCTGGCCAAAACATCTTGCATGCAGCTACATGCAGGGGCATGGTCACTAACAAAAGCACACATGACTCATTCTTGCGCCGACTGAGCTGCATGCACACGCACACACTCCTGAAGACTCCGCCAACTACTCAACTACACCAGCTAACATGTCAAGATTATTCCAACATTCACAGAGCTCAGGTCCCGAGGAAGCGGTAGCGAGCTTGAGGACATTCTTATCCTCCTGCGGCAGCTGCTGTTCCCCGCGCAGGGCACCGGGGCCGTCCTTGTCGTCGTCACTCTCACTGGCGTCGGCTTTGGAGAATCCCTCTAGGAGAGCTCTCGGCGCCAGCGACCTGCCCTCCCAGCGCACCGCGAACTGGACGTAGCCACGCGCGGCCTGGCTCCTTGTCGGGCGCGGGGGGCGGTTTAGAAGAGGAAGAAGTTGGTGGGAGTAGAGGGGAGAAGTGGTGGAGGAGGCGGGAAGGAGAGGAGGTGGTGGCTGCGTTGGGGGCCAGCGCCATTGGGGAGGGCAGACAGAGCAGAGGGCGTCATGCCGTGCCGGTGCCGTATTTGGGGGAGGAAATGGGGATGGAATGGATTGGGGTGGAGAAGATAGGGGAGAAGACGGTGATGGCGTCGAGCTCGTGCGACCGGCACTTTGGATGGAGTTTCGGCGTAGCGAAGTTAGGGTCGAACCCTTTGAACCTATGGACCAATAGGTTGATGAACCTTTGCCCCTAATTTCTTTTAGGACGAATCTCTAGCACATCTTAAATTTGTGGAGTGGTTCGGTGATCCATTAGACTGGCGTAAACCACTTCCACCCCTCTGCTAAAGCATGGTATGCTAATTAAGTTGATATGGCACACGTATATGTAGTGCGTGATCTGACGGACAGGTTTTGGCCAATGCCGACTCAAAGGCAGGCCACCACACAAATTGCGCGTTATTAAACCAAAAAGAAGCAAAATGTGATAGCTAGGGGCATAGCCTCTAGACCGGTACTACTGAATTATATATGCTGATGATTAAAACAAGGACTCATGATCATCACAAAAGATTAGCAAGTCCTTCCCCAGTATATTTGTGCTATTGATTCTAATTGAGGTGCTAAATGCCTTACCGAGCAAGCATATACCAAAAGCAACCATCACGGATTGCGGGGCTGCGACATTTGAATATATATTGATCATTCGATCGGGCTCGCTGTACGATCGAACGGTCGATACTAGGTCTCTTACCTCTGTTATGTGAGGATGGTTGATCCATAGAAATTTCCACCGTGGCTGGTCTACATGCTTTCATCATGCCCGATAGAGATATAGGCATACCAAAATGAACCATTGTTATATGCTTATAAATCTAGGTTTCTGTGACAATATATACACTCGAGAAATATTACGGTTGAAACGAGATGGCTATATAAGACGGATAAGGTTGCTACATCTCATCAACATAGCCTTCCTGTCCTCTTAGAACCCGACCTAGCTACCTGCGTTTCTCTCCTCTCTTGTACACAGACATGCCAATCATGCCGGTCGTCGTGGCTGCCACCGGCGCCGCCGCTCCGTCTGCGAACGTTGTCGAGGACATGCACGGCTTCCTCCGCGTCCTCAGCGACGGCACAGTTCTCCGGTCGGCGGACCCGGTGTTCTGCCTACCACCTTCCCCAGCGACCACCCGTCTATGCAATGGAAGGAGGAAGTCTACGACAAGGCCAAGAACCTCCACGTCCGCATGTACAGGCCGTCCCCTGCCGCGGCCGGTGCTCGTCCACTTCCACGGCGGCGGCTTCTGCCTCGGCTCGTGCACGTGGGCCAACGTCCACTCGTTCTGCCTCCGTCTCGCCGCGGAGGCTGACACCGTCGTGCTTGTTGGAATTGAATCTCTCAACTCCTATCTCTCAATCTCTATGACAGAGATGTATACACACGCATGTATTATGAGCACCTACACACACATGGGGAGAGGACTCACTCCAAAACCAACTCACAGAGCTACGGAAGACTCTCATTACCCCTTACCGGCCACCCCAATTTCATTAAACACTTCAACTATTTATACAGATCCAAGAGACGCTGAAACAAACTAGCACTAGCACTAACTCCACTAACCACTAGCTTAACTGACTCCTACATGCAAGCCATGCACATTTTGCACATTGTGCACTTCTGCCGACTACTTCCAAGCCATGCTAACTAACTCCTTATTCTACCTCTACCACTTCACATTGTGGCTTTGACTCAAATAACATGCAACAGGCATTAACGTCTACATGCAACTACATATATAAAAATACAATGTACTAATTAATGACAAGATTAATTCTAACAGTGCTCTCCGCCGGGTACCGCTTGCCCCCGAGCACCGCCTCCCCGCAGCGACGACGTGACAGGTTTCCTCCGATCCGCTGGCTAAGCCAACAGTCCGTGGACACCGCCGCCGCCGACGGTTGGCTCGCCGAGGCCGCCAACTTCGGCCGCGTGTTCGTCACCGGGGACTTGGCGGGGGGCACCATAGCGCACCACCTCGCCGTGCGCGCCGGCTCGGCCCCGTCCAAGCTTGGAGAGCTCGACCCTATCACTGCACGATCAAAGGCTACATCATGCTAATGCCGTTATTCAGAGGCGTCCGCCGGACACCGTCGGAGGCCGAGTGCCTGGCGGAGGTGTTCCTGAATCTGGACATGTTCGACCAGTTCTGGCGGCCGTCGCTGCCGGTGGGCGCCACCAGGGACCACCCGATGGCAAACCCGTTCGGGCCAGACAACCCCAGCCTGGTCTCCGTGGATATCTGGCCGGTCCTCGTTGTCGCTGGCGGCCTCGACATAATGTGCGACTACATCGTCGACTACGCGGAGCGGTTGGCTGTTGGCCCAGACATTACTAGAACACATGTGAGCACCTGGAGAAACCTCACTCGTTGTTCTCTCTAGTTTTCTCAAGGAAGAAAACGATGAATAGTGGGGTATTTTCAACTTGTATTTCTCTCTACAACCCACACTACCAGAATCCTCTATTTTCCCAAGTGCCTCAACTTTTCCCGAGTGTTTTGAAGAAAACATTCGGTAACTTACCGAGTGTTTCATAAGGCACTCGGGGAGGGAATAAAACACTCGGTAAACAAATATTTCCCGAGTGTCCCATCGGACACTCGGGAAATTACGACGGGAGCCACTCCAAAACGGCGAACTGACGCGTTCTCAACGGGGACAACTAATTCTCCGAGTGTCTGGCCGTTACATACACTCGGGAGCGAATAATTTAGTAGCGCCATTTTTCCCCCCACCATGCGCCCATTTTTTTGCTGCCACCACGAAATCGCCAAGTCCTAACCTAACCCCTCTACAGCAAAGGGACAATATATTAAGCCTTTTCTTGGATTTTGTTGGATTTTAAAAAGAGGTTTTCCTTTTGTCCATAAGAGTAATTTATTTGCAAAAATTTAAAAGCAAAAGTTACGCTGAAAATATTTTTATTAAGTCCCAAATAATTCAAGGAATTTCTATGCATTTTTCTATAATTTTTGGGCTTTATTTACTATTTTTTGAAAATGCTTTTCTTTTTCTGGTATTTTATTTAATCAAATACCTATTTAAACCTTCCTGGATTAAAATAAAAAATATTATTTTAAGCCATTTCTTGGATTTTGTTTGATTTTAAATAGAGGTTTTCCTTTTGTCACTAAGAGTAATTTATTTGCAAAAATTAAAAGCAAAAGTTAAGTTAAAATATTTTTATTAAGTCCCAAATAATTCAAGGAATTTACATGCATTTTTCTATAATTTTGGGCTTTATTTACTATTTTCTGAAAATTCTTTTCTTTTATGGTATTTTATTTAATCAAAAACCTATTAAAATCAAAAATATTATTTTAAGACTTTTCTTGGATTTTGTTGGATTTTAAAAAGAGGTTTTCCTTTTGTCCCTAAGAGTAATTTATTTGCAAAAATTTAAAAGAAAAGTTAAGCTAAAAATATTTTTATTAAGTCCCAAATAATTCAAGGAATTTCTTTGCATTTTTCTATAATTTTTGGACTTTATTTACTATTTTCTAAAAATGCTTTTATTTTTCTGGTATTTTATTTAATCAAAAACCTATTTAAATCGTTGTGGACCATCCGATCATGATCGGACGGCCCCGTTTACGCTTTCCATCCTTGTCCAAACGTTCAAATCGTTGTGGACCGTCCGATTGAATTTTAACGGCTAGATCGTACTCACCCGTTCGGACGATCCGATCAAGATCGGACGGCCCCGTTTACGCGCTCCATCCTCGTCCGAAAAGAAACGAAGAAAGGAGCGGGCGAATCTTGGCTGTTAGATTTAAATCGAACGGACCCCATTGAATGGGCCGTTCGGACCGTCCGAAGGTTACAATGCATCCTAGCCGTCGATTTAAGATCAGACGGCTCACGCGCGTTGGGCCGTTCGGACTGTCCGAAGATTACAATGCATCCTGGCCGTTGTTTTAAGATCCGACGATTGATGTTGATTGGAAGTTTTAACATGCGAACGCAGCGTCTGAATAACAAGTGGGGCGGTGAGAGAGAGGGTGTGTGGTGCGGGTGAGAGTGGGCCAAAAGGGAAAGAGGATTGGGCCGGAGTTGGAATTTTGGCCCAAAACGAAGGAAAGGATTTTTAATTGATTTAGCAATTGATTTAAATATGATAATTGAAATAAGCTTTAGAAAATAGCAAATGAACAATTCACAGAAATTTCTAGAGTTATTTTGGACTTAAATAAAATATTTCCAACTATTATTTGGTAATAGTTTTCGCACATAAATTTGTTGAGCTTTAAAATAATTAGGGAAAAGCTTTTAAAAAATTTCAAAAAATCCACAAAATAATTAAGTTTTAATTTTCAACTAAATCTGAAATTTTGGGATGTTACACTGAGTGTGTTCTCGGCTTTCTCCACAGCTACCATGTTCTCTGACTTGCTACTTCTCATACAACAATGAAACTACAAGCTCCCTCTCTTGGAAATGCTCATTGGACAAGAAGGAATTTTTGTGCATTTTTCTATAAATTTTCGGATTTATTTACTATTTTCTGAAAATGCTTTTCTTTTTCTGGTATTTTATTTAATCAAAAACCTATTAAAATCACCTGCACCACACACACTCTCTCTCACCCTCTAGCCCCACCTGTCATTCGCACGCACACCCGCGCGTTAAAACTTCCAATCAACATCAACTGTCGGATCTTAAAACAACGGCCAGGATGCATTGTAATCTTTGGACAGTCCGAACGGCCCAACGCGCGTGAGCCGTCCAATCTTAAATGGACGGCCAGGATGCATTGTGACCTTCGAACGGTTCGAACGGCCCATTGTGATACCTCATCGTTATTTGTGCCATGTTGTATGTGTGGGTGTTGGTCAGACAGTAGTCCCACCTGGCGCAAGAGGGGGCTCCCGGAGGATGGTTAGTCCAATGGAAGCGAAACCTTAGCGGGCATAAATACTTTAAGGTAGAACATTGTAACGGCCTTGTGATAATTGCTTAGTCGCACGCCTACGGAAGCGTGTATTGGCCGACAATATGAGCAAATGATCTCATGTGGGTAAAGCTGTACAAACTCTGCAGAGTAGAAAACTATTCGAATAGTCGTGTCCGTGGTCATGGACATGCTAGCAAAGCCACTCCGAGTTAGACTTGCGAGCACAGAAGTTGTGCTCATTCTTGCTGAATATCTTTATTCAGGAGAAGACTTCTACCACGACAGTTGACAACATTTGACGATAATTGACAACATTGATATGACATTTGACGATAATTGACAACATTTGACGACTATACATGTTGAGACATCCAGAGTTACTTCGTAGTCATTGTAAACTACTTCTAAGCAAGTTTCACTGATCCTCTAATTATCAAGTACACCTTACCAACCTCAATTAGGTCATAAAACTGATCAAGCACCGAATTAAATCCATGCATGACTTTTTGGAAACTTTTGCATATTTTATTGCAATTGGAAAATCTCAAATAAAGTTTAAACCTACAACTCAATTATAAGTTTCAAAAGAAAACAAGAACAAAAACTCTTGTTCATCTTCTGGAAATAATTTATTGAAATACTATAATAATTATCATGTATTAATATAATTTTTCCTAAAATTTTGGAACTTAATTTGACCCTCAGAAAATTCAAACTCAAATCAAAGACCTATTCGAAGTTTGAATTTAAATTATTCAAATTAAATCTTGAACAGTGAAGTTTAAGATTTTAATTGAGTCCTAGGATGTCCCAGGAACCCCTCTGATTTATTTCAGAATTTTAGGAATTGTATTCCTATTTTTAAAACCTTGGTCAAACCCTTTTGTTTCTTGGTCAGCTGTTTTCAAAACTTGGGCTAGCACTGTTGGCTCGACCACCGAACCCTGGCTCGAGCCCGATGCACCAACTTGGCTCCACCCAACCACCTAAATGCACTCGCACACGGATCGTCGAATCATGATCGGAGGGCCCAAACGGAGTGTGCCGTTTGGACCATCCGAACGGCCACTCAAATCCTAGCCCTACGATCAAAAATGAACGGCCCAGATGCGTTGGGATGTTCGGACCGTCCGAATAGCACATGTGATGTGAGCCGTTCGATCCGATTTGGACGGTCCGGATTCGTTGGGACGTTCAGATGTGCGCGATGGGGTTGGGTTGGACCAAGTCAGAACGAGTCCGATCGTTTTGGAGTTTGGGTTAGGGTTTAAAAGGGTTTTGACCGAAAAGGCCAAGAGTTTGACCGGCCGATTTAAAATAGAAGAAAATTTTGAAAAGTTCTAAAAATTTTTTAGGAGATTCTGAGAGTCAACTAGGTCTTAGGAAAAATATTTTTAAGCACTTTTCAAACTAAAATTTGCCAAAAATAAATTATTTTCAAAACTGAATTAGTGAAAAGGTTTGAATTTTGGTGAGATCAAAATAATTTCTAAAAAAATTGTTAAAAATAATAATAATTCAAGATAAATAATCTAGTATTTGAATAAATTATTTCTAACAACTTTCATAACAATCTGCATCTCCGCTATCTTCGTGAGCTTGCTCAGCTTCGCATCCCCATTGCAAGCAAATGCCTTCAACGCAACCATATCTTGCTTGAACCAGCCAATGCTGGCCTTCAAAGCATCCAACTCAACCTTTTGCAAGTCGTAGCCTTCCTTGAGGTCAGATGTAACTTCAAGCAGATCTGGAATGACATCCCGATGAACTACGAAGGTCCTGTTTTGGCCCGATCTTTTGATGAGAAGGTAAGTTCGGTAGTAGTCGCTCAACTCTCACGATCCTGGCTACGAACACGTAAGGCTCAAAACCACACAATTGCTGAACTACTCGATAAGTCGTTATCAACCGTACACGAATACCCGGATGACTTGACCACGAATGTCGATTCCTGCATACACCGAAGAAGCATGCAAGAACAAGATAAATAAGCAATCTGAAATTGCGAATAGAAATTGAATGTATTGATAAGTGGGGTTCCGAAGAACAATGTCGCTGTTGATCTCACTGAACAAGAGGACAAAGTATAAAGTAGCAAAGCTAAACTTCAATCAACAAAACCCAAATTTTGCTAAAGGGCGACGGCTCTTATATGAAGAGGGCGGCCAGGAGGTGGGAACCCTACGGTGGCGGTACTGTTCACGTGAACAGTACGGGCCCCCTAGGGTGGTTGGCCAGCACATGGTCCTTATGGGCCTAGTCAGCCAAGTCGGCCCATATATTACCTAGCCAGTCGAAGAGGCATATTCGACATTTCGCGTGTGGGCCAACTAATTCCCCGAGTGTCTGTCCATTACATACACTCGGGGGCGAATAATTTAGCAGCGCGCCATCCCCCCCTCCCCCACCGCGCGCCCGTTTTTTCGCTGCCGCCACGAAATAGCCAAGTCTAAAACTCCTAACCCCCGTACAGCAAATCCTCAATCCCCGCTCCCCTCTCCTCCCCCACCTCCGCGATCGGCACCACCTCCCTGTCCTCCTCTTCCTCCTCCGCCTCCGCCGCCTCCACCGCCTCCGCCGCCGCCGTCTCCCCCTTCTCCACTGCCTTTACAACCGTCTCACGCACTGAAATCGGTGCCACCTCCTCGTCTGCCGCCGCTGCACCCGATGCCTCCCCTCGTCTCCTCCCCCACCTCCGCGATTGGCGCCGCCTCCCCATCCTCCTCTTCCTCCACCGCCTCCGCCGCCGCCGTCCCCCCTCCTCCACCGCTTCTGCAGCCATCTCACGCACTGAAATCGGTGCCGCCTCCTCGTCTTCCTCTTCCACCGCCTCCGCCACCTTCCCTCGACACTCCACCACCTTTGCCGCTATCGCCGCTGTCTCCCCCTCCACCGCCTCTTTGGGGCAAGATCCTGGCCTCTGATTGAACCTCTTCTTCTCAGGTGTGATTGTGTTCTTGATGTTTCTTGCTTATGTAGAATCGGTTGATCATTTATATTGTCTTCATGTCCATCTGTTATAGTGTACATATATAGGGCATGTATCCTATAGTAGCTTCTAGTTAGCTCTGTAGTTGTAATTTTTGACATAAATAATAAGTCGGATTAAAATACGCATCATGTTTTTCTTGTCAATCTGTTATAGTGTACATATATAGGGCATGTATCCTATAGTAGCTTCTAGTTAGCTCTGTAGTTGTAATTTTTGACATAAATAACAAGTCGGATTAAAATACACATTATGTTTTGCATACTAGGATGGCTGAGGATCATAGTTGGATGTACACTGGGCGTAGAGAGATGGGTGACTGTAGCCAAGAATGGATGGAAAAGACGACTAATTTTGTGGATTGAGCATTTGCTAGGAGTAATGGACGGGGTGTGTTGTGCCCTTGTTCTCGTTGTTCGAACACATGGCCACAATTAAGGGCAACAATGACCGCACACTTGTGCAAGTATGGATTTAGGCCAGGCTATACTGCGTGGGTCTATCACGGCGAGTCACAACGTAGGAGATCAGATGTGCTAAGGGAAGAAACGGACGATGGCGGCGACAATGAGAGTAGGATAGAAGACATGCTAGATGAGTGGGATGAGTGGTTGACTGTGATGTTATATATCTTTACCAACCTCTCCGAAGTGGATGATTACATTAGGTATGCAACAATTATTTTTTTCCCAAGAATTGATGCATGAGTGTTTTAATCTACTTGTCTTGTTGCCTATAGGGAATTTGTTAGGAGCGAGTGGAAGCAACGTTGAGATCCATCCGAAAAACAAATTGAGACCCTACTTAGGAAGGGTGCTGGGAATTGCAAACCGAATTTCCCGACTTGGTTCTATCAGAAAGTAACTTCCCTATTAGCTAGTCCCCCTTGCATATAATATTTACTAAGTAAAGAGGAACTAATACATGAAACCCATTCTATTTATGCTGTAGAGTTTGAAGGATAAGTCTATGAGCAGCAAATTGAGGCAAGTTGCTGAAGGATGCCAAACTCGGGTGCTGTCCTATAGTACCTACGATGTGAATGGGTACCACTTCCGAACATCGGCACATGAGAGGGAACGGCCTAATGCAACAACAATTAATAGTGGATTGGTGACTATAGGGCAGGATGGGAGCAATACAACTGTTGAATACTATGGAGTAATTGAAGAAATAATTAAACTATATTTCCATGGTAGCAAACCTCTCAAACTTATGTTATTCAAATGTCATTGGTTCCATCTGTTTAGGGGAGTCAGATGGGACACATCACTTGGGCTGGTTGAAGTTGCACATCAATCAGTCCTACTAGGCAATAACCCATTTATTGTGGCTCAGCAAGCCACCCAAGTATATTACATCCTGTACCTATGCAAAACTATGCGTAGTCTAGTGGATTGGTGGGTAGTACATAAGGTGCAACCATATGGTAAACTACCTATCCCTAGTGAGCAGGACTACAACATCGAGACCAACAATAGTGTTGACATATTCTTTCAAGAAGATGGGCTGCCAGGTACTTTTCAAATAATAATTGGAGAAGAGGACGATCACATAGATGACATTCAAATCGATGCCGAGGAGGTTGTCAATGAAGAGGACTTGGAACTACTTAATCGCTTAGACATTGACGGCACTAAAGGGGATGAGGTTGAGTCAACACCTCATGATAGTGACGATGACTTTTTAGAGGGCCCATTTGTGGAGGATCCCATTGTAGACGACTACTTCTAAGCTTGATCTTCTTGTATGTCTTCCATCTATTTGCTGCATGTCTTCGTCGCGGCAGAGCCCGGGTCCGTGTTGATTCGATGGCACTTCCCTAGCTTGGTCACCTACAAAGGAAGACGGGAGCCTGTATGGACATGGTGCCACTACAGGGCTGCTGAAGATACCACCGCTAAAGGAGAAATACAATTTGACAATTGTTTGTAGCGGGTGGAGGAAAGTTTTTGGGTAAGTGACTGAATATTTGTCGTGATATATTTTTGAAACCGCTGGTTTGTATGCATTATGCTGTTAACAATATAATTGTCATTCTTTGCAGTTAGACTGTTGTACCATTTTCTGTGACGTAGATAGTAGGGTTGTTGTATGTCTTCTTGGTGTATAGCAAGAGTTCTTCTATTCCTTTTAGATAGATGTAGAGCCAAGAAGAACCAGCCTGGATACAAATGTATATCTATGTTATTTTTGGCATGCTTTTGGAATCTCTTTCTATGCTAAATTAACTATAAAATGGGTCTTTAATTATCTACCCGCTTTCTACTATCAAACATGTAGCAAGATGATCTCACTGTGAGCAAGTCATACCTGTATTGGAGCCACTCACTCTCTGCAACCACTTCATAGAATATGCCATTTATTATGTTAGTAATTAAGAAACATCAATATTTCTGTGTCCTATAAACATTTAAGACTGCAAAATCAATTTTTGGAATACATGATGGAGTACAAACACCCCGGATTCAAAATCAAACATTAAGCATAGACCATTTTTGGAATTGTAAGTTTGATCAAATTAGCTTGCTACTCCTAATACTACCACTGCCACTAAGTGCAGCTATATATATGTGTATATAGCTTACTCACCTCTCTAAAGATAGAATAAGGCTAGTACATGTTTGCATGCTTTCATCTGCGAAGTTGTTGTTACCATTTCCATGATATTAACTTCAGTACTAATAAAGATCTGATTAAGAATATGGGTATTTTGCAGTTTCAAAACTGAAACTTTCATTTATTTTACTACATTGGCATGCACAAAGGTGTATTATCATTTATTTGTTTCCAATATATGCCGAATTGTAGTGGTGGTTTAGATGGGCTGAGGGATAGGAAGCTGATTCTAGGAGAGTGGTGTGTAATTCTGTTAAGAAGCTGATCCCACAGATGATCTACGAAGCACGCATCCAAGCGGTGATCTATTACCACACACAAGTCCTTGGAAAGGAAATTTATAGGGCCGAGGCTTGCCAAACGCATATCACTTTGGAGGAGTACATGCAGGTAACCAACTGTACAAACGATGTCCTTCATTACAATCAATTCTAGTTTATTCATATTTAACACTTGGTTAATTTAGGCAATAACTTGGTGAGCCCACAAGTGTGAAGATGCATGGCAGCAGATTGCCCAAAAGAGGTGGTGCAACGAACAATGGTTAGAGGCCTCTCGTGCTGCTAGGGAGCGGAGATTGTTGATGGGCGGGGTAGCACATCGTCAAGGTAGCTCCTCCATGGCTTGTTACAAGAAGCACTTGGTAGGTTAGCATGTTCATATTGATTGTACGTCGCAGATACATATTTATTTACCTCCGTGGTTTTTTTTTGGTGCAGGAAAAGAAGAAGCAGAGGCATGTCTCCGATGTAGAGGCATATGTAGATGCTAGGAGGGGTGATCAAGAGGGTACCTTGTGCAGCCAGCACGCAACAGATAACTTGGTACGATTTCTACTGATTTTGCCCCTTATGATTTTCGCTTCCTGATGATTTTGTCCAACAGGCTGCATATACTGAGGCTGCTAAGGAGATTCATGGCTCGGACTTCGACGTAATGAATTCACCACTGGATGCGATTGCTATGTACAAGGCTGGAAAGGGGAAGAAACATGGTCGTTTCTTCATGGGTGCCGGCTACATTAGCACACCGACAATCCTCTCGGAGGTCCGAACCACGAGTAGTGCATCAATGGATGAAGTACACCCTCAAAGATGACCACGACCATCACATGAGAGGTTTTCTCAGCTTGAGGCGAGGCTGCAAGAGGAAATTGAGGCTAGGCAGCGGTTGGAGCAAATGCTCCTGTAGGTTAGTTGGAGCGTGGTGACACAATAACAAAGTAATATGCAATATATTTGTACTTGGCTAATGTATGGCAATATGTAAACAAATATGCAGGCACTCGGGACCGGGACTCGACTTGATGGCCCTACACCGGAGGAACCACTGCTTAACTTATCTACTCCGGTTAGTAACTGCATACTGATTATTATATTGTTAGTCTGTTATGAGTGCTTGAGTCAGAAGACATTGAAATGACATGCAATGTAATTATTGGTCGCTACTGCAAATTTCTTATAATGCGATTTCTTATGAAAATGTAGGGAACGGTGGGATCAATGGTAGATCCAGCTGCTTCTGGTGCTAATGCTAGTGCTAATGCTGAAGATGCTAGTGCTAATGCTGAAGATCATGTGAATGTGTCCATCGCCGAGAGGCCACCACCAGGTGCTTGCTATTTTCATGATCTACTTGTGTCGTGGAATAACCTATTCATTAGTGTAACACCCTGGCCCAAAATTCGCTCAATGCCCAGCCCACCGTGGGGCGGACCCGCGCACACATAGCACCCCACTTACACTTTCGTCCTCGCTTCGTGTAAAAGGGTTAACCCGGAGGTGCTATGTTTGGACCCAACAGGCATTATATACTAGTACAACTCACTTTAGACAAGCAATGTGGGACTAATCCCACCACACAACTCCTCATGGGCCGCATGGGCGCGTCTGAAGTAGGCCGAGGTATTACATTCACCACCCCTTAAGGGCCGCGCCCTCGGCGACACCGCATACACGGCAAATGCCTGAACCACCCCTCGGTACCGTCCGGCAGGTCCGGTCTTGCACATATGCCATGCCGTGTGTCCACTCAGGGACCACACGCGCCATCGCCATATGCCACGCCCACATCTGCAGCGCCCGTCTGCAAATAAGGTTGATCTCGATACCATTTGTAACACCACAGCCCAAAATTAAGCTCAATGCCCAAACCCAGTGGGGCGGACCAGCACACATAGCACCCCACTTACACTTTCGTCCTCGCCCGTGTAAAAGGGTTAACGGAGGTGCTATGTTTGGACCCAACAGCATTATATACTAGTACAACTCACTTTAGACAAGCAATGTGGGACTAATCCCACCACACAACTCCTCATGGGCGCATGGGCCGCATCTGAAATGGTGAGGTATTACAATTAGGTAGGCGTTTCTGCGCTTAGGCTGTGTTGAATCTGGTGCATTTTTCAACGCATTTCGTAATTTGCAACTTATCTTGGCACTATTAAAATAGGGTTTTGACCTTGATCGTGGCTGGAGCTCCTCTACATATATATAATGGACATGCGCTAGCTTCTTGACAATGCAACAAAACAGGCCTTTTGGGCTAAGTGCGTCTGATAGGCATGATTGTGTAGGTTTTCTTTCCTGTGCCCATTCTTGATGCTCATGTAAGATGCCATTATCAAACATTGGTTATATTAGAAACAACTGACTAATAGTGTTGGGTGCTTCCTTGCTTGTTATTGTTCATGCATAGGTTTCTAATTCTTTTGGTTCTTTTTTAGTTCTGAAGACAAATATTTCTATCTTGGTTTTCTTACTCCAAAATTATTTTCTTTAGTTCGTAGTTCGGACCTTAGGTGTACCATGCATGCAGATGGTCATGTGTTTGTATGTGATTCATTTGATAGTATAGTTGATATTTTTATCTGATAGTGGATGGCACAACAATGACAAATAACTATGATGACATAGAAGTGAATGGCACAGACACAGTAAGCCTTAACAAAAAAAAAATCTTTCTTTTTCTAATCTTTACATTACCTATTTCATCTACTTAATAAGCCAAATTTGTATGTCAGTATTACTACCACAGATATGTGCTGTCAATAGTTAGGTTAATTATCTTTTCATGTAATATCAATTCCTTGCTTTTGTTGTAAGATGGCACTAATATTAAGTTTTGTTGTATCTGCAGAACTCACAAAATGATGCTGGAGTAATACATATGAAACCCCATGATCCCCGTCGCATCCTCCATAATAACATAGCACAGAAGATTGAAGCAGGAAATTCTGTGCAAATGGTAGCAGTGATATGTGCTTTTGTTTGATGTATTACAGATAAGACTATGAAATTACTGCTTGAAACTGTTATATGTATCATGCCTTATGCTTATATTTTCAAATTTGAACTCGAATGTTGTGAGCTCGAGAAGCTGTTATATGTATGATGCCTTTTGTTCTATATATATATATATATATATATATATATATATATATATATATATATATATATATATATATATATATATATATATATATGAATTGTGGTATTTTTCTTGTTGTGGAATGTATGGATGAATTATTTGATTCTTTGAGTTTTACATCAACGTAGTTTAAAATTAAATGCAAAATTAAATGTACAAAATTAGTGAAAAATTGGTTGGTGCTGTTCGGAAAATTCCCGAGTGTCGACCATTACTTTCCCGAGTGTCGACACTCGGTAAATCTGCCATTAATTTCCCGAGTGCCGGCACTCGGGAAATTTACCATTCATTTCCCGAGTGTCGACACTCGGGAAAGGTTGGCCGCGTGTCAATTTTCCCTATTTTCGTCTCTCACCGGTGAAAACTTTCACGAGTGTCATGTTTGCCGTACACTCGGGAAAGTTTGGCCACGTGTCAATTTTCCTTGTTTTCGTCCCTCACCGGTGGAAACTTTCCCGAGTGTCATGTTTGCCGTACACTCGTGAAAGTTTGGCCACGTGTCAAGTTTCCCTGTTTTCGTCCCTCACCGGTCGAAACTTTCTCGAGTGTTTCTTTCAGTACTTTCCCAAGTGCCCACACTCGGTACAGGTTTCCGTTACGGTTGAACAAGCCGTTGAGGCGTATTTTCTCCCGAGTGTTATTTGTTTCTCGAGTGTATACAGTTGCACTCGGGAAAGTTTTAGTTCCCGAGTGTTACACTCGGGAAATGGATTTTGTCCCGACTAATATATCCCGAGTGCTCTTTCCCGACGGTCGACCTTCGGGAACTTTGCTCCCGAGTGTTTTTGCTACTTTCCCTAGTGTTTTAGGCACTCGAGAAAAACCGGGGTTCTGGTAGTGGCCACCTTAACAATCTGATCACATAGGCTTATATAAGCCACACACGCACACATGCAGCCACACCTGCCACTAATGCACGCAGCGTCTTTTCTCCTTCCTGCTGTTACTCCATCTCAAACTGAATGCTACTTGACTTTATCAACTAACAAATGCATGCATGCAGCAGCTACTTGCAGTCAGGCCACTAGCCACATGATCTGATTTCCATGGCACGACCACAACGTGCACATCAACATGCACTTGACTAAGTACTAGCCTACATGCGAACTAACAACTCCTAATATGTGTTAATCAAAGAACTACTAATAAACATCAAGATTAACTCTAACACTGGCGTCGATGGGCAAGCCAGTGGAGCTCGCCGAGTTCGCCGACGAGCCCCACGGGTTCCTCACGTTGGACCCGGGCTCCGCCGCGACGACCGGCGAGCTCATCCGAGTCGTGAGCCGGTTCCTCGACAGCTGCGCTGCGGCGCCGAAGGCTGCTTAATTCGGCGTATGCATGTTATGTTTTACGTAGGAGTCCAAAGCTGCATCAAAAGTCGTGTTGTCGAGTACTACTTGCCTGTGTGCAATGATTGTGCCCATCTTGACTTCTCACTCGCTGACACACAAGCTATATATGGAATTTGTTTTTGAATAATCTATTTTTTATTCGAAATATCAAAAATATTCCGGCGAATTTGTTTTTTACAAAAATATACGTCTGTCGCCCAATGCTTGGGCGATTTCAATCTGATCATTGAACAGTTATTGGGTTTATGTCATGTGATTGGGCGTGGTTCAACTCCCGAGCATTGCAGCTTTCGATCGCCCTAACATGGGCGACAGGTCGATCGCCCAACCCTCTGGCGACAGAGTCGATCGCCCAACCCTATGGCGATAGGAGCCCCCACTTGCTTTTTACCTTTTAATTATTATTTAATTCAGTTGTAATGAATATTACATTTGGTAGGTTAATTAAATTTAGCAAATCTGATTATATGATGTTATTTATTTTGAAAATAATAGTGTTGTCACGATATTGGTTGAGTCTGCTTGTTATTTTAAATACAATATCATGGAGTGAAATTTGTCGGACTCATAATAACATTTGTGATCGTTGTATATTGTTGTAGTGCGGTAAATTTACATTGAATTTTGTGAGGGCGATTGAGGCGATAATGATATGTAAATACAAAGGTAAGTGATATTACGATGCGCGAGGAGTCTCTCCTCGATGAAGTCGTCTGAACATATATCGCGTATGTAGGCACGTAGTCGATGTCGTACTTTATGGAGCTTATCTGAGAATATAAGTGAAGAGGTGAAGCGCTCATTGTGATTATGAAGATGGCCTAAAATATGGAGGATTCAATGTCGATCACGAATGGTTCTTTTTGGGATTCCACTAGAAGAGGCATACTTGCAATATAGTCTTGCTTTGATGGGTCTCCGAAACCAGAACTACACTAGAGTCCGCGTATAGAAGCACGTTACACGTAGTCACATGGCATGATGGTTCGGCTAATTGCTTTAGTCATCCTCGCTACTACTACGGTACATTGTGACACAAGCATCCGGACCATGTAAGTATACATGCCTTTAGGGGATAGTAAAAAACATGGGGGGTAGGACGGGGGACTACTACGTAATGACCTGACCTACTGCGTGGACCGGGGCCATTTTCCCTTCCTTGCCAGCTTGGCGTTGAACTCCTCGGCGGCCTTCCCCTTCCCCTTGTCGCGGGAGTGTCCACGTCGGGCTGGTATATCGAAGTCGTCCATATCCTGCGATTCCATGATGTAAGTGCACCGTATATTTGAAATTGTGAAAAGGATTTACATTCTTCATAACTCACGTCGTCGATACGGATTCGCCCGGCGTCGAGATCTGTTGTGGCGGCTCTCGGCCGCATGAGCCTTTCCCTTGCCCTTGTCGCGGGGCGCCCACGTCGGTGGTATGTCGAAGTCGTCCATGTCCTGCGATTCCGTGATGTAAGGGCACCGTATAGTGAAAATCGTAAGAATGATGTAAATTCTTCGTAACTCACGTCGTCCATCGGATTCGCCGGCGGCGGATCTGTTGTGGCGCCGGGTCGTCCATGTCTTGCCTTTGTCGCGGGGATGCGGCACGTCGGTGGTATGTCGAAGTTGTCCATTTCCTGCGATTGTATGATGGATGTAAGTACACGTGCGAAATCTTCGTAATAAGGATGTAAAAATATCGATAATCGGCGTCGTCGATATGGATTATACCGGCGAATCTTGGGCTCGCCGGTGCCTCTGAGCGGTCCGATGCGTAAGGTTTCCACCGCCGCGAAGTTCTCGGCCGCACCGAGTAGTTCGATGTACCTGTTTGGATGAATGCCTGTCGTACATCTCCGGGCCGTCGATCCCTTTGGAAGAAGTGGCGGCGCATCTCGGGCTGCCATTACGTGGGGACGAAGTTAAAAATTTAAGGAATTGAGCGTTGGGAGGCGAAAATCGTCTGTGAAAAAAACACTTACGAGTGATGACCGCATCGTAAAATACGCCCGAGGGCGTGTGTTTGGGTGTGTGGGTGAATGATCTCTGCCGGTTCGCCACACACACCTGCTGCGGGATCGGAAGGCGTGGTGGTCTTGGAGCATCTTTCATTGAGTTATCTGGGTATTATGGCGATTCCTCTTCTCGCTTAAGCCACTTTTGCTTCTTCAACAACCTCGCGTAGAAGTTTGCGAAGAGTCCATAGTTTGGGTATGTGTTGTGTAGTGTTGTGTAGAGTTGGGTTTGGTGCAACCCTCTTTTATAAGCTCCATGGTTGGCATAGTGTGGTTAATTTCATGCGAGTAGAGAGTCTGTTTTTAATTACGAAAAGCCGAGGAGGTAGAGTGTTGTCAAGTCGGTCTCGAAAAATTCGGCGAGGCATAGTGTTGTCACCTCTTACTTTACTGATGACAAGTCATGGCTTGCTTTTATGAGTCTTGTCTTATCGGTCTTAAAAATCGGGCGGCGTGATCGGGGTTGTCAAGTCGATCTGAAAAGCCTAACCTAAACCTAAACCTAAAGCTGCGCAAAAGCTGTCTCGTTTGGTCTTATCATCGCGCAAAGGCGCACCGTGTGGTCTTATCATCGCGCAAAGGCTGGGCGTGTAGTCTTGTCCTTTGCAAAAAGCTGTCTCCTTCGGTCTTATCACTGCGCAAAGCTGCCCCGTGTGGTCTTGTCAGACTGCACAAAGCTGCCCCGTGTGGTCTTATCACATACGAAAGCTGTCTCCTTTGGTCTTATCACTGCGTAAAGCTGCCCCGTGTGGTCTTGTGAGTTTGCAAAGCTGCCCCGTGTGGTCTTGTCACTGGAGAAAGCTGTCTCCTTTTGTCTTATCACTGCACAAAGCTGCCCCGTGTGGTCTTGTCGCTGCGCAAAGCTGGCCCGTGTCGTCTTATCACTGCACAAAGGTGCCCCGTGTGGTCTTATCACTGCGCAAACCCGCTTTGATAGTCTCCCCCCGTGGGTCTATAAAATGCACACCCCACGTTCGGAATTACGACCACTCGACCCTTCAAACCGTAGAAGGAAGAACCTTCTCCGTTTCTGATAACATCTGATGGCGAGCGCCCGAGGACGATCCGGTTCACGGCGGACCTTCTCCCCGAAAGGATGGAGGACTTGGCCCTAACCATCGATTGATGCGAACAAGCGTGCTCAACCTAAGTGGCGAAATGCGGAACCGGGGAGGGCGCTATCGTCAAAGCGATAGGCGGCCCTTTCGATGGTGGGCGGCGTTTCTTCGATACCCATACTCTGGGGTAAATAGTTTTGTTTATATTCTTGGTAATACATCGTCCATACTAACCGTCCCTTATAGCGGATGGTGAAATGCAACTTCACCCATTTGGATCGATCCTCCCCATGAGCGACACATTTGTGCGATGCGTGGATGTATTGTGGAACCGAATCTTTCATTTGGAGGCACAAATTGGCGATCTGAGCGAGCAAAATGGCGACCTCATATGAGATGTAGCGTGAGAGGGGCAATGAGGAGGTCGTGAACATAGGAAATTCCTATGATCCCGCATGCTGCTGTGCCAACCCTAGCTGCATATGTGCGTGCCACTACAACGACAGCCAGCCACGTCCGAGGCGCCCAACTGGAGAACACTCTATGTGGGTTGCGAGAGGCAGCTTCTACAATTAGGGAGGGGCGGAGAAGCTCGTACGTCGCTAGTGTCCCCTTTTGTATGCAATTATGTTGAATCTCATGAAGCATGTAACTAAATGGTGAACGCGTTATTGCGGTTGCCTTTTATCGAGTTGACATGTTGTGCCGATGTGTCGCAATTACGTTCAATAAATAGCGTATGTAAGTAAATGGTGGGCCAGCGTCATTGCGATTGCCATTTATCGAGTTGACTTTTGCATCGAGGTGTCGTGTGCATTAAGCTATAGGCGTTGATATGCATTGAACAAACATTCATTATATGAAAGAGTATCTGACGAAGAACATAAAAGTAATCCAGGCATCATATATTAAGTGCAAAATATAAGTATCACATAAAGAACAAATGTACAGCTAGTGCAGTCGCACGGCCCCTACTACCCCCCAACCGCACATCCCCTCCCGCGTCGCCACCGCTCAGTCCACCTCCGCGTCCTCCCAAGCGGCTCGCCGGCGCCTTCCTCTGCTTGGTGTGTGCGGGTCTCGGCCGAGAGGAAAAACGGTCTGGAGCCACGATCGGCGAGGGCCGAGAGGCGACAAAAGTGGACAACCTTGGGTCTTTGTGTGGGAGTCTTAGCGCCTAGAAGCTGTGGCAGACGAGAACCTCGGCAGTGTGGGCGGAGGTGTGGGGAGAGGTGTCATTGCTCGTCCACCAAAAAGTCTGCGCGTCCTCGTCCAGTAGCGTCCACGTGATCTTGGCGTCCACATCGTCATATGGCAATGTACCGCACGGCAAAATATTGTTACTTAATAAAAAAATCTGAAGCGTCTTGACCAGCGAGCGTGGCGTACCCTTGGCTAGTGCCATGGCGTGTACAAAGCTGTCCACACAGGCGTAGGCACGGCGTAATCGCGGCGCTGCCGGTGTCGGGCGTGCTGCTGCCGAGCCGGCCTCGTCGGTGCGCCTCGATGTCGGGCGTGTCTGCTCGACCCGCCTCCTCGGAGCGCGTCGATGTCGGAGGTGGTGCCTTTCGTGCCGGCTGCTGGTCGTAGCGCGTCGATGTCGGGCGTGGTCTTGCCGACCCTCCCGTCTCGCTGTGGTCTGCCGGGGCCGGGCGGAACGGACGGAGTGTGAACGGTGGGCGTGCCAACCTCCGGGAGCCTGGTGCACAACAACAGGCCGAAAATACGTCCGCACTGTTGTCGAAAATGATGGAAAACCTGGGCCGTGTCCTCGCGTGTGCCCTCCACACCGTCCGTGAACCTCTACAGCCACGAGTCGCAGTCCGTCGCAAGCTCAGCAACCATGCCCGCCTACATCGAAAAGAAGAGACGGTGAAAACTGTAATGGCGGATAACACAAGCAAAATTTTCGGAGTTGGACGTAACGTACCGCGTTGTGCACGTCCTGCGCTAAATACACAGGGTACGTGTCCGTCGGTGCCGGGACACGTGGTGCGGGCTCGTTAGCAGCGAGCACGAGCCTCGTACGTGTCTGCGGAGCGTACCAGCGAATGTACTCGTCATAGCTCGTGTGGTCGTATGGGATGTCCTCCTGCACACGGTCCTGTAGTGCGTCCTCCCACTGCGCTACCCACGGGCCCATCCTACTCCCGATTAAGTGCGCGGCGGACTCCTTCCTACTAAAGGCGCAAGGCGTAACATGCGATTAGCGATGCGTGCGTAAGAGATGACAACAAAACAACTCATATCCGCGCGAGTACTCACGAGTGCGTTCTCGGGCACCGCCGCCTAAGCGCAATCTGGAACCTCCGTCGTAGGCGGCGGGGCGCATCACACGATCGCCCGTAATCCTCCATGAAGGCGTCGAAGACAAGCACCTGCGGTGAGCCAATACTCTCGGTCTTGCAAGCACAACGAGGACAGGCGTGGGGAGCACGGAAAGTAACTCTGAGGCGTAGTATGGCTCCCAAATGACGTCGTCCACCGTGAGGCGGCCGAATCGCTCCACGAACAGCTCGTCGCCCGTGTCACACGCTGCGTCTTGTGGCATACCTGCGAACACAAGATATTAGGCAGGACGATCGGTAATATGAAGAAATGAATCACGGGAAAAATGCGTGCCGTCGCCGCACCGAAGAGCCCATCATCGGCCGGTCCACCTCGTCTGCGTTGTACATCTCTAGCCCGTACGGTGCGCTATCGTCCAACAGGGGCCGTCCGAGGCTAAAGCGCTCAAACGACCACAAGCTGCGATGAGAGGACACCGTGAGGATGGAGTTCGGTCTCGACACGAGGCCGCGACGCACAAGCGCGATAGGTGGCGACAAATGCGGCCGAACCCGGTGATCTGGGGGCCCTCCCGTCGGCAATAATACCTGGCGTCTGTGATAAGCCTCGCGTCGGCGGTGTCGCCATGGCTCTTTGGTGAAACGACGCAACCAAGCAGCCACAACAAATGCGCCTCCGGTGGCATGACATCTGCTGGTGCGTCGCGTGAGGTCCATCCGCTCGACACATACACAGCGAAACATATAGTAAGACCCTGTCATGCGGAAAGGACAACGCGACACTACCAGCGAGCACGGTGTGTAACACGTGCTTAGCTGCGACAACCACCGCAAGGCGGGCGTGCCTCTGTGCCTCCGGAAAGACGTAGTACCCGGCCGCCAACACAGTGGGAGGACTCCTGAAACCGGGCGAAGGTCCTCGCGCCCGGTTGTCCGGAGGCTCTGCGGAAGCGGCACCTCCGCGATAGGGAGGCCAAGAAGCGAGGCGTCTGCGGGGTAGGGCCATCTCCCGAATGGGAGATGGAAAGTGTGAGTCTCTGATGCCACGGTCCACAAGAGCCGCCATCGAGGAAGCGGTCGAGCAGGAAGCGTCGTGGCGCTCTCGGCGGCATGGGCGCCTCCGTCGTCGTCGACCGCGTGTCTTCTTCCGCTCTCGTCTCGTCCGTGGCTGCACCATCCGGCGATAGGTAGTAGACCAGCGCGCTCAACTGCGAAGGAACAAAAGGTCGATCTGAAAAGTGCGGTTCGTGAGAAGATAGTGTGGGCGTATACTAACACCGCACATCGGCGTGGGTCTAGCCTCCGAGCCACGAGGTGTCTGCGTGCGGATCACCCCAACACGATCCGTCGGCGGCCCGTAGGATGAGGACCTGACGCGACGCGATGTACTCGGTCAATCGCTCCTCGGAGGCGAAACTCGATCCGATCCGTGAGCCATACCGCAAAACAACTTTAAGTTAGCAAAACGCGGAAATGAAACATCGAGTGTAACGAATGAGTAAATTTAACTTGCAAACAAACAAATCAAAAGAGTACTAGGCTACGGGGCGGTCTTTGAAAAACTTACGAAAAAAAGTTATAGTACTACAACACTTCAATAAACATTACGTGCAACATACGATACATGTCTTACGGCATTACGTACATGAAATGAAAATTGGGTAGTAGCAAAAGCGATTACATAAACAATACAAAGTACAAATGACAATGTACATTTGCAATTTGGGTCCCACTTTGCACACCGAAAGAAGTGCTAACGCAAACCATAGCCGTGCCTACTCCTCGACTCTTGCCTTGCATCGTCTGCATTTGTGTGCCCTCTCTGTCGCGATGCGCGGCGTCTACCCAACGCCCGGCTTGTGCCGTCCATATCATTGGTATCTGACGACTCGGCGGCGACCCTTGCTACCCTTGACATGTCAAGATCCGAATCCAGATCCTATTTGCAATATCCAAGGTGGCAAAGTTACCCACAACCACAAGCCCCTAAGCTCGCCGATCACGCTGCACCACCCTCTCCTTCAAAAATACTCGGACACAAAGTTCAAAGGGTCCATCGCATAGTCCGCATGCGGCGAGCACATGAGAGCATGGCTTGTGTAAAGCTTGATTTGTTGCCGCGCACAACTAGGCTCGTTGACATGATCTCCAAGGCATACCTCGTGGGTGACAAGAGAACGAGCCGTCCCAAATCCGGCTCTATCCCACAAGAGCGCGTCGAAGCGATGCTCCATATTGCCCATCCGCACACCGTGTGCGATCGCCCTTACGTGTCTTCGCCTCCATGTATCTTGCGTAATCTTTGAGCGATCACGGTGTTTGAGGTTTCGTGGCATGAAGTGCGGCATTGCATGCCTCTCCTGAAATACCCGATTGTCTTTGTCGCGAACACCTTCCACGATGGCGGCGAGAGGCTGAAACGAAGGCCCCTAAGAACCCAGTTGTACACCTCCTCCAAGGTTAGTGGTCATTATGCCGCACCTTGCCCGTCCGTGTCATGCGGCGAGACCACTTGTCCAATGGTGGGCCTCGATCCGATGGGAGAAGCACTCGATGTTCCTCGAGGTCCTCGCCTCGGACCGCGAGTTCGAACTCTGCTCCTTGGTTCCTCGTGTCTACGTGTTTCTTGCTGTGTTCGTCCAGCAGCGCCCATAAGGCGTCAAATTTGCGCTGCTAGTTCTGCATAGCCAGCCTCTTGAATAGCTTCACCAAGGGTTGCTTCGGGAACTTCTTGAAGAAGTTGGCCCCCAAATGGCGAATACACCATCTACTCGTCATATCCGGCCAAGGGAACGGCTCCTCCGGGTCTTCCTGAAGTTTTTTTATGGCCTTCATCATCCCGGCGTGGCGATCATGGATCACGCACACACCAGGACGAGCTCGAACAACTCCCACCCTTAGATGTTGAAGGAACCACAACCAGCTGTGGAAATTCTCACCTTCGACAAATGCGATGGCCAATGGCAGAATTTGATTGTTCCGTCCGCGCCTATGGCGTGAGATCTGCCCTTGTATTTCTGGTCAAAAGGTCTCGTCAATCGAGATCACAGGCGACATATGCCTAAAAGCCTCGATCACGAGGGACCGAAGGCTCGATGGCCCTATGCATTACTAAAAAACCTCGCGGATTTTTAGATGGCATGTCCTTCACTGACAATGTACGTGGCGGGTTTCTCTCTGCGGCACCTCAAGCATCTGAGGAAGGTTGTCGTCGCCGCCTCAAAAGATCCAAACCGTCTTTCCATAGCCTTCGCCCGCACGCCATGCCTTCCCATAGCTGATCTTGTACTTGAATTTCTTCTCAATAGCCACCATAATGTGCTTGGCCTCCATATCCTTCTTCTCCACTATCTCTCCATACATCAAATTAGCTATGAATATCGGCGTTATGTTACGATGTACGCACAAAACAACTGCTGAGCATGCACGAGTGCGGCTCCACCTTCGAGACAATCCAAGAGTCTCGTACTTGATCTATCTTGGCGTGCACTCGCCAAGGACAACCGCCTGCTTTCGCATTTGACGGTGTCTTGCTCTTAGCTAAATTGTGACGACCAAACCATTGCATAGACATAGCCCGCGGCTTAATGGCATCCTGCAAGGATGTCTTATCGACAAACATTGAGTGCAACCGAACCTCCGTGGCATGGTACTCCCACGGCGATTCGTGCTCGCGTCGTCGATACATAGACCCTCGGCGTCAAATCTGTTCCATTCCCGGGGATGGGAGCTCCGCCCTCATCGGAGCGCCCTCGTCGTCTTCTTGTAAAGCTTCCTCTTGACCAAGGCCATCCGGTCATCGCTTTCCATTTGATGCAATATGTAATCCCTATGCTCTCCTTCATCGGCTGTCTCAGAGGCTCACCATGCGGTGCCCGATCTTCATCTCTGTATGTCTGCGTCGGGCTCATCACAAGCAACATTCTCTGAACTCTTCAGTAACCTGACCATCCGGGTCCTCTTCTACACCAACATCTTTGGGCACCCGAGCTTTTCATAACACCCGGATGATATCCGTGAGGGGCCTGCCTGACTTCTTTTGGGCATGGTTGCACAAGTATCACACACTCATATCCACGGCGCCGACATCCTTCTATAAAGCCCTTCCACACTGCCGTGCGCATCGGTCTTCTCAACTCGGTGATGTTAAGTGGAAGACCGGCTCCAAAGCCCTTGTATGTCGATTTGCACACCTCGGGGTCCAAAGAGAAGTGCTGCGTCACCGATGCTTCACATCTTCGATTCGTGCATTCTCGCCGTCCGGATGTGCCAGAGTGGCTTGTCAAAACTGCTCAAGTCAACACCGCCACGAACCTTCACGAGCGGTGCAAGACCGTAATGCACTTTCAATGTAGTGGAGTACAGGCATGACTTATTGTATGGTACGCAAATATTTCCAACATTGCAATTAGTTAGCTCATAGCATACGACATCTTTGCTACATTGTAATTTACATTTGTAAGGCCCTTCGCCTATCGTTGACAACTACACGACAAGATGATCAAGACATCATTCATTCCCTAAGGCAGAGGCCGCAATGAATGTGTCGTACGATATTCAGATTCATCCTAAAAACTGAGCTATTCCATAGCGAGCATTATCCGATTCGGACGCTAACTTGCAACCCGAAATGCTACAAGTGGCATTCCATCTTCTACCAATTACCTAAGTCGGTTAGTTCATACTAATTTACTTCTACTAATTAGTTTATACAAATAATTCATCCTCCTTATGCGCTCGGTCACGCATTATTCACCCAAGAATAGTCGCACGCACACAAACACTACTACAATACATCTCACAAACAAAGACTAATAATACTCCCTCACGCACAATTTTTCTCTAACTAAAGTTTTTATCGCTACTACTTACGTACAAATCAACAACATTTCGATTTTCTATTTTTTTTCTCTAACTACAATTTCCTACGGGTGCTATTATACTACTCATTTAACTAAATAAACTATTTACGTACCCAAAAATTATATTACAAAATAAATTTTCTTACGACAAATCAACTACATTACCGACCTTTGCACTTACGTATAAATCAACAACATTTAGATTTTCTACTTTTTTTTTCTAACTACTGATTTCCTCTGGCGCTACTTATACCTACTATTTTAACTAACTAAATACCTACTTAAAAAATACAAGACAAAATAAATCAAACTTACCTTCTACTTAATCCAAATTTCTCTTCTCTTCTCCCAATCCTCCCCCTTCTCTATTTTCCTCCCCTTTTTCCACTCCTCTCCTCCTCTTTTTTCCTCTCCTCTCCCTCTCTTTCTTTCTTCCCGTCTGCATCGATTGCTTTCATTAAAACGAAGTCGCCCATGAACCCGTCTTGAATGCCTATATAGGCAAACCGATCGCCGCACCGTTAGGCGATTGAACATCGATCATTATGCGGTTGGGCGATCGAACCTATCGCCCAACCGTGCATTTATCGTAATAATTTCGCCAACCGCCCGCCTCTGATAGCAGTTTAAAAGCGAGCGGTTGGGCGGCGATCTTCTGATCGCCAAACCGTTAGGCGATCGCTCAGTCGCCCAACCATTGGGCGACAGACGATATTTTTGTAAAAATAAATTCGCCGGAATATTTTTTATATTTCGAATAAAAAATAGATTATTTAAAAAAAAATTCCTATATATGACATGTACCATATATAACCTGAAGGATCCAAGGTGTTGTATAAAGACGTTGCACTACGTCTCAATAAATAAAATATAAAAAAATATGTAGACTCTTGCAAATGTTGGTACTTGAACTCTAGATCTCATGGAAAATACTACTCTTAAACTTGTCACATTAGTCACCTCAATCTAACAACCTCACATGTTTAGCTATGTGTTGCAATATTTATATGTAGTTCTTTTAACACACATCAACCACTGACTCAAAAAATATCTTTACACAACATAACCTTTAGCATCTCTACAAGATAAAATTATATATGTGTCTTGAAAATGTCTCAAAATCGTCTCTAGCGTACAAAATTTTAGGACAATTTTTAAAGTGTCTCTAAAAAGTGCATCCAGACTATATAACTCCTTATTTTACAAACACATTGAAAAACGCATCTAGAAAAGCGTCTCTACGGGGGAGTTTTCTTGTATTGTGTGTTCCATTCATCACACGGTAAGGAATATACCCGGAGTTAGATCCAGATACTAGCTCATTGCTTCTACGAGCAGTCATCTGGTCGGGGACTGCGTACATGACCTCATCCGACCAGGGTATCCTCAATATAACGTCTAGAGTCCTTACGACCACGGAAGTCGTGAGCCTTAGGGTTACAACTATAAAGACATATGATCTTTTATTATATATTAAAGTAATACATAGAGATTTTAATCCTCATCAATGACAAAGTGCCAAAACTCGTATGAGGGCTCGGGGTACTCTAGCCCCCTCGCCACTCCGTAAGCTTTCTTCACGCGCTGAGCCCAGTTCTGGACCGGGGATTTTGTTCGGTCCAACGGATGCGAGGAGTGGTAGTATACTAGCAATGGCAATGTCTTGCCCACTGCCCCGCAAGTCTGCAACCCAGAGACCAGACGTCTGGTTGGCCGTGTGATATGCACGGGTCACACGACCCACGGCTGTCATACTTGAAAAATGACCAATATTCACCACTGAACTCTAATAATGTCTTTGAAGCTTCAACATACATGGAGTTCGAGATATGGTGGAGAGACCAGGAAGCGAAATATTGAGTCGATGTCGATAATCTGTTGTTGTCTCTGCATGACTTATTGACTTTGAAAGTTTGAACAGGTCTGGTTGGCCATGTGATGCACGGGTCACACGACCCATGGCTGTCATACTTGAAAAATGACCAATATTCACCTCTGAACTCTAATAATGTCTTTGAAGCATCAACATACATGGAGTTTGAGATACAGTGGAGAGACTAGGAAGCAAAATATTGAGTCGACGTCAATAATCTGTTTGTCTCTGCATGACTTATTGACTTTGAAAGTTTGAACGGCTTGCGTCATGTCAATAATTCCCCTTTTCTTGACAGACTACTCAAAGCTGATCATCGATAGCTTTGTAGACAACTCTAGAATCCTTTATATCTGTATCCCTCTTAGGGCATCTCTAATAGTGTATTTATTGTGGTTTCTTAGCTATGTCACGTCAACAAAATCCTACGTGGAGGAGAGAGGGGGAGGAGAGAAAGCAGATGTCGTCTCTTCCTGAAGAGACTGTCGTACACACGAAACAAGATATGATACATTAATCTACTCTAGTAGACATGTATGCCTGTTTCAAAGCAAAATAATAAAATATAAATATTGGAGAGTGTACTAGAAACTATCTATTGGAGATGTTGTCTCTAAAGATGATGTACCATATGTTAGAGACAATGTTATTTCTAACTATTGAAGATGCCTTTAGTCTCATAGTGCTAGAGCTTCAGGAGTCAAGTCAACTGTAGTGTCTGGAGCAATGCTTTCACAAGATTATCGGTTGATAGTGAAGCCGTGGTCCAAGTAAACTGTCGTTAACCATTCAACTAAACATTTTTTGCAAATTCATAACCTCCACTTCCCTGTAATTAACCTGGGGCTGCAAAAAATAACAGATTACCACAAGGAGTATTGAATTTAGCACCACCAAGTCACCCAAAAGCTTTAAAATCACTCACCACTCTTATCTTAAACCTGAAGTCAACTACAACCGTAGGATATACATAGGAGAAGGCAAAGCTAATTCTCAGCAGCTACTTGTAATGCGGATCATTGTCTTCGGTCCTACGCGTGTAGGTGTAATAGTCCATGCTTGGCGGTTTTCTTTCTTGACAGTTTGGCCTGCACTCTCAGTGTTCACTCAACATGCCAACAATGCCGCTGGTGAAGTCGTTGTCCAAGCATAACATTGAAGTGCACATCGTGCTCTCAAACCGTGTTTATCAAGTAAAGTTAGCTTCCATGTGCCTAGTACGTATCCAGGGTAGCTAAAGAAACATCACAGCAAGCAAGGAGCAGAACATTGAAGTGCACATCGTGCTCTCAAACCTGCAGTCATAGTTCCTGCACAGGAGAAGTCATAACCTTTTTCTTTCAGATGAGTTGCTACTTCTCGTGGCGATGCTTGTTCCTGGTCCTATGCGTATTACACTCCATGCTTTGGATTTCTTTTGGCAACTTCATGGAGGAGAGGACGGCCATAATGCATATCAGGACTTCATTGATGAAATGATGAGAGCAAACTCCGTGGTGCCCAATTCGTGGGGATGGGGTGATGACTGCTGCCCGTGGGAAAGGATCAGATGCAACAATAGCACACGACGAATATCGCATCTCGATCTTTCCTATATCTACCAATCAATCCCTACCAATGAAGGTGGTGGAAGCTACTCTGTCCTTGAATGCTGGAATCTGAGCTTGATGATCTTTTCTTCATTTCACGAGCTTCAGCTACTCGATCTTTGTTGGAGTGGTGCTTGTCCACAAAATTTTGAGGGTATGTAACTCCCGTTCCATGCATGTGACTATTTTCTCTCTCCCAATACTTTGATAAAAAAGCAGCTTATTCAAAACAGAAAACTCCTCAGGTCTTCAAGGATTGAGTAAGCTCCAGTATCTCAACCTCAGTGTCAACAGTTTGATGGGGAGTATCCCGGGATCTCTCAGCAAACTGGTTTCTCTGGAAGTCATAAATCTTGTTGGAAACAACATAAGTGGTGCCTGGGATGTATATATTCAGTATTATCCACACAGTATAGTAGATGTATATTTGGAAGATAGAGGAAGCAGTTCTGGAGGAGAAGAGGAAGAAGTTCAGGGAGACAGGAGGAAACAGGAAGAAGAAATATCTGTCTTTACATTTGTTGCCCATCCCAGAGCAGCGAACACTATTTAACATCCGACAAAGTGACGAAAGGCTTAAAAGCTAAACGGCCCATTCTGCAGTATTATATCTTGGATTGGTTCTCCTTTGCCTTTGGCCCATCCTCTGCTCCCTTGGCAATATGTCTGGCGCTCGATCGACAGAGGACGTAACACTGTGTCATCTCCAGTACTTAAGTATAATTGACTTCTCGCAGAACAAGCTTTCGGGTTCCATACCACCATGTATTGGTGACATTCCGTTTGAAGATCGTGGAGACTACCTACCTTCTTGGCCCTCAATCGGCGGTGATTCCTTTGGAGAGGGGTTTGATGGTATGGACTTCTATGATTCAGGTTTCACATATGACAGTCACTATGACCTGCAAGGCTTTACCTTCGCTACAAGGGGCATCTTTACACATACGGGCGCAATTTCTTCGATATGATGTCTGGCATCGACTTATCTGCAAACATGCTGTCAGGTGAGATTCCACGGGAGCTAGGAAATTTGAGTCATATCAAGTCCCTCAATTTGTCCGATAATTTATTTACGGGTCCAATTCCTGCAACCTTTGCAAACATGAGCGAGACTGAAAGCTTGGACCAATACCATGGCAGTTAACTCGGTTATCATCATTAGAGGTGTTCTCCGTGGCATACAATAACCTGTCAGGATATGAACAGTTAACAAAGGGAACAACAACCTTCACAAGGCATCACTGGGAAGTAGATCATGCACTTCCAGTTCCGGTCCTGTGACATCAAGCGATAGGGTGCGAAAGGTGTCCAATGACTCGGACCCTATCCTCGTCGTGGTCAGTGTCGTCTCGTTCGTATTGACATTTTGGGCCACTGTCGCATTCTTATTTTGCCATTCCGTTGGACAGCGTGTAATACTCAAACTATAATCCGTCGAAAGAAACAGATGAGCTGGTGAACAGTGATTTGTAAAGGGAAAAAGGCACAGAGCCTACTGAATTTTCATTCCGATTATGCATGTAAATTATGCTACTTTTGGTTCTGTTTTTCTTTACATAATGCCCAAGTTCCAAATTTTCGAAAAGGGCAATGCTCTGCAGTATTGCGTTGTACTTGACTAGGAGCCTAGGAGTGAGGAAAGCTACTAGTAAATCGATCAGTAATGCATGGTGCATGCATGACCAGATGACCTTGTGCTCTTCTGACACAAAGGTTAAGTCAGAAATGCCGCTAGTCTATCCTTTTTTAAAAGTAAAGTTATGGATTTTTCATTGATTCAAAAGTTCATTAAAATATCCTAGAACAGTTTTGGAGAATCAAATTAAAACTTTGAGCATGACAACACAACAGGACACACATCAAAGTTTTAGAGTAGATTGCAACTTATGTTAACAATCACGCATCCATTTCAATCCTAGACGAAGTCGATTGTGTTCGAAGCAGGCGAACAGGCACGAGAGACACCTAAGACCAGGTCAACACACGACGGTTGATGCCACACCGGTGGGCCTCCGGATGATCTCTCTAGCACACATGAGGCAGTCTTTTTTGGTAGCTAACCCCATTTCCAGCTCAAATGACGACAGGTCGGGTTGATCCACCAAGCAACCGCCATCGTGAACAAAGCTAATGAGTAGGAACGCTCGTTGATGTGTGAGTAGCCCGATCTTTTACGGTACCACATAGGAAAACTCCCAAACCTACCTGATTTGATCGAATTGCAAGAAATAACACTCATGGCACAATCTGAGAACGACGATGCTCTCAACTTGCACAAGAACAATCTTGCTCTCACTCTCTCTAGATAAATTTCACGAACCAATCTCAACTCACGAACACACACACCTTGCGCCACAAACCCACCATGGCATTTTCTGTACTTTTTTCTCAAAACGAAAATAACAAGTCTAAGGGATACCATGCCTGACCTTTGTAAGGCCATCACGCATGCTACTCTACCCGGGGTCGATCTGATGAACCCTCCTAAAACTATAGCACGCCACGACTAGGACACTAGTCTAACTCAGACCTGTTATGAATAGCGCTTGTATTCAATATGAGGCCAATGGGCCAATATATATACACAAAGTACATGTGGTGAATATGCTAATAACCCCTCATAACAATGGGGAATAACACACTATACATATATCTCTAACACCCCCCCTCAAACTCATGGTGGATCAACAACACTGAGTTTGGAGAGGTAGAAGCCGTGCTGTGCTCGAGTCTGGGCCTTCGTGAAGAAATCCGCTATCTGAAGCTCTGAAAGCACATACTGAAGAGCAATCACTTGATCATGCACACAAGACCTCATGAAGGAAGCATCAACACCAATATGCTTTATGAGCTCATGCTTCACAGGGTCATGGGCAATACTGATAGCACTGTACTGTCTGACAAGAGAGGAGTCGGTGTAATGTGAAACACCAAAATCCTCAAGTAACCACCGTAGCCAAGTAATCTCTGCTTTGTCAAGAGAGCCATAGCTATAAATTCACCTCTGCACTCGAGCAGGACAACTGCGATCTGTTTCTTTGTCTTCCAGGCAATGAGCGAACCACCAAGAAAAACACAGTAAGCAGAGATAGACCGGCGATCAGAGGGATCGCTGGCCCAAGTAGTATCCGAATAAGCCTGAAGCTGTAACAAGCTGGAGTGTGGAAAGAACAGACGGCAAGAGATAGTCACGAAGGTATCGCAGAACTCGAAGAATGTGGCTGTAGTGGACCTGAGTGGGAGCAGAGACAAACTGACTCAGAATGTGGACTGGAAAAGTGATATCCGGACGAGTAACAGCAAGGTAGACAAGACTCCCAACAAGATGACGATAGCGAGTCAGATCAGAAAGAGGCTCGCCATCAGAGGGTCAGAGGTGAACATTGAGCTCCATGGGAGTCTCAGCGATCTGTTGATCGATGAGAGAGGCGCGATCAAGAAGATCCTAAATATACTTCTCTTGGGACATAAAGAAACCATCTAGAGTGGAAGTAACCTCAATCCCAAGGAAGTAACAAAGAGGATCAAGATCCGACATAGGGAACTGCTCACTAAGACGAGGCTTAACAAAGGCAATGTACTCATAATCATCTCCGGTAATGATCATATCATCAACATCGTAAGAAGAAGAGTCCGACCACGAGACAAAGTGTGGACAAAGAGCGGGGATCATGATCACTAGTGAAAAGCCAGCGGCGATGACCACGGAGGAGAAGCGCACAAACAAAGCACGAGGGGCTTGCTCAAGGCCATAGAGAGAGCGACGAAGGTGACAAACCATACCCTCAGGAACAGAATACCCAGGTGGCGGATGCATGTAGACCTCCTCACCCAACTCGCCATTAAGAAAGGTATTCTTGACATCAAGTGAAAGCAGACCCGATGGCGAGCAGATGCCACCGAAAGAAGAGTCGCGACGGTGGTCATGTGGGCCACAGAGCAAAAGTCTCATCGTAGTCACGACCATGCTCTTGTTAGAAGCCACGAGCAACAAGACGCGCTTTATAGCGCTCAAGAGAGCCATCGAGCGAGTCTTAATCTTATAGACCCACTTACGTGATGGGACGAGAGGAGATGGAAAAGGAACAAGATTCCAAGTACCGATGCGCTCGATGGCGACAATCTCCTCGACCATGGCATCTTTGCTACTCGGGGTGAAACAAACATCCCTAGAGGAGATAGGCTCATGAGTAGTTGCACCAAAGAAGAGCAAAAGCAGGCGGGGCCGAATTGATGGCGATCGCGGAGGCGTGGCGAGGAAAGATGACCCATTAGGGAAGATGGAGCATCAGAGAAGATGGCTCATCTGGAAGATCCTCAATCTGAGGTCGGCGAGTGTAGAAGAGAGGGGAGGAGCCGCAGAAGGCGGCGGCGGTGACAACGGCGAAGAGGCCACAAGAGGAATATGTGGAGACTCGATGGGGCCGGGTGGGCGAGGGCAAGACAGATATATGTGTATCTAGAAAGGTAAAAAGACAGAGACTCCTGAGAGGAAGCCGAAGGAGAGGCGGGGCGTGGAGTAGAAGGGACGAGACTCGTCGAAAGTCACATCTGAGAAATCCGCATCCGTCGAAAGTCACAATCTGAGAACGACGATGCTCTCAACTTGCACAAGAACAATCTTGCTCTCACTCTCTCTAGATAAATTTCACGAACCAATCTCAACTCACGAACACACACACCTTGCGCCACAAACCCACCACGGCATTTTACGTACTTTTTTTCTCAAAACGAAAATAACAAGTCTAAGGGATACCATGCGACCTTTGTAAGGCCATCACGCATGCTACTCTACAGGGTCGATCGATGAACCCTCCTAAAACTACATAGCACACCACGACTAGGACACTAGTCTAACTCGCACTGTTATGAATAGCGCTTGTATTCAATATGAGGCCAATGGGCCAATATATATACATAAAGTACATGCGGTGAATATGCTAATAACCCTCATAACAATGGGGAATAACACACTATACATATATCTCTAACACCCCTCAAACTCGTGGTGGATCAACAACACCGAGTTTGGAGAGGTAAAGCCGTCTTTGTTTCGAGTCACAGGCCTTCGTGAAGAAATCCGCTATCTGAAGCTCAAAGCACATCTTGAAGAGCAATCACTTGATCATGCACACAAGACCTCATGAAGGAAGCATCAACACCAATATGCTTTATGAGCTCATGCTTCACAGGTCATAGGCAATCTTGATAGCTTTGTCTTTGTCGACAAGAGAGGAGCTCTGTAATGTGAAACACCAAAATCCTCAAGTAACCACCGTAGCCAAGTAATCTCTACTGTCAAGAGAGCCATAGCTCGCAATTCAGCCTCTGCATTCGAACGGGACACTGCAGTCTGTTTCTTTTTCTTCCGGGCAATGAGCGAACCACCAAGAAAAACACGATGGCAGAGATAGACCGCGATCGAGAGGATCGCTGCCCAAGTAGCATCCGAATAAGCTGAAGGCTGTAACAAAATTTGGAGTGTGGAAAGAAGAGACGGCAAGAGATAGTCCCACGAAGGTATCGCAGAACTCGAAGAATGTGGCTGTAGTGGACCTGAGTGGGAGCAGAGACAAACTGACTCAGAATGTGGACTGGAAAAGTGATATCCGGACGAGTAATGACAAAGGTAGACAAGACTCCCAACAAGATGGCGATGGCGAGTCGGATCGTAAAGAGGCTCGCCATCGAGGGTCGAGGTGAACATTGAGCTCCATGGGAGTCTCAACAATTACTGTGATCGATGAGAGAGAATGCGATCAAGAAGATCCTAAATATACTTCTCTTAGGACATAAAGAAACCATCTAGAGTGGAAGTAACCTCAATCCCAAGGAAGTAACAAAGAGGATCAAGATCCGACATAGGGAACTGCTCACTAAGACGAGGCTTAACAAAGGCAATGTACTCATAATCATCTCCGGTAATGATCATATCATCAACATACAGAAGAAGAAGAGTCCGACCACGAGACAAAGTGTGGACAAAGAGCGCGGGATCATGATCACTAGCTGAAAAGCCAGCAGCAGTGACCACAGAGGAGAAGCGCACAAACAAAGCACGAGGGGCTTGCTTAAGGCCATAGAGAGAGCGACGAAGGTGACAAACCATACCCTCAGGAACAGAATACCCAGGTGGCGGATGCATGTAGACCTCCTCACCCAACTCGCCATTAAGAAAGGTATTCTTGACATCAAGCTGAGAAACAGACCAGTGGCGAACAGATGCCACCGAAAGAAGAGTGCGGACAGTGGTCATGTGGGCCACAGGAGCAAAAGTCTCATCGTAGTCACGACCATGCTCTTGTTAGAAGCCACGAGCAACAAGACGCGCCTTATAGCGCTCAAGAGAGCCATCGAGCGAGTCTTAATCTTATAGACCCACTTACGTGATGGGGCGAGAGGAGATGGAAAAGGAACAAGATTCCAAGTACCGATGCGCTCGATGGCGACAATCTCCTCGACCATGGCATCTGCCACTCGGGGTGAAATGCAAAGACATCCGTGAGGAGATAGGCTCATGAGTAGTTGCACCAAAGAAGAGCAAAAGCAGGCGGGGCGAATTGGTGGCGATCGCGGAGGCGTGGCGAGGAGAAGATGACCCATTAGGGGAAGATGGAGCATCAGGAGAAGATGGCTCATCTGGAAGATCCTCAATACGAGGTCGACGAGTGTAGAAGAGAGGGGGAGGAGCCGCAGAAGACGAAGCAGGCAGCGACAACGGCGAAGAGGCCACAAGAGGAATATGTGGAGACTCAGTGGGACGGGTGGACGAGGGCAAGACAGATATATGTGTATCTAGAAAGGTAAAAAAAGACAGAGACTCCACAGAGGAAGCCGAAGGAGAGGCAGGACGTGGGTAGAAGTGTAAGACCCGGGATTAATACGCCCGAATCCTCTGTGCATTTCTGAACTAGTCCCATGATCAGTAGCTAGTTTGCACAGTAAACAAATATGGTAACAAAATCATATCACAACTTTATTAATAAATAACAACAGAGTTGATTACAAAGGAGGCCTACAGGCCAACCATAAAATAAACACAATGGAAGACGAAGAAGATGTAGTAGAGTCCAGATTAATTTGCCACGAACAATCGATCGGGAAGCGGCCTAGTCGTCGAGATCCACACCGGTAGCAAAGTTCTTCTCCTCTGAAATTTGTTTGCAATAAAGCAAGTTTGAGCACAACTACCGTGCTCGCAAGTTACACCCGTCAAGTAACAGAATGACATGCATACATGGATGTAACAAAGGATGGCTTATTGGTTGAATTTGCATAAATCAGCATTTCTTTTAAATACTTGTACTAAGTTCCAAAGCAGTTTACACAATAACTAAAATTCATTTTCTAAATCAATTTTATAGTCAGATAACATTCACGCATGAATGGTGAAGGATATCCTCCTATCACATGGCTAACCGCCCAATTCCCATTTGGATAAACCATTTGACCAAGTCTTTTTGAAATCAAAATCCAAGTCTAACTTTGAGTGGCTTTGCTAGCATGTCCATGACCGCGGACGCGGCTATTCGAATAGTTTTACACTCTGCAGAGGTTGTACACTTTACCCACATGACACGAATTCTCTAGTTTGCTTGGCATCCGTCGATACCACCGCTCACTACCTTAGGTAAGCAGTCTAGAGCACGTGCCAAGGCTTTTACAATGCGCCATTCCACCGCAGTTTCCCCTCGCTAAGGTTTCGCCCCCTTTGGAATAGAAATCATGAGTTCCTAGCCCCTCTTGCGCCGGTGGGAACAATAGTCATGAAAGACTTTGTCAAAAGAAATGGCCATGAAAGACCGCCCATGCGTACAAAGCAGGATCAACCGCGATGGAATTTTACAAATTAATTAGCAGGTCCCTACCCATACTCGGGACATGTGGTTGCACGGTGAGGCATAGCCCATTATAGGCATAGCAAAGGCAGCTCGAGGCCGGTCCTCAATTGACTTGGGCGACTTTCCACAAAACCCATGGGCCTCAACCCTACCAGATTGAGCCGTGCATTGATATACACCATCTAAACAACCATTTAAGCCCAAGTACAAACCATCATTTTATTTCATTTTCAAGATCATTTATAAACTTCCATAACACACCAATGCCATGGATACAATTTAAACAATATTTGATTTTTGGCTGAAATTCCCCAAATCAACATTTTTGGTCTAAGCATGTCTTTGCAACATTTTCAAATGATCCTAGTTCATACTATCGTATCAACTAGGTTTTATCTAGGGTGACAAGGTATTTGATTCAATTAACAAATTTGGCCATACAAAGGATTTAGGAATATCTATGAATTTAAAACAGGCATCTAAATTCTGAATATAAATAAGCATGCAATAATAATTTAAAACAGAATTTAAATAATTTAAAATAATGGGTGCAATATGGTCAAGAATGTAACTTGCCTTGCTTGGTGATGTTGTTTTCCTTAACAGTCACCTAGTACTCACAAACACTCTTTCGGGTTGCTTGTATGTACAACCATGATGATCATACAGTCAAAATCAATCCTCTTATATGGTCTCCAACTTCGTTGAAAACCGACTCTCAAAATCGTTAAAATCTATCACGCTAAACGATCCAAATTCAAGCGAAATTCAAATAACAAATCAAAAGGCAATTCAAATTAACTCGAAACTAAATAATTCTATTTTATTTAGCTAGATAATAATTTTATAAAATTTTATAAATTTAAAACACTCAAATTGGAGTTGGGATTTAAAAGATATGAATTTTACAAGTTTTAATCCTAAACACGAGATTTAGGTGAATTTCTAAATACAAACAAGATTCAAATGAAGTAAAATTTAAATAACTTTGGTTTAGTTAGCTATATCTTCAATTTATATGAATTTATAAATTTTAAACACTTAATTTGGAGTTAGGAATCAAAAGATATGAATTTTACAAATTTAAATCCTAAATTTGTAGTTTAAATCATTTCAAAATCAAGCAGACAGTTTAAACTTAAACAAAATCAAATAATTATATTTTATTTAGATAGATGATAATTCTATAAGGTTTTAGAAATTGGAATCACCCAATTTGGAGTTGGGATGAAAAAGATATGAATTTTACAAAATTTTAATCAATTTGGAATTTAAATGAATTTCTAAATTCTAAAACAGGACCAAACTGAACTCCACATTGAATAACTATATTTTATTTCGTTACATCATGATTTTCTAAGACTTTAGCAATTTGAATCATCTAATTTGAAGTTAGGATGCAAAAGTTATGAATTATACCAACTTAATTCTAAATTAAACCCTAAATTGGTTTTATTGGAATTTACTGAATTATTTTCTAAATGAAATTCCATTTATTGTGCAAGCATGGCGTCAGCGATCGATTTTGAATTTAAAAAATTAAAATGAAATCCGACATGTGGGGCCCACATGTGGGTCTCACTACTCATATGGACTAAGTCCACGGTGTTTGAGGCCGGGAGGGTGGACCTTGCCACGCGTGCACGTGGGCGGACACGTGTCGAGAGGCGAGGTGGCGACTGGCGCCAAGGTGGCGACCACGTGGCATGGCCACGTCGGCACAAGGCCCAAGCTCGGGTGTCTGCAGCCGTGACAGCCGGTCGAGGCGCCAAAAGCAAGAGGCGTCTTGGGTGTGGGTGCTCACCGAGGCGGCGCAAGCGCGGCGATGGCGGCGACGAGGTGTTGGCGGCGGCGCAAACGGGTCGTGGTGGCGGCGGCTCGGGAGGTGCTCCGTGGCGGCTGCGCGCAGGTGGTTCGAGTAGCGGCGATGCGGGGTCGCATGATGGCGACGGCGTCTTGGCGGCGGAGAAAACGAACAATTGGAGTTGGCGACTTGAAGAAAAGCTTCGAAATTGCGGCGATTGAGAGGAGAGAGAGAGGAAGAGTTAGGCGTCTTGATGCGGTGAGAAGGGCTCACCGTGCTCCATTTTATAGAACACAGGAGCGCCGAGGAGGGAGATCGTGGCGCGATCATGGCGGTCGTGGCGGTTGTGGCGCCTGGCGAAACGGGCGAAAAGAGGAGGAAGAGGGGGGGGGTTGAGGCGGACGTGGGGCGGTTCGTGTGCGCACGCGGGCGCGGGAAATCGTGGGGAAAAAGCGGCGGTTCTGGCTTTAAGCGCAATAAAATGGCGGCCGCTTTCGGTTGGTCATGAGAGAAAGAAGGGCGTGGGGAAGAAAGAGATGGCGGGCCCACGCGGCAGTGGCAGGGAGAGGGTGATAGGTGGGGCCAGGGAGGAAGAGAGAGAGAGAGTCTTGTGGTGAGTGGGGATTTGGGCCGAGCGGGCCAGGCATGCGTGGAGAGAGGGAATGGGCCAAGCCAAGGTTTCGGCCCAAGAGGAATAGGGGATTTTTAATTGCTTTATTAATTGTTTTAAATCCAGTAATTCTTTTAGGCTTTAGAAAATAGCAATTTAGATCCAAAAATTATGGAAGAAAACACATAAATTCCTAGAGTTATTTTGGACTTAATAAAATTATTCCCAACTTAAAGTTGGTTTTAATTTTGTAGATAAATTTGTTTAGCTTTAAAATATTTAGGAAAAAGCTTTTAAAATTCGGAAAATTCTCAAAATTAATTTAGTTTTTATTTTTCAACTTTAACTCAAATAAAATTTAAAAACTTTACTAAATTTTACTTTTGACTTTTTTAAACTTGAAACTCAAATAAAGCCAATAAACTCTTTCAAATTTGAGAACATCCAATAAAATAATAACTTTAATTAATTTAAATTGGTAACAGAACTTTGGGCTGTTACAAAACTACCCCCCTTAAAAGGAATCTCGTCCCCGAGATTCGGAGTGGCTAGAAAGAAAGATAGGGATACAATGTTTTCAACTAGAGTTGTCGTCGTCTACATTCTACTCTTCATCTGACGGGGCCTGAGCTGTGACATTGTTCCAACGTCCTTTTTCCAGAATTTTGTGGCTTCTTGTTTGCTTGCATGGTGTTGATTCTTGGGACTTCAGAGTTGGTTGGGTTCGCTGCCTGCTGCTTCTTTGGACATTTATTGGCATAATGTCCCATATCCTGACAATTGAGGCATTGTATTCCTGCCCTTGAAGTTTTGTTCTGCTGAGATTGGCCACCATTGATGTTGCGTAATCGTCGCATTGGGGGTCGCATGCTAATCTGGATTCATGAGTCGCGATGTCGTTGTTGGTGCGTGGTTGGGTTGGGCCTTGGGGTTTCTTGCAACATTCTGTTCTTGATCTTCTAACTTCCTTTTGTGAGGATTGTCTATCTTGTTTTTGAATTGGTCGGAATCCCGTTTGTTAGATTCTTGAGTTTCTTCTGTATTGACTTGGTTCACTTGGCTTCTTATGATGGGTGAGATATCTTTCTTTGCTTGATGTGTGCCCGGATTCTTCTCTGCTCCATCCTCCGATCTTTGAGGTTGCTTGTGCCAAGAATGCTTGAAAGGGCATTGCTTGACAAAGTGTCCTTTCTTGCCACATTGGTTACAGACTTGATACTGGATCACCTTCCTCTTGGGACACTTGGTGAAATAATGTCCAATGCTATGGCAGTTAACACAAGGGACTTCTTGTCTTAGCTTTCCCTTTTGAGGGCATCTGTAGGCGAAGTGTCCTGTTTCCCCACATCTATAACAGATAACATACTTCCATGGATGGTGACTTTCAGAAAGAAAGTGGCTCACGTCGTCATTATGTGATACTACGGTGGCTTGATCTTTTGTAATCCATCGTAGAGCCTTGTTCATGTCTTGAATGAGCGATGGTTGTGGGAATATTGTTGTTGTTGTTCATTTGTTGCATTATCTGCTGCATTAGCTGAGCCTGGGTGACGAAAAACTGGTTCAAATTCCGAAGGGTTTCTGTCGTCAGCGGTTGGTTGGCTTCATTACTGGCATTTCCAGGGACATTGTTGTCTTGCTTGTTTTTACTTTTCGAGCGACGAGTGTTCACCATCTGTCGGTTATTCCAGAGTTTTTAGGAAAGGAGACAAAGGATAGGGAAGAGACAAATAAGGAGGACTAAGGGGATAGAGCAAAACAATACTCCCAAACAAAAGAACCAACTCAAAAGCTTCAAGAAAACTTTAATAGCTTTATACAACATTTTAACAATCGAGACTCGTAATCTGGGGAAATAACTCAATACACAGAATGAGTCTTGGCAAACTTAGACTATATGGCTTGGCGGACACAACGATCTTCGGTAAGTCTTGTCCGTCTTCCTTGGATGGTGAAGACGATGATACTTTGTCGATGGCTCCATGTCTTGTGGTCTTGAACGTAAGGGTTAATAACGTGTTGACTATCTATAGAAGTTTTCCAGGGAAAAGAGGATCCATTTAACATTATAAAATGGTGAAAAGATAATTAGGTAAGAAAGAAGATAGATGACTCGGATGAGAAGAGAACAATTTATTTTTTTCTTGTTATATAAAATAATTTTGAAGTTTTTCAACTAACGGCCATTCTAACTAGGTCACGACCTCACGATCGATATAGCTCGATACCACTTTGTAAGACCCGGATTAATCGCTGAATCCTCTGTGCATTTACGAACTAGTCCCATGATCGGTAGCTAGTTCACACAAGAAACAAATATGGTAACAAAATCATATCACAACTTTATTAATAAATAACAACGAGTTGATTACAAAGGAGGCTTACAGGCCAACCATAAAATAAACACAAATGAAGACGAAGAAGATGTAGTAGAGTCCAGCTTAATCGCCACGAACAATCGACCGGGAAGCGGCCTAGTCGTCGAGATCCACACCGTAGCAAAGTTCTTCTCCTCTGAAATTTGTTTGCAATAAAGCAAGTTTGAGCACAACTACGTGCTCGCAAGTTACACCCGTCAAATGTAATGACATGCATACATGGATGTAACAAAGGATGGCTTATTGGTTGAATTTGCATAAATCAGCATTTCTTTTAAATACTTGTACTAAGTTCCAAAGCAGTTTACACAATAACTAAAATTCATTTTCTAAATCAATTTTATAGTCAGATAACATTCACGCATGAATGGTGAAGGATATCCTCCTATCACATGGCTAACCGCCCAATTCCCATTTGGATAAACCATTTGACCAAGTCTTTTGAAATCAAAATCCAAGTCTAACTTTGAGTGGTTTTGCTAGCATGTCCATGACCGCGGACACGGCTATTCAATAGTTTTACACTCTGCGAGAGGTTGTACACTTTACCCACATGACACGAATTCTCTAGTTTGCTTGGCATCCGTCGATACCACCGCTCACTACCTTAGGTAAGCGAGTCTAGAAACACGTGCCAAGGCTTTTACAATGCGCCATTCCACATGATTTCCCTCGCTAAGGTTTACGCCCTTGGAATAGAAATCATGAGTTCCTAGCCCCTCTTGCGCTAGGTGGGAACAATAGTCATGAAAGACTTTGTCAAAAGAAATGGCCATGAAAGACCGCCCACGTACAAACAGGATCAACCGCGATGGAACTTTACAAATTAATTAGCGGGTCCCTACCCATACTCGGGACATGTGGTTGGACGGTGAGGCATAGCCCATTATAGGCATAGCAAAGGCAGCTCGAGGCCGGTCCTCAATTGACTTGGGCGACTTTCCACAAAACCCATGGGCCTCAACCCTACCAGATTGAGCCCGTGCATTGACATGCACCATCTAAACAACCATTTCGCCCAAGTACAAACCATCATTTTATTTCATTTTCAAGATCATTTATAAACTTCCATAACACACCAATGCCATGGATACAATTTAAACAATATTTGATTTTTGGTGAAATTCCCCAAATCAACATTTTTGGTCTAAGCATGTCTTTGCAACATTTTCAAATGATCCTAGTTCATACTATCGTATCAACTAGGTTTTATCTAGGGTGACAAGGTATTTGATTCAATTAACAAATTTGGCCATACAAAGGATTTAGGAATATCTATGAATTTAAAGCAGTATTTAAATTCTTGAATATAAATAAGCATGCAATAATAATTTAAAATAGAATTTAAATAATTTAAAATAATGGGTGCAATATGGTCAAGAATGTAACTTGCCTTGCTTGGTGATGTTGTTTTCCTTAACAGTCACCTAGTACTCACAAACACTCTTTCGGGTTGCTTGTATGTACAACCATGATGATCATCAGTCAAAATCAATCCTCTTATATGGTCTCCAACTCGTTGAAAACCGACTCTCAAAGTCGTTAAAATCTATCTGTGAAACGATCCAAATTCAAACGAAATTCAAATAACAAATCAAAAGGCAATTCAAATTAACTCAAAACTAAATAATTCTATTTTATTTAGCTAGATAATAATTTTATAAAATTTTATAAATTTAAAACACTCAAATTGGAGTTGGGATTTAAAAGATATGAATTTTACAAGTTTTAATCCTAAACACGAGATTTAGGTGAATTTCTAAATACAAACAAGATTCAAATGAAGTAAAATTTAAATAACTTTGGTTTAGTTAGCTATATCTTCAATTTATATGAATTTATAAATTTTAAACACTTAATTTGGAGTTAGGAATCAAAAGATATGAATTTTACAAATTTAAATCCTAAATTTGTAGTTTAAATCATTTCAAAATCAAGCAGACAGTTTAAACTTAAACAAAATCAAATAATTATATTTTATTTAGCTAGATGATAATTCTATAAGGTTTTAGAAATTGGAATCATCCAATTTGGAGTTGGGATGAAAAAGATATGAATTTTACAAAATTTTAATCAATTTGGAATTTAAATGAATTTCTAAATTCCTAAAACAGGACCAAACTGAACTCCAAATTGAATAACTATATTTTATTTAGTTAGATCATGATTTTCTAAGACTTTAGCAATTTGAATCATCTAATTTGAAGTTAGGATGCAAAAGTTATGAATTATACCAACTTAATTCTAAATTAAACCCTAAATTGGTTTTATTGGAATTTACTGAATTATTTTCCTAAAGGAAATTCCATTTATTGTGCAAGCATGACGTCAGCGACGATTTTGAATTTAAAAGAATTAAAATGAAATCCGACATGTGGGGCCCACATGTCGGTCTCACGGCTCATATGGACTAAGTCCACGGTGTTTGAGGCCGAGGGAGGGGTGGACCTTGCCACGCGGGCGTGCCACGTGGGCGGACACGTGTGCGAGGAGGCGAGGTGGCGCTGACCTGGCGCCAAGGTGGCAGCCACGTGGCATGGCCACGTCGGCCTAAGACAAGGCCTGCAAGACGGGTGTGCAGCAGCCGGCGAAACAGCGATCCGGCGAGTCGGCGAGCGCCAAAAGCAAGAGGGCGTCTTGAGGTGTGGGTGCTCACCGAGGCGATGCAAGGCGCGAGGCGATGGCGGCGACGAGGTGTTGGCGGCGGCGCAACGGGTCGTAGTGGCGGCGGCTCGAGAGGTGCTCCGGCGAGGCGGGCGCGCGCACGGTGGTTCGAGGACGGCGATGCGGCGGAGAATCGCGATGGCGGGGCGTCTTGACGGCGGAGAAAACGAACAATTGGAGTTCGGCGACTTGAAGAAAAGCTCGAAATTGCGGCGATTGAGAGGGAGAGGAGAGGGAAGAGTTGGGGCGTCTTGATGCGGTGAGGATGGGGCTCACCGTGCTCCATTTTATAGGGCACGGGAGCGGCCGAGGAGGGAGATCGTGGCGCGGTCATGGCGGTCGTGGCGGTTGTGGCGCCTGGCGAAACCAAGCAAAGAGGAGGAAGAGGGTGGGGTTGAGGCGACGTGGGGCGGTTCGTGTGCGCCTGTAGCAGGAAATCGTGGGGAAAAGCGGCGGTTCTGAAGCTTTAAGCGCGAAAATGGGCGGCTTTCGGTTGGCATATGAGGAAGAAGGGCGGGGAAGAAAGAGATGGCGGCCCACGCTGCGATGGGAGGAGAGGGTGACTAAAGGGACCGGGAGGAAGAGAGAGGAGCTTGTGGTGAGTGGGGATTTGGGCCGAGCGGGCCAGGCATGCGTGGAGAGAGGGAATGGGCCGAGCCAAGGTTTCGGCCCAAGAGGAATAGGGGATTTTTAATTGCTTTATTAATTGTTTTAAATCCAGTAATTCTTTTAGGCTTTAGAAAATAGCAATTTAGATCCAAAAATTATGGAACAAAACACATAAATTCCTAGAGTTATTTTGGACTTAATAAAATTATTCCCAACTTAAAGTTGGTTTTAATTTTGTAGATAAATTTTTTAGCTTTAAAATATTTAGGAAAAAGCTTTTAAAATTCGAGAAAATTCTCAAAATTAATTTAGTTTTTATTTTTCAACTTTAACTCAAATAAAATTTAAAAACTTTACTAAATTTTACTTTTGACTTTTTTAAAACTTGAAACTCAAATAAAGCCAATAAACTCTTTCAAATTTGAGAACATCAATAAAATAATAACTTTAATTAATTTAAATTAGTAAGAACTTTGAAATTTTGTTACAAGAAGGGCGAGACTCGTCGAAAGTCACATCTGAGAAATCAAGATCCGTCGAAAGTCACAATCTGAGAACGACGATGCTCTCAACTTGCACAAGAACAATCTTGCTCTCACTCTCTCTAGATAAATTTCACGAACCAATCTCAACTCACGAACACACACACCTTGCGCCACAAACCCACCATGGCATTTTCTGTACTTTTTTCTCAAAACGAAAATAACAAGTCTAAGGGATACCATGCAGGACCTTTGTAAGGCCATCACGCATGCTACTCTACAGGGTCGATCGATGAACCCTCCTAAAACTACACGCACACCGACTAGGACACTAGTCTAACTCAGACCTGTTATGAATAGCGCTTGTATTCAATATGAGGCCAATGGGCCAATATATATACATAAAGTACATGTGGTGAATATGCTAATAACCCCTCATAACAATGGGGAATAACACACTATACATATATCTCTAACACACCCCCTCAAACTCATGGTGGATCAACAACACTGAGTTTGGAGAGGTAGAAGCCGTGCTGTGCTCGAGTCTGGGCCTTCGTGAAGAAATCCGCTATCTGAAGCTCTGAAAGCACATACTGAAGAGCAATCACTTGATCATGCACACAAGACCTCATGAAGGAAGCATCAACACCAATATGCTTTATGAGCTCATGCTTCACAGGGTCATGGGCAATACTGATAGCACCTGTACTGTCTAACAAGAGAGGAGTCGGTGTAGTAACAGAAACACCAAAATCCTCAAGTAACCACCGTAGCCAAGTAATCTCTACTGTCAAGAGAGCCATAGCTCGCAATTCAGCCTCTGCACTCGAACGGGACACTGCAGTTTGTTTCTTTGTCTTCCAGGCAATGAGCGAACCACCAAGAAAAACACAGTAAGCAGAGATAGACCGGCGATCAGAGGGATCGCTGGCCCAAGTAGCATCCGAATAAGCCTGAAGCTGTAACAAGCTGGAGTGTGGAAAGAAGAGACGGCAAGAGATAGTCCCACGAAGGTATCGCAGAACTCGAAGAATGTGGCTGTAGTGGACCTGAGTGGGAGCAGAGACAAACTGACTCAGAATGTAGACTGGAAAAGTGATATCCGGACGAGTAACAGCAAGGTAGACAAGACTCCCAACAAGATGACGATAGCGAGTCAGATCAGAAAGAGGCTCGCCATCAGAGGGTCAGAGGTGAACATTGAGCTCCATGGGAGTCTCAACAGTACACTGATCAGTGAGAGAGGCGCGATCAAGAAGATCCTAAATATACTTCTCTTAGGACATAAAGAAACCATCTAGAGTGGAAGTAACCTCAATCCCAAGGAAGTAACGAAGAGGACCAAGATCCGACATAAGGAACTGCTCACTAAGATGAGGCTTAACAAAGGCAATGTACTCATAATCATCTCCGGTAATGATCATATCATCAACATACAGAAGAAGAAGAGTCCGACCACGAGACAAAGTGTGGACAAAGAGCGCGGGATCATGATCACTAGCTGAAAAGCCAGCAGCAGTGACCACAGAGGAGAAGCACTCAAACAAAGCACGAGGGGCTTGCTTAAGGCCATAGAGAGAGCGACGAAGGTGACAAACCATGCCCTCAGGAACAGAATACCCAGGTGGCGGATGCATGTAGACCTCCTCACGCAACTCGCCATTAAGAAAGGCATTCTTGACATCAAGCTGAGAAACAGACCAGTGGCGAACAGATGCCACCGAAAGAAGAGTGCGGACAGTGGTCATGTGGGCCACAGGAGCAAAAGTCTCATCGTAGTCACGACCATGCTCTTGTTAGAAGCCACGAGCAACAAGACGCGCCTTATAGCGCTCAAGAGAGCCATCAGAGCGAGTCTTAATCTTATAGACCCACTTACACGTGATGGGACGAGAGGGAGATGGAAAAGGAACAAGATTCCAAGTACCAGTACGCTCGATGGCAGCAATCTCCTCGGCCATGGCATGCTGCCACTCAGGGTGAGTAACAGCATCCCGGTAGGAGATAGGTTCATGAGTATTTGCACCGGCAAAGAAGAGCAAAACAGTAGGGGGCGAATTGATCATGCGATCGCGGAGAGCGTAGCGAGGAGAAGATGACCCATTAGGGGAAGATGGAGCATCAGGAGAAGATGGCTCATCTGGAAGATCCTCAATACGAGGTCGACGAGTGTAGAAGAGAGGGGGAGAAGCCGCAGAAGACGAAGCAGGCAGCGACAACGGCGAAGAGGCCACAAGAGGAATATGTGGAGACTCAGTGGGACGGGTGGACGAGGGCAAGACAGATATATGTGTATCTGGAAAGGTAAAAAAAGACAGAGACTCCACAGAGGAAGCCGAAGGAGAGGCAGGACGTGGGTAGAAGGGACGAGACTCGTCGAAAGTCACATCCTGAGAAATCCGCATCCGTCGAAAGTCACAATCTGAGAACGACGATGCTCTCAACTTGCACAAGAACAATCTTGCTCTCACTCTCTCTAGATAAATTTCACGAACCAATCTCAACTCACGAACACACACACCTTGCGCCACAAACCCACCATGGCATTTTTTGTACTTTTTTCTCAAAACGAAAATAACAAGTCTAAGGGATACCATGCCTGACCTTTGTAAGGCCATCACGCATGCTACTCTACCTGGGGTCGCTCTGATGAACCCTCCTAAAAACTCGCAACGCACACGACTAGGACACTAGTCTAACTCAGACCTGTTATGAATAGCGCTTGTATTCAATATGAGGCCAATGGGCCAATATATATACACAAAGTACATGTGGTGAATATGCTAATAACCCCTCATAACAATGGGGAATAACACAATATACATATATCTCTAACACCCCCCCCCCTCAAACTCATGGTGGATCAACAACACTGAGTTTGGAGAGGTAGAAGCCGTGCTGTGCTCGAGTCTGGGCCTTCGTGAAGAAATCCGCTATCTGAAGCTCTGAAAGCACATACTGAAGAGCAATCACTTGATCATGCACACAAGACCTCATGAAGGAAGCATCAACACCAATATGCTTTATGAGCTCATGCTTCACAGGGTCATGGGCAATACTGATAGCACTCAGTCTTGTCGACAAGAGAGGAGTCGGTGTAGTAACAGAAACACCAAAATCCTCAAGTAACCATCGTAGCCAAGTAATCTCTACTGTCAAGAGAGCCATAGCTCGCAATTGACCTCTGCGCTCGAGCAGGACAACTGCAGCTGTTTCTTTGTCTTTCGTGCAATGAGCGAACCACCAAGAAAAACACGATGGCAGAGATAGACCGGCGATCGGAGGATCGCTGCCCAAGTAGCATCCGAATAAGCTGAAGTCAGTAACAAACTGGAGTGTGGAAAGAAGAGATTAGAAGAGATAGTCCCACGAAGGTATCGCAGAACTCGAAGAATGTGGTCAGAGTGGACTGAGTGGGAGCAGAGACAAACCGACTCGAAATGTGAATTTGGAAAAGTGATATCCTGGACGAGTAACACAAAGGTAGACAAGACTCCCAACAAGATGGCGATAGCGAGTCGGATCGGAAAGAGGCTCGCCATCGAGGGTCGGAGGTGAACACCGAGCTCCATGGGAGTCTCAGCGATCTGTTGATCGGTGAGAGAGGCGCGATCAAGAAGATCCTAAATATACTTCTCTTGGGACATAAAGAAACCATCTAGAGTGGAAGTAACCTCAATCCCAAGGAAGTAAACGAAGAGGACCAAGATCCCACATAAGGAACTGCTCACTAAGGCGAGGCTTAACAAAGGCAATGTACTCATAATCATCTCCGGTAATGATCATATCATCAACATCTGAAAGAAGAAGAGTCCCACCACGAGACAAAGTGTGGACAAAGAGCGGGGATCATAATCACTAGTGAAAAGCCCGGCAGTGACCACAGAGGAGAAGCGCTCAAAAAAAAGCACGGGGGCTTGCTTAAGGCCATAGAGAGAGGCGATTTAAGGTGACAAACCATGCCCTCGAGAATGAATACCCGGTGGCGGATGCATGTAGACCTCCTCACGCAACTCGCCATTAAGAAATGCATTCTTGACATCAAGCCGAAAGCAGCACCGATGGCGAACAGATGCCACCGAAAGAAGAGTGCGGACAGTGGTCATGTGGGCCACGGGAGCAAAAGTCTCATCGTAGTCACGACCATGCTCTTGCTAGAAGCCACGAGCAACAAGATGCGCCTTATACTGCTCAAGAGAGCCATCAGAGCGAGTCTTAATCTTATAGACCCACTTACACGTGATGGGACGAGAGGGAGATGGAAAAGGAACAAGATTCCAAGTACCAGTACGCTCGATGGCAGCAATCTCCTCGGCCATGGCATGCTGCCACTCAGGGTGAGTAACAGCATCCCGGTAGGAGATAGGCTCATGAGTAGCTGCACCAGCAAGAGCAAAACAGGCAGGGGGCCGAATTGACTGGCGATTGTGGAGAGCGTAGCGAGGAGAAGATGACCCATTAGGGGAAGATGGAGCATCAGGAGAAGATGGCTCATCTGGAAGATCCTCAATACGAGGTCGACGAGTGTAGAAGAGAGGGGGAGGAGCCGCAGAAGGCGAAGCAGGCAGCGACAACGGCGAAGAGGCCACAAGAGGAATATGTGGAGACTCAGTGGGATGGGTGGACGAGGGCAAGACAGATATATGTGTATCTGGAAAGGTAAAAAAAGACAGAGACTCCACAGAGGAAGCCGAAGGAGAGGCAGGACGTGGGTAGAAGGGACGAGACTCGTCGAAAGTCACATCCTGAGAAATCCGCATCCGTCGATCAACATGATCCCAAAGCAAATAGCCCTTGTGCTCAAGATCAGATCCCGTAAAGACACACTCAACAGACTGAGCGGTCAGTTTGGTGCGTTCTCGAGGGGCGAGGAGAATGTAGCAAACGCAACAAAACAGACGAAGGGTAGAGTAGTTTGGGAGGAGACCACAGAGACGCTCAACAAGGATTGCACCCTGAAGAGCAGAAGAAGGCTGGATGTTGACGAGATAGGTGGCAGTGGAAACAGCCTCGGCCCAAAAGTGAGGTGGAATAGAGGCGGCAATCATCAGTGCACGAGCCGACTCAAGGAGGTGACGATGCTTACGCTCAGCGACACCATTCTGAACATGAGCACCAGGACAAGAGAACTGAGCGAGAGTGCCCTGCTCAGCAAGGAAGCTGCGCCGGTAACGAGAGAGGTACTCGCCAGCAGAGTCTGCACGAAAGACACGAATAGGAGTGGAGAACTGTGTGTGAACCATAGTGGCAAATTGTTTATAGATAGACAAGGCCTCACTACGAGAAGACATGAAATATATCCAAGTGTGGCGAGAGAAATCATCTATAAATATGATATAATATCGATGACCCCCTTTCGAAACGAAGGGAGCCGGACCCCAAACATCTGAATGAACAAGATCAAATGGACGCTGAGACACTGACTCACTATGAGGATAACGAAGCTGAATTTGTTTGCCTAACTTACAGCCCTGACAATCTAAAGACACGTCTCCTGAGACAGACCCTAGAAGGCCATGATGAACTAAAGACGACAGACGATATCCACACAGATGGCCAAGACGGTGATGCCACTGCTGGAAAGAGGCGGTAGACGGAGTGGCAGAAGCGGAGAGACTGGCGGCGACAGTGGCAGCGGAAGGAAGGTGAAGCCAGTCAAGCTCCTAGAGACGCTGTGAGTCAAGACGCCGAGGGCCAGAACCAACCAGAGCTCCCGTGTGGCGGTCCTAAACACAACAAGAGTCAGAGTCGAGAATGACCCGACAACCAAGATCAATAATCGCTTGTGAGAAAAAGTGCATGGTAAGGCGAGGAACATGAGCAACAGAAGGAACATGAAAAGATGAGTTGCTAAGTGGTCATCGACCAGAGACAGAAAGGGAGGTACCATCAGCAGTGAGAACACTAACAGGAGAATCAAGAGGTGTAATGAAGGACAGAGTGGAAGCATCAGAAGTCATGTGAAAAGATGCTCCAGAATCAAGAATCCATGGGGAGGTACCTGACTGTGTAGAGGGTGGTTTCTCAGTGCACGAAGAGTCAGTAGCAGAACATGTCGAGGGAGAACCTGAAGCGGCAAGCAGGTGTCGAAGTCTGGCTATCTCTTGCTCAGTGAGAGAAACTGCTGAAGGAGTCGATGCAGACGTCGATGTAGAAGCACCAATGCCAGTGCTAGTAGAAGAACGGCGTGAAAGATGTCGCTGCTTCTTATAGCACTGGGACTCAATGTGGCCGACCTTGTCGCAGTAGGAGCAGTGAGGACGGCCACCGCCAGATGGAGGGCGGCCACCACCACCTGTGGCAGCCGTTGTAGGAGGCAGTGTGCTGAAGTGTGAAGCAGTCGGTGTAGCAGGTGGACGAGCGGCGAGCACGGAGGGGAGTGGCATCAGGCCAGCACCACTCAGGCGAGTCTCCTCTGCACGTATCTCGATAAAAGCCTCTAGAAGAGTGACATGAGGGTGGCGTGCAAGGAGCTGGGCACACCTCTGCTTGAACTCAGGATGAAGGCGAGTAACGAAATCGTAGACACGCTGAAACTCGGTCAAGACGTCTGACCAGCAAAGACGGACAGAGCGGCAGCGGCGGTCGCGGAGAGTCCGATTGACGCCCGACAGCAGAGCTCGGCGTAAAAGCGTCCAACATAGCATCACCTTCAAGAGAGTGCTCTTGGTGGACCACGGACAGTAGAGGCATCACCAGAGGGCTCAGAAGGCCGACGGTTGAGTCCACATCTGGAAAGCCGAAGGGAGTCCCACAACCTCAGAAGAGAACTAAGGCTAGACACTGGTAATGAAGACAGCAGCAGCCCGAGCGTCGTCGTCGTACCACTGAGTGTAGGCGGTCAGTCGATCCTTGTAGGAATCCAGAGCCTCTTGGTAGGCAGAGGCAGCCTCATCATCAGCAAAGTGAGCGGCCTCAGCAGCAGCCTTGTCGGCTATCGGGGGCAGCGCGACAGGCGTAGGCTCCGTCGGAGGAGTAGGGCAAGGCGGGCAAGTGACATCGCTAGAGAGGACGCCCTAGAGACGAAGACCACGCATGTGGATGAACATGTGAGACACGAAGTCGGTGTAATTAACACCATCGAAGATCACCGGGTAGCGAGGGAGGGAAACCGTACCCATTGGTAGGCGGCGCTGGCTGGCGCGGCAACCAAGGTAACGAAGTCTAACAGGCGGCGTTGGATGGCGTGGTGGTTAGAGTGACGTTTTTTTTTAAAAGCCGGTCTGCCTTAGCCGGGCCGGCTAAAAACGGCCCAACCAAACCAAACACACGCGCGCGGCTCGGGAAACCTAGCTCCCCTATTGGCGGCGGCGTATCTTTGGCGGCGGCGGCGCCAGCGACGCCGACTCTAGCAAAGAATGGGCGGAGCAAAGCGCCCGGCGCTCTGCGTCGGCGTCGCAGCGCTGCGGCATTTAACGCCGGTGAGCGGCCCCGAGCGACAGCGGCGTCGGGTGGAGCAGCGAAGGCGACGACGATGAGCGGCATCGGGTGGAGCGACTAAAGCGGCAGCGACGGCCCCGAGCGAACCACCAGGCGTCGGCTCGGTCGAGGCGGCGGCGCTGGTCTGGCGTGGTGAAGCGGCGACGGCGAGCGGCACGGCCCGACGAGGGCGAATGATGACGAACCGAGGTGGCGGCGAGGATCCGATCGGGAGAGGACGCAGCCGAGGTGGCAGCGTCTGGAGACCGGAGGTGGCGAGGATCCGATCGGGAGAGGACGCAGCCGAGGTGGCGGCGTCTGGAGACCGGAGGCGGCGAGGATCCGATCGGGAGAGGTGATGCCGTCAGATCCGAGCGACAGCGGCGGCGGGGCGACAAGCGAAGCGAAACAAACTCTAGGTCCGCTCTGATACCATGTTATGAATAGCGCTTGTATTCAATATGAGGCCAATGGGCCAATATATATACACAAAGTACAGGTGGTGAATATGTAAATAACCCCTCATAACAATGGGGAATAACACACTATACATATATCTCTAACAAGGCCCACATCTAAAAATAATACAATCGGCCAGGCGACGATACAAACCGACCCATGGGGTTCAGCTAAAAATAACGAGCACACGGGCCCATAACGTTTAGAAAAAGGACTCCCGTCAAAAACCAGGACGCTGACTCGGATTTGCTTTTAAAGCACACCACTCACACTTCCTATTTCCAAGAGCCTTACTGTCCCTAAATCCAAATTATATGTCCACTAGCTGAATGCCCGTGCGTTACAACGGATTAAAGAAAATCATATTACCGTATTACGTCTCGGTCTACACCATGCCATCAACATTGTCAGGGAGCTCGGCAGAGCAACACGTACACCTCCGTCGTCGTGCTCGGCCTACACTATGGCCTCGGCTTCGCCGTCACACTAGGGAGCTTCACTACAGCCCGCATCATCCCTCTACCACATGCTCAGCTAACGTCGTGCATTTGTTTCCGCTCAAGCCCATCTGCTACGACCTGTGTCGCACCTACGATGCCTTTGTGCTCATCATGCGTGTTGCCCTCGGCCCTGCCACCATACTTGGTCGAGCTTCGGTACGGCCTATGTCGCGTCTTCTCTGCTGTGCTCCCCGTCCATCTCTCCCTCGGCTCCACTGCCCCCACCATATATCTTACGCGTCAAACACATCGACAAAAATATGTTGTATATTTTAGTTCCTACTGTTACTCGTTTCACTCCAAAACATAAGTAATGGCTTTGATCAAAATATTTAACTTAACAACTTTGATCAGAATTCCCCACGGACGGCGCCAGCTGTCGACGATCGCGTCGCCGATGTTACGAAATGAAAAGAGAAAAATGGCAAAGAGTCCTTGGGAGAGAATGTGACTGCTCTTTTATTGCTTTGAACTAGCTATTACAGGGGGTGCCTTCGACGAGGCAGTGGACTAATCTTATTTACATTGAACGTAATACTTGCTATCTTGCAGAATCAGACTTGAAACATGAATCTAATGCCGATCGCAATGCTTCAATCTGATGTCCCTTGATCCTCCGTATTCCATCTTTAAGTAATCGTCGAAGAGGTGACAGTTGCTCCTTGGAGAGGCGCCTGTTGGGAAGTGACGCGTTTAGTCGGAGGAAGACAGTGGTTGATAAAGTACCAACTGTTCGGCGGTTGTATGTCTGTGAGACACACAACCGTAGGGTGGTTGTTGTCAAGGTCTTAGGATCATGAAGCGTCGCGTGGCATAGAACAAATATGACACGTGTTCCATTCATCACACGGTAAGGAATATACACGGAGTCAGATTCAGATGTCAGTTCATTGCTTCTACGAGCAGTCATCTGGTCGGGAACTGGATATAGGACCTCATCCGACCAAGGTATCCTTGATATAACCTCTGGAATCCTTATGACTACAGAGGTCGTGAGTCTTAGAGGTTACGACCATGAAAACACATGATCTTTTATTATGTATTAAAGTAATACATAGAGATTTTAATCGTCGTCAATGGTAAAGTGCCAAAACTCGCATGAGGGCTCATGGTACTCTAGCCCCCTCGCCACTCCGTAAGCTATCTTCACGTGCTGAGCCCAGCTGAGGACCGGGGATTGCGAGGAGTAGTAGTATACTAGCAAAGGCAATGTCTTGCCCACTGCCCTGCAAGCCGCAACCCAGAGACCAAGGGCTTGTTTGGTTGGTGCCCTAGATTCTATGCCTGGGAAAAAATAGTGCCTAGAGGTAGCCTAGAAAGTAGATAATTTTTGCCTGGTCAGACAAGCCTGAAGATAAGTTGTTTGGTTGGAAGTTTGTGCCTGGAATTGGTGAATGAAAAATAGACCGTTGGATTGAACCAATAGACAGTGGATAAGCTGCCTACCAGGCCTACGAGCCAGGCGCTTGATTCCTGCGCCTAAGCCAGCTCGTCCCGGCAGCATTCAAACAATCGTTAGGAAGATTCCCGGTGCACTCCAGGCCAGGTAAAACTTGTCCAGGAACGAAAGCAAACAGCCCCCAAACGTCTGGTTGGCCGTGTTATGCACGGGTCACACGACCGATGGCTGTCATACTTGAAAAATAACCAATATTCACCTCTGAACTCTAATAATGTCTTTGAAGCATCAACATGCATGGAGTTCAAGATACGGTGGAGAGACCAGGAAGCAAAATATTGAGTCGACGTCAATAATCTGTTGTTGTCTCTGCATGACTTATTGACTTTGAAAGTTTGAACAGCTCGTGTCACGTCAATAACTCCCTTTTTCTTGACAGACTACTCAAAGCTGATCATCGATAGCTTTGTACACAACTCCAGAATCGTTTATATTTGTATCCCTTTTAGTCTCATAGTGCTAGAGCTTCAGGAGTCAAGTCAACTGTAGTGTCTGGAGCAATGCTTTCGCAAGATTATCGGTTGATGGTGAAGCCGTGGTCCAAGTAAACTGTCGTTAACCATTCAACTAAACATTTTTGAAAATTCTTAACCCCCACTTCCCTGTAATTAACCTGGGGCTGCAAAAAATAACAGATTACCACAACGAGTATTGAGTTTAGCACCACCAATTCACCCAAAAGCTTTAAAATCACTCACCACTCTTCTCTTAAACCTGAAGTCAACCGCAACCGTAGGATATACATAGGAGAAGGCAAAGCTAATTCTCAGCAGCTACTTGTAACGCGGATCATTGTCTTCGGTCCTACGCGTGTAGGTGTAATAGTCCATGCTTGGCGGTTTTCTTTCTTGACAGTTTGGCCTGCACTCTCTGTGGCCATATATTCACCGAGGAGACTGGAAATAAATGTTCAGTCAACATGTCAACAATGCCGCTGGTGAAGTCATTGTCCAAGCATAAATGCTTTGACCATGGTGCCAACTGTGTTTATCAAGTCAAGTTAGCTTCCATGTGCCTAGCACGTATCCAGGGTAGATAAAGAAACATCACAGCAAGCAAGGAGCAGAACATTGAAGTGCACATCGTGCTCTCAAACCTGCAGCCTACAGTCATAGTTCCTGCACAGGAGAAGTCATAACCTTTTTCTTTCAGATGAGTTGCTACTTCTCATGGCGATCCTTGTTCCTGGTCCTATGCGTATTACACTCCATGTTTTGGATTTCTTTTGGCAGCTTCATGGAGGAGAGGACGGCCATAATGCGTATCAGGACTTCGTTGATGAGAGCAAACTCCGAGGTGCCCAATTCGTGGGGACGGGGTGTAACAGCCCAAAATTTCAATTTTGGTTAAAGTTTAAATCTTATTTGAGTTTGTGAATTTTCTGAAATTTTAAAAAGCTTTGTCCTAAATGTTTTAAATATAAAATAATTTAATTACAAAATTTATTATCAAGTTTAAGTTGGGAATAATTTTATTAAGTCTAGAATGTCTCTAAGGATTTATGAGAATTCTTGTAGAATTTTTGGACTCTTTTTGCTATTTTCTAAGTCAAAAAGGAATTAACCAGATTATTTAAAATAGAAAACTAAAAGAAAACCCTAAACATGGTTGGGCCGAAACTGCACTGTGCAGCCCAGCCCGGCTTCCTTTGCCGGCCCCAAAACCCCACCGCTCCTCAATTCGGACCGTTGGATTTAAATCCAACGGCCCGCAGCCACCCGCACCTCCCTATCTCTCTCTCTCTCCACCGCCCAATCCCAATCGGACGTCATCTAAGCCACCACGCCAATTTATTCCCACACCGTCGGATCAAGATCCGACGGCCCCGCGTCATCTTCTCCCCGCGTTCTTCTCCGCGCAGCCACCGCCTCCAACCGCCATGGCCGCGCGGGCGTGAAGCTCCGCAACGGCTCCTCAACCACCCCCGCCTTCTCCGCGTCGGTGCGCAAGACTCGCGTCCACCTCCGCCACGATCCCCACCTCTTTTCCCTCTTCACGCGACGGGCGCCTAAGCCTTAACCGCCATGACCCCACGATCCTCGCCGCCTTGGAGCCCTCTACCTATAAAGGCCACCTCGCCTCCACCACAACTCAACCCCACCACCCATTGCTCCTCCTCCTCTCAGAGCGCCGAAATTTTGAAGTTCCTCACCGCGGCGAATTCCGTTCTTCTCCGATTCCGGCGCCGTCGTCCCCGCTTCGACCCCGCCGACCACACCTTCGGTACCGCCGCGTCGTTGCGAAGCCGGAGCACCCATCCACGTCGCCGGAGAACCCCGGGATCGACTACTTCGACGACGACCGAAGCTCCTCGCCGCCAAACCTCGCCGTCGACGACATTCCGGCCACGCCCGCCCGCACCTAAGGTAGCCACTAGGTTCGCGAACTCCCCTCTCGCTTATGCCACTCGCGCGCCTCGCCGTGGCGCGTAGCGCCGGCGAGGGTGGTCACCGGAGCATGGCCGGAATCGGCCTACGTGGCCTGGCCACCTCAGCGCCACTCGGTGCCACGCTAGCGCCCAATCCTCGTGGCCACCTCGTGGCGACCACGTCGATCTTGTAGCAGCCACCTCACCGTGAGCCAAGGCCCGTGGACTAAGTCCACGTGGGCGTGTCTCTGACTTATAAGGGCCCGCACGTCGAAATTTTTTTATTTCTTTTAAATCCCGAATTCCTTCACGACGTCACCATGCGCAATAATTAGAATTTCCGTTAGAAAAATAATTCGGGAAATCCTTTTAAATTGCAGATTTAGGTTTAAATTTGTAAAATTCATAACTTATTCATCCTAGCTCCAAATTAGATGATTCAAATTGCTAAATTCTTAGAAAATTATGATCTACCTAAATAAAATATAATTATTCAATTTGGAGATCATTTTAGTTCTGTTTTATAATTTAGAAATTCATTCAAATCCAAATTTAGGTTAACATTTGTAAATTTCATATCCTCGACTTCCAACTTCAAATTTAGTGAATTAAATTTCTAAAATTTTATAAAAGATTATCTAGCTTAATAAATTAAGATTAGTTTATTTAGAATTAGTTTAAATTGTCATTTTGAAGTTGAAACTATTTAAATTGCAAATTTAAGATTTAAACTTGTAGAATTCATATCTTTTATGTCCTAATTCCAAATTGAGTGTTTCAAATTTATAAAGTCTTATAAAATTATAATCTAGTCAAATAAAATATAATTATTTTATTTGGAGTTAGTTTAAACTGTCGTCTTGATTTTTATTTGAACTTCAATTGATTTGTCGTATTTTCACGTTTAGATTACGACGATTCCGGGGAATTTGATTCTTCCGAAGAATTAGAATTTCAAGACTTCAGCGAAGGCAAGTTACACTTTGACCATGTTGCACCTACTATTTTAAAGTTATTTAAATTCAGTTTTCAAATTATTAAGTGCATGCATACTTTTATTCAAGTATTTTAAATTCCTGTTTAAATCATTAGATATTCCAACTGTCCTTGTATGGCCAATATTGAATATTGAAATGTCATCCCTTGTCCCCATAGATAAATTGTTTGGAAATGCTTAGCAAATACTTAGACCATGATTTTGATTTTGGGGAGGATTTAGCCAAATCTTTACAAACTTGTTTTAACTTGAACCTATGGTATTGTCTTACCATAGATTTGTTGTAAAGGTGGTTTTACTAAATAAAATAAAGATGGTTTGGACTTGGGTGTAACGGATGAAAGGTGGGTGCGAGTTTATGCACGGTTTGATCTGGTTAGGATTAAAGCCTGTGGTTTAATTTGAAAGACGCCCAAGTCAATTAAGGACCGCCTTTGAGCGTTCCTTTGCTATGCCAAAACGTACCACCACATGTCCTGTATGGGAAGGACCTGGCTTAATAATTTGGGATACCTCATAGATATTCGTGCCATATTGTATGAGTGGGTGTTGGTTAGACAGTAGTCCCACATGGCGCAAGAGGGGGCTCCCGGAGGATGGTTAGTCCAATGGGAGCGAAACCTTAGCGGGCATGAGTACTGTGAGGTATATCATTGTAACGGCCTTGTGATATTTGCTCTGTCACACGCCTTAGGAAGCGTGGATTGGCCGACACAAAGGGTATAATATCTCGTGTGGGTAAAGCTGTACAAACTCTGCAGAGTAGAAAACTATTCAATAGCGCGTCATGATCATGGACATGCTAGCAAAGCCACTTTGAGTTAGACTTGTTTTTGGTTTCAAAATGGTTTCAACAGATGTTTTCAGGATGGATAGTCCTGTGGGGAAAATTGGGCGGTTAGCCATTGTGATTGGAGGATATCCATCACCTTTCTTGGAGGTTATCCACATTACTCCATTGTCATTTAAAATATGATTTTTATTAAGGTATGAAAATGGCCTTGCAATCTATTATGATTATTTAAATTAAACTGCTGTTTTACGCAAAATAACCCTGCCAATGTTCTTTGTTTACCTTATGCATGCATTACAATTCCATATTGGGTGTAACTTGCGAGCACACGTAGTTGTGCTCATGCTTGCTTTATGCAACAAAAATTTCGTGGAGAAGACTACTATCGGACGGTGAGGACACCGACGCCTAGGTTACGCCCCAGCATTTATTACTGTGGCGGATCGTTCGCCTACTACTATCTTTTTATTTCATTTGTTTATTTACTTTTTATTTGGCTTCATGCCCAATTGTATCGAACTCGATTTACTTTTAATGAAATGCGAGATTTGGTCATGTTATCATTTTTGTAATCGGTACACCGGAAATCTGGGATGGTGTATGAACACGAGGATTCGGGATCTTCGTTCCGGGTCCGAACAAAAGTGGTATCGAGCCATGTCGATCGTAGGTCGTGGCCTTAGAATTGCCTTAAGGACTTGTCTTCAAAAACTAAAACTATTTTGAGTCTATCGAGTCATGTCTCAACCTTTCTTTTAAAATGTTTACTAACTCCTCTCCTTCTCAAAATTTTAGATGGCTGAAATACCGGACGCTACTTCCCACGGAGCCTTTACTGGATACTGGGCCGAGATACTTTGGGAAATGATACAGCACCTGGGTTACCGAAAGAGGCCAACTTTTCAAGGATTCAAGTACCAAGTGGGAGAACAACAACTGTGGAGAGTAGAAGTGCTCATCTACTCCAATCTCGCACCGGACACCGTCTTCCACGTCTTTGACGCTCCGATCCGGCGCGACACCTTTGATGAGGGCATGCAGGATGCGGCAAGAGAGGCAGTCCGCCACCTTCGCTACACCTACAATCATCGCCTTGAGGCACCGGTTTCATTACTACCCGATGCACATTCCGGCCCGACTTCGACAAGATTTTCAACTCCGCTAGAGACGAAGATTCCCCGGCCCGACACACCAGTGGATCGGCTAAGGCTTTGGATTATGCCTACGAAACACCTTGAATGACTTGCTCACCGCTTCGAATGCAGACTACAAGAAGCGTAAGAGAAGTCAAGATCAGAATCGCGTGAGCTCGCTAGCTACAAGGCGGGCGAGGCTAGCTCGATGAGCCGGATTATACCCCAAGACCCCATTATAGTTACCTTCCTGTTAGCTCGATCTTTAGTTGCGAATTATGAGCTACTATCTTATTTGTGGTAGCCATAATCCTTGAATAAAATGACTTAATAAAGGAACTTTTGGAAAAATCTGCTCTTTGTCTTGTGTGCTCTTTGTGTTCTTGGGTCATTAGAATTTACCCTATAGAACTCCCTATCTGTCTATCTCTCCTAAATCTTTGGAGTTCTACCAGATGGTGACCACCCGTGCATCGCGATGGCGATGTCCGAGGTCGGGCAACGAAGACGCAGATTACGGGAGGATCCTGCAAGAACCACCACCGCCACCACCAAGGACCAGATTAGCGTCGATGATGGAAAACCGAGAATCATCGATTAACCTCCTAGCTCGATCCCTCAACAACGTCTGCAGAGAATGTCGCAGCAACAACTCGGATCGCACCACCACCTCCACCAGCAGAGATTGACCATGGCAGATTTCATGCGCATCGCCTACCGACCTTCTCCAAAGAAGACAGAGCCGATGGATGCCGATGGATCGGATCCGTGCTATTGGGAAGAAGTTGGTATGGATTTCATCACCGGACTTCCTAGGACTCGGTCAGATGTGATTCCATCTGGTGATAATTGATCGGTTAACAAAGTAGCTCACTTCCTCCCGATCAAGACCACCTACCCGAGCGATAAGTTGGCGGAATTGTATATGGCCAAGATTGTGCATGCGCATGGAGTACCCAAGAAGATCGTGTCCCATGAGGATCACGGTTTACGTCAAGATTTTGGCGAGTCTGCGCATGAAGCTTTGGGAACCAGACTCAACTTCAAGATCGCATATCATCCGCAGACGGATGGCGGACGAACGAGTCAACAGATTCTTGAAGACATGCTTGAACTGCGCTTTGGATTATGGAAAAAGTTGGGACAAGAATTTGCCCTATCTGAATTTTCAGATAACAATAGCTACCAAGCCGGTCTTCAAATGTCCCGCTTGAGGCTTTGTATGGCAGAAATGCGAACTCCGCTTCTATGGGATGAAGTAGGAGAGCATCGATTCTTTGGGCGAAATTGATCAAAGAAGTGAAAGTAAGGTTAAGGCGATAAGAGAACATCGAGAGTAGCTCAAACCCGATGAAGAGTTATCTTGATAATCGTCGGCGAGAGTTGACCTTTCTTTGAAGGAGATTTTGTCTACCTCAAGTTACTCCACTCAGGAGTAAGAAGGTTCCGAACCAAAGGAAAACTTGCACCCAGATTTGTGGGACCTTACAAGATTTTGGCAAGAAGAGGTGAAGTTGCATATCAGCTTGAGCTACTAGCATTCTTATCCGCCGTCCACAATGTCTTCCATGTTTCCTGACTAAAGAAGTGCCTTCGAGTGCACGAGGATCGGACCCATACGAAAGCATTGATCTGCAAGAGGACCTCACCTATGTGGAGCAACCGATCAAGATTCTGGACGTCGCAGAGCGTGTCACACGGAACAAGATCATCCGTTCATACAAAGTTCAGTGGAGCCACCACCCTGAAAGTGAAGCCACTTGGGAGCGAGAAGAAGACATTAAAACCGGGTATCCCCACCTTCTCGCCAGTCAATCCTGAATCTCGGGGTCGAGATTCCCTTAAGGGGGGGAGGTTTGTAACAGCCCAAAATTTCAATTTTGGTTAAAGTTTAAAACTTATTTGAGTTTGTGAATTTTCTGAAATTTTAAAAAGCTTTGTCCTAAATGTTTTAAATATAAAATAATTTAATTACAAAATTTATTATCAAGTTTAAGTTGGGAATAATTTTATTAAGTCTAGAATGTCTCTAAGGATTTATGAGAATTCTTGTAGAATTTTGGACTCTTTTGCTATTTTCTAAGTCAAAAGGAATTAACCAGATTATTTAAAATAGAAAACTAAAAGAAAACCTAAACATGGTTGGGCGAAATCGCCTTTGTCTTGACCGGCCCGGCTTCCTTCTTGGCCCCAAAACCCCATCCTCAATTCGGACCGTTGGATTTAAATCCAACAGCCCGCAGCCACCCGCACCTCCCTATCTCTCTCTCTCTCTCTCCACCGCCCAATCCCAATCGGACGTCATCTAAGCCACCACGCCACCCCATTCCCCACACCGTCGGATCAAGATCCGACGGCCCCTGCCATCTTCTCCCGCGTTCTTCTCCAGCAGACCACCGCCTCCAACCGCCATGGCAGCAGGCGTGAAGCTCAAGCGGCGGCTCCTCAACCACCCCGCCTTCTCGCGTCGGTGCGCAAGACTCGCGTCCCACCTCCGCCACGATCCCCACCTCTTTCCCCTCTTCTCGCGCCGCGGCGCTAAGTTTTAACCACGCGCGACCCCACGATCCTCGCGCCTTGGAGCCCTCTACCCTATAAAGGCCACCCCAGTGCGCCTCCACCACAACTCAACCCCACCACCCATTGCTCCCTCCTCCTCAGAGCGCCGAATTTTGAAGTTCCTCACCGCGGCGGTTCGTTCTTCTCCGATTCCGTGCCGTCGTCCCTTCGACCCGCGACCACACCTTGAGTACCGCTGGCTGGCGTCGTCGCGGCCGAGCACCCATCCACGTCGCCCGAGAACCGGGATCGACTACTTCGACGACGATCGAAGCTCTCGCCGCCAAACCTCGCCGTCGGCGACATTCCGCCACGCCGCCCAAGCACCTAAGGTAGCCACTAGGTTCGCGAACTCCCCTCTCTCGTTTATACCACACGCACCCTCGTAGTGGCGCGTAAGCGCGGCGAGGGTGGTCACCGGAGCATGGCCGGAATCGGCCTACGTGGCCTGGCCACCTCAGCGCCACTCGGTGCCACGCTAGCGCCCAATCCTACGTGGCCACCTACGTGGCAGCCACGTCAGTGCGCGCGCGCCACCTCACCGTGAGCCAAGGCCCGTGGACTAAGTCCACGTGGGCCGTGTCTCTGACATAAGGGGCCCGCACGTCAGAAATTTTTTTTTATTTCTTTTAAATCCTGGAATTCCTTCGCTGACGTCACCATGCGCAATAATTAGAATTTCCGTTAGAAAAATAATTCGGGAAATCCTTTTAAATTGTAGATTTATGTTTAAATTTGTAAAATTCATAACTTATTCATCCTAGCTCCAAATTAGATGATTCAAATTGCTAAATTCTTAGAAAATTATGATCTACCTAAATAAAATATAATTATTCAATTTGGAGATCATTTTAGTTCTGTTTTATAATTTAGAAATTCATTCAAATCCAAATTTAGGTTAACATTTGTAAATTTCATATCCTCTGACTTCCAACTTCAAATTTAGTGAATTAAATTTCTAAAATTTTATAAAAAGATTATCTAGCTTAATAAATTAAGATTAGTTTATTTAGAATTAGTTTAAATTGTCATTTTGAAGTTGAAACTATTTAAATTGCAAATTTAAGATTTAAACTTGTAGAATTCATATCTTTTATGTCCTAATTCCAAATTGAGTGTTTCAAATTTATAAAGTCTTATAAAATTATAATCTAGTCAAATAAAATATAATTATTTTATTTGGAGTTAGTTTAAACTGTCGTCTTGATTTTTATTTGAACTTCAATTGATTTGTCGTATTTTCACGTTTAGATTACGACGATTCCGGGGAATTTGATTCTTCCAAAGAATTAGAATTTCAAGACTTCAGCGAAGGCAAGTTACACTTTGACCATGTTGCACCTACTATTTTAAAGTTATTTAAATTCAGTTTTCAAATTATTAAGTGCATGCATACTTTTATTCAAGTATTTTAAATTCCTGTTTAAATCATTAGATATTCCAACTGTCCTTGTATGGCCAATATTGAATATTGAAATGTCATCCCTTGTCCCCATAGATAAATTGTTTGGAAATGCTTAGCAAATACTTAGACCATGATTTTGATTTTGGGGAGGATTTAGCCAAATCTTTACAAACTTGTTTTAACTTGAACCTATGGTATTGTCTTACCATAGATTTGTTGTAAAGGTGGTTTTACTAAATAAAATAAAGATGGTTTGGACTTGGGTGTAACGGATGAAAGGTGGGTGCGTGTTTATGCACGGTTTGATCTGGTTAGGATTAAAGCCTGTGGTTTAATTTGAAAGACGCCTAAGTCAATTAAGGACCGCCTTTGAGCTTCCTTTGCTATGCCAAAACGCATCACCACATGTCCTGTATGGGAAGGACTGGCTTAATAATTTGGGATACCTCATAGATATTCGTGCCATATTGTATGAGTGGGTGTTGGTTAGACAAGAGTCCCACATGGCGCAAGAGGGGCTCCTGAGGATGGTTAGTCCAATGGGAGCGAAACCTTAGCGGGCATGAGTATTGTGAGGTATATCATTATAACGACCTTGTGATATTTGCTTCACACACGCCTTAGGAAGCGTGGATTGGCCGACACAAAGGGTATAATATCTCGTGTGGGTAAAGCTGTACAAACTCTGCAGAGTAGAAAACTATTCGAATAGCCGCGTCCGCGGTCATGGACATGCTAGCAAAGCCACTTTGAGTTAGACTTGTTTTTGGTTTCAAAATGGTTTCAACAGATGTTTTCAGGATGGATAGTCCTGTGGGGAAAATTGGGCGGTTAGCCATTGTGATTGGAGGATATCCATCACCTTTCTTGGAGGTTATCCACATTACTCCATTGTCATTTAAAATATGATTTTTATTAAGGTATGAAAATGGCCTTGCAATCTATTATGATTATTTAAATTAAAGCTGCTTGTTTCATAAAATAACCACGCCAATGTTCTTTGTTTACCTTATGCATGCATTACAATTCCATATTGGGTGTAACTTGCGAGCACGGTAGTTGTGCTCATGCTTGCTTTATGCAACAAAATTTCGAGAGAAGACTACTATCGGGGCGGTGAGGACACCGACGCTTAGGTTACGCCCCTGCATTTATTGCCCTGTGGCGGATCGTTCGCCTACTACTATCTTTTTATTTCATTGTGTTATTTACTTCTTTATTTGGCTTCATGCCCAATTGTATCGAACTCGATTTACTTTTAATGAAATGCGAGATTTGGTCATGTTATCATTTTTGTAATCTGTGTACACCGAAATCCCGGACGGTGTATGAACCTGAGAGGATTCGGGATCTTTCGCTCCCTGTCCGACAAAAGTGGTATCGAGCCATGTCGATCAGTAGGTCGTGGCCTTAGAATTGCCTTAAGGACTTGTCTTCAAAAACTAAAACTATTTTGAGTCTATCCAGTCATGTCTCAACCTTTCTCTTTAAAATGTTTACTAACTCCTCTCCTTCTCAAAATTTTAGATGGCTGAAATCTGGACGCTACTTCCCACTTGAGCCTTTATCGATCTTGGGCGAGATACTTTGGGAAATGATACTGACTGGTTACCGAAAGAGGCCAACTTTTCAAGGATTCAAGTACCAAGTGGAGAACAACAAGCGTGGAGAGTAGAAGTGCTCATCTACTCCAATCTCGCACCGACACCGTCTTCCACGTCTTTGACGCTCCGATCCGCCATGCGACACCTTTGATGAGGGCATGCAGGATGCGGCAAGAGAGGCGATCCGCCACCTTCGCTACACCTACAATCATCGCCTTGAGGCACCGGTTTCATTACTACCCGATGCACATTCCGACCGACTCGACAACTTTCAACTCCGCTAGAGACGAAGATTCCCCGGCCGACACACCGGTGGATCGGCTAAGGCTTTGGATTATGCCTACGGAAACACCTTGAATGACTTGCTCACCGCCGTAATGCAGACTACAAGAAGCGTAAGAGAAGTCAAGACCAGAATCTGTGGAGCTACGCTAGCTACAAGGCCGGCGAGGCTAGCTCGATGAGCCGGATTATACCCCGATACCCATTATAGTTACCTTCCTGTTAGCTCGATCTTTAGTTGCTAATTATGAGCTACTATCTTATTTGTGGTAGCCATAATCCTTGAATAAAATGACTTAATAAAGGAACTTTTGGAAAAATCTGCTCTTTGTCTTGTGTGCTCTTTGTGTTCTTGGGTGTTAGAATTTACCCTATAGAACTCCCTATCATCTATCTCTCCTAAATCTTTGGAGTTCTACGGATGGTGACCACCGTCTGCAGCAGTGGCGATGTCCGAGGTCGGGCAACGAAGACGCAGATTACGGGAGGATCCTGCAAAGAACCACCACCGCCACCACCGAAGGACAGATTGGCGTCGAGATGATGGAAAACCAGAATCATCGATTAACCTCCTAGCTCGATCCCTCAACAATATGCGAGAATGTCGAGCAACAACTCGGATCGCACCACCACCTCCACCAGCAGAGATTGACCATGGCAGATTTCATGCGCATGCGCCCACCGACCTTCTCCAGCAGCACAGAGCCGATGGATGCCGATGACTGGATCCGTGCTATTGGGAAGAAGTTGGTATGGATTTCATCACCGGACTTCCTAGGACTCAGTCAGGATGTGATTCCATCTGGGTGATAATTGATCGGTTAACGAAAGTAGCTCACTTCCTCCCAGTCAAGACCACCTACCCGAGCAGTAAGTTGGCGGAATTGTATATGGCCAAGATTGTCTGTCTGCATGGAGTACCCAAGAAGATCGTGTCCCACGGAGGATCACGGTTACGCCAAGATTTTGGCGATGCGCATGAAGCTTTGGGAACCAGACTCAACTTCAGCACTGCATATCATCCGCAGACGGATGGCCAGACCGAACGAGTCAACCAGATTCTTGAAGACATGCTTCGAGCCTGCGCTTTGGATTATGGAAAAAGTTGGGACAAGAATTTGCCCTATACAGAATTTTCGTATAACAATAGCTACCAAGCCAGTCTTCAAATGTCCCCGTTTGAGGCTTTGTATGGCAGGAAATGCAGAACTCCGCTTCTATGGGATGAAGTAGGAGAGCATCAGTTCTTTGGGCCAGAATTGATCAAAGAAGCTGAAAGTAAGGTTAAGGCGATAAGAGAACATCTGAGAGTAGCTCAAACCCGACAGAAGAGTTATGCTGATAATCGTCGGCGAGAGTTGACCTTTGCTGAAGGAGATTTTGTCTACCTCCGAGTTACTCCACTCCGAGGAGTAAGAAGGTTCCGAACCAAAGGAAAACTTGCACCCAGATTTGTGGGACCTTACAAGATTTTGGCAAGAAGAGGTGAAGTTGCATATCAGCTTGAGCTACTAGCATTCTTATCCGCCGTCCACAATGTCTTCCATGTTTCACAGCTAAAGAAGTGCCTTCGAGTGCCTGAGGATCGACCCATACGAAAGCATTGATCGCAAGAGGACCTCACCTATGTGGAGCAACCGATCAAGATTCGGGCGCCGCAGAGCGTGTCACACGGAACAAGATCATCCGTTCATACAAAGTTCAGTGGAGCCACCACCCTGAAAGTGAAGCCACTTGGGAGCGAGAAGAAGACATTAAAACCGGGTATCCCCACCTTCTCGCCAGTCAATCCTGAATCTCGGGGTCGAGATTCCCTTAAGGGGGGGAGGTTTGTAACAGCCCAAAATTTCAATTTTGGTTAAAGTTTAAAACTTATTTGAGTTTGTGAATTTTCTGAAATTTTAAAAAGCTTTGTCCTAAATGTTTTAAATATAAAATAATTTAATAACAAAATTTATTATCAAGTTTAAGTTGGGAATAATTTTATTAAGTCTAGAATGTCTCTAAGGATTTATGAGAATTCTTGTAGAATTTTGGACTCTTTTGCTATTTTCTAAGTCAAAAGGAATTAACCAGATTATTTAAAATAGAAAACTAAAAGAAAACCCTAAACATCGTTGGTAAAATCGCCTTTGCAGCCCGGCTTCCTTCCTTGTCGCCCCAAAACCCCAGCTCCTCAATTAGGACCGTTGGATTTAAATCCAACGACCCCCCTCACCCTCCTCTCTCTCTCTCTCTCTCCACCGCCCAATCCCAATCGGACGTCATCTAAGCCACCACGCCACCCCATTCCCCACACCGTCGGATCAAGATCCGACGGCCCCGCGTCATCTTCTCCCCGCGTTCTTCTCCGCGCAGCCACCGCCTCCAACCGCCATGGCCGCGTGGGCGTGAAGCTCCGCAACGGCTCCTTAACCACCCCCGCCTTCTCCGCGTCGGTGCGCAAGACTCGCGTCCACCTCCGCCACGATCCCCACCTCTTTCCCCTCTTCTCGCGCGCAGCGCGCTTAAGCCTTAACCGCCACGACCCCACGATCCTCGCCCTCGGAGCCCTCTACCCCTATAAAGGCCACCCGGTGCGCCTCCACCACAACTCAACCCCACCACCCATTGCTCCCTCCTCCTCAGAGGCGCGAATTTTGAAGTTCTCACCGGCGGCGAATTCCGTTCTTCTCGATTCGGCGCCGTCGTCCCGCTTCGACCCACCGACCACACCTTCGGTACCGCCCGCGTCGTTCTGGCCGGAGCACCCATCCACGTCGCCGAGAACCGGGATCGACTACTTCGACGACGACCAAGCTCCTCGCCGCCAAACCTCGCCGTCGACGACATTCCGGCCACGCCCGCCCGCACCTAAGGTAGCCACTAGGTTCGCGAACTCCCCCTCTCTCGTTTGCGCCAACCCGCACCCCTCGCCGTGGCGCGTAGCGCCGGCGAGGGTGGTCACCGGAGCATGGCCGGAATCGGCCTCGTGGCCTGGCCACCTCAGCGCCACTCGGCGCCACGCCAATACTAAATCCTCGTGGCCACCTCGTGGCGACCACGTCGGTCTTGTGCCGCCACCTCACCGTGAGCCAAGGCCCGTGGACTAAGTCCACGTGGTAGTGTCTCTATATAAGGGCCCGCACGTCGTCGAAATTTTTTTTTATTTCTTTTAAATCCGGAATTCCTTCACGACGTCACCATGCTAATAATTAGAATTTCCGTTAGAAAAATAATTCGGGAAATCCTTTTAAATTGCAGATTTAGGTTTAAATTTGTAAAATTCATAACTTATTCATCCTAGCTCCAAATTAGATGATTCAAATTGCTAAATTCTTAGAAAATTATGATCTACCTAAATAAAATATAATTATTCAATTTGGAGATCATTTTAGTTCTGTTTTATAATTTAGAAATTCATTCAAATCCAAATTTAGGTTAACATTTGTAAATTTCATATCCTCGACTTCCAACTTCAAATTTAGTGAATTAAATTTCTAAAATTTTATAAAAAGATTATCTAGCTTAATAAATTAATATTAGTTTATTTAGAATTAGTTTAAATTGTCATTTTGAAGTTGAAACTATTTAAATTGCAAATTTAAGATTTAAACTTGTAGAATTCATATCTTTTATGTCCTAATTCCAAATTGAGTGTTTCAAATTTATAAAGTCTTATAAAATTATAATCTAGTCAAATAAAATATAATTATTTTATTTGGAGTTAGTTTAAACTGTCGTCTTGATTTTTATTTGAACTTCAATTGATTTGTCGATTTTCACGCTTAGATTACTTACGATTCCGGAATTTGATTCTTCCGAAGAATTAGAATTTCAAGACTTCAGTGAAGGCAAGTTACACTTTGACCATGTTGCACCTACTATTTTAAAGTTATTTAAATTCAGTTTTCAAATTATTAAGTGCATGCATACTTTTATTCAAGTATTTTAAATTCCTGTTTAAATCATTAGATATTCCAACTGTCCTTGTATGGCCAATATTGAATATTGAAATGTCATCCCTTGTCCCCATAGATAAATTGTTTGGAAATGCTTAGCAAATACTTAGACCATGATTTTGATTTTGGGGAGGATTTAGCCAAATCTTTACAAACTTGTTTTAACTTGAACCTATGGTATTGTCTTACCATAGATTTGTTGTAAAGGTGGTTTTACTAAATAAAATAAAGATGGTTTGGACTTGGGTGTAACGGATGAAAGGTGGGTGCGAGTTTATGCACGGTTTGATCTGGTTAGGATTAAAGCCCAGGGTTTAATTTGAAAGACGCCCAAGTCAATTAAGGACCGGCCTTTGAGCGTTCCTTTGCTATGCCAAAACGTACCACCACATGTCCTGTATGGGAAGGACCTGGCTTAATAATTTGGGATACCTCATAGATATTCGTGCCATATTGTATGAGTGGGTGTTGGTTAGACAGTAGTCCCACATGGCGCAAGAGGGGGCTCCCGGAGGATGGTTAGTCCAATGGGAGCGAAACCTTAGCGGGCATGAGTACTGTGAGGTATATCATTGTAACGGCCTTGTGATATTTGCTCACCACACGCCTTAGGAAGCGTGGATTGGCCGACACAAAGGGTATAATATCTCGTGTGGGTAAAGCTGCACAAACTCGCAGAGTAGAAAACTATTGAATAACGTCATGATCATGGACATGCTAGCAAAGCCACTTTGAGTTAGACTTGTTTTTGGTTTCAAAATGGTTTCAACAGATGTTTTCAGGATGGATAGTCCTGTGGGGAAAATTGGGCGGTTAGCCATTGTGATTGGAGGATATCCATCACCTTTCTTGGAGGTTATCCACATTACTCCATTGTCATTTAAAATATGATTTTTATTAAGGTATGAAAATGGCCTTGCAATCTATTATGATTATTTAAATTAAACTGCTGTTTTACGCAAAATAACCCTGCCAATGTTCTTTGTTTACCTTATGCATGCATTACAATTCCATATTGGGTGTAACTTGCGAGCATGGTAGTTGTGCTCATGCTTGCTTTATGCAACAAAAATTTCAGGAGAAGACTACTATCAGGACGGTGAGGACACCGACGCCTAGGCTCGCCCTGCATTTACTGTGGCGGATCGTTCGCCTACTACTATCTTTTTTATTTCATTGTGTTATTTACTTCTTTATTTGGCTTCATGCCCAATTGTATCGAACTCTGATTTACTTTTAATGAAATGCGAGATTTGGTCATGTTATCATTTTTGTAACTATGTACACCGGAAATCCTGGACTGGTGTATGAACACAGAGGATTCGGGATCTTTCGTTCCCGGGTCCGACACGTGGTGATGACTGCTGCTCGTGGGAAAGGATCAGATGCAACAATAGCACACGACGAATATCGCATCTCGATCTTTCCTTTATCTACCAATCAATCCCTACCAATGAAGGTGGTGGAAGCTACTCTGTCCTTGAATGCTGGAATCTGAGCTTGACGATCTTTTCTTCATTTCACGAGCTTCAGCTACTCGATCTTTCTTGGAGTGGTGCTTGTCGACAAAATTTTGAGGGTATGTAACTCCTGCTCCAAGCATGTGACTATTTTCTCTCCCAATACTTTGATAAAAAGCGACTTATTCAAAAGCGAAAACTTCGTCGGGTCTTCAAGGATTGAGTAAGCTCCAAGATCTCAACCTCGGTTTCAACAGCTTTGATGGGGAGTATCCGGGATCTCTCGCAATCTGGTTTCTCCGAAGTCATAAATCTTGATGAAAACAACATAAGTGGTGCACTTCAGATACGTCTTCAAACGAATATAGCTTATTTCTTTTCTCGCTTGTGCTATTTGTATTTACTATAACGAATTGTTAAAAAAGCGGACGCTTTTCTTGAGTTGAAAAATATCGCTTTATGGGCCGCTTTGATATGTGTTGAGATATGTCTTTGAGTTTCTTTTTTTAAGTATGTTTCTAAGATGAGTGATATCTGATCACATCCTACCGTTCATAAGGATCGTTAATCAAGAAAAGCTGCCGCCGCTTTTTTAACGATCTCTTACTATAAACAAGATGTATATATACATGGCGATTTTCAAATCTCGTGAACTGCGGGGAATTGCACTTGAGATCCAATCAATTGAGTGGCAATCTCCCAAAGATCCTTATTTGCACTTCCACGCCTTGAATACTTGGACCTTTCGTAAAACCTCTTCCTAGGAATATACCCATAAACTCATTGGAATTGTTCATCATTGCTTCAGCTCTCAAGTTATCTCAAAACAACGTAAGCGGTAAATTTGATTTCTTCCGCCGAGAAATCGCGAGCTACAACACATAGACTCGTCTCAAGCAATGCTAATTTGGTTGTTCGGTGAATTTCCTGGATGGGTACCTTCATTTCAATTGAAAAGACTAATGCTCTCTGGGTCAGAACCTTGATAAGAGCATCATTAAAGGACCACATTTCCTCGACACAAAGATCATCTACAAATTCTTGATTTGTCCAATAATAACTTGCCAACATCAGCTCAAGTGTTTCCCCAAACGGAACGAATATTAAACAGACCGCGGTGCGCTCTCCCTTCCACGGCAGCCGCTCTCGTCAAGGCGTCCAGCCCTTCCTCCTCCCCCTCTAGTGCGATGTTCCCAATCCACCCCCTCCTCCCGACCCTCCGCCGCCTCCACCTTTTCCTTTTCCACGTCCCCTCCACCTGCGTCGTGGCAACCCCCCACTCCTCCCCACCTCCTCCGCCGCCTCCTTCCTCCCTCCTACCCCTCCCTTGCTCATCATACCCCCCTTCCCACCCCAAACCCCTCCCGAGGCCGGATCCAGATCTGACGGCCCCCGCCCCTTGGTTCTCGTGGCCCTGGTTGGTCCTCTGGATGGCGCCATGTCCTCCCTGGTCGCTGCTCCCCCAGGTGGTGCCATCCGGGTTTCTTCGGCTCTTCCTCCGCGTCCCTCTTACGCGCAAATCCTCCAGCCAAAGAGTTAGCTGTGCCGCATCCCCTCATTCACTGCGCCTGGCAACTCCACCAACCACCCCTCCTTGAAGCTCATTCAAGTGCCCCCGAGCAACCCTAGAGCTAAGGCCCTAGCTCGGCGCGGCCCATCCCGTCGTAGCAACCTAGTGGCCGCGGCGAATCCCCTTGTCAGCTATGAAGATCTCTCGCCCTCTCCCAAAGCCGCTTGGCTCGGCGCACCAGAGGGCTGGCAGACTGTCCAGCGGCCAAGGTGGTGGCGTGCAGCGCGCCGCAAGTCCACCCCCCACCATTACTCAGCCCCAGCTCCCTCCCTCCTTAAATCCTCAGGTCGGTGCTACCGCTGTTTCTCCAGAGATCATCAGTTCTCCTCCTGCAGAGACCCCCTGCGGTGCTCCCTTTGTTTCTGTTCAGGCCACCGTGCTAGGGAGTGCCGGAACCGTCCAAGGCCCTTCCGCTCTTCGGCTTCCCCATGCCAAGCCTCCCCGAAGCCCCTGCGGCGGTTGGTCCCCCGTAGCCAGTGCGCCTCGGCCATGGCCTTCCTCGGGGCACCCGACACTCGGCCGGATGAGGACTACTGCATCATCAACGCCAACCATCGGCTCGACCGCACCGCCAGGACTGGGAGGACACCGCCCTAGTCGCCTGGGTGCTGAGGGGAGACCCCAGCACTGACGACAGTGCCGTGGCAGAAGCGGTTCGCCGCCGCTTCAGCCTTCGTCGTGAAGACGTCTCGGTCTCCCTCCACCATCCGGAGATCTTCCTTCTCAGGTTCAGCAGCAAGCACTCCCGGGATAGAGTGCGGGAGGCGAAGAAGTTCCACCAAGAAGATTTGGAGATCCATGTCCGTCCTTGGAGGGTAGTTAGCCACGCCTTTGGCGCCGCGATGTTCTTTCGCGTCCGGCTCTGCTTGGAAGGCCTCCCTGTGTTCGCTTAGGCACCGGAGGTTGCAGAGCACCTCATTGGAAGAAAATGCTCGCTGCACTCCATTGAGGGGGTCTCGACGAGCAGAGAAGACACGAGGACCCTCAACCTCTGGGCTTGGACTGCCAATCCGAGCTCTATCCCGAAGGTGGCCTGGATCACCTTCATGCACGGTGGGGAGGATCCGAACCGGCCAGAAGCGGGCTCTCGCCTCCCGGACAAATGGAGGCGAGGGCTCACCCATCGGGTGATCCTTCACCTTGACTATGTCGAGGACCACACGGCTGCCCCCCTCGATGACTTCCTCCCGGCTGCTGACATCGCCCCGTACGAACCCATCACAACTCGGCTCCCTTGGAATCTTGGGGTTGTGGACGGCACACCTGAGTCCAAGGCAGGGCCGAGCCACCTCCCACCCCAACCGCAGCGGCTGGAAGAGGACGCGGGGGCTAACCCCCAGGACGCATCGCAAGACTACCCACGCCCGCCGTCCCCCGCCATCCAAATTTCACGACGACCATCCTCCTTCCACTCACTGGAGGCACAAGGATCATGATGATAGTGATGACGGCAACGGTCGTCGTAGCCATACCAACTGCAGCAACAGAAGCCTTCTCACCTCGGCCAACTTTCGCCACGACTCTGGTCGGGACCGTGACAGATCCCCTCGCCGAAGTCACCATCACGGCAGCAACAACGAAGGCCACCGCAGAGTAGGAGTGGCCAGAGAGCACCCTGGTGCCTTGGGGGCCGATTAACTCAGCCTTGGCACCCCCATCCATTCGACGGAGCAAGTCAAGGCCGCAGTGGATCGCACTTTGCAGGACCTCTTTGCATCTTATGCCAAGTCCCTGCATGAAGCCCTCCAGGAGTACTTCGCCAAACTCCAACCTCAGTCTCCCCCCAAGGAGGATCTGCGAGGTGACTGGCTCAGCAGAGCGGAAGACTTTGTCAAGGCCTCCTCGGCGGCTGCTGCTCAACCAGGTCTTCTGCCGAGCAGCTCGGGAGCTGCGCAACCCAGGCCGACTTGGCCGTCCTTCCTCCAAGCGGCGGGCCAGCTATTTGTTCCTTCGTCCTCAGCTGCTACCCCAGGTCTTGAGCACGGCCTAGCCCTCTTACTCCCTTCTCAGGGTGGGTCAAAGCCCCCTCACGTTCTGGCCCCTGCTCTCCTAGCCAACACTGCAAGGGCTCACCCGATTAACAGGCCGAGACACCTCCAGTGGAGACCTGGCCGCCACCCGGTGCGATTGAAGCTGACCCCCAAGGCCGGGCTGCAGACACTACCTGCCCTGGCTCCTGCTTTCCCCACTAGCTTCAGCAAGGAGCCCAGTCCTGCGGGTGGGATGGTGCCTCCCTCCACTGAGCCCCAGCTGCCTCCCCAGGCCTCCAGTGAGCCCCAGCTGCCTCCCCAGGCCTCCAGTGAGCCCCAGCTGCCTCCCCAGGCTGATCTGCTACCCCAGCTGCTCCCCCAGGCCGGTTCGCAGAACCTGGCGATGTTAGACTTCCCCCTACGGCAGAGGGAGACCAGAGGAGCCACAGGTGGTTACAGCTCGTGGCGTCCCAGCCGGATCGACTCGCCATCTCCACCGTCCTCAGCTCGCTTCCTGGTGAGTCCCACATGCTCCACCAGGATGGTTCGCCCTCCAGGTCTGGCCCCCTGGTGCTGGTGACGCCCTAGGAGCCGCCTGGAGGGGTCCCGACCCAGTCGCCCCAGGCGTTCCCAGAGAGTCTTGTACCCAACCCGCCTAACCTGCTCTGCACTAAGTCAGCCCCAGATCAAGTGCAGGCTCCAGATCAAGTGCAACAGTTGGCGTAGTGGCACACCACCATCAAGCCGGCCTTGTTCTCCACTCCGCCACCTCCGCTCATTGCTTCACCAACTAATTCTCAATGCCCGAACCCCCACACTTCAGGATGGGCCACCCCTCGACGCAGCGTCCGTCTAGCGACCAAGAGAAGAATGGGCTCAATGCTCCTGCGAGCTTAGGAAGCCCTCGCCCACAAGCTGGGCACCCTTCCCAAAGACGAGCCCCTCACGGAGAATGCGCTCAGCGAGTACCTTGCAGCATTTCAAGCTCCACTTCTGGAAGAAACAGTCTCCGCTTTGGCGCAGCTCTTCAAGGTCGACTGTCAGCTCACCAAGCAAGCAGATGCCGCCCTTGCCGTAATCGGAGGCCACCAGGAGATTGAGACTTCGTCCTCGCCGCTTGCCGATGGACACAGGCCCCCTCAGGCGCCCACTGCCGTGCAGGACGCCCATGTGCTGGAGGTCTAGCAGGCGGTGCTCCATCCAGTTGAAGCCCCGACATCTCTATGACTTTGCAGACTTCTCTAGTTCCTGTGGTGCTGTCTTGCTTGTTTAAGCTGCCAAACTGTAAGCGCAGTCTACTAGTCTACTTGTCTAGCTGTTCTTCTCTGGGTCTGTGGCTGTTGTTTGGCAGTTCAGCACCTTCTTGGTTGAAGATTCAGCTCTCAGTTAGTTCCTTGCCCGGCTTCTCCTTGTCGGCTGTATCTTGTTTTAGCTCTGCCTCTGCGCTTCTGTTGTTGATCAAGTTTAAGCTATCCATCTGTTTGCTTTGGCTGCTGGCCTCCACCTCCTGCTGGTTTTCTTTGGTTATGAGGAGTGAGTTTGGCAGTTCTGCTCTAGCTATGCGGCTGTTGACCTTGAACAGTTCTACTCCAGTTTGGTTGTTCATCCAGATCTCGCTCGTTCTCTTCGTGTTGGTTGCTTCTTGGCCTTTCACTTGCCCTGTGTTGCGCCATTTAGCTAGCTGCTGGCGACCGTGGGGTGGTGGCGTAGTGTGGCGAGGCAGCTCTGCCTTTTCCGGCTTCGTTTCTTTCTTCTGGTGGCTTTTTGTCCGCTGCGCCCCGTGGTTTGTCGCTGGGAGGTGCGGGAGGTGTGCCCAGCAGTGCGGCGGCGTGGTGCACGTTCCTGCTGGAGACAACGGTTGGCAGCACCCCTCTCGACGCTTCTTTCGGAAGTGGCCCCCCCCCCAAATGTATAGCCCAAATATCAACATCCTTTGCTGGAACGTGCGAGGCCTCAACAACCAGGCCAGGCAATCGCTTGTCCATGAGACCATTACTTCCACAACGTGCCATTTAGTCTGCCTACAGGAAACCAAGCTTGCCTCTATGGACCAAACCTTAGCTTATTCTCTCGGGGGCTTCAACCTGCGGAATTTCGCTCACAATCCGGCTGTGGGCACGAGGGGCAGTATCCTTCTCCTTTGGAACAACGACTTCATCGAGGTCGAAGACGTGCTTCTCTCGGTCTATAGCCTGTCGACGACGATGTCCTTAAAAGAGTGCAACTCGTCCTTCCGCCTTACGATAGTCTACGGCCCCACACAAAGCAGCAACAAGTCGGCCTTCCTTCAAGAAATCGCCTCCTTAAAGCCACCCCTCGGCACCCAGTGGCTCGTGCTAGGTGACTTTAATCTCATCTACCGAGTTCAAGACAAAAATAATCCAACGTCAACTTACGTCGTATGGCTCATTTTCGCAACACGCTTAATGCCTGCGAGTTAAAAGAAATTCACCTTCAGAACAGGAAGTTCACTTGGAGTAGTGAACGTCAGCGCCCAACTCTGGTTAGGCTGGACAGAGTATTTTCTAACGAGGGCTGGGACACACATTTTGAAAACCATGTCCTTCAGGCGCTGCCTTCTTCGGCCTCAGACCACTGCCCTCTTCTTCTCTCCAACATTTCCGGTCCCGCTCGTCCCAAAATCTTCCGTTTTGAAAACTTCTGGATCAAGATGCCAGGTTTCTTCGAGACGGTCAATAAAGCTTGGCTTGCCCCCTGCAAGCACACTGAACCCATGCATAGGCTACACCATAAGCTAGCTGCCACGGCCTCTGCCTTAAAATCGTGGAGCATTCTTCTCTTCCCCCGTCCAAAGCTCCATCTCCATATGGCCTTAGAGCTCATTCATAGGCTCGATGTGGCTCAAGAGAGCAGGCTTCTATCACCCCTAGAACCGGGCTTGAGGATCAACCTTAAGAAGAGAGTTTTAGGTCTGGCAGTTATCGAGCATTCAAGGAAACGCCAGAGTTCCCGGATCACCAATCTCAGAGAAAACGATGCAAACACCAAGTACTTCCATATAAAAGCTAACGGTCGTAAAAGAAAGAATTACATCCGAAGGCTCCAGAATGGCTTGGGCTGGGCAACATCGCATTCAGAAAAAGAGCTCCTAATTCAAAATCACTTCCAAGAAATGTTGGCCCGGCCCACACCGCGTAACACCGATCTCAACTGGGAAGTCCTGCACCAACCGGCCCTTGAGCTGCACACTCGCAGATGCTTTCACGAAATCCGGCGCGCTCGCGTTGATCAACTAACGGCGACAAAGCACCGTATGATGGGTTCTCTACAAACTTTTACAAATCTTGCTGGCAAATCATCAAAGCAGACATTATGGCAGTCTTCTTTAGCTTCCATTCCCTTCGCACATCGCACCTCCACCTTCTCAATACAGCAAATATTGCGCTGATTGCCAAAAAGGAGGGAGCCGACAAAGTGCAAGACTACACGCCTATCAGTCTCATTCACGGGATCGGCAAATGGATCGCCAAAACGCTAGCGCGTAGGTTGGCGCCGTTCCTTCATAGCTTGGTCTCTCGCGCCCAAAGCGCCTTCATTAAGACAAGAAGCATTCACGACAACTTCCTCTATGTCCGCAACCTGATCCGCAGACTCCACCACTCCAAAACACCCTCTCTTTTCGTCAAACTAGACATAGCCAAGGCCTTCGACTCGGTTCGCTGGGATTACCTTCTGGATCTTCTGCTTAAAAGAGGTTTCCCCCACCGTTGGACAAACTGGGTGGCAGCACTCCTTGGATCCGCCTCATCAAGAGTTCTTCTCAATGGCACCCCGGGCATTGCGATCAGCCATGGGAGGGGGATGCGACAAGGAGACCCCCTCTCCCCTTTCCTCTTCATCCTGGCCATTGACCCCATCCAAAGGATCCTAGAGGCCGCCACGGACTTGGGATATCTCGCCCGCCTGCGCGATCGCTTCGCCAAGCTTAGAACCTCCATTTATGCGGACGATGCGGCTATCTTCATCAACCCAAGTTTAAGTGAACTACACATCACCACCCAAATTATCCTCAGCTTCGGTAATGCCACTGGCCTTCATACCAACTTTCAAAAGAGTACCGTGCTCCCTATCAGCTGTGATCACTTAGATCTTAACATGATCCTTCAAGACTGCCTGGCTATCCGATCTTCCTTTCCGATCAAATATCTCGGGCTCCCGCTCACCTTCAGAAGGCTCCGTAAAGTGGACTATCAACCGCTTCTTGACAAGGTGGCGGGTAGGCTAGTAGGTTGGCAGGGCCGTTTTCTCTCGCTAGCAGGGCGGGCCACTTTGGTTAAATCAGTCCTCTCTTCGATCCCAATTTACTTCCTCACAGTCTTCAAAACACCCAAAGCGATCCTTCAAGCCATAGACAAAATCAGACGGCGCTTCCTTTGGGCGGGGGACGATAATATTTCAGGAACCAAATGCAAAATTAACTGGGCAAGAGTGTGTCGTCCAACTCTACTAGGTGGTCTTGGTATCCTCAGCCTACCGCAGTTCTCCTCGGCAATTAGACTGCGATTGCTCTGGCAAGAATGGAAGAACCACTCCAAACCTTGGCCCGGCATGGATCTTCCTTGCGACGCCTCTGACCGTTCTCTCTTTGCGGCGGCAACTAGGATCTCCCTTGGGGATGGGAAGACGGCTAATTTCTGGTACTCGACGTGGCTTAACGGAGAAGCCCCCAAAGATTTAGCCCCCAAGATTTTCGAAATCTCCAAACACAAATCTCAGACTGTTTTCTTTGCCCTATAGAATGGGCGGTGGGTGCAGGATATTAACGTCTCGAGTGGTTTCTCCTCCACCCACATTGCGCAATTCGTAGGACTTTGGACCAAAATCAACCAAATCCAGCTGACCGACGGCACCCCCGATGCGATTTCCTGGAAGCAAAACCCGAATGGAATCTACTCTTCCAGATCTGCCTACGCCTTACACTTTCTGGGATCCACTTCGTCCAATTTCAAACCCCTGATTTGGCAGTCCCATGCCCCCCCCCAAAGGGTAAACTCTTTGCCTGGCTGGCAATTCAAAACAAACTTTGGACCTCAGACAGATTAGAGGCAAGGGGGTGGCCCAATCAACGCTTCTGCCCTCTCTGTAGACACACCCCGGAATCAGCCCTCCACCTCCTCGCCCTCTGTCGTTTTTCCGGCCGTATTTGGAAGCTCATGGCGGACTGGACTAGCATGGAGTGTTTTCAACCCTTTACCTAGCCCCCCTGCTCGAACATCCTAGACTGGTGGTCCAACGTGGCAAAAGTGTCAGGTTCCCCTAGGAAGACCAGGACAACGACTATGATCCTAATCTCCTGGGAGCTTTGGAAGGAACGGAACACGAGAATCTTCAACAACCGAGCCACGGCGCCTCTTGACCTCCTAGCTAAGATCAAGGAGGAGGGTAGAGCCTGGTACCTTGCGGGGGCCAGAAGTTTGGAGTTTTTTAATTCAATGTAATTAAGGCCTCGTCACTTTTTCTGTTACCCTGCGGTATTTTTCCGCTTCTCCTCTATTAATATAACAGGCAACTCTCTTGCCGGTTTTATTCAAAAAAAGTGTTTCCCAAACTGAGGATTCTTGATGTTTCTCATAATGTTATGTCTGGAGTTATACCGCCATCACTGTGTAGCATTGGCAGTATGGCATTTATGGACCTATCAAATAACAATTTTACAGGAGAAGTGCCAGCTTGCTTGTTCACCGACTGTTCCACATTGAAAATACTGGCACTCTCTAAAAACAATCTTGGTGGTCCGATACTTGGTGGAGCTAGTGACTTGCCTTTCCTGTGGGCAATATACCTTGACACCAACAAATTTGAAGGGACTCTCCGTAGATATCTGTCGGGTAATGTACGAATCATGGATCTACATGATAACAAGATGTCCGGAGAACTTGACACTTCATTTTGGGATCTTCCCTCACTGAAAGCTTTGAACCTTGCTAGCAATAGTTTAACTGGTCAAATTCGTCCAGAAATTTGTAAATTAACAACTGTTAGCATGTTAGATCTATCGGACAACAGCTTTTGCGTAGGCTCAGACTGATCTGCGGCACTACATTACCACTCTATTTTCTCGAACATGTCTGAAATTTCTGGTAGCTCCCGAATGCCTTTTTTCAATAGCTCCTACATTACAGCTTTGGATCTCAGCTATAATCAGTTCACAGGCAACCTTGCATGGACACAATATCTTTCTGAAATCAGTCTACTTTTGTTAGGCAGGAATAAGTTCGAGGGGCAGATCTATTCAAGCCTGTGTCATCTCCAGTACGTGAGTATAATTGACTTCTCGCAGAACAGACTTTCGGGTTCCATACCACCATGTATTGGTGACATTCCGTTTGAAGATCGTGGAGACTACCTATCTTCTTGGCCCTCAATCGGCGTTGGTTTCTTTGGAGAGGGGTTTTACGGTATGAACTTTACTGATTTAAGTTTCACCTATTTATGGTAGCGTCCACGTTTGAAGAACGTGGACACTACCTATTTTTTTGGTCCTCAATCATACCCTCCTACTTGTATGATTTAGGTTTCACATATGACAGTCACTATGACCTGCAAGGCTTTACCTTCGCTACAAAGGGGAATCTTTACACATACGGGCGCAATTTCTTCAATAAGATGTCTAGCATCGACTTATCTGCAAACATGCTGTCAGGTGAGATTCCACGGGAGCTAGGAAATTTGAGTCATATCAAGTCCCTCAATTTGTCCGACAATTTATTTACGGGCCCAATTCCTGCAACCTTGGCAAACATGAGCGAGATTGAAAGCTTGGACCTACAAGGCTTTACCTGTCCCGCAATAGGCTGAATGGCCCAATACCATGGCAGTTAACTCGGTTATCATCATTAGAGGTGTTCTCTGTGGCATACAACAACTCGTCAGATGTGTACCGCACACAGTCGGCTTTGGCTCATTTCATATGGACAGTTACAAGGGGAACAACAACCTTCACAAGGCATCACCGGGAAGTAGATCATGCACTTACAGTTCCGGTCCTATGACATCGAGCGATAGGGTGGGAGAGGTGTCCAATGACTCGGACCCTATCCTCGTCGTGGTCAGTGTCGTCTCATTCGTATTGACATTTTGGTCCACTGTCGCATTCTTATTTTGCCATTCCTTTGGACAGCGTGTAATACTCAAACTGTAATCCTTCGAAAGAAACAGATGAGCTGGTGAACAGTTATTTGTAAAGGGAAAAAGGCACAGAGCCTACTGAATTTTCATTCCGATTATGCATGTAAATTATGCTACTTTTGGTTCTGTTTTTCTTTACATAATGCCCAAGTTCCGAATTTTCGAAAAGGGCAGTGCTCTGCAGTAGTGCGTTGTACTTGACTAGGAGCCTAGGAGTGAGGAAAGCTACCAGTAAATCGATTAGTAATGCATGCTGCATGCATGACCAGACAACTTTTTTTTTATTAATTAATCATTTTTAAATTTTATTTTAAAGTTAACCTCCAGCAAACTTTATTTCCAATTTTGACCCCTTTAGCTACGACCACGTGGCGTGACAAAATAATATTGTCACGCCATGTGATAAGTCCGCTAAATAGCACTTTTTGTCACGTCACGCCACTGGTCGTGGCGTGACAAGAGCTTACTTAGATATGAGCTGGCGTGACAGTGTTGTTTTGTCACGTCATGGGTGGTGGCGTGACCAAAGGGGTTAGAATTGGAAATAAAGTTCGCTCGGGTTTAACTTTAAAATAAATTTTAAAAAAGGTTAATTAATAAAAAAAAAATCATGACCAGATGACCTTATGCTCTTCTGAAACAAAGGTTAAGTCAGAAATGCCGCTAGTCTATCTGTTTTTTTTTTAAAAAAAGTAAAGTTCTGGATTTTTTATTGATTCAAAAGTTCATAAAATATCCTAGAACAGTTTTAGAGAATCAAATTAAAACTTTGAGCATGACAACACAACAGGACACACATCAAAGTTTTAGAGTAGATTGCAACTTATGTCAATAATCATGCATCCATTTCGATCCTAGACGAAGTCGATTGTGTTAGAAGCAGGCAAACAAGCACGACAGACACCTAAGACCAGGTCAACACACGACGGTTGATGCCTCGCCGATGGGCCTCCGGATGATCTCTCTAGCACACATGAGGCAGTTTTTTTTCTAGCACACATGAGGCAGTTTTTTTTTTGTTGCTAACCCCCTTTCCAGCTCAAATGGCGACAGGTCGGGGTGATCCGCCAAGCAACCACCATCGTGAACAAAGCTAATGAATATCAACCAGTAGGAATGCTAGTTGATGCGTGAGTAGCCCGATCTTTTACGGTACCACACACGAAAACTCCCAAACCTACCTGATTTGTTCGAATTGCAAGAAATAAGACTCACGACACAATCTGAGAACGACGATGCTCTCAACTTGCACAAGAACAATCTTGCTCTCTCTCTCTAGATAAATTTCACGAACAAATCTCAACTCATGAACACACACCTTGCGCCACAAACCCACCATGGCATTTTCTGTACTTTTTTTTTCTCAAAACGAAAATAACAAGTCTAAGGGATACCATGCCTGACCTTTGTAAGGCCATCACGCACACTACTCTACTTGGGGTCGATCTGATGAACCCTCCTAAAAACTCACAACCACACGACTAGGACTCTAGTCTAACTCAGACCCACATCTAAAAATAATACAACTGGCCAGACTTGGCTCTGCCAAAAACAACAGGCATGCAGGCGAAGATACAAACTGACCCCCATGGGGTTCAGCCAAAAATAACGAGCACACAGGCCCATAACGTTTAGAAAAAGGACTCCCGTAAAAAACCAGGACGCTTACTCGGATTAGCTTTTAAAGCACACCACTCACACTTCCTATTTCCAAGAGCCTCTCTGTCCCTAAATCCAAATTATATGTCAACTAGCAGAATGCCCGTGTGTTACAACAGACTAAAAAAAACGATATTACCCTATTACATCTCGGTCTACACCATACCATCAACATTGTCAGGACGCTCGGCAGAGCAACACACCTCCGTCATCGTGCTCGGCCTACACTATGGCCTCAGCTTCGCCACCACACTGGGGAGCTTCACTACAGCCCCCATCATGCCTCTACCACACGCTCAGCTGATGTCGTGCATTTGTTTCCGCGTCTTCTCTGCTGTGCTCCCTGTCCATCTCACGCTCGGCTCCACTGCCCCCACCATATATCTTATGCGTCAAACGCAGACAAAAATATGTTGTATATTTTAGTTCGTACTGTTACTCGTTTCACTCCAAAACATAAGTAACGGCTTTGATCAAAATATTTAACTTAACAGCTTTGATCAGAATTCTCACAAACTACATTGAATGGGCAATAAAATTCACGCGCTCGATCAAAACCCATAGGATTCCTATTACAATTAGTATAATCCTGATTAAAATTGGAAAGAAAACCCAAGTTTTCAGCTATACCAAATCGTCAGGTAGCTTATCGATTTTGCCATCTTCCACAAACTTCACCCAACCACCTGCAGTTCAGTGAACCTGCACGTGATTTCATATCTTAACAGTTAACTCTTATAAATACACAAAAGCATGGTTCAATTATTGACGTAAGTACAATTCAGAACTTACAGCCAAGCAATTGATTAGGGATTTTTTTAATAAGAAAATGCAAAGAAACAAAGACAGGTAAAATGGAACAACTACGAAAGAAACCAAATTAAAGAGTTAACATGACAGGATAAGATTAGATGACTAACCTGGAAGCCTAGGTGGGGTTGTTAGGCATTTTCTGGAATAGCTGGAAGGCGTGTGTTCTTCCTCCCTTTGCTTTGGAACATGTGCTTCTTTACTGTATGCTGCACAAGGAAGAAGGGTGTAGGGAACGGCGACCACGAGAAGTCAGGTCTTAATTGTGCGCATGACACTGTTTGTCGACCTGAACTCCAGGCGCTCCAGCTGTGATGACGACCTAGTGGATGTTGATGGACGACACCGCAGTGGTTCTGTGCATCGGCCTGCCGGCCGCAGCGGCTATGGCAGCACGGAAGCCGATCTATTCCCCGGGCTCTTGGTTATTTGCTGGGTATTGAGGTGAAAAAGGAGGACTGATCCGTCGGTGGCTGGATCCCAGAAGAGGGAGTTTTGGATGACGTAAACTGGGATCGGGGAAAGGAGAGGGATGCTGGCGGCGCAGATCGGCTAGGGAGAAGAGAGTTTTCAGGACATGCGTTAGTGGTTTGTTGGTTGGATCGGAGAAGCGGGTTGGGTTGTTGAACGTAGGGTTTTGATTACCGGTTTTTTTATTGGGTCACCGGTCGTACTGAAATGGCTGAAAATTAGAAAATTTTGGCTAAATTCAGCTGCAATTTTCAAATTAAAATTTGAATTTTTTGAAGTTAAAACGAAAAATATATATAATTCAAGCAAAATTAAAGAAAATCCAATTTTCTTGGGCCGGTTTTGACAAGTTTGGACTTTTACCGGGTACTCGATAGAACCGAAATTGCCGAAAATCAGTTGAAAATCAGCCGGTAATCAAAACCCTGGTTGAACGAACCGCCGCCACCGCTGCGTGAGGAGAAGCGAAGAGAAGAGAAGCAAAGCATTGCGTGCGAACGGAAGAGGGCCACATGTTGGCGCTCCAATTTTTTCAGAGGAGGGTGGAGTATCACTCAACACTCATGAACTCATTTGTAGTAGATATATATGACTCCTTCTCGGTGCAGATTAGTTTCTTTAAAAAACTTATCCAAATAGCTGGCCTTCAATTCAGATCTTGCTTTTCCTTTTTCTTCTCTTACGGGCCATGCTTTCCTATCTTTCAGCACGCCAATTTCTCCCCACGCCTTTCCTTCCTTATTTCGAGGAGTCCGACTCGAACTTTTTTATATTAATTAACCTTTTTTTTAGTTTATTTTTATTGTTAACCCTCCGCAAACTTTATTTCTATTTCTGACTCTTTTGGTCACGCCACCACCTGTGGCGTGACAAAATAACATTGTCACACTATAGGATAAGTCCGCTAAATAGCATTTTTTGTCACGCAACCACTAGTGGCGCACTACTACGGAACACCTCATCACGCACGCCGAACCGTCATCATAGACGGTTTCCAACCGCCTATATTTGTTGGTCTGTGATAACAGTAGCTATCACAGACGGTTCAAAACCGTCGTGATATGCACTATCACGATTTGTTTTTGTTGAAACCATCTATGAAGGCTATTATCACGCATTTTTCCATTAAAACCGCTCGTGATACGAGAATATCACGATTTGTTGTATTTGTAATCGTTTATGATACGTAGAATATCACAAACAGTTCAATTTACAAACCGTCTATGATATCCTACGTATCACAGACAGTTTTTAATGGAAATCGTCTGTGATAATAGCCTTCACAGACGGTTTCGACAAAAAACCGTCTGTGATAGTTCATAATCCTAACTACATTTTTGCTGTTTTTTGGCTAGCCTCAGGAATTGCTAGCCATGCCCTCTGAAAACAAGCATGCACAAAAATAGATACATCACAGATATTCAATTGTTGACAACTCAAAGTGATCATTACTCAAAATAAATTACAAAAGATCGAATTTGTTCAAGTATTATCGCTATAGTTACAATTGGATTACAATTGAGTCAATTGTTTGCAGGTGGGTGAAACTTTGGGTCGGCGATGGAGTGAAAGTCTCCTTTGTCAGAAATGATATCTGAAATGATAAAGCTGCAGAGCTTCCCTCGAACGTCCGCGATCTCATCCGCAACGAGTCCACCTAAATCTATATGCAAGAGCTGTCGCTAGCAAGAGTAAAGTGGTAAGCATATATATTTAAATTTATAATTAGGAAATAATTATTTCGAGATTGATAAACCTCGGGATCCTTCTTCCTTTCTCTAATGATTTGCTGCATATGATAGCAAACGAGATTGCACATAACTCATCATTTTTTGTCAAGGCCTTCGTAAAAATAGAATTACATATATAGGTATAGTCAGTTCGAGACGCGTTATTATGAAGTATGATATAGGATTATCGTGTTGTAGCACGTACCAGAAATTTCGTCCTGTGTGGTAGTCCGGTGCTCTTTCCATTGTATAATCCTTTGTTGGCAACATAGGCGATAAACGACCTACATGATTCCAAAAAGTTATCATCGGCCATTTCAAACGAATAAAGACTACAATAGAGTCATGTATGGAGGAAATGAGTATACCTCTCGAGTATTCCTCTTAGAATGTTGAATTTGTGGTCGTTGCGGATTAGAGAATCAAGGTATATCACATGGTTCCTCTTTGGTATAATGACTAAAAGGATCCAGTGGTACCTACTCATGTATGTCGCTATAGTCATTAAACCTAAGTTCGTGCTGCATATGAAGTACAAATAAAATTTGTATAGCAAGTAGTGACACTTACCCCTCGTTGTAGGGCACCACTATGTACTTCTTGTCTATCTGACGAAGCAATGCCGCCGCTATGTATTCCTCGACGAAGGTCGGGTCTGCTTCGATGGTTTGCAAAGATACCACATGTGGGTCGAGGAAACCCACCGGTTCTTTTCATTCCTGGACATTTTTCCACATGTATCTATACACAAGCAATGAGTTGTGATAATTATCGGTATTACGTGAATGCAGAACTTGATTGTACGCACTTACAGTGTCCAACATCGTAGAAGCGAGGCGTCGAGGCCAACGAGGTTGAATAGGTCATATAAGTCATTGAAGCCCACGACGAAGTGGTTCGTTCCGTTGAAGAAATGCTCATCGTTGTATCTGACTGTGATTCCAGTATCGCACCCCTTCTCTTTGGTCTTCCGTATGTACCAGGCATGCAAAGCCTGACAAGCATATCCAAGCGCGACATCATCGTGGTCGAGCACAACCGTTTTCCGATGATGTATTTCCCGGACTTCCCGGACTTGGGAGGTGCCTTAACGTTCATCGATTTCGATTTGGCCTTAACGATTGGCAGCGTCTTCCTGCGAGACGACTCGGGAACCGATACGGTGGCATGCTTTTCTTGTTCCTTCGGCGTCTTCTCCACGGGAACCGATGAGGTGGCCTTCTGAGGCGAAACATGAGGTAGAGTCATCGAGGGTCCTGTTGGAGAGGAATGGTCGTGTCCAGATCACGGCACTGCTGGTCCAGGGCAATATCCTTCTTGGGCCACTGGATAAAACTGTGCACAGCATCCCCTAGTGTTCTGATTTCTTCGTTTGGGCGAATCTTCAGCGGGACGGTCACGAAATTACCATGTACCATATCCACCTCGACCCTGGCATAACCTTGCGCCAGCTAGGCACCGTGCTGCACTGCCCCTTCCTGGTATGGATACACCATCCCCCGCGCAGCCTCAACAGAAAGGGACCCATCCATCCTCACTTGGAGCTTGCAGGGCGTCGGCCCCTACAAAACGATACGCAATTAGCTAAGGCGTCCTATTGGTCTATCTTTGGTGCATTCCATAGATGAACATTACCTCGATGTCGCTCTATCGGTAATTGGACGCCGCCATGTTCGAATTATGTGGACGCGACGCCATTCGATGTTGAGCAGATCGGCTCCCAAATTAACAGGTGGCTTGCGGTCGCTCAGAGTTGATTCATTTGATCCCGCAATGCTGCTAGCTTTCCTTCAAATTTTTCAGTAATCATCTGTACGAACCGGTCGTCGTGCTTGGCCTTGGATCTCTTCGTACTCCTATACGTGCAGTAGTCGTCTGCGAATCCATGACTCTAAGGTACGTTAACCACAAGACCTCGTGTGTGACCCAGGTGCTCCTTGTTTCCCATGGCCGTAGATAGTATATCCTTCTCCCTGTCTGATTGGAAGGAGCCTTGGGAAGCTTGGACAGTCAATTCACGCTGCAAGAGGTCATCATGTTATTATAGACACTATGAAGTTATGGACTTATTAACAACAAGGTAGTTCAACATATTTACCACACGCTGGGGACACTTTCGTCGCTGGTTTGTGAAAGAGATGCTACCCAAGACGAGACTTTACCTCGCTTAACCAAATTTAGGGAATGCGGTCTCGTGATATCGTGGAACGCGTTCGCTCCTCCGCCGCCCATTCCTCATATTTACCCGCACTCCCGGTGGTGCCGAGTCTGCAGGCGGTGAGTGTTTCAGATCCGAGAGCTTTGTGCGCCGCACTTTGCTCCTTAAATTCGGCCGTCGCCTTCATAGCCACAAAGGCGTCCTATGCTTCCCGCGTCAAGAATCCATACTTCGCGAAGGGCGTCTGACCCGTGTTCACGTACTTCGTGACAAGAATGCTCCTGAAGGTCCTCCACGCTTTATCCATCGTGAGCATCGCCGTCCGTTGCACACGTGCCATGTCTGCTTCTGGGATAGTGAACTTGCTTGAAAGTTCTTTCCACAGCGCACCTCTCGCTTCTTTTGTCAGATCCTTCCACCTTGGTGTGGTGATGGGGACCCGTTCCCTCGCAAGTATCCCGCAGATGGTCCAGAATCTCGCCGCTAATCTCTTGGGACTCAGAGGGACCCCAAAGTCACTAACCTCCGTGATGACCAGTCGGCCCGCAGGCATTTTCGATGTTCCTCTGCCATCTCGCTTCCGTGTCATTATCGTCGACGGATTAGGCGGCGTCGGTGACGGCGGCCTCGTCGGCGCCTCTGCCATCTGCGGTGTCGGTGACGACGGCGAAGACGGTGCCTTTGCCATCTGCGGCGTCGGTGACGGCGGCGAAGACGGTGCCTCTACCATCTCGCTTAGTTGCTATCTATATAAGTTACATATGCAGTAAAATGGATTGCAAGTGTCCCAAATTAACATATACATATGAAGTATCTCCATGTCATTTAAACTGAATAATATGCTCAACATGTGCAATATTAGCAAATAATCATAATTAATTACAGCATAAATATGAAACAATAAAGCATTAATCCAATGGCATTTAAATGACCAAATTAACATAATCAAATGTAAATCATTCACATCATTTAAATTGATTGAAATGCTAAACATATACCACATGTATATGAATGAAATTGCATAATTAATTCCAGACAAGGCACGAGGGAGGACCAAATTAACATAATCAAATGTAAATCATTCAAGTCATTTAAATTGATTGAAATGCAAAACATGTACCACATGTATATGAATGAAATTAGCATAGAGCACAAAATTTTGAAATTAATGTGATATGGCGAGTTGCACAAGAAACAAACTTGGCCATCTCAGCACTAAGGTCTATTCTCTTCATAAATTGGATAAGAACACTAAAATTCAGATTTTGAGTTCTATCCAAAGCTTAACTAGACTGAAATAACAATCACATGTATAACAATCTCTTGTGATCTTTGTATAGATAGAAACTAGTGATACAAATCTTTTGCATAGATAGAACTCGAGCCCATATTTGCCCGAGCCTACTTCATCGAGCCCGACACACTGGAGTGTACCATTTGCTTTATACCGTGGAGGATTGGCATAAAGCAAACGTACACTCAAGTGTGTCAGGATCGACGAAGTAGGCTGTGTTTCACCTGAACGTTTAGGATGATGAAGAATCTAGACCTGCCATTATATGTTAATGGAGTATTTTGGTGATTAATAACAAATCTATTTGTGAGACTAACACGTTTATTGATATACATATTGCTCAGTCTCAATTGGATAAAAAGGTGAAAATCAAAGAGGTATGCATTCGACATCACATTCTTATATATTGTTACATTCCTCGGATCCAAAATATAGGTTGAACTCCACTAAAAGTTTAACTTGAATATGTGCATATGTTTTTATTACACATTCGTGTATGCACACATTTAGGGGGAGTTCACTCTATGTTTTGTGGTTTCATTAGTATTGATCCACATTTCTTTATCCACATATATTGGGGATCTCTACTTTGAAACATATCCTTCGAGTATATAAAACTTGTGTAGTTCATATATACTCATATTACTTTATATTCAATTATTTGAAATTGTGTTGTGGGACTAACATGTGTGCTAAGATGTTTAAAGGCTTAGTCCCAGTTTATGGATGGCGACATGGTAATGGAAATGCATGACAATAGAGGGATCATGATTAGTATCTTGATAGCTTGTTCTTGTGCAAATTGGATCGATTTAGGATCATGCATGCATTTGAATTTGAGTTTGAAAGCACTAAGTGCATTTGTTAGAAATCAGTTGTACCGGAGTTAAACCGGCGGTTGTACCAATTTAAGCGGTATGACCGCACTATACTTGGCGGTACTACCGGTTTTGATCGGTTACGCTAATCGAAGCGCTAATGCGGTACGATCGCTCTTTGAGCGGTACTACTGCATTGCGGTCGATCCGATTTCTAGTTGGCGGTTTGATAAAACCAGAACCAATGTAATTTTGGCTCAGAGCTCTCTTTGATAATCGGTTGTACAGCATTTGTGAAATGGTTGAACCGCGATGCCGTTGTACCGATTTCTATGTGGCGGTACGTATTTTCCAGAGAGCGTGTCTTTTCGGCAAATTTGGAAACCCTGCAATCGGTAGTACCACTCCTTCGTGCGGTATGACCGGACCAAGCGGTAGTACCGCAACTTGGTTGGCGGTAGTACCGGTCTAGGATTTTCAACGGCTAGTTTAGAAGCATTATTGCAGGTATATCTTGGTAATTGATGTTAATCATTATGGGACTAACATTTTTCATCAGTTGAATGAATAGGTTAGGTTCCAATGGAGACTTCGGATGGCATCATGAGTTGATCGTCATCAAATCAAGGTTCAAGAAGAGGATGCATCATGTGTTGATGCATATCAAGATCTCGAAGAAGAGATGATCATGAGTTGATCATCAAGTCAAGAGAAGACTCATCATATGTTGATTGAGGTCAGGTAAAGGATGCATCATGGGTTGATGCATGTCAAGACGATGACCCGGACTTGAAGTGAAGATGTACGTCATCAACCTTCAAGAAGATGCTCAAAGCAAAGGTATGACTAGCTAGGGCTAAGGATGTGTTCCTAGTCTTTTACCGGTCTTGGTGTTTGGTTGAAAGACCGGATTGCTAGTATAGGTTGCCGTACTATTAAGAGGGGCCTTGTCTAGTAGCTTGAGTCTCATCATGTGTTGATAACTCGATCTCACTTGCTCTAGCTCTCTGTGGCATGATGCTATTATTTGCAAATGTGTTTTGTAAATAGTCGATGCTCATGCATTTAATCCTTGTAGCATGTGACTATACTTTGCAAATGTGTTTTGTAAATGGTTGAAGTCCATGTACCTACTCCTTGTGGTATGATCTAAGTTTGCAAATATGTTTTGCAAATTATTGGGATTCATGCATTTTCCCTTGGCATGGTCTAAGATTGCTTGTTGCGAATACTTTGGACTTAGACCATGGTAGTGGCTCTTTGGAGTTGTGCTTTTTGATTTGATAAAATGTGTTTGAGATCAAATCAAATAGGTGGGTTGTGTAGCCCTCTGAATAAGCTTTCCATAGAGTCCAAGATCACTCAATTCTGACATCGGAGCCAAAAGTTATGACCTTTTTACCGAGTGTCGTCTGTGCTGATTTTGAGCTGCGGTTCAACCGCCATGTAAAGAGCGGTACAACCGCCCAGAACGGTTGTACCAGCCCTTGTGAGTGCGGTACGACCGCACCAAGTCTGTAACGGTTAGTTTTTGGCTATTTCGTCTCCCAACGGCTAGGTTTTGGTATAGGGGTTATAAATACCCCCTTGGCCGGTTGAGAGACAACCTTTGGCATCCCATTTCACTCTCTTGAGCTAGTGTGAGCTTCTCCTCTCAATTGTGCATGTGTTGCACCTTGTGAGCAAGGAGAGAGGTCTCTAGTTGCATGTGTTGCATCTAGAGGTGGATTTCATATCCACTTGAGCTTGTGCATTCGTTGCACGTGGTGAGAGTCAAGCAAGAGGCTTGGCTTGTTACTCTTAGTGTTTGCTGACACCTAGACGGCGTGGAGGCATTGTGGACCGGTGATCTTCTCAAGAAGCTTGTGAGAAGGCCCGGCGTGTTGTGAAGGTTGGAGCTCACCTACCCGGAGTGGGAAAGAGCTACCACTAGTGGAATTGAGGTGTTTGGCTTAATTCGTAGAGCCGATCCAATTAGTTTGGGCTTACCTCAACGTGGATTAGAGGGGACCGGCAAGTCTTCGAACACCACGGTAAAACATCATTGTATTATTGTGGTTTGATCTCTTGTGCTTTACTATATTGCAATTTACATTCTTTACATTAAATTGCTTACTTGTATGTGTATGATTGCTATCATTTATATAGTCTCATATTGTTGGTGCACTTAGTAAACTTAGTAAAGACTAGTTGATTTAGGCTTTAATTGTGCAAAACCGAATTGATTTACAATTCCGCATAAAACTCGGTTTTAGCCAAAGATTTTAAAAATCGCCTATTCACCCCCCTCTAGTCGGCCTCCTCAATCTTACAAGTGGTATCAGAGCATGGTCTCTCATTTTATTAGACTTAACCGTCTAGAGAGTAAAGGATGGCAACAAGTGATTTAGTGCACATTGGTGAGACACCTCTATTTGATGGCACAAATTATGCTAATTGGAAAATCCGCATGTCATGTTATCTTAAGGCCATGAGCCCAAAAATATGGCGGATTGTAGATGTTGGCTTTTCTCCTCCAAAAGATCCTCTTGCTCAAACTATTGAAGAAGAGAAATGCTCACATCTCGACGCTCAAGCAACTAACGCTTTATTTAGTGCTTTGAGTATAGAGATATTTGATGCCATATGCAATCTCAAGAACGTTCATGAGATGTGGACCCATCTTCAAGACCACTATGAAATGTCCACTTCCACAAGTGATGATTGCATAGAAGAATGGACGTCGAGAGAAGAATGCTCAATCTCTAGCTCCGACGATGATGAGACCTCAACTCCATTCACATCCCCTCATTGCTTTATGGCTAAAGGTAATAAAGAGGTAAATAATAATGAGCCATCTTATGATGAGTTGATGCATATGCTTGAAGAGCTTAATGAGTATATAGGAAAGGAGGTTTCAAAATTCAAAGTTTTGAAAAAAGAGTATGACTTACTTCAAAATAATTATGATGTTTTAAAAGATGAACATGAAACTCTCCTCCTAAATGAGCTAAATAAGCCCAAAGTGGATATAGGCATTACATATGATTTATTAGATGATATGTCATGTGTAGTTGATAATCCTTGCATTTCATCTAAAATTAGCATATCCACTTCATGCGATGACTTGCTAGATATGTCTTGTAGTTCTAGTAAAAATACTTCTATTTACTCTATGCTTGTTGAGACTAATCTTGTAAAGGAAAACAAAGAGCTCAAGGACCAAGTCACAAAATTGAAGAATGACTTGGAAAAAAGCTACAAAGGAAAAGCCACTCTTGATGAAATATTGAGTAAGCAAAAATGCTTGCAAGATAAGAGTGGAATTGGCTTAACTCCCAAGAAGAAGAAAGAAAATAGCAAGACAAGATACAATGCAAGACACACAAAGAATGTCAAGTGCTTTGATTGCCATCAAAAGGGACATCTTGCCTCCATATGTCCAAACAAGATGAATGAAAAGAGAGGACTTGGTTTCATCGCCAAGAAAAAGGTGAAGAGTGTCCCAAAGCAAATTGGAAAACAATTCAACAATATCAAGTGCTTTGGATGCAAGAAGAATGGTCACATTGCCTCGGTGTGTCCAAATCAAATGGATGACAAGTCAATGTCATCAAAGAAGAGGCAAACCGGTGTTGAGCAAGATAAGAAGACAAGTAGGGGAAGCAAAAGTCCAACTTGCTACAATTGTCAGGAGAAAGGACATTTTAGTAAGGAATGTCCCAAAGGTATCACTCCTAAACCTATCATCTATAATAATCATTATTTGCTTAGAAAGGATATAAATGGCAATGTGTTTGCTAGAATTGTTAGTTCACCTAAGACTATTGCTAGGGCCATTTGGGTGCCCAAATCTCTTGTGACTAACATTCAAGGACTCAACCGAGTTTGGGTACCACAAAGTGCTTAAATGATAAATAGGTATTTGGAGAGGCATTGGAGGCTTGGCTTATTCATACCCCCTTGGCCGGTTGAGAGAGAACCTTTGGCATCCCATTTACTCTCTTGAGCTAGTGTGAGCTTCTCCTCTCAATTGTGCATGTGTTGCACCTTGTGAGCAAGGAGAGAGGTCTCTAGTTGCATGTGTTGCATCTAGAGGTGGATTTCATATCCACTTGAGCTTATGCATTCGTTGCACGTGGTGAGAGTCAAGCAAAGGGCTTGGCTTGTTACTCTTGGTGTTTGCCGACACCTAGACGGCGTGGAGGCGTCGTGGACCAGTGATCTTCTCAAGAAGCTTGTGAGAAGGCCCAACGTGTTGTAAAGGTTAGAGCTCACGTACCCGGAGCAGGAAAGAACTACCACTAGTGGAATTGAGGTGTTTGGCTTAATTCGTGGAGCCGGTCTAATTAGTTTGGGCTTACCTCAACGTGGATTAGGGGGGACCGGCAAGTCTCCGAACACCATGGTAAAACATCATTGTGTTATTGTGGATTGATCTCTTGTGCTTTACTATATTGCAATTTACACTCTTTACATTAAATTGCTTACTTGTATGTGTATGATTGCTATCATTTATATAGTCTCATATTGTTGGTGCACTTAGTAAACTTAGTAAAGACTAGTTGATTTAGGCTTTAATTTTGCAAAACCGAATTGATTTACAATTCCGCATAAAACTCGGTTTTAGCCAAAAGATTTTAAAAACCGCCTATTCACCCCCCTAGTCGGCCTCCTCGATCTTACAGATGAACGCCCAAGGAGCGAGCTAGCTAGCTGAATTCAGGCCTCGAGTTAGCTCCTATTCTAACACTCCTAACACTCCTTAATCCACCAGCTTCTCTAAGGAAATGCTAAGCAAAGGTTTAATGCTTCATATACGGAAGACTAGCCTTTAATGAAGACATAGAAACAAAATAGAATCAAGTAAAACTTTCTCATATGGCGAGTTGCACAAGAAACAAACTTGGCCATCTCAGCACTAAGGTCTATTCTCTTCATCAAGCCCAACACACTTGAGTGTACAATTTGTTTCATGACGTGGAGGATTGGCATGAAGCAAACGTACACTCAAGTGTGTCAGGATCGACGAAGTAGGCTGTGTTTCACCTGAACGTTTAGGATGAACGCCCAAGGAGCGAGCTAGCTAGCTAAATTCAGGCCTCGAGTTAGCTCCTATTCTAACACTCCTAACACTCCTTAATCCACCAGCTTCTCTAAGGAAATGTAAGCAAAGGTTTAATGCTTCATGTACAGAAGACTAGCCTTTAATAACGACATAGAAACAAAATAGAATCAAGTAAAACTTTCTCATATGGCGAGTTGCACAAGAAATAAACTTGGCCATCTCAGCACTAAGGTCTATTCTCTTCATCGAGCCCAACACATTTGAGTGTACAATTTGCTTCATGCCGTGGAGGATTGGCATGAAGCAAACGTACACTCAAGTGTGTTAGGATCGACGAAGTAGGCTGTGTTTCACCTGAACGTTTAGGATGAACACCCAAGGAGCGAGTTAGCTAGCTGAATTCAGACCTCGAGTTAGCTCCTATTCTAACACTCCTAACATTCCAGCATATTTAAATGACCAAATTATCATATACATATGAAATTTCTCCATGCCATTTAAAAAGAAGAATATGCTCAACATATTCATTATGAGAACAACTAAAAACAGCATGCAATTGCTCTCAGTTGACTAATTACATAAGACATAGTCTTTGCAATCTCGGTCCTCTGTCAAAATCTCTTCACCAATCAATTTTGATAATTACAAAACAGATCTTGAGCTCAAACTACAACTTTCTCATATGTCAAGTTATCTCAGAGTAGCAATTAAACTTTCAGTCAACAGATTACAATTTAACTATCTTAGTGAAATTAAATCACAAAAATAGCACACAAAGCATTCTGTAAAAAGAACATCTGATCATATGCCTTCAAGATAATTCACAAATTTATATCAACAATAAGCCTAATTGATAGATTGAGAATAGAAATGCAAATATCTCACGTAAGATCAATCGATCACGTAACATACAAGTGTAATCTTCATTCAACTATAACTGAAAACAGAAAGTATAAAGGCTACTAATTATAACTGACCATATAAAAGCAATATGATTAAGCTCAAGTCTGTTTCTAATTATCTATTTGATTTCAAATTTCGACTATCATCGTAGAGCATCAACAGAACCCATCACAGAGCAAGGGAGGGAACGGGATAGAGCGAGTAGAGTGGTATACTAGAGGAGGTGTGAGGGAGTACCGGAGGAGGCGCTGGAGCTGACGCGAGGAGGGAGCCGGTGACAAGCTGGAGAGGAGGATGGCGATGTGTAGTGGAAGAGGAGGCGATGGGCTACGTCGGAGGACGGAGGCGGAGGTGGTCGGTCGTCGGGTTGGAGTCGGAGGAGGCCGCGCGTCGAAGGAGGGAGGCGGTCGGTCGTCGGGCTGGAGTCGGAGGAGGCCGCGCGTCGGAGGAGGGAGGCGGACGGTCGTCGGGCTGGAGTCGGAGGAGGCCGCGCGTCGGAGGAGGGAGGCGGCCGCTCGTCGGGTTGGAGTCGGAGCAGGGAGGCGACCGGTCGTCGGGCTGGAGTCGAAGCAGGGAGGCGGCGAGCCCTAGAGGAGGCGAACAAGCGTGCGAGAGCTTAAGGGGCGCGGGAGTAGTGGTAGTGATGTGTAAGAGCAAAAACCCTAGCGGTTCCCTGCTTATAAAAAGGCTATCACAGACGGTTCTATTAAAGAACTGTCTGTGATACGTTCCATATCACAGACGGTGCTTTAATAGAACCGTCTGTTATATCACAGACGGTTCTATTAAAGCACCGTCTGTGATATGGAACGTATCACAGACGGTTCTTTAATAGAATCGTCTGTGATAAACTCATATCATAGACGGTTCCTAAATAGAACCGTCTGCGATTCCTTATCACAGACGGTTCTATTATGGAACCGTCTGTGATAACCTTACATCCTGGTGACAATTGAACAAGTCTCTTTATTTTTCCGCGTATGTCTCTTCGTCTCACGATCACACGGAGGAGACCAGGGCTAATGGCCTTTGGGCTATATGGGGCTTAGTTGCGGAGTCCGAATGGCTACAAATGCGAATCGAGCGTGCAACGTCGCAGGTGGAGGCGTTTGATCTGACAATCGCTAATCCCGCCACCACTGAAGCCGACGAGAAGGCTTATGAAGATTTGAAGGCTAAGGTAGCATCGCTAATCCTTTTTTATCGTCTGTGATATAAAAAGGATATGATCTTTTTATCGTCTGCTTATTACAAGCGCATAATATTATCATTCCACATTACAATGAAGTCCACATTGACATCAAAATCAGAGATGACAATTCCATGTTGACATCAAAATATATAAGAGAGTACTAGTCCATAACGCATGGCAAGTCCACATTGACATGTCTCATGTTATGGAATAAATTAATTACAATGGAGTAAATTCTTAATTAAAATATAGCCTTTCATGATGATCGATGCACATATAGCTAGCTTCCTCACTGGGTTCTTCCTCGAGCCTGATGCCGTTTTCAAAAGGAGGCAACTCATCAAATTGATTGTATTCTTCCTCGTCCACTACATTCTCAACTCCGACAATCCTTCTTTTTCCATGAAGAACTACGTGGTGCTTCTTATTTGCCGGGTCGGTTACATAGAAGACTTGAACAACTTGGTTAGCCAGTACGAATGGTTCGTCTTTGTATTCGACACGTTCGAGGTCCACGGTAGTGACGCTGTACTTGTCGACCTTCACCTATGGGAGATGGACCCAACGGCACCGAAATAGGGGGATCTTGAAAAGCACGTAATCGAGCTCCCATATCTCCTCTATTTGCCCATAGTAGGAGCTCCTCAGCCCATCGGTACTGAATGCATCTATGCGGACACCGCTGTTTTGGACTATACTCTTCCTATCCTGAGCTGCCGTATAAAATGTGTACCCATTTATGTCGTATCCTTGCCATGTGACAATTGTAAACTGTGGCCCTTGTGCCAATCATAGCAGCATATGATCACTTGATAACCTCCCAGTGATTCGCACCTTTAACCATTCGTTAAACCGATGGTTGTGCTCTCTCGTGATCCAAACCTCCGACCGGTCTGAATTCTGTTGGCGTACCATGTCTTTGTGCTCGTCGATGTACGGGGACACTTGGGTCATATGTTGCAAGACCATGAAATGGGCTTGAGCATATGTATCCAGATTGTGAGTGATTGATTTCCTTCCAATGGTCCCGATACCATCCAGTCTCCCCTCATGGCGAGATAGAGGCACACCTATCGGTTCCACCTGAGCCATGTAGTCGACGCAGAACTCAATGACCTCTTCGGTTGCATAACCTTCGATGATGCTACCCTCTGGTCGAGATCGATTCCGTACGTAGGACTTGAGAATTCCCATGTACCTCTCGAACGGGTACATATAACGTAGGAACACAGGGCCGCATATCTTTATCTCTTTCACAAGGTGAACAATGAGATGGACCATGATATCGAGAAATGATGGAGGGAAATACATCTCAAGATGACATAGAGTCGTCACCACCTCGGCCTGCAGAGCATCTAGTCCTTGGGGATCGATGACCTTCTGAGCAATTGAGTTGAAGAAATAACACAGCCTCAAGATTGCCACTCGGACCTTGTTCGGCAAGATACTCCTAATTGCAACAGGGAGCATTTGTGTCATCAACACATGACAATCATGAGACTTCATACCAATTAATTTCAAATCTTGCATAGAAACAAGTTTCTTAATGTTAACGGAGTAACCAGACGGGACTTTCACACCATGCAAGCTCGCACAGTTCATTTCTCTCGGCCTGTGATAGAGTGTAGCAAGCTAGGGAAGGTACGTTAAATCTCAGACGGTCTCTTTTGGTGCTAACTCGGTCCTTATGTTCATATCAACCAAGTCATGCCGCATGCTAACACCATCCTTTGTTTTGCCACTAATGTTCAAGAAGAGACCAATCAAGCTATTACATACATTCTTCTCCACGCATGACGCGTCAATGCAAGATGGCGAACTTCTATGTGCTCCCAATAAGCCAAGTCCCAAAAATTGACCGCTTCTTCCAGATGTTCTTCCGACGGGTTCTTAATTGACGCCCCTTCCTCAAAGACAACATCGATATCCTTAACCATATCATAGACCTCTTTCCTCTAAAAGCCCTTGAGCTGAACCGTCCTCCTTATTTTCGCTTAATTGTTTCTTCATCTTGCGGTATGGGTGACTCTCGGAAGGAACCTACGGTGACGATATACACGCTTTATGCTGAGTTGTTCAAATATACACTCTCCGCAAAGATCTAAGCAAGTCGCGACAAAGCTTTGGCTCCTTTTGTATCGGGCAGACAGTTACCAAGGGCGAAAAATCATTGATGGTGCGAGAACAACATGGCGCCAGAAGTGAAGTTCTCTCGCTTGTACGCATCCCATACCGCACCTTCATTCCACAAAGGTCACAAGATCTTCCAAAGAATGGTTCTAGGTACACATCAATATCATTCCCAGGTTGCTTCGACCCTTGGATAAGTAGTGACATCAAAATGTACTTCCGCTTCATACATAGCCAAGGAGGAAGGTTGTACATGCATAGATTCACGGGCCAGGTGCTATGTCGGCTACTCATGTTACCGAAAGGATTCATTCCATCTATACTCAACCCTAACCTTATGTTCCTCGATTCTGCACCGAACTCTTCGAAGCTCCGATCGAAGTTTCTCCACTAGGTAGAATCAGTAGGGTGTCTTAGCTTTCCATCTTTCTTACGCTCCTCCGAGTGCCAATGCACCAATCTTGCCTCCTTTGGGTTCGCAAATAAACGCTTCAAATGTGGGATCACATGCAGATACCACAATATCTTAGTAGGAGGTCCTTGCTTCACCTTAGCAGTATTCTGACGCTTGTATCAGGATGCTTTGCACACGGGACATACATGCATGTCTGCATACTCTTTACGGTAGAGGATACAATCGTTCGGACATGCATGTATTCTTTCTACTTCCATTCCCAATGGACAAATAACCTTCTTTGCTTGGTAGGTGGTGCTGGGCAACACGTTTCCCTTTGGAAGGATGTCCGCTAGGAGACCTAACAACGCCGTGAAACTCTTATCGGACCAACCATTGTTTGCCTTCAATTTCAGTAGTTCAAGCACGGTTGATAACCTTATGTATTCCAGCTTGCAGCCAAGGAACAAAGGTCTCACCGAGTCCTCCCTTAAGCCCTCGAATTTACAAAACTCTCTCTCACTGTAGTCCTTCCTTAAGCCCTCGAATTCACCACCGGCCACTAAAAAGCCAATTAATGGACTTCTAGCAGAACGGATAGCCCCCCCTTGTAAAAACTGCTTCCCCAACCCTGCTCCTTGGCAACACACCATCTGAGGACTGCCTTGCCATAATCGGTTCCACCTTCTGAGTATCCGACCCCACCATTTCTACCACAGAATCAATCACCTAAACCATTGTAGGGCTAAACTGCTCCCCCTTCTTTAACTCAGACACAAGATGACAGTCATCCAATATAGCCGCAGTGTTCTCCACCTGTTTTGATTTGTTTGTGATCAAACTCCTACCTTGGACTTTCAAGACGGACACCCCAACATGAGCACCCATCTCGGCCTCCTTTCTAGATGCCCTTGGTGTGACCCAGACTGCATCTGAAGCCACCAGACCCAAAGAATTCCCCTTGACGCCACTTGACGACTGACCCTTACTGCTTTCAGGCTCATGAGCATTAATATCCGAATTATTCTTCGGTCTCTTAGCCTCCCTGTCCTCCATCTCAACATCTTTGCCCCTGTCTGAGTTGTCTCCCTCCTCGTGATCATCACCATGATCGACTACTTCGTCAACCGTACCCACCACAGTATCTTCGATCTCGAAAAAAAATATCGTAAACAGATTCACCCACCACAATCTCCACACTAGAAGGTACCGCATCTACATCCAACACGCCTACTAGCATACGAACCAAATTATTCTTACGCACTTTTTCCATGTCCAGCCGCAAAGCAATGCCAATGACCGAACCTATTGCACATAGGCTTAGAAAATCACGAATTTCCAAAGGCACACCTAAGACCTAAACCCAAACTTTCTGTAATTGGTATTTAGGAGCAGGTCTGGAGTTCCATTCCACAAATTGTAACACCACCTTATGATCCTTCACATTGATGTCACCAATAGCCACATGCGAAGCATTTCCAGCCTATTTGGGAAATGAACCAAAAACTCCTTTCCCCCCTGAGTCTCCACCTGTGGTTGCCAATTCAAAGGAATTAGCCTTCTTAGCTCTGCAATCAACATGTCTTCGGACATCTGCTCTCCAATTATCCGAACCAACCTAGTCTTGTTGCTTTCCTTCTTCAGTTTCTTCATCCCAGATATTGGGATTTGATAAAACCCCAATCCATCCGCTCCGAATCCACATAAATTGGTAATAGGTCGCGGAATCAACGTCAAAGGACACTTATTGGCCAGATGGTCATTGCCCTCACAAACATCACATAATAAACTGACTTTGCAATTGGCAATTCCATGCCCCTTCCCTTTGCATCGAAAGCACACCATACGAGAAACATCAGCAGCATACCTATTGACAACTCAGATATTACCGCTCCGCCACGCCCCGCCTTCTCTCGCGCCATCGGTCCTCCCATCGCCCATCGATAGGCGCTCAGAATCGACGCTGATCAATGAGAGAAGCATTGCATCCAGAACCAACGACCGGGAAATCACCACATCCTCCAAAGGGACCTCCAGTCCCCGCCGCCGATCGCTAGCACCGCCAAGGATGAGAACCGGCCAGATCCACCTCGCCTCGACTCGCCCACCGCCCACCAATGTAAACATTGCCTCAGACATGTCCTCCTCTCAAACCATGCACCCCATAGTTTTGCATTTGCCTTCCATTGTACGCACCACAGCCGTGCCCTGCAGCCAAACGTCTCACCACCTGACCGCCCACACCAGCGCCTCCAACTCCCACAGCTTGCTGTCCTCCGAACCCTTCAGCAATGCCCATCCCAACTTCACGGTTGCTATCACCACCACGACAGAACCGCCGCCGCCACCACGAGCTCTTCCCTACCACCATGCCGATCGATCGCCTGCATCTCCCAAGAACTTAACGCCGACCACCGGAAGTTGGTTGAGAGACTTTATGTGATCCGCCGCCAGAAGATGGTTCTCGTCTCTGTCTATCCCAACTTCTACCAAGGAGATTACGCAGCCAGGGTAAACCTCTCCTGCGTGATGTTTCTGGGTTAGCTGCCACCCCAACCTTAGTTGCTAGGCTCGGCCCACTAACCACAGCTTCAACCAAGACTTTAGCACCCAACAAAATCGGCAAGTCCTCCACAGAATTTGAATTAGCATCAACCGAGACTTTAGCACCCAACAAACTCGGCAAGTCCTCCATAGAATTTGAATTTTGAGCAGCCACCAAATCAGGCAACAAACTCAGCCAATCACCTGGCACCTGCGAAATTATACCCGACTCCACCAATGGCGCAACTCCAACTTTACGGCAGCACCTTGGCCTGAACTGCGGACCTCGGTGAGCACGATCTATGGCGTCACCTACCGTCATTGGAGGTGACTGGCGAGGCGGCGGCAATGTCCCCATCCAGGGTCATCTTCCACCCTCTCCCTTCTTACTCTGGCCTGGAATAATCCCCACCGCAAGAAGCTCTGTTGTCGAATATCCCGCAGCAATGGCATCTCCAAAAACTAGATCATTTGCAATCTGCGAGGATGACTCCCCAATGTCCCCCTTACCTCCAACCTGCAAAGATCTTCGAAAACCAGAAGAGTTAGACGATCCATTACCTTGATGGGATTTCGAGACGCAATCGTCAACAAGTGAAGACCGTTGGCCAGCCTTCGCTTCAACCTCCACTTCTGCCAATATAATATCTTCCTCATCGGAAGAATCATCTTCTTGTAACCGCCAAAATCTTGATCCAATTGTGGCGCTGACTACACGATGAACCTTCGAGAACAGAACACGGATCTCTCCAGCTTTGGCACCACCACTGGAGCCGGCCTCATCCATCCGGCGCTCTGACAGACTACTCAAAGCTGATCATCGATAGCTTTGTAGACAACTCCAGAATCGTTTATATTTGTATCCCACCTAGAGCATCTCCAATAGTATATTTATTGTCGTCTCTTAGCTATGTCACGTCAATAAAATCCTACGCAAGGTGAGAGAGGAGAGAGAGAGAGAGCAGGTCGCCTCTTCTCGAAGAGACCTGTCAGGCACACGAAACAAGACATGATATATTAATCTACTCTAGTTGACATGTATGCCCGTTTCAAAGAAAAATTATAAAATATAAATGTTGGAGAGTGTGCTAAAGACTATCTATTAGAGATGTTGTCTCCAAAGATGATGTAGCATATATTAGAGACAATGTTATCTCTAACTATTGGAGATGTCCTTAGTCTCACGGTGTTAGAGCTTCAGGAGTCAAGTCAACTGTGGTGTCTGGAGCAATGCTTTCACAAGATTATCGGTTGATGGTGAAGCCATGGTCCAAGTAAACTATCGTTAACCATTCAACTAAACATTTTTGCAAATTCATAACCCCCACTTTCCTGTAATTAACCTGGGCCTGCCAAAAATAACAGATTACCACAACGAGTATTGAGTTTATAGCACCACCAATTCACCCAAAAGCTTTAAAATCACTCACCACTCTTCTCTTAAGCCTGAAGTCAACCGCAACCGTAGGATATACATAGGAGAAGGCAAAGCTAATTCTCAGCAGCTACTTGTAAGGCGGATCATTGTCTTCGATCCTACGCGTGTAGGTGTAATAGTCCATGCTTGGCGGTTTTCTTTCTTGACAGTTTGGCCTGCACTCTCTGTGGTCATTCACCGAGGATACTGGAAAAAAAAGTTCAGTCAACATGTCAACAATGCCGCTGGTGAAGTCGTTGTCCAAGCATAAATGCTTTGACCATGGTGCCAACCGTGTTTATCTAGTCAAGTTAGCTTCCATGTGCCTAGTACATATCTAGGGTAGCTAAAGAAACATCACAAAGAAGCAAGGAGCGAGAACATTGAAGTGCACATCGTGCTCTCAAACCTGCGACCTCACAAATATAGTTCCTGCATAGGAGAAGTCATAACCTTTTTCTTTCAGATGAGTTGCTACTTCTCATGGCGATGCTTGTTCCTGGTTTGGATTTCTTTTGGCAGCTTCATGGAGGAGAGGACGGCCATAATGCGTATCAGGACTCCGAGGTGCCTAATTCGTGGGGACGGAGTGATAACTGCTGCTCGTGGGAAAGGATCAGATGCAACAATAGCACACGACGAATATCGCATCTCGATCTTTCCTCTATCTACCAATCAATCCTTATCATTGAAGGTGCATGCTGGAATCTGAGCTTGACGATCTTTTCTTCATTTCACGAGCTTTAGCTACTCGATCTTTCTTCGAGTGGTGTTTGTCCACAAAATTTTGAGGGTATGTAACTCCCGTTCCATGCATGTGACTATTTTCTCTCTCCCAATACTTTGATAAAAAAGCAGCTTATTCAAAACAGAAAACTCATCAGTCTTCAAGGATTAAGTAAGCTCTAGTATCTCAACCTTAGTTTCAACAGTATGGGGAGTATCCCGGGATCTCTCAGCAATCTGGTTTCTCTAGAAGTCATAAATCTTGATGGAAACTACATAAGTGGTGCACCTCACGATACAGGTACTGAAACGAATATAGCTTATTTCTTTTCTGTTTGTGCTATTTGTATTTACTATAAACAGCATGTATACATGGCAGCTTTTAGAAATCTCGTGAACCTACGGGAATTGCATTTGAGATACAATCAATTGAGTGGCAACCTCCCAGCATCCCTATTTGCACTTCCACGTCTTGAATACTTGGACCTTTCAGAAAACCTCTTCCGAGGGCATATACCCATAAACTCATATTGGAATTGTTCGTCATCGCGGGAATTGCATTTGGGATCCAATCAATTAAGTGGCAACCTCCCAGCATCCTTATTTGCACTTCCACGTCTTGAATACTTGGACCTTTCAGAAAACCACTTCGTAGGGCATATACCCATAAACTCATACTGGAATTATTCGTCATTGCGGAATTGCATTTGAGATCCAATAATTTGAGTGGCAACCTCCCAGCATCCTTATTTGCACTTCCACGTCTTGAATACTTGGACCTTTCAGAAAAACTTTTCCTAGGGCATATACCCATAAACTCATATTGGAATTGTTCGTCATTGCGGGAATTGCATTTGAGATCCAATAATTTGAGTGGCAACCTCCCAGCATCCTTATTTGCACTTCCACGTCTTGAATACTTGGACCTTTCAGAAAAACTTTTCCTAGGGCATATACCCATAAACTCATATTGGAATTGTTCGTCATTGCGGGAATTGCATTTGAGCTCCAATTAATTGAGTGGCAACCTCCCAGCATCCTTATTTGCACTTCCACGTCTTGAACACTTGGACCTTTCAGAAAACCTCTTCCTAGGGCATATACCCATAAACTCGTATTGGAATTGTTCGTCATTGCTTCAGGCTCTCAATTTATCTGAAAACAACCTAAGCGGTAAAATTGATTTCTTCTGGCTGAGAAACTACACCGAGCTACAAAACATAGACCGTCCAAGCAATGCTAATTTGGTTGTTCGTGAATTTCCTGGATGGGTACCTCCATTTCAATTGAAAAGACTAATGCTCTCTGGTCAGTAACCTTGATAAGAGCATCATTAAAGGACCACATTTCCTACACACACAAATCATCTACAAATTCTTGATTTGTCCAATAATTACTTGTCGAATCATACCTCATTGGTTGTTTACAAATGATGCGCACTTGTTTACTCGACCTTGGAAATAACTTGCTAGTTGGATCATTAGATCGATATGGCAACACCAATCTAATCTCGAAGTGGTGAACATATCTATGAACCATGTCGAAGACAATTTGCCACCAATATCGCCAAGGTGTTTCCCAAACCGGGATTCTTGATGTTTCTCATAATGTTATATCGGAGTTATACCACCATCACCGTAGCATTGGCAAGATGGAAATTATGGAGCTATCAAATAACAATTTTACAGAGAAGTGCCACTTGCTTGTTCACAGATCGCTCATTGATTGGCACATCGACACTCTCCGATAACAATCTTGGTGGTCCGATACTTGGTGGAGCTAGTAACTTGTCTTCGCTGTTGGCAATATACCTTGACACCAACAAATTTGAAGGGACTCTCCCCAGAAATCTGTCGGGTACTGTACAACTCATGGATCTACATGATAACAAGATGTCCGGAGAACTTGACACTTCATTTTGGAATCTTCCCTTACTGAAAGCTTTGAACCTTGCTAGCAATAGTTTAACTGGTCAAATTCGTCCCGAAATTTGTAAATTAACAAGCTGTTAGCATGTTAGATCTATCGGATAACAGCTTTTGCGAGGGCTGTCCGATCTGCGGCACTACATTACCACTCTATTTTCTCGAACATGTCTCGAAATTTCTGGTAGCTCCCGAATGCCTTTTTCAATAGCTCCTACATTATAGCTTTGGATCTCGGCTATAATCAGTTCACAGCAACCTTGCATGGACACAATATCTTTCTGAAATTAGTCTACTTTTGTTAGGCAGGAATAAGTTCGAGGGGCAGATCTATTCAAGCCTGTGTCATCTCCAGTACGTGAGTATAATTGACTTCTCACAAAACAAACTTTCGGGTTCCATATATACCACCATGTATTGGTGACATTCCGTTTGAACATCGTGGAGACTACCTATCTTTTTGGCCCTCAATCGGCGTTGGTTCCTTTCGAGAGTTGTTGGATGGTATGGACTTGTATGCTTCAGGTTCCCCATATGACATTCACTATGACCTACAAGGCTTTACCTTCGCTACAAAGGGGAATCTTTACACATATGGGCGCAATTTCTTCAATATGATGTCTGGTATCGACTTATCTGCAAACATGCTGTCAGGTGAGATTCCATGGGAGCTAGGAAATTTGAGTCATATCAAGTCCCTCAATTTGTCCGACAATTTATTTACGGGCCCAATTCCTGCAACCTTGGCAAACATGAGCGAGATTGAAAGCTTGGACCTGTCCCACAATAGGCTGAATGGGCCAATACCATGGCAGTTAACTCGGCTATCATCATTAGAGGTGTTCTCTGTGGCATACAACAACTCGTCAGATGTGTACCGCATACGTCGATTTAGGCACATTTGATATGGACGATTACAAAGGAACAACAACCTTCACATGGCATTACCGGGAAGTAGATCATGCAATTCCAGTTCCGGTCCTATGACATCGAGCGATAGGGTGGGAGAGGTGTCCAATGACTCAGACCCTATCCTCGTCGTGGTCAGTGTCGTCTCGTTCGTATTGACATTTTGGGCCACTGTCGCATTCTTATTTTGCCATTCCTTTGGACAGCGTGTAATACTCAAACTGTAATTCGTCGAAAGAAACATATGAGCTGGTGAACAGTTATTTGTAAAGGGAAAAAGGCACAGAGCCTATTGAATTTTCATTCCGATTCGGTTGTCAAAATGCCCCACTTGATGACACTTACAGCAAGTAATTCCGGCTACTAGAGAGGCCTTTGAAGGCGGTTTGCTACTGCCAGTGATGCGGCGCTGACCAGAGGCAGCTGAGCGAGTAGACTTGGCAAAGGTCCTGGAAGGTCCAGGAGATCCTTGGCACCTATATTGGTACTGCACAAAGGTTTTGGCACGCTGAGGAGGTCTTTGCTGCGTGCTGGAGGGTGACACCTTCCTTTTGTAGGACTCAGAGAGCTCCTTGCGGCTTTCTTCAATAAGCATTGCCTTGTTTACCATATGTTGGAAATCAGGGTAATTATTACCAACAACCTGAACTTTTAGACTAGGATGAAGTCCTCGCTTAAAATGCTTCTGACGGGCATCATCTGTGGCAACATCTTCTTGAGCATAGTGTGACAACTGAGTGAATTTGGTGAGGTACTCACTCACAGTCATGCTGCCCTGCTTAAGGTCTCGAAATTCATTTTTTCTTCATCTCCACTTTGCCATTAGGAACATGGGAATGACGAAAAGCTGCCAAAAATTCTGCCCAAGTGATCCTCTGGGAGTCCACATGGGAGGCACAAAATGTGTCCCACCATTTAGCTGTAGTACCTTCCAACTGACGTGATGCAAACAAGACTTTCTCTCTGTCATCACAGCGGGCAATTTCAAGTTTCTTCTCAGTTGATCTTAACCAATCATCTGCATCAAGTGGTTCAGAGGAGCTTGAAAAGGTGGTTGGGCGAGTCTTCATGAACTCAGACAACCTTGATTGAGGATGAATAGAAGGTGGAGGAGGCACAACTGCTGCTTGACTATTTTGGCTCATCATAGCAAGCAAAGCATTGGTGGTCTGACTTTGCTGGGCCATCATTTGATTCATATTTTGCATTATGAAACTCATCATTTGTGCTTGGGCTGCCATAAACTGCCCAAAACCTAGGTCTAACACTGCCACTGGAGGAGAGGGTGGTGGAGGCAACTACTTTGAAGGCTCATTCTGACTTGATGATTGCCGAGTTTGAACCATGTGCACAAAACTTCTAGGTTTAACAGATAAGAAGGAAAGCATAAAAGATAAGAGGGAATAGCACAAAGATAAGTTAGAGCAAGGGGAAGAAAGATAGATTAACCTATTAGGGGTGACTTGGTTAAACCCGAAAAGCCAAAAAGGCCAGAAGACCCAAAAGAGGCAATAAAACAACAACCAGAGGTCCTAAAGACCAAGCTAAGAGAGACATAGGCAAAAAGGACCACTATCAACCTAAGCTTACAAAATCGGCCCTTTGGAGGGTACAGAGGCAAGGAGGTCAAGTTAAACTTGAAAACAAAGTTCTAGAGGAGGTAAGATCACAAGACTAAAGAAAAGATAAGAAGAGATTAAGACAAGGTAAGAACAGCACAGAATCAGAACAAGGAAAGAACCACTAAACAAGTTTTAAAGTTGGTTTGATTTAGAAAATAGTTTTTGAACCAAAACTAAAACGACCTTTCTACCTATGGCCACGTCCTACAGCCGACCCAGGCTCTGATACCACCTTTGTGAGGACCACTTCTCAGGTTATGCACGGGAGTCCAGGAGGACCAATTTCTATTTATTTATTTATTTATTTATTTTACAACTGGTACTACCGTGACAAGGGCAGCGGTAGTACCTCACCACAACCGGCACTACCGCGACAAGAAGGGCTGCAGTAGCACCGCACGGCAAACCTGAGGGGAGGTCCAACAGGGACTCACAGGAAAATCCCGTAGGACCACCTGGAGCTCCTGCCTCTGTGCACCGAGCTAGTCCCAGGACACCAGATGCTAGCTTGCAAAGAATCACTTCGGTATGATCACAACCACAAGATCAAGACAAGAGATGAAGCAGACAAATTAAACTTAGTATTAAACAGGACCTTATGGTCCAAGCTTGTTTACCGAAGGTTTGCCACTTGGGCTTACAAACTGACAACAAAAGAACCTTGGCAGCCGAAACACCAAAACGCATAGATGCCAACCGGCAAGCCCACAGGCTGTCGAGTGGAGGACGTCCTAGGCAGCGGGGTCATCAAAGAAATCCTCTTCGAAGAGGTCTGAGCTTCCTTGCACTTGGTCATCTTCATACACTGCTTTGACACAAAGCTTAGAGCCATGAGTACTTTGAATGTACTAAGCAAATCGTAGGAGAACATTTATGCAATTAATAATCATGCAAAGGCTTACCAATGGAGAGCTGTATGGTTAGTTGCACAAAGCAAAATTTGACAGTAAATAACATAATAGATTGCAAGGCAACAAGTTAAAACAATATTACATAAATACTTTTGCTTGAAAAGAAGGGAGTGAGCACCAACTCACATCCAAACCACTTGGGGGAGGTCTAGTTGCACCCACAGCCAGGACCTCTCCTAAGGCCTCTTTAGAGCACCAACTCTAGAGCTCAAACCCAGCACCTAGACCACATCTCGAGCCAACCATGACCCCTCTAAAGCCGGCCAAGGTCTCTTCGAGGCAAAGCCACGGCCTCTCGCAGAAGTGTCCAGGCAACACAGATTTCACAAAAGCTACCCCTTGCACCATTTTCACTGGGCATTGTCCATAACCAAGGACTTGGCTATTCGAATAGATTTTACACTCTGCAGAGGTGTACAACTTTACCTACAATCCACGACCTCTCTAGCGGGACGGGTTCCGAAAAGACCCTTGCTCACTTCCGAAGGTGAGCAGTCTAGAGAGCGCGGCAAGGCCTTTACAAAGCTTTGAACTGACTCAGAGCTGCTCGCTAAGGTTTCAGATTCCCCGCGGATTATCGGTGCCCCTCTTGCGCCCGGCGCCACGCCACGTACAATAGAACCGAGCCAGCTCATTGCTAATTATCTAGCCCCGACCAGCCCCATAAAGTGATCTTGTGGTTGAACTGATTGACCCAGATCAATAGATCACAAAGTTAAGTCCTTAGTTGTGCTCAGGCAAGACTTCCACAATCCCGTGTGCAATGCACCCACTTCTCACTCCCTGCCTTCTTGCCCAAGCAAAACCAATTTGGTGATTAACCCTGCCCAAAGACCACCCAGCCTTGGCACACAAATTTTAAACAAAGTGGCCTCACACCATAGTCAACACAACATACGGCATCCTGCCATAGCTGCTTAACAGTGGCACCGACCACAGATTCCATAGATCCTTATTCAAGATTATTAATTGATGAAGCAGGATTCACCAGACCCTCGGTTCTACAGCAAGGCTAAGCATAATCTTACGGTCCCATGTTGGCAATATCAAGCAATACCAACTAAAATACCCAACCTAGGGTTTCCAAAGGGAGTATGTCAACATGTCCAGCAACAAGTCCAAAGGAGGCATAATATCAAGTGAGGAAGAGTAGCTGCTACCCAAACATTTTCATATAAAAGTAGCCACGCATGATAAAGTAAAACAAAATATATTTGAAAGACTAGGCTCAATATGATCAAGGGCTGTGACTTGCCTTCGTCAAGCAGTGGTGAATCTTCTGTAGAAGGTACTGGGTCTAAGAGCTCCTCCTCCAACGCAGGATCTACACGATCGCCAAACCAAAAATAAGCAATTGACACTAGGCAAAAGAACTTAAAGACTCAAAAGAACCTAAGCAAAACTTCAACCAAAAGAAGCAAATAAACCAGGAGCACAGCTCAGCTTCAGAGAGCTCTAGGGGAGGACATGAGCACGGAGAACCCAGGCAAAGAAGTTAGAAATGAGCCAAAGGTGACAAAGGAAGGCTTGCCTAGGCTATTTATAGCCAGGGCTGGCGAAGGGCATAGAGAGGAGCTCAGCAAAACGTGTCAATGATCGGGGGTGGCCTGGACAAGGCTCGGACAAAGTATGTCCTAAAAGAATAAAACAAAGTACCTCAGAGGTGATGGCATTTAATGTGATCCAACATGCATTAAATGTGCCCAAAGTTTTGAGGCGGCAAGAATGACAAAAGGCGGGGGAGGCTGACCAGTGGGGCCGGTCAATAGGGTGCACCACCAGTCAAAGAGGTGGTCCCCACCACAAGGGTGGCCTTCGCAAAAGACCAGGGGGAGGTCTTGTGGACAGGAGGTCCAAAGGCACTAGGAGGTCTTGGACAAGGGGTCCAAAGACTCGAAGGGGAGGTCTTGGACAAGAGGTCCAAGGACTCGAAGAAGTCCGAAAGATGGACACGATATCGCCGGCGGCGGTAGCACCGTGTTCAAGAAGAGGTACGACCGGACAACGGTAGTTCCGGGTTTATGATGCGATACAACCGCAAGCTGGAAAAGGCCTTGACGGCTGAGACCAACAAAGGAGAGGTCTTAACGGCTTAGATTCTCAAAAGGGAGATCTTAAACGGCTAATCAATTCAAGGGGAGGTCCTGATGGTTAGATCTCCAAAAGGGAGGTCCTACGGTCAAGATCAAAAGGGCAAGGAGGTCCTGACTGTTAGATCTCCAAAAGGGAGGTCCTACGGTCAAGATCAAAAGGGCAAGGAGGTCCCAATGGTTAGATCTCCAAAAGGGAGGTCCTACGGTCAAGATCTCAAAAGGAAGGACCTTAATGGTCAAGATCAAGGAGGGCAAAGGAGTCCCGCGAAGGCAGAAAGACGCGGGGAACACCAGGGCTGTCAGATCTTGATTGGATGGAGCAAGGCAGATGGGCCGTTCGGACCAAGCGAACGAGCCATCTCAGCCAAGCCGTCCGATGCAGATCAGAGGGCTAAAAGGAAAAGGGATGTTCGGACCATCCGAACGCTCCAACAAGATTGGGCCGTCCGATAAGCATCAAACGGTCCTAGGGCAAGGAAGGCAAAACTCAGACGGTACGACCGCATGAGCCAGCGATAAGTCCAAATGCTAGGGAGGTCTAGACCTAAAGAGGTCCGGGCCTTCCGATCCAAACGAAGAGGAGGTCTGGATCATTAGATCAAACCACGGAGAGGTCTGGACCCTTGGATCAAACAGGGGAGGGATCTGGATGGTTAAGATCTCAAAAGAGGAGGTCCTAACGGCCAGATCTAAACAAGGGGGAGGTATGAGCGGCTAAGATCTCCAAAGGGGAGGTCCTAACGGCCAGATCTGAACAAGGGGAGGTCTGTGCGGTTAAGATCTCCAGAGAGGAGGTCCTAACGGCCAGATCTGAACAAGGGGAGGTCTGTGCGGTTAAGATCTCTAGAGAGGAGGTCCTAACGGCCAGATCTGAACAAAGGGAGGTCTGTGCGGTTAAGATCTCCAGAGAGGAGGTCCTAACGGCCAGATCTGAACAAGGGGAGGTCTGTGCGGTTAAGATCTCTAGAGAGAAAGTCCTAACGGCCAGATCTAAACAAGGGGAGGTCTGTGCGGTTAAAAAGGGAGGTCCTAACGGCCAAGGAGGTCCTGAGGGTTAGATCTCTCAAATGAGATCCCAACGGTCAAGATCAAAGCAAAGGAGAGGTCCGCGAAAACAAGGATACGTGGGGAAAGCTAGGGCCGTTAGATCAAGATCGAACGGGGCCAAGCAAAGGGGCCGTTCGGACCGAGCGGAGGCCTCACCAGATTAGGGCCATCCGATACGGATCGGATGGCTCCAAAGGAGGGAGACGTTCGGACCGCCCGAACGCACCCTCAAGATCAGGTCGTCCAAAAGCATCAACGGTCCTGAGGCGAGGAAGGTTAAACCCTAGCGGTACGACCGCAAAACAACAGCGATAGGTCCGCAAGGACACGAGGGAGGTCTTCAAGGAGTCAAGGGAGGTCCTTTGGACTCTGAGGCGGTCCAATGGGCAAGAGAGGTCAAAAAGGCTCAAAGGAGGTCTTAGCAAAGGCGGTAGTTCCGGCACTACCACAGTGGTACAACCGGAGGTCGGAAGTACCGAAACGAAGAAGGTAAAACCAGAGTAGAGTGCCGCAACTCGAACGGACGATACGACCGCTAGAGGGATGGTGGTAGTACCGCAACCCAAACTGAACCACCCTTGAGGGAGGTCTAGAGGAAGTTAAACAAAGCCAAACTCGGCTTTGAGGAATCAAAGGGGTTTTGAAACACAAACCCGAGCTTGATCCTCAGTAGGAGGTCCCAAAACAAGGGAAGGTCTAAACGAAGGATGAGATTTAAACAGAGAGGGAGGTTTTAATCTCAAAGAGATTCAAACCAACAAAGGTGGTTCAAAGAGAAAGGTTAAACCAAGAGGCACACAGAGAAGCTTAGAAGGAAACCAAACCAAGAAACACCAAAGAACAACGAAGAGCCCCAACCAGCAGAGAACACCAACAAGGGACTTAGTTCAGGTTTGGTTAGGTCAAGTTAAACTCTCCAAATTCCAAAATACCAAGTTAAGCTTGAACAGGCAAACAAACCAAAAGGTTCCTTTTGATTTTGAAAACTGGCAAGAACTCTAGAATAAACGGGACGTTATAAACCTTCACCCCTTAAGGGAATCTCGACCCCGAGATTCAGGTTTAGCTAGAGAATAGGTGGGGAAACTCCTTCTTGAGGTCCTCTTCATGTTCCCAAGTCGCTTCTGCTGCAGTGTGGTTGCTCCATTGCACTTTGCAAAGCTTGATGGTCTTGTTCCTTGTGACTCTTTCTGACGCGTCCAAGATCTTGATCGGTTGCTCTTTGTAAGTGAGGTCTTCTTGGAGATCGTACGGCTTCTAGAGGCATTTGGTCTTCTGGCACTCTCAAACATTTCTTCAATTGTGACACATGAAATACATCATGCACTCCAGCAAGCTGAGGAGGGAGGTCTATCTTGTAGGCCACTTCACCCCTTCGGGCAAGAATTGGAAAAGGTCCAATGAACCTTGGAGCTAGCTTCCCACTGACTCTAAACCACTACATACCCTTGAGAGTCGACACTTTGAGGTACACTTGATCTCCAGGGGCGAAAGCTAGATCTCGGCGCCTATTGTCTGCATAGCTCTTCTACCTTGTTTGAGCAGTCTTCAACTTTTCTCTTATTGACTTCACTTGGTCTTCAGCTTCTTTCAAAAGATCTGGTCCAAGAACCTATCCTTCGCCATTCTCTGCCCAGTACAAGGGTGTTCTACACTTTCTTCCATATAGAGCTTCAAAAGGAGACATTTGGAGGCTTGCTTGGTAGCTATTATTGTAGGAGAATTCAGCATATGGCAGCATTCGATCCCAACTAGCTTGCTTTTCTAGGGCACAAGCCCACAGCATGTCTTCAAGTACTTGGTTAACTCTCTCAGTTTGGCCATTAGTTTGTGGGTGATAGGCTGTGCTAAAATTGAGGTTTGTGCCTAAGGCATCATGTAGCTTTTGCCAAAACTTGGAGCTGAACTGAGATCCCCTGTCTGATACTATTTTCTTTGGGACACCATGCAAACACACTACCTTTGCCATGTAGATCTCTGCCAATTTGTCTCCAGAATAAGTGGTCTTCACTGGAATAAAATGGGCCATTTTGGTTAGCCGATCCACAATGACCCAAATGGAGTCAAAACCAGCTTGAGTTTGGGGTAGACTAGTTATAAAGTCCATCCTAACCTCTTCCCATTTCCACTCGGATATGGGCAAAGGTACCAAAAGACCTCCAAGTCTTTGGTGCACGGCCTTGACCTTTTGACAAGTATCACATTTGGCCACATATTCTGCAATTTCTTTCTTCATACTAGGCCACCAATACATCTCCTTGATGTCTTGATACATCTTTGTAGCTCCAGGGTGAATGGAATATAATGCTTCATGGGCTTCTTTGAGCAGCACCTTCTTGAGCTCTATGTTATTTGGCACATAGAGCCTTTTGGCAAACCATACAGCTCCTTGCTCATCTTCAGAAAACCTTAAAGATTTCCCTTTCCTCATGTTGGACTTGATTTCTTGAATGCCAGCATCTTCAACTTGAGCTGCTCTGATCTGATTTTGCAAGGTAGGTTGCACTTCAAGGGCTGCTAAAGATCCTTCTTCAACTAGTTCAAGTATGAGTTTTTGAAATCCTTCATGCAAAGTGGGCTGGTTTTCTCTGACCATTAGTGTGCTGCTATAGACTTTCCTACTCAGAGCATCAGCCACTATATTGGCTTTACCAGGGTGATAATGAATTCCCAAATTATAGTCCTTAATTAGTTCTAACCACCTTCTTTGCCTCATGTTCAAATCAGCTTGAGTAAATATATACTTTAGACTCTTGTGATCTGTGTAGACTTTACATCTATTTCTAATGAGATAGTGGGGCCAAATCTTCAAAGCATGCACTACTGCAGCCAGTTTTAGGTCATGAGTAGGATAATTTGCTTCATGGGGCCTCAATTATCGTGAGGCATAGGTTACCACTCTTCTTTCTTGCATTAAGACACAGCCAAGTCCTTGCTTTAATGCATCACAATAGACTTCAAAGTCCTTTCTAACATCTGGCAAAACCAAAACTGGGGCAGAGGTCAACCTTTTCTTGAGCTCTTGAAAACTTTGCTCATAATCAGGGGTCCATGAGAACTTCTTCTCTTTCTTCAATAGCTGGGTTAGAGGTCTTGCAATCCGAGAAAAACCTTCAATAAACCTCCTATAATACCCTGCCATACCAAGGAAGCTTCGAACTTAGGGCACTGATGTAGGGGACTCCCAATCAAGCACATCTTGAACCCTGCTAGGGTTGACAGAGATTCCTTTTTCAGACAACACATGGCCTAAAAAGACCACCTCCTTCAACCAGAACTCACACTTGTTAAACTTAGCAAAGAGCTGATGGGCTCTAAGCTTCTCCAAAACCAAAAAGAGGTGCCTTGCATGCTCTTCTTCACTTCGGGAATAGACAAGGATGTCATTAATGAAGACAATGACAAACTTGTCAAGGTACTCCATAAACACTCTGTTCATTAAACTCATGAAATAAGCAAGGGCATTGGTCAACCCAAAGGACATAACAGTGAACTCAAACAGCCCATATCTAGTTGAAAAAGCGGTCTTTGGAATATCTTCTTTGCGAATCTTGAGTTGGTGGTACCCTAACCTCAAATCTATCTTTGAGAACACTGCAGCTCCCTTTAATTGATCAAATAAATCATCGATTCTAGGTAGTGGATACTTGTTTTTGATGGTGACATCATTTAGAGCTCGGTAGTCTACACACATTCTTTGAGTTCCATCCTTCTTGGGCACAAATATCACTGGAGCTCCCCAAGGTGAGGAGCTGGGTCTAATAAAACCTTTATTCAACATAACTTCAATCTGTTTCTTCAATTCCACCTAGTCATCAATATGCAACCTATAGGGTCTTTTGGAGATAGGGGAGGTTGCTGGGATGTAACATCCCAAATGTATAATCAGGGTTTGTTTCAAATGTAATTAAATGTGTAGAAATTAAAACTTTTTCTCACATGTAATTATTGTCCAAGATTTGTGTAATCCAAAAACACAAAGTCCTTGTTGACCAAAAGTCAAGTTCCTTATTCCATTTGTCACCACTCTTGTGCCAAACATTTGGAAAATAATTTTCCTTGGTCCTAAAGTTGATGTGGGACCCCTCTGAAAAATATCACAAGTTGTAAAACTTGTTTGATAAATTTTGGAGGTAAAACAATCCTTTGAACAACCTTAATGAATTTCCTGAGAAAAATGCATTGTATAAAAACCTCTGGAAAATTTATGTGCGGTTAATCTTACCATCCGCAAGCTCCAGTTAAAATTTCATAAATTTTGGAGTTGATTTGCTATCCCAAATAATTCTGCAAAGTCTCAGCTGTTAAAATTAAATTCAAAAACATACCATGTTCCTTGGGCTAGCCGCTTTGCAAGGCTGGTCCAGTCCAACCATTTCTGTACCTCAATAGACCTCCTTTTCCACCTTGATGAGGTCACAGCCGTTGGATTTACATCCAACCGTCGCGACCTCCTCCTCCCAACAAGCGCAGCCAGGTCCTCCCCACCCACTTGAGGTCACAGCCCTTGGATCAACGATCCATGGCCATGACCTCTCCTCGCGCTCAAACCACCCAGACCTCCCTTTGCACTCACTTGAGGTCGTAGCCGTTGGATTCAATCCTAAGGCCACGACCTCCTCTGCAAACCACCACCGCGAGGACCTCCCACCTTGTTGAGGTCGTGAGCCGTTGGATCGATCCAACGACCCGACCTCCCTCAAAATCTAGCGACTGACCCCCCCCATCCTTGTGAGGTCAAAGCCCTTCGATCTAAATCTAAGGGCCAGGACCTCCCTTGTGCGTTGCGCAAGCCCAGGACCTCCCTATTTGTTATGTGCCCTTGGATTTAAATCCAAAGGCCATGACCTCCACATCTTGGGCTGTAGCGTGCGCAAACGTTAAGTCCTCCAGGAGGTCCGCACCGTTGGATGTAGATCCAGCGTCTTGGACCTCCTAATCCCATTTTCCTCGTGTGCATCCGCGTTAAGGAAATCGTGAGGCCATGACCTCCCCTTTCCAAATCGTGTGGCTGGGACCTCCTCCTAGTCACTTAAAACATAACGGTTCAAACATAAAATCCGAGGGCCAAGACCTCCCCATCCACTTAATCCAACGGTGGATGTGAGGTCCTGTTCTTCTCCTACCTTGGGCGTGCGTGCGAGCCATGGCAGTGGCCAAAGTCAGAGCATGTCTTGTCCCAACGGCTCTTGCAGGCCCGCATTAAATGCGTGTCAGCTCTTGCCGCACCCTAGGCCATGCCCTGTCCTAACCTACTCTGTCCCATCCATCTTGTCCAAGTCCAGGACCTCCCGTGGACCTCCCCTGGGCTAAGCTCACCATGAGCTTAACCCGTGGTCCATGACCTCTTTTGCCCTAGCTTTATAACCCCCCACTGTTGCCCTTGGCTTCTTTTTCACACCATGAGCTTGGCCTGGCCTGTGCTTGGCTGAGCTTCTCTTCCACTGACCTCCCCTCTTGGCCGTCATTGTTGAAGACCTTGGAGCTCCTCGGTGGCACCATTGTTCCAGTGGCTCCCTCATCAACCTTTTTCTCGTTTTGTGCTCCCCCTTGCCTTCTGGTGTTAACCCTAACCTTGTTTAGGTTGACATTTTCAGAGGAGGCCTCACTGGGAGTTGGAGCTGGAGCTTTGGCCGTGGAGCAACCCCATCTTCTCCAACTCCGGTCATCACCTTCCTCGACCTCCTCAACACCTCGGGACATCCAGGTAAGCCTCAAGTAATCCCTAGATGCTTGGGCACATGCTGGATGGACCGCTGCGGAGCTTTACATCTTTGTTGCATTTTCGGCCGTGCGTGTCAACCGTTGTCCTCTCCGGCTCGCCGGCGTTCAAAGCCGTCGCCGCCGTCGAGGTGGTCGATGTGTGCGCAACACTATTGCGCTGCGTTGCTGGTGTCCTTGGTGGGCGCGGTGAAGCCCTCATCGCCGGCGACAAGCCGTGGGACGTCCTGATATTTTGTCGGACGCCCCGAGCGTGCCATTGTCGGTTTAGGACAAAGATTTGGGCAGTAAATGCTCCCAATGATGGAGCATTTACTGCTGTCTTAGCGCCTGGACCTCCTTGTGCCTTGCGCGCGGACCTCCTCGTTGTCCCGCGCACATTAACCGTGTCATGGCGCGTCTTGCGCTGCGCTCTCTTTGGCGCTGATTCGGGCCGTCCAAGACCTCCTCTGTGGAGATCTTGAACGTCCAGGACCTCCCCTTGCGCAATCGTGGCCGTCCAGAACTCCCCTGGAGGTCTGTGACGTTAAGACCTCCGCGATTGGACCTCCTCGAGGTCATCTCAGCCGTTATGACCTCCCCACATTGATCTGAGCCGCTTTTGTCCTCCCTGTGTTGATCGCAGCCATTGAGGACCTCCCTCCCGCGTTGTGGCCAGATGTGCCATCAACGGCCACGACCTCCCCTCTGCTCGCGCGTACGCGCTGCTAGGAGGTCCATGACCTCTGGACTTCACGCGCGCGTGTGCATTGTTCTCCTGGGAGGTCTTGAGCCGTTAGATCTAAGATCTGAGGCTCACGTCCTCCCATGTCTTTATGGTTTTTTTTTTAGAAATTCCAGTGAACTGTTAATTTGTGAACTGAAAAAGGTATGAACTTCAAAAATGCATAACTAATTCGTTTTAAATCCAAATGTAGTGATTCAAATTGTGTTAGATCTGTTTTGACCTGGCTCCAATCTAAAAGTGATTGTGAGCCCAGTTCAGCTCCAGAACATGGTTTTGCAATTATATTTCAAACCTAACTTTATTTGTCTCATTACAAATTCATTTAACTTGTAAAATGCATAAGTAATAATCTGTAGGTTAGTTTTGAGTGAATCCAACTTTGTTGGCTCCCTCTGTTAATGCACTAAATATTAGAATAGGATTTAGGCATGTCACTGTTTTCAGAAAACTTTCTTGTGCATTATAATTTTGTTCAAGTTCTTGTTTTTGAAAAATTGTAGAAAATGCATAATAGCTCCAAATGAGGTGAACTCAATTGTGTTATTCACCTCATGAGGTGCTGGTTTTACAGTAAAAATCTCAGTATCACCAACCCTCTAGAAAATGTTGCCTAATAATTAAATTAGTGAATAGTGCAGTTTGGTATTTTTAGGGCTGAGCAGAATTGTTTTGCTCATATCTTTTGCATTGAGAATCCAAATCAATTGGTTCTTGTTGCTAAATTCCCTAAAAATCATCCTCTTGCTGCTGTAGAAATTTCAGAGCATTTGGAGTTCGTTGCTGTGCTGTCCTTGTGGTTTTCGCGTTCTTATCGTTTCCTTTAAGCTTTTTTAGGGTGCCGATTTAGTACTTTGAAACCGTGAGTGATCCTCCGCAATATATTGAGCAAAACCAGCAAGGCAAGCTATTTGATCATATCCCATTATTGTCCCATTACTTTAAAGTTTAATACTTGGTTCACTTGTATGTATGCATGCTACTTTGTGTTAAAATATCGTTAGTAATCCTATAGATGCATATTCTGTAGGTAAATATTCATTCTCTACTACTAAGCCTAGGATTATCTTGCTGCGATTTAGAGTTCGATGGATGGACTCTTATAAGCTAGTAGTTCGTTTATAATGCTTAGCAATGCTTAAATAACGGTAGAAATGGGCGGTTGTCGACATTATGTCGATAACCTTGATCACACTAAAATTTTTATTCCATTTTGTCCATCTAGTGCTTGTGCTTTGTAAATAAACAAAAATGAAAACAATATTATTGTTGACTTGGGCACAATGGATGTTGGTGTGATTCATTGGGTGTGAACGGAATGGTGCCTAGGTCCCCAAGGACCGAGTTACTTGTGTCACTAAGCCAAGCGCTCTTGCGTGCTAACCACACGAGGGGGATATGGGACCTCTCTTGACTAAGTACTTTGGGAGGTGTTAATTATGAGCTGGTCGGTGGGTGTGCTTTAATTGTGTTGTGTGTGGTGTGGGAGGGAGCATTAGCAGACCGGTTAGGCTACCTAGTGTGTCCTTATCCCCGTGGGTTGCGGCTCTTAATTAGCATCATCCATTGGAAATATCTCGTAGGACTTAGCCGTGCCGGCATACCAAAGGAAGTGTGCTAAATCATGTGGCGAAAAGGCGGTCTGATGTGTGGGTACATTGGTACACCCCTACAGGGTTAAAACTATTCAAATAGCCTCGTCCTAGGTCATGGACATGCTTGGTAAGGTCGTGCAAGAACTAGACTACAACATTTAATTAAAACTTGATGGGTTGGTATGAATGGATGTTCATGCTATTGTGGTGGCTATTGGGTTAGTCACTTCCAGGATTGTTGTTGTTACCTTTTGTTATTATGTTACTTGTCTCGTTGTTTTTGCAAAGGTAAAATGAATTGCAAAATTGCTTTGGAATCTATTTAAATATTGCAAATGAAAACTTGCTTTATGCTAAAATGAGTCCAAAGCCTCATCCACTTAAATAAAGCTTGCATGTAGCTATTTATAGTTCTGTTATACTACACGTCAGTCTTGCGAGTACATTTTTGTACTCATTTGCTTTGCTTAATAACTTTGTTGCAGAGGAGGTAGAGCCCAAAGGGCTTTACTTTTGTGAGATGTGCATGGGCTGGGAATCGAGCTAGGCGTCGTGGTTGGTTGCCTTGTGGGCTAAAGGCAAACCTTGGCTCTCTTTTGTTTATCGCCATCTTATGGCATGTTTGCTTCCGCTGTGTTACCCTTTTATTGTTGTATTTGGCGGTCGGCCTTTTATAATAACTCTATATATTGTATGTCTTTTATTCTAGTCGTGCCTTGGTTCTATGTCTTGAATGGAATTGATGCATGATTTTGTAAAGGGTGTGTATCTGCGTGCAGGAAGTATACATATCTCAAGACACTGATTATTATGTTTGTGATGCTAGGGTCAATAGATGACTAAGTATTACAAGCAATAAACCGGGTCCTCACAAAGTTGGTATCGAGCCATCTTGACCATAGAAACCCTAGCTTGACGTCCTTAGGATATTTTGAAAAACTTATTTTCAAATATCAAATGGTTTATGAAAGCTTAAGTGAAGTCTCTAATTTTATTCCTTACCTATCTTAGCTTCCTTCTCTCATCTTACTCTAATTTGAGTTTTACAAATTGTTTACCTCTCCTTCCTTCAAAGATAGTTGTTATCGTTTAACTGGTTTTTGGGGGAACTTATGAGAGGTCTAAAATTGAAGTCTTGGCTGTCTTTTGGTGAAGAATGGAGGTCTTTGGAGCTGGAATTCAAATCTTGAATTTTGGGACAGCAAGCAAGCATTTTAGGGCAGCAAGCTCAATGCTGTGATTAAGGTAGAAATGAGAGGTTAATTCAACTAAAACTTGTGGGAATGAAAGGGTAAGATGTGATACTAGTTAGCTAAGTATCTAACACTTAATTCGCTGGTTTAACCTTGCTTTTGAGTAGAATTAGAGCTAAAATAGCTTGCTGAAATTTTCTCTTCTCAACCAATTACTCGTTCATTCAATACGGGATAATTGCATAGAGAAGTTGGGCTTATTCCTTAAAGTTTTCCTTGCTGTTTTTGGAGTCTTTTAGGAGCTTTTAAAGTCCACTTACTTGCTATTTTAGCCTTCGATTAGGGTGATATTCCATTCCCCAGTCGTCAGCTTATTCGCTTTGTCCGGCTTTGTTTTTGGGGTATTAGTTGCTAACCTCTTTCCCTTTCCAACAGGATGGCAGGCCGTACTCGTAGTGGCCAAGGCCAGGCAGCTGGTCCGGACGAGGAGCTTCCTCCTCCTCCGACCATGGCCGAGGTTCTTCCAGGGATGCCACCCGTTCGTGATCTCGAGTTCATCATCGAGTTGGCTCCCGGTACCGCCCCGATTTCGAAGAGGCCTTATCGGATGCCACCGAATGAGTTGGTGGAGTTAAAGAAGCAACTTAATGAGCTTCAAGAGAAGGGTTTCATTCGCCCTAGCTCATCTCCGTGGGGTTGTCCGGCTATCTTCGTTAAGAAGAAGGACGGTACGTTGCGCATGTGCGTCGATTATCGTTCGCTTAACGAAGTGACGGTCAAGAACAAGTATCCCTTGCCCCGCATTGATGATCTCTTTGATCAGTTATCTGAAGCCCAGGTTTTCTCCAAGATTGATTTGAGAGTGGGATACCATCAAGTTCGTATTTGACCTGAGGATATTCCCAAGACGGCTTTCTCTACTCGTTATGGCTTGTATGAGTACACCGTCATATCTTTCGGCTTGACCAATGCTCCTGCCTTGTTCATGAACCTCATGAATTCGGTGTTTATGGAGTATTTGGATAAGTTTGTCGTGGTTTTCATCGATGATATTCTTATATATTCCAAGAACGATGAGGAACACGCCGAGCATCTGAAGCTTGTGTTGGGCAAACTGCGTGAGCACCAATTTGTATCTGAGTTCAAAGAAATCGCGCGTTACGGTTGAAGGAAGTGGCTTTCTTGGGCCATGTGCTTTCAGCAGGAGGCGTAGCCGTTGATCCTAGCAAGGTCAGTGATGTGCTATCCTGGAGTCAGCCCCGTTCGGTAACCGATGTGCAGAGTTTCCTCGGTTTTGCGGGATATTATCGGCGCTTTATCGAGAACTTCTCCAAGATCGCGAAGCCGATGACGGAGTTGCTCAAGAAGGACAAGAAGTTCGTGTGGTCAGCTGAGTGTGAGGAAAGTTTCCAAGTGCTCAAAAAGCGTTTGACCACCGCTCCCGTTCTCGTTCTTCCAGATATCCATCGGAGCTTCGATATCTATTGCGATGCTTCTCGGCGAGGCCTCGGTTGTGTCCTTATGCAAGAAGGCAAGGTAGTGGCCTATGCATCAAGGCAATTGAGACCTCATGAACTCAACTATCCTACCCATGACTTGGAGTTAGCTGCTGTGATTCATGCGCTTAAGATTTGGTGACATTACCTAATCGGTAATCGTTGTGAAGTGTATTCGGATCACAAAAGCTTGAAGTATTTGTTCACCCAGCCAGATCTGAACCTCAGGCAAAGGAGATGGTTGGAATTGATCAAAGATTATGATGTGGGTATTCACTACCATCCGGGCAAGGCTAATGTCGTTGCCGATGCGCTTAGTCGTAAAGCGCATTGTAATGCCTTGTCGCTCAAGGAATTTCAGCCCACCCTTATTGAGGAGTTTCAGTGCCTCAACTTGGGTTTGGTTGAGCATGGTTCCCTCGCTACCTTGGTTGTGCACCAACCTTGGTGGATCGTGTCAAAATTTGCTTTCGACAATCGGACCTGGAGTGAACAAAATCAAGGAAAGTGTCAAGAACGGAACGACCAAGTGCTTCTCGAGGATGAGCATGGTGTTGTGAGGTTCGGACAACGCCTTAATGGTTCATAAGGACATGGAGTTGCGAATTTGATTCTCCGAAGCCCATGATTCGCCTTTGTCTATTCATCACAGGGCCACAAAGATGTATCAAGATCTCCGTCAAGGATTTTGGTGGACCCGAATGAAGAGGAGATTGCGAAGTTCGTTCTTAGTGTCGGCGTGTGTTGTCATGTGAAGGCGAGCATCGGCGTCCGGTAGGATTGCTTGACCTTTGCACATTCTGAGTGGAAGTGGGATTCGATCGGAATGGATTTCATTACGGTCTACCCGTCCCCGAAGAAGAATGATGTCATTTGGGTGCGTCATCGATCGATTGACTAAGGTGGCACATTTCCTTCCGTCAAAGACCGACCTTGGGTAGGTCTTTTGGCGGAACTCTACATCGCCCGCATCGTGAGTTTGCACGGTGTGCCGAAGACGATTGTGTCGGATCGTGGATCCCTTTTCACGTCTCGTTTTGGCATAGCTTGCAAGAGGCTATGGGAACTCGTCTTGCTTTATTTCGGCATATCATCCCCAAAGCGATGGTCGGGCGAGAGAGTCAACCAAGTTTTGGAAGACATGCTTCGTGCTTGTGTTCTTTCCTATGGGAAGCATTGGGAGAAATGCTTACCATTCAGGATTTTCTTACAACAATAGCTTTCGAGCCGGTCTCGGCATGGCACCTTCGAGGCCTTATCACGGGAGAAAGTGTAGAACCCGTTGTATTGATGCGAGACCGACGAGACCTTTCTTTGGTCCGACTCGATCAATGAGGCCGAGAGTCGAGTTCAACTTATTAAGTGGCGTCTTCGCCTGCACTCAATCCGAGCAAAAGAGCTATGCGGATCGCCGACGTCGGGAGTTGCGTTTTGAGCCTAATGACTTTGTTTATCTCAAAGTCTCTCCTTTGAAGGGCCATCAACGTTTCGGCGTCAAGGGCAAGTTAGCTCCTCGGTATGTCGGTCCCTACCGCATTATCGAAAAGAAAGGATCTGTTACCTACAAGTTGGAGTTGTCTACTGCACTTGAGGGGGTACATGATGTGTTCCATGTGTCCCAGTTGAAGAAGTGCCTCCGTGTTCCAACTGAGGAAGCTCCGTTGGAAACTCTCGATGTCCAACCAGATTTGACCTATTGCGAGTACCCTGTTCGCATACTCGAAGAGGCTGAATGAAGAACTAGGAATCGTTCCATTAAGTTCCTTAAAGTTCAGTGGTCGAACCATTCCGAGGATGAAGCTACTTGGGAAAGGGAAGATCGTCTGCGTGCGGACTACCCTTCCTTCTTTTCCGAGTAAGCCAAAATCTCGGGACGAGATTTCTGTAAGGGGGGGAGATTTTGTAACATCCCAAATGTATAATCAGGGTTTGTTTCAAATGTAATTAAATGTGTAGAAATTAAAACTTTTTCTCACATGTAATTATTGTCCAAGATTTGTGTAATCCAAAAACACAAAGTCCTTGTTGACCAAAAGTCAAGTTCCTTATTCCATTTGTCACCACTCTTGTGCCAAACATTTGGAAAATAATTTTCCTTGGTCCTAAAGTTGATGTGGGACCCCTCTGAAAAATATCACAAGTTGCAAAACTTCTTTGATAAATTTTGGAGGTAAAACAATCCTTTGAACAACCTTAATGAATTTCCTGAGAAAAATGCATTGCATAAAAACCTCTGGAAAATTTATGTGAGGTTAATCTTACCATCCGCAAGCTCCAGTAAAAATTTCATAAATTTTGGAGTTGATTTGCTATCCCAAATAATTCTGCAAAGTCTCAGCTGTTAAAATTGAATTTAAAAACATACCCTGTTCCTTGGGCTAGCCGCTTTGCAAGGCTGGTCCAGCCCAACCATTTCTGTACCTCAACAGACCTCCTTTTCCACCTTGATGAGGTCGCAGCCGTTGGATTTACATCCAACCGTCGCGACCTCCTCCTCCCAACAAGCGCAGCCAGGTCCTCCCCACCCACTTGAGGTCACAGCCCTTGGATCAACGATCCATGGCCATGACCTCTCCTCGCACTCAAACCACCCAGACCTCCCTTTGCACTCACTTGAGGTCGTAGCCGTTGGATTCAATCCTAACACCACTACCTCCTCTGCAAACCACCACTCTGAGGACCTCCCACCTTGTTGAGGTCGTAGCCGTTGGATCAGATCCAACAGCCCACGACCTCCCCTCAAAATCTAGCGCATCTGACCCCCCCATCCTTGTGAGGTCAAAGCCCTTCGATCTAAATCTGAGGGCCAGGACCTCCCTTGTGCGTTGCGCAAGCCCAGGACCACCCTATTTGTTATGTGCCCTTGGATTTAAATCCAAAGGCCATGACCTCCACATCTTGGGCTGTAGCGTGCGCAAACGTTAAGTCCTCCAGGAGGTCCGCACCGTTGGATGTAGATCCAATGTCTTGGACCTCCTAATCCCATTTTCCTCGTGCGCATCCGCGTTAAAAAATCGTGAGGCCATGACCTCCCTTTCCAAATCGTGTGGCTGGGACCTCCTCCCGATCACTTAAAACATCTTGGTTCAAACATAAAATCGGAGGGCCAAGACCTCCCCACCCATAATCAATGGTGGATGTGAGGTCTGTTCTTCTCCTACCTTGGCGCGCGCATGCAGCCATGGCGATGGCCAAAGTCGAGCATGTCTTGTCCCAACGGCTCTTGCAGGCCCGCATTAAATGCGTGTCAGCTCTTGCCGCACCCTAGGCCATGCCCTGTCCTAACCTACTCTGTCCCATCCATCTTGTTCAAGTCCAGGACCTCCCATGGACCTCCCCTGGGCTAAGCTCACCATGAGCTTAACCCGTGGTCCATGACCTCTTTTGCCCTAGCTTTATAACCCCCCCACTGTTGCCCTTGGCTTCTTTTTCACACCATGAGCTTGGCCTGGCCTGTGCTTGGCTGAGCTTCTCTTCCACTGACCTCCCCTCTTGGCCGTCATTGTTGAAGACCTTGGAGCTCCTCGGTGGCACCATTGTTCCAGTGGCTCCCTCATCAACCTTTTTCTCGTTTTGTGCTCTCCCCCTTGCCTTCTGGTGTTAACCCTAACCTTGTTTAGGTTGACATTTTCAGAGGAGGCCTCACTGGGAGTTGGAGCTGGAGCTTTGCCCGTGGAGCAACCCCATCTTCTCCAACTCCGGTCATCACCTTCCTCAACCTCCTCAACACCTCGGGACATCCAGGTAAGCCTCAAGTAATCGCTAGATGCTTGTGCACATGCTGGATGGACCGCTGCGGAGCTTTACATCTTTGTTGCATTTTCGGCCGTGCGTGTCAACCGTTGTCCTCTCCGGCTCGCCGGCGTTCAAAGCCATCGCCGCCGTCGAGGGTGGTCCCAGTGTGTGCGCAACACTATTGCGCACACGTTGGTGTCCTTGGTGGGCGCCGGTGAAGCCCTCATCGCCGGCGACAAGCCGTGGGACGTCCTGATATTTTGTCGGATGCCCCGAGCGTGCCATTGTCGGTTTAGGACAAAGATTTGGGCAGTAAATGCTCCCAATGATGGAGCATTTACTGCTGTCTTAGCGCCTGGACCTCCTTGTGCCTTGCGCGCGGACCTCCTCGTTGTCCCGCGCGCATTAACTTCGTGTCCGCGCGCGTGTAAGCTCTTTGGCGCTGGATCTGGGCCGTCCAAGACCTCCTCTGTGGAGATCTTGAACGTCCAGGACCTCACCTTGCGCAATCGTGGCCGTCGGACCTCCCTGGAGGTGCAGCGGCGATAAACCTCGCGCGATTGGACCTCCTCGAGGTCATCTCAGCCGTTATGACCTCCCCGCGTTGATCTGAGCCGCTTTTGTCCTCCCTGTGTTGATCGCAGCCGTTGAGGACCTCCCTCCCGCGTTGTGGCCCGTTGGATGTGCCATCAACGGCCACGACCTCCCCTTTGCTCGCGCGTGCGCGCTGCTAGGAGGTCCATGACCTCTGGACCTCGCGCGCGCGTGTGCGTTGTTCTCCTGGGAGGTCTTGAGCCGTTAGATCTAAGATCTGAGGCTCACGTCCTCCCATGTCTTTATGGTTTTTTTTTAGAAATTCCAGTGAACTGTTAATTTGTGAACTGAAAAAGGTATGAACTTCAAAAATGCATAACTAATTCGTTTTAAATCCAAATGTAGTGATTCAAATTGTGTTAGATCTATTTTGACCTGGACTCTAATCTAAAAGTGATTGTGAGCCCAGTTCAGCTCCAGAACATGGTTTTGCAATTATATTTCAAACCTAACTTTATTTGTCTCATTACAAATTCATTTAACTTGTAAAATGCATAAGTAATAATCTGTAGGTTAGTTTTGAGTGAATCCAACTTTGTTGGCTCCCTCTGTTAATGCACTAAATATTAGAATAGGATTTAGGCATGTCACTATTTTCAGAAAACTTTCTTGTGCATTATAATTTTGTTCAAGTTCTTGTTTTTGGAAAATTGTAGAAAATGCATAATAGCTCCAAATGAGGTGAACTCAATTGTGTTATTCACCTCATGAGGTGCTGGTTTTACAGTAAAAATCTCAGTATCACCAACCCTCTAGAAAATGTTGCCTAATAATTAAATTAGTGAATAGTGCAGTTTGGTATTTTTAGGGCTGAGCAGAATTGTTTTGCTCATATCTTTTGCATTGAGAATCCAAATCAATTGGTTCTTATTGCTAAATTCCCTAAAAATCATCCTCTTGCTGCTGTAGAAATTTCAGAGCATTTGGAGTTCGTTGCTGTGCTGTCCTTGTGGTTTTCGTCGTTCTTATCGTTTCCTTTCGCTTTTTCGTTAGGTGCCGACGAGTACTTTGAAACCGTGAGTGATCCTCCACAATATATTGAGCAAAACCAGCAAGGCAAGCAGTTTGATCATATCCCATTATTGTCCCATTACTTTAAAGTTTAATACTTTGTTTCACTTGTATGTATGCATGCTACTTTGTGTTAAAATGTCGTTAGTAATCCTATAGATGCATATTCTGTAGGTAAATGTTTCATTCTCTACTACTAAGCCTAGGATTATCTTGCTGCGATTTAGAGTTCGATGGATGGACTCTTATAAGCAGTAGTTCGTTTATAATGTAGCAATGCTTAGATAACGGTAGAAATGGGCGGTTGTCGACATTATGTCGATAACCTTGATCACACTAAAATTTTTATTCCATTTTGTCCATCTAGTGCTTGTGCTTTGTAAATAAACGAAAATGAAAAAATATTATTGTTGACTTGGGCACAATGGATGTTGGTGTGATTCATTGGGTGTGAACGGAATGGTGCCTAGGTCCCCAAGAACCGAGTTACTTGTGTCACTAAGCCAAGCGCTCTTGCGTGCTAACCACACGAGGGGGATATGGGACCTCTCTTGACTAAGTACTTTGGAAGGTGTTAATTATGAGCTGGTCGGTGGGTGTGCTTTAATTGTGTTGTGTGTGGTGTGGGAGGGAGCATTAGCAGACCGGTTAGGCTGCCTAGTGTGTCCTTATCCCCGTGGGTTGCGGCTCTTAATTAGCATCATCCATTGGAAATGTCTCGTAGGACTTAGCCGTGCCGGCATACCAAAGGAAGTGTGCTAAATCATGTGGCGAAAAGGCGGTCTGACGTGTGGGTACATTGGTACACCCTTGCAGGGTTAAAACTATTCGAATAGCCTCGTCCTAGGTCATGGACATGCTTGGTAAGGTCGTGCAAGAACTAGACTACAACATTTAATTAAAACTTGATGGGTTGGTATGAATGGATGTTCATGCTATTGTGGTGGCTATTGGGTTAGTCACTTCCAGGATTGTTGTTGTTACCTTTTGTTATTATGTTACTTGTCTCGTTGTTTTTGCAAAGGTAAAATGAATTACAAAATTGCTTTGGAATCTATTTAAATATTGCAAATGAAAACTTGCTTTATGTTAAAATGAGTCCAAAGCCTCATCCACTTAAATAAAGCTTGTATGTAGCTATTTATAGTTCTGTTATACTACGTCGATCTTGCGAGTACATTTTGTACTCATTTGCTTTGCTTAATAACTTTGTTGCAGAGGAGGTACAGCCCAAAGGGCTTTACTTTTGTGAGATGTGCATGGGCTGGGAATCGAGCTAGGCGTCGTGGTTGGTTGCCTTGTGGGCTAAAGGCAAACCTTGGCTCTCTTTTGTTTATCGTCATCTTATGGTATGTTTGCTTCCGCTGTGTTACCCTTTTATTGTTGTATTTGGCCGGTCGGCCCCTTTTGTAATAACTCTATATATTGTATGTCTTTTATTCTAGTCGTGCCTTGGTTCTATGTCTTGAATGGAATTGATGCATGATTTTGTAAAGGGGTGTGTATACTGCATTCTGGGAAGTATACATATCTCAAAGACACGGATTATTATGTTTGTGATGCTAGGGTCAATGGATGACTAAGTATTACAAGCTTAATAAACCGGGGTCCTCACATGGGACAAGGTTAATGACAAACTCAAGGTCTCGGTCTAGAGGCATTCCTGGGAGCTCATCAGAAAACACATCTGCAAAATCTTGGACCACTGGGACATCTTGCAAAGCTAGAACTTGAGTACTACAAGCTAAAGCTCCATTAAGCTTCTCTGAGGAGGCTTCAAACTTCACTGTGACACCACTAGGGCTGGTCAAAGAGACATTTTTGCCACTGCAATCCAATATTGCATGGTGCTCTGCGAGCCAATCCATACCCAAGATCACATCTAGAGACTTGGTGTCCAAGAGAATGAGGTTGGCTAGGAATTCTACTCCCTCTATGACTAGCTTTACTTGTGGACAACCCTGGTTCGTGCGTAACTCCGAACCAGGGAATTGAACCAACAAGGTAGTTTTAAGAGTAGCAACTTTAAACTGATGCTTTGCAGCAAAACTCCGAGAAATAAACGAGTGAGAAGCTCCCGAGTCAAACAAAACTGTGGCTGGCACTGAATTTACTAGGAACATACCTAGTACAATATCTGGGGAGGTCTGGGCTTCTTCCACTGCAACATGGTTCACACGGCCTCTTCCAAGATTTAGAGGTCTTAGCTTGGGGAGGTCCAGCAGCTGCTTGAGTGGTTCTAGCTGGGGAAGGTCCTGAAGAGGAAGTCCCAGCGGTTTGTCCAGTCTTCTGTGGGCATTGGTTGGCAAAATGCCCCACTTGATGACACTTAAAGCAAGTAATCCCGGCCGCTGGAGAGTCCTTTGAAGGCGGTTTACTCTTTACCCGATGTCTGTTGACGAGGGCGGTGGCGAAATAGACTTGGCAAGGGTCCTGGAAGGTCCAGAAGGTCCTTGTCGCCTATATTGGTACTGCACAAAGGTTTTGGCACGCTGAGGAGGTCTTTGCTGCGCACTGGAGGGTGACACCTTCCTTTTGTAGGACTCAGAGAGCTCCCTGTGGCTTTCTTCAATAAGCATTGCCTTGTTTACCATATGTTGGAAATCAGGGTAATCATTACCCACAACCTAAACTTTTAGACTAGGATGAAGTCCTCGCTTAAAATGTTTCTGACGGGCATCATCTGTGGCAACATCTTCACGAGCATAGTGTGACAACTGAGTGAATTTGGTGAGGTACTCACTCACAGTCATGCTGCCCTGCTTAAGGTCTCGAAATTCATTTTTCTTCATCTCCACTTTGCCATCAGGAACATGGAAATGACGAAAAGCTGCTGAAAATTCTGCCCAAGTGATCCTCTGGGGGTCCACATGGGAGGCACAAAATGTGTCCCACCATTCAGCTGCAGCACCTTCCAACTGATGTGATGCAAACAAGACTTTCTCTCTATCTTCACAGCGGGCAATTTCAAGTTTCTTCTTAGTTGATCTTAACCAATCATCTGCATCAAGTGGTTCAGGGGAGCTTGAAAAGGTGGTTGGGCGAGTCTTCATGAACTCAGACAACCTTGATTGAGGATGAATAGAAGGTGGAGGAGGCACAACTGCTGCTTGACTATTTTGGCTCATCATAGCAAGCAAAGCATTGGTGGTCTGACTTTGCTGTGCTATCATTTGATTCATATTTTGCATCATAAAACTCATCATTTGTGCTTGGGCTGCCATAAACTGCCCAAAACCTAGGTCTAACTCCGCCCTTTGGAGGAGGGTGGTGGAGGCAAGCTACTCTGAAGGCTCATTACGACTTGATGATTGCGAGTTTGAACCATCTCGCACAAAACTTCTAGGTTTAACAGATAAGAAGGAAAGCATAAAAGATAAGAGGAATAGCACAAAGATAAGTTAGAGCAAGGGTAAGAAAGATAGATTAACCTATTAGGGGTGACTTGGTTAAACCGAAAAGCCAAAAAGGCGAAAGACCCAAAAGAGGCAATAAAACAACAACCAGAGGTCCTAAAGACCAAGCTAAGTGAGACTTAGGCAAAAGGACCACTATCAACCTAAGCTTACAAAATCGGCCCTTTGGAGGGTGCAGAGGCAAGGAGGTCAAGTTAAACTTGAAAACAAAGTTCTAGAGGAGGTAAGATCACGGGACTAAAGAAAAGATAAGAAGAGATTAAGACAAGGTAAGAACAAAGACTGAGAATCGAACAAGGAAAGAACCACTAAACAAGTTTTAAAGTTGGTTTGATTTAGAAAATAGTTTTTGAACCAAAACTAAAACGACCTTTCTACCTATGGCCACGTCCTACAGCCGACCCAGGCTCTAATACCACCTTTGTGAGGACCACGTCTCAGGTTATGCAGGGGAGTCCAGGAGGACCAATTTTTATTTATTTATTTTACAACTGGTACTACCGTGACAAGGGCAGCGGTAGTACCTCACCACAACCGGCACTACCGCGACAAGAAGGGCTGCGGTAGCACCGCACGGCAAACCTGAGGGGAGGTCCAACAGGGGCTCACAGGAAAATCCCGTAGGACCACCTGGAGCTCCTACCTCTGTGCACCGAGCTAGTCCCAGGACACCAGATGCTAGCTTGCAAAGATTCACTTTGGTATGATCACAACCACAAGGTCAAGACAAGAGATGAAGCAGACAAATTAAACTTAGTATTAAACAGGACCTTATGGTCCAAGCTTGTTTACCGAAGGTTTGCCACTTGGGCTTACAAACCGACAACAAAAGAACCTTGGCAGTCGAAACACCAAAACGCATAGATGCCAACCGGCAAGCCCACAGGCTGTCGAGTGGAGGATGTCCTAGGCAGCGGGGTCATCAAAAAAATCCTCTTCGAAGAGGTTTGAGCTTCCTTGCACTTGGTCATCTTCATACACTGCTTTGACACAGGGCTTAGAGCCATGAGTACTTTGAATGTACTCAGCAAATCGTAGGGGAACATTTATGCAATTAATAATCATGCAAAGGCTTACCAATGGAGAGCTGTATGGTTAGTTGCACAAAGCAAAGTTTGACAGTAAATAACATAATAGATTGCAAGGCAACAAGTTAAAACAATATGACATAAATACTTTTGCTTGAAAAGAAGGGAGTGAGCACCAACTCACATTCAAACCACTTGGGGGAGGTCTGGTTGCACCCACAGCCAGGACCTCTCCCAAGGCCTCTCTAGAGCACCAACTCTAGAGCTCAAACCCAGCACCTGGACCACATCTCGAGCCAACCATGACCCCTCTAAAGCCGGCCAAGGTCTCTTTGAGGCAAAGCCACGGCCTCTCGCAGAAGTGTCCAAGCAACACAGATTTGACAAAAGCTACCCCTTGCACCATTTTCACTGGGCATTGTCCAAGACCAAGGACTTGGCTATTCGAATAGATTTTACACTCTGCAGAGGTGTACAACTTTACCCACAATCCACGACCTCTCTAGCGGGACAGGTTCTGGAAAGACCCTTACTCACTTTCAATGGTGAGCAGTCTAGAGAGCGCGGCAAGGCCTTTACAAAGCTTTGAACTGACTTAGAGCTGCCCGCTAAGGTTTCGCATTTCCCCCCTGCCGGGTTATCGGGTGCCCCCTCTTGCGCCAGCGCCTCACGCGCTCAGCCACAATAGAACCGAGCCAGCTCATCGCTAATTATCCAGCCCCGACCACCCTCATAAAGTGATCTTGTGGTTGCACTGATTGACCCAGATCAATAGATCACAAAGTTAAGTCCTTAGTTGTGCTCAGGCAAGACTTCCACAATGCCGTGTGCAAAGCACCCACTTCTCACTCCCTACCTTCTTGCCCAAGCAAAACCAATTTGGTGATTAACCCTGCCAAAAGACCACCCAGCCTTGGCGCACAAATTTTAAACAAAGTGGCCTCACACCAAAGTCAACACAACATACGGCATCCTGCCATAGCTGCTTAACAGTGGCACCGACCACAGATTCCATAGATCATTAGTCAAGATTATTAATTGATGAAGCAGGATTCACCAGACCCCCAGTTCTATAGCAAAGCTAAGCATAATCTTATGGTCCCACGTTGGCAATATAAAGCAATACCAACTAAAATACCCAACCTAGGGTTTCCAAAGGGAGTATGTCAACATGTCCAGCAACAAGTCCAAAGGAGGCATAATATCAAGTGAGGAAGAGTAGCTACTGCCCAAATATTTTCATATAAAAGTAGCCATGCATGATAAAGTAAAACAAAATATATTTGAAAGACTAGGCTCAATATGATCAAAGGCTGTGACTTGCCTTCGTCAGCGATGGTGAATCTTACAGAGAAGGTCTTTGGGTCCAAGAGCTCCTCCTCCAACGCAGGATCTACACGATCGCCAAACCAAAAATAAGCAACCGACACTAGGCAAAAGAACTTCAAGACTCAAAAGAACCTAAGCAAAACTTCAACCAAAAGAAGCAAATAAACCAGGAGCAGAGCTGAGCTTCAGAGAGCTCCAGGGGAGGACTTGAGCATGGAGAACCCAGGCAAAGAAGTTAGAAATGAGCTAAAGATGACAAAGGAAGGCTTGCCCAGGGTATTTATAGCCAGGGCTGGCGAAGGGCACAAAGAGGAGCTCAGCAAAACATGTCAATGATCGGGGGTGGCCTGGACAATGCTAGGACAAAGTATGTCCTAAAAGAATAAAATAAAGTACCTCAGAGGTGACGGCATTTAATGTGATCCAACATGCATTAAATGCGCCCAAAGTTTCGAGGCGACAAGAATGATAAAAGGTGGGGGAGGCTGACCAGTGGGGCCGGTCAATAGGGTGCACCACTAGTCAAAGAGGTGGTCCCCGCCACAAGGGTGGCCTTCACAAAAGACCAAGGGGAGGTCCTGTGGACAGGAGGTCCAAAGGCACTAGGAGGTCTTGGACAAGGGGTCCAAAGACTCGAAGAGGAGGTCCTGGACAAGAGGTCCAAGGACTCGAAGAAGTCCGAAAGATGGACACGATATCGCCGGCGGTGGTAGCACCGTGTTCAAGAAGAGGTACGACCGGACAACGGTAGTTCCGGGTTTATGATGCGATACAACCACAAGCTGCAAAAGGCCTTGATGGCTGAGACCAACAAAGGAGAGGTCTTAACGGATTAGATTCTCAAAAGGGCCTCCTCTTCGAGTCTTTGGACCCCTTGTCAAGATCAAAGGCAAGGGGAGGTCCTGACAGTTAGATCTCCAAAAGGGAGGTCCTACGGTCAAGATCAAAAGGGCAAGGAGGTCCTGACTGTTAGATCTCCAAAAGGGAGGTCCTACGGTCAAGATCAAAAGGGCAAGGAGGTCCTGACGGTTAGATCTCCAAAAGGGAGGTCCTATGGTCAAGATCAAAAGGGCAAGGAGGTCCTGACGGTTAGATCTCCAAAAGGGAGGTCCCACGGTCAAGATCTCAAAAGGAAGGACCTTAACGGTCAAGATCAAGGAGGGCAAAGGAGTCCCGCGAAGGCAAAAAGACGCGGGGAACACCAAGGCCATCAGATCTTGATCGGATGGAGCAAGGTAGATGGGTCGTTCGGACCAAGCGAACGAGCCATCTCAACCAAGCCGTCCGATGCGGATCGGAGGGTTAAAAGGAAAAGGGATGTTTGGACCATCCGAACGCTCCAACAAGATTGGGCTGTCCGATAAGCATCAAACGGTCCTAGGGCAAGGAAGGCAAAACTCATGCAGTACGACCGCAAGAGCTAGCGATGAGTCCAAACGCTAGGGAGGTCTAGACCTAAAGAGGTCCGGGCCTTCCGATCCAAACAAAGAGGAGGTCTGGATCGTTAGATCAAACCACGGAGAGGTCTGGACCCTTGGATCAAATAGGGGAGGGATCTGGATGGTTAAAGAGGAGGTCCTAACGGCCAGATCTAAACAAGGGGGAGGTCTGAGCGGCTAAGATTTCCAAAGGGGAGGTCCTAACGGCCAGATTTGAACAAGGGGTGGTCTGTGCGGTTAAGATCTCCAGAGAGGAGGTCCTAACAGCCAGATATGAACAAGGGGAAGTCTGTGCGGTTAAGATCTCCAGAGAGGAGGTCCTAACGGCCATATCTAAACAAGGGGAGGTCTGTGCGGTTAAGATCTCCAGAGAGGAGGTCCTAACGGCCAGATCTGAAGAAGGGGAGGTCCTAACGGCCAAGGAGGTCCTGAGGGTTAGATCTCTCAAATGAGATCCCAAAGGTCAAGATCAAAGCAAAGGAGAGGTCCGCGAAAACAAGGATACGCAGGGAAAGCTAAGGCCGTTAGATCAAGATCGAACGGGGCCAAGCAAAGGGGCCGTTCGGACCGAGCGGAGACCTCACCAAATTAGGGCCGACCGATACGGATTGGATGGCTCCAAAGGAGGGAGACGTTCGGACCGTCCGAACGCACCCTCAAGATCGGGTTGTCCAAAAGCATCAACGGTCCTGAGGCGAGGAAGGTTAAACCCTAGCGGTACGACCGCAAAACAACAGCGATAGGTCCGCAAGGACACGAGGGAGGTCTTCAAGGAGTCAAGGGAGGTCCTTTGGACTCTAAGGC